>JAEOAD010000033.1:11901785-12535714 GCA_036365145.1 Orientallactaga sibirica | reverse complement strand
TTTCTATCTCATTCTTGGAGCATTTGAAAATTAACGTTAGCATGGATGGGTTGACTCCTTAAAGCAACAAGACAAAACTCTGAAGAACCTTACATGTGAATTTAACCCACGTATTTCAGTATGTACTTCTAAGATAGGGGGACCTTAAGAAGTCACTCTAGGATCCCAGGGCTGGGAAGGTGGAGGCATGAGGATCCTAGGGGTTGACAGCTAACTTATCTAGCTGAATTGGTAAGCTTTATGTTAAAATTTTTAAAAAAGAAGAAGAAGAAAAGCGAAATCACTACAGAGCTTGGGGGGATTGCTCCATGGCTAAAGATACTTGCTTGCAAAGCTTGATGGCCTGGGTCCCATTCCCCAGTACCCACATAAATCCAGATGCACAGTGGTGCATGCATTCATGTGCAAAGAAGAGACCCTAGCATGCCTCCACACACATAAATAAGTAAAATATTGAAAAAAGAAAGCACTACCATAGCATTATGATAGTTGAGAAAATTGAGGTTCGTTCTTTTTTTGTTGTTGTTGTTGTTTTATCTAGGCAGTGTCTCACTCTAGCCTAGGCTGACCTGGGACTCTGTAGCCCCATGTTAGCCTACCTCAGTCTTGAGTGCTAGGACTAAAGGTATCATGCCTGGCTAAGGCGCAATTTTTTTTTTCAAGGTAGGGTTTCACTCTAGTCCAGGCTGACCTGCAACTTTAAAAAATATATGTTATTTATTTATTTATTTATTTGGGGAAAAGCAGAGGAGAGAGAGAGAGAAGAAATGAGAGAATGAGTGCCTCTTGACCCTACACATAAACTCCAGATGTATGTGCACTTTGTGCATATGGCTTTACATGGGCACTGGGGAATTGAAACTGGACTGGCAGGCTTTCAAGCAAGTGACTTGAACTTCTGAGTCATTTCTCCAGCCACAAGACTCATTCTTTTTTTAAAAAAAATATATTTTATTTATTTGAGAGAGAGAAAGGGAGGCAGGGCGGGGAGAGAATGGGCATGCCAGGGCCTCCAGCCACTGCAAACAAACTCCAGATGCATGAGCCCCCTTGTGCATCTGGTTTACATAGGTCCTGGAGAATTGAACCAGGATCCTTTGGCTTTGTAGGCAAATGCCTTACCTCAGTGGTGAAGCCATCTCTCCAGCCCCCAGGACTCATTCTTAACACAGTCCAATACATAGTCTATTTTTCAATTTTCCTGACTTAGGAGTTGAATTAGAGCTACCCAGGGAATCTATTCAGTCTCCTTCTGTCTCTAGTTCTCTCCCTTTTAGAAAAGAGTCATTTATTTGAGAAGTGAGTCTATTTGATGTGCCAAAGCTTCATCTTCTGGATTTGGTGGATGTTTCCTGCAAGTACTATTTGACTTATTCCTCTGTCCCTTGCACTTGAGTTAAGAGTAGACTCAGATTCAGTATTTTTGGATAGAACCCTCCAGGGGTGGTACGTGGATGGTTCTTGGAGGATCTTCAGGGACCCCAGGGTTTAGGGGAGGATCTGGGTCCTAGCCTACGTCAACCATCATATAGTTCCTCATCAATATTCCACCTAATGTTTTTGTCACCCAGTGATTATTACTGCTTAAGCCTCTAAGGGGTCCTGTGAGAGTTGCAAAGTTATTTTCTAATTTTCATTATCTTTGCTTTAATTACCTAAAGTTGTTCCATAAGAAGTTGCCCTCATTATCTGATTACTCTGAGTACTTAACCATTTTAATTCTACATACATTTTACTGTACCTTCATCAAACAAATCTTCCCTCTCTTCATTGCTTCTTTCTGGCTTACTTGAATATTTTTCCATACCATATTTCCTCATATACTTAAGGGTTTTTGTTGTTTATTTTTTTTTATGACAGAGAGAGTTTTTTTATGAGAGAAAGAAAGAGAGAGAGAGAAAGAATTGGTGCTCCAGGACCTCCAGCCACTGCAATAGAACTCCAGGCATATGTGCCACCTTGTGTGCATGTATGATCTTTTACAGGCACCACCTTTTGTATCTGACATATTTGGGTTCTGGAGAGTTGAACATGGGTCCTTAGGATTTACAGACATGTGCCATAACTGCTAAGCAATTTCTCTAGCCTATTTTTTTAACCTCTGCAAATACCTCTGCAAGTCCTATATATATATGAGAGAGAGAGAGAGAGAGAGAGAGAGAGAGAGAGAGAATAGGTGTGCCAGGGCCTCTAGGCACTGCAAACGCACTCCTGATATATGTGCCACCTTGTACATCTGGCTTATGGGAATTGAACTTGGGTACTTAGGCTTCACAGGCAAGTGCCTTAACTGCTAAGCCATTTCTCCAGACCTGTTTATTTTTGAGACAGGGTCTTACTATGTAACCTAGGCTAGCCTGGAACTCACTATGTAGCCCAAAATGGCCTTGAACTCATAAGGCTTCTCTTGCTTCACCCTTATAAGTGCTGGAATGACAAATGAATGTCATCATGCTTGACTTAACATTTATAATGAATAATAAGTGAGGAAACTTTAATAGGAAAATGATTATTGGAATTTTTTACTCTATACATACTCTTTTAATATGAATTAGTCTTTATGGAAGTGCGTCTGATCATAGCTCCTTACCCAGGATACCTTCTGGCATAATGGAACAGCCTACTTTTTGTTGTTGTTTGTCTTTTTATTTGTTTATTTATTTTTTGAGGTAAGGTCTTCTCTAGCTTGGCTGACCTAGAATTCAGTATATGGTCTCAGGCTGACTTTGAACTCAACAGAGATCCTCCTATCTCTGCCTCCTGAGTGCTGGGATTAAAGGCATGCGCCACCACACCTGGCTGTTTTGTCTTTTTCATGGCAGGGTCTCACTCAGGCTCAGGCTGGGACAACAACTTCTAAGGGTGCCCTGGTGCAGAAAGGACCAGGTGGAAAGCAAACAATATTGCATTGAAAGCTGGAGTTTGAACACTATGTGTGGGTCCCTCTACTCTTCTGACTTGCCCCCCCCCCGCCTCAACATGACTCCCAGCTCATTTTTTTTCTTATTTGAAAGTTATCCTGATAGGAATCTGAAATCTGTATTACATCCAATGCTTTATATAAACTCAATGTGGGGACTAAGACTCAATGGGATCATCATGAACTAATGTCTCATCACTGGAGAATACATTTTCTTTTTGACTGACTCATGAACATTAGTGTTCTCCTGTCTTCTTGATATTGTTTGTTCCTATATATTTTTACCTTTATCTTTTCTTTTCCTTTTTTTTTTTTTTTTTTTTGGTGGTGGGGCGGGGTGAGAGACAGTCTCGTGTAGCCTTAGCTGACTTTGAACTGGCTATGTAGCCAAGATGACTTTGGATTCTAAAGATTCTTCTGCCTCCATGTCCTGAGTGCTGGGATTATAGGTGTGTGCTACCTTGCATGGTGAATGTGTTCTGAGGAATCTAACCTAGAACTTGTGTGTGCTAGGCATGCACGCCACCAACTGAGCTGCATTCCCAACCTATGCTGTTTGTCTTTTTAACATCCTAGGCCTTCGTGCCCTTCATCCTTTTTCCCCATCAACAATGGCTGGTTTTTCTCTCCCTTCCCTTTAGACTTTAGGCTTCTTCTCCCTGTTTTCATCTTTCAATTCTCAAACACACCATGTATCCATGAAGTGAGACGTTTTGCCCCACTTCAAAAATAGCACTGTCCATTTGATGGATAATGCCAGACTTTCTTAACATTAACTCCTTTCTCTTCCCTGTGTGCCTAAGTAAAGCTGACCAGTTCCATACTTTCCATCTCCAGGGCCCAAGTTTTTGGATGCATCAGAGTCAGAAAGGATGTGCTGAAGATAAGCTAGAGTCAGCTTTGCAGACCGGGAGAGAACAATTGGCTCCCACTGTTCAGGATCAAGCTGCCTTTGTGTGAAATCTGCTGTGCAGGAGCACTCACATATTTCGGGAACAGCCTGGATGACAAGAGCTACTTTTGGTCATTCCAGTGTGCGCCTTCTGTCTGTTTTGATGTAAGGCTATCTTGAATGTCTGTTGACACTTTAAACCACTTTAAAGTGTGGTTGATGCTAAATATTTTGACAAATTTTGAATGGTTGTCCTCTAGCATGGAAGTGTGGTTTGTTGAAGACGCATGCCATCCGGTGTATTGATTGAGACCTGGAGCATTACCAACTCCCACAGAATGGCATTGCTTCTTAATAGAAAGTCAAGTATAAATGGAAGGAAGGGCTGGGGATGTGCTCAGTGGTAGAACATTTGCCTAGCACATACAAGACCCTGAGTTCAATCCCAGTACTGCAAATGAAAATAAATAAATGAAGTAATGAAAGAAGAAAGATCTGAGAACGGGAACAGCTTATGTTATTTTTCTATAATTTTTATAAAAAAATTAATCTATAACAAACTAATCCTAAATTAGAGACCAACTTTAAAATAATAAGGATGCCTGGCATAGTGATACATGCCTTTAATCCCAACATTTGGGAGGCAGATGTAGGAAGCTCACTGTGAGTTTGAGGTCAATCTGAGACTACATAGTGAATTCCATGTCAGCCTGGGCTAGAGCAAGACCCAACCTCAAAATAAAATAAAATAAAATAAAATAAAATAAAATAAAATAAAATAAAATAAAATAAAATAAAATAAAATAAAATAAAATAAAATAAAAAACAGAATTTAAAAAAACAGTGAACCATATATTTATAAGAGAGAGAGAGAGAGAAGGAGGGAGGGAGGGAGAGAGAGAGGATGTATGGGAATACTAGGGTCTCTTGATGCTGCAAACAAACTCCAGACACACGTCCTACTTTGTGCATCTGGCTTTACACAGGAGGTAGGGAATGGAACCCTGGCCATTATGCTTTGCAAGAAGTGCCTTTCAGTGCTGAGCTATCGCCCAGCCCCTATTTATTTATTTATTTATTTTTTTGGATTGAAGGAAGACTATTAAGATAAACTGTATTCAGTTTAGCCACTGAAATTTTTTTCCCTTCTTCCCTCCTTCCTTTTTCCCTCCTTTCCTTCCTCCCTTCCTTCCTTCCTTTCTTTCTTCCTTTCATGGCAGGGACTTGCAACATGGCCCAAACTAGCCTCATACTTATTCTCCCTCTGCCTCAGCCTTTTAAATGCTGGGATTATGGTTGTCTGCTACCACACCTAGCTAAAATAAATTTCTTATTCATTCATTTACTTCTTTGGTTGTTTCTTGAGACAGGGTCTCAAGCTTGCTATTATAGCCAAGACTGTCTTTGACTTCCTGATCTTGTGTCCACCATTCAAGTGCTGGAATTATAGGTATGAGACAGCATGCCCAGCTTCTTCTATAATAGGCTTTTATTTCTTTATTTGAGAGAATGAGAGAGGGAATGGGCATACCAAGGTCTTTTGCTACTGCAAGTGAACTCCAGATGCATGTGATACTTTGTGCATCTGACTTTATGTGGGCACTGGGGAATTGAACCCAGGCCATCAGGCTTTGTACCCGAGTGCCTTTAACCACTTAGCCATCTCTCCAGTGTGCAATAGCTTTAAAAGAACTTTTTCAAAGAAAGGATTCTCAAGCACAGAGAATGTACAAGATTAAAACATAATCACTGCCTGGGTGTGTTGGCAGATAATCACAGTATTTAGGTGGCTGAGGCAGGAGAATAATGAGTTAAATGTCAACCTGGGCTACATGGCACAAAACAAGCAAACAAAACCAAAACCAAAATCCTAAAACAAAGAATAACAACAAAAAGCCTCTTAGTGGTCTTTCCTGCCAACTTTCTGCTTCTTTGTATATGACGCAATGCACAACTGCTCCCAACTCTGAAGGACAAGTGTGTCTTTCCTCCTGATGACATCCATTTTACTATACTTCACTGAGTAACTGCTACTGATAATGCTGATGCCTTGAGCTGGCGGTACACAGTCCTAGCCTCTGTCCTTTTGGCTGACTCTAGGTTGGTCATCTGTGCCTGGAAGGGCGGGTTCCCAGAGAGTGGTTTGCAAACCAGTTGCAGTGACTCTCAGGGGCCACCTGCCCTACTCACATTTTTCATAATGGTCCATTTGAACATTGGTTTCTCTTTCTTTTTGCCAAAATAATATCCTTCCTCCCCATGGGCTACAATAAGAATGCTTCTGGAAGCTCTGACCAACTGTCCTTGTAAGTTCCTTTAGAGAAGAAATTACATATTTCTCTTTACTCATGCCTTATAATCTAGATGCACATGCAACCCCCTTCATAGCAGATTTGGTCCTTCACTGCCTGAAGTGAAGGCGAGATGTACTATTTTTAGAGATGAAGTTACCAGATCTTGTTCTTTAAGCAAGTATATGACACAAGGAAAAATTCAAGTGCATTTTTAGAAGGCTAAACAACCTTTCAGCTATTTAAAAAAATGTCACTTTCAGATTATCTAAAGGTATCAATGGGGGAATAAAAGTTTGTGGCTAGCTCAGTGGTAAAGTGGTTGGCAAGCATATGTGAGGCCTTGGGTTCAATTCCTAGCACTGTAAAGGTGTTGATGTTGTATAGTCAGTAAATGTGAGCAACTAACAGCAAATGTAAGAAATGTGAACAAGGAAATAAACATTCAAGATGAATCTAAGCTAGTCACATGAAGTTATTTGTCTTACATTGTCTTTTACCAATCACACTGTGTCTTTCCATATGGTCCCAGATGGTATACACCACGCTTGAAACAGATCTGAATGCGCATATGTGGAAATGGGTAGACTATTGGACTACTCTTTCTAGTTTCTAGTGGGGTGCTTCAGATACTCTTAAATAAATAAATAAATACAAATACATAAGCTGGGCATGGTAGCAAACCAGAGCAATGGACCACTCAAGTGATGCTGCAAAAGGAGGAACAAAGATGATATTGTGCCCTTCAGGCCTTCAGTAATAAATGTTTTATTAGCCCATTCTCTCTCTCTCTCTCTCTCTCTCTCTCTCTCTCTCTTTCCCCTATCAAATAAATAAATAAAAATAAAATATTTTTAAAAAAAAAGAATAAGCACCTGGGAGCTGGAAAGATGGATCAGCAGTTAAGACACTACCTGTAAAGCCTAATGACCCAGGTTTGACTCCCTAGTACTCACATAAAGCCAGATACATGGTGTCACATGCATCTGGAGTTTGTTTATAGTGGCTGGAGGCCCTAGCATGCCACTTCTCTCTCTCGGTCTCTCTCCTCTCTGTCTCTCTCTGCTTGCAAATAAATAAATAAAAATTTTTTTAAAAAAAAATAAGGGACTGGAGAGATGAATAAGGCCCTGGTCCCACGCTTAGGGGCAGATGACTGAGCAGTTAAAGGTGCGCACACATCTTACAGAACCTGGCAGCCCAGGTTGTCAATTTCCCAATAAAAAGTGAAAAAAAAAAAAAAAAAGCCAGATGACTGAGCAAAAGGTGCTGGCCCACAGAACCTGGAGTTTGTTTCCCAGTAACCACATAAAAAGCCAGATGCATAAAGTGGCCTATGCATCTGGAGTTTGTTTGCAGTGGCCTCAGGGGGCCAAAACGAATAAGGCCCTATAATACAAAAGCTTTTGAAATCTTATGTTTTCATTAAGAACATTCTGTGGAGATTATCCTCTGGACACCTAGAGTAGAAATAACAAGCACAGATTACTGTTCATCATCTCCCACATCTTTTAACCATATCATCCCGTAACCTGTTAACAATTAAACCGAATCCAAAATAAAAGCATTTTCTTCTACAGGTCAACATCTCCCTCCACCACATTTGTGTATTGTACATAGGAGAAGTCTCTGTAGCAACCTTCATACCTGTGTCCACGATTCTAATTCAATTTCTACTCAAAGCAACAGGAATTAACTATAAGAGACAGAGCCTGTGAGTTAGAAAGAGCTGCCTGGAATCTCGTCATGGAGTCAGGGAAAGTTCACCATAATGTCTATGGGATGTCCATAAGACAACTGTTACTACAGAGCCTTGCAGCTGGAGGTGCTCTCGGGACATGGCAGTGATGGGACACAGAACATGCTACTCCAAAATATGCCACCTTGGCATTTGAGGAAACCAAAGCAGCAAAGGCACTCTCTGGCCTTCTCCTGACCACAATCTCTTCCGGGCCGGACAGGATGACTCAAGGGTTAAAAGCACTTACAGCACAACCCTCATGACTAGATTTTGGAACGCCAGAACCCAAGCAAAGCTGGACACAAGTGGTGCATGGGTCTGTAATCTCAACACATCTATGGCAATGAGGGGAGGAGTCAGGACAATGCCGAACTTGTAGGATAGCTAGTCTGGTATTTTCAGTGGCAAGTAACAAGAGAAACCCTGCCTCAAACAGGATGGAAGGTGAGGACCTGATATCCTGAGGTTGTCCTTGGCCTCCACGTGTGCACCATACCTATGTAGGCCCCCATACATACACATACCATACACAGAAACAACAAAAACTCCCAAGAGGTGCCCCCTATAGCCAGAGGAAAGAAATGCTCTTACCTTTGAAGACATGGGGCCATAGAGAAGAATATGAGCCAACAGGCCCTACAAGCTCCTCTCTGGTATTACCAGTAGTGTCATAATTCTCAGCGCTTGTGCACTCTTCATCAAAGCTGAGCATAAAAATGCACATCTACAGCTTCATTGGGTCTTTATTTCTAAAGGCTCCTATGTCATAGAGAACTTGTGTTTAAGCCAGGCATGGTGCTTCATGCCTTTAATCTAAACACTTTGGAGGCTGTGGCCTAGGCCAGAATGAGACCCTGCCTCAAAAGCAAAAATAGCAAAATTGCTTATAAGTTGGGTGTACACAGTTCCCCTGTTTGAATTGTTTTCTGTTGTAGATGTGTCAGCCATCAACCTAGTAATGGGTGGGGAAGGAAATTTTTTTTTTTTTTGGAGGGGTAGGGTCTCACTCTAGCCCAGGCTGACCTGGAATTCATTATGTAGTCTCAGGCTGGCCTCAGACTCAGGATGGTCCTTTTCCTACCTCTGCTTCCCAAGTGCTGGGATTAAAGGCATACACCACCATGCCCAGCTAAAGAAATCTTTTCTATAGCAGTTGTTTTTATTATTATTGTCACTTATAATGCTTCCTCAAATAACCACTTAGGCTGAAGCAAAGAGCATAAGCCCAGTGGATAGGGTAAAGGATTCAGACATTTACCATTATTATTATTGTTTTGTTGTTGTTGTTGTTGTTTTATCCATAGAAGGCTCTCACTCGAGCCCATGCTGATCCAGAACTCACTCTGTAATCCCAGCTGTCCTCAAACTTACAGTGATCCTCCTACTTCTGCCCACCTGAGTGCTGGGATTAAATCCAGCCACCACATCTGGCTGTCCAATACTGGGTCTTGAATGATGGAATTCTCTTTCCAACGGAGGAGAACAGACACTTCTCTAAGTCAATATATTCAGAACTGCTTTTCTACCAAATATCTCAAAGACTGTTCTGTAGCTGCATTTTTATGGGTAGTTGTTGTGTGATAGTTATTTTTTAAATATTTTATTTATTTATTTGTGTGTGAGAGAGAGAGAGAGAGAGAGAGAGAAAAGAGACAGATAAAGAGAAAGAGAAAATGGGTGTGTCAGCCCTCTAACCACTGCAAATGAATTCCAGATGCACGTGCCCCCTTGTGTACCTGGCTTATGTGGGTCCTGGGGAATCGCACCCAAGTCCTTAGGCTTTTCAGGAAAATGCCTTAACCACTAAGCCATTTCCCCAGCCCATGTGATAGGTTTTTAGGGGTCATTGTCCTCCATATTCAAAGTCAAAGACCAAAACACGCTGGAAGGCTTATATCACACTCAAGGTCCAAAAGACAGTTTTTCACAAGGAAGCCCTTTGTCTACACAGTCTAGACAGTTGGGGATATATAGGGCTGAAGAAACTGTTGCAAAAAAAAAAAAAAATCAGCACCAGTGGAAACAGACTGGGATATAGAAACCTAAATCCATAATCTCCACCCCTCCCCCACAAAAAAATCTATAACTTCCATTGATCCCAAACACAAATATCACATTTCACATGGAGTCTGGCCCAGTTACCAGTGCAGTAAACAGCAGCATCTGGCCGCATGTTGGCTGTGCTCGGGACCGTCTGGCCCATGACTTCCGTCTACTTTAGATCTTTAGATGGACAGGCTAAGAGCCCAGGGTGTCATAATAACCCTGAAAAGCTGTTGGCTCTGGATGCAAACACATTGGCATTAACTTAAATCTATTTCTTTGTTTACAGCAAGAGATATTTGCTTCCTACTTAATGGAAAGAGTGAAAGTATAACTGATAGAGGAGCAATTTGCAATATCAAAGCCCAACTGAACTTTTTAAAAGTTTTATTTATTTATTTATTTATTATTTACTTGTGGGAGAGAGAGAAAGAAACAGATATATATAAAGAGAGAGCGGATACACCAGGCCCTCTAGCCACTGAAAACAAGTTTTTGGTTTTTTTTTTAGGAAAGGGGGAATTTTTTTCTACTGTTCTGACTTGTGAATATAATTGATATCTTAATTGGAAGTTTCTTTCCATATTTGGACTATTAACACCTTATTTTCCCATCCTGGTTTTCCCACTTCATAATCTGAAGAGTAATCTAAGTTATCATTTGCAGGTTCTTTAAAGATGTCACCATTTAGAAATGTCACACAAGCAGCTAGAGAGTGTAGATTGTTTAGAACAATGTTCCAAGTTATTCTTGCTATAACCACTCAAAGCCACTAGAGTGAATTTGTTCCAACATATCACTATCATTTAATGGCTAGAATGAAAAGATGTCTACAATGAACTAGTAAAAGCTGATATTATGCATCAAGACAGAGGTAGAAGACCTTGGTATTATATTCATGGTTTCAAGAAAAAAATGTAATCAAACAACACCCAATTTAATTTTTTTATTGTTTTTACATCAAAATAGATAAATTACAAGTGACATTTATTTATATTTATACTGATTTCAAATAAATATATGTTTTGCCCCTGTTCATAATTAGACTGGATAATGAACAGATGAGCATTCTGAGAACATTATGGAGCATGATTAAACTAAATTACCTTTTAAATATCATTAGACATGAGAGTGTAGCTCAGTGGCAAAGCACCATCTAGCATGCACAATATCCTAGGTTTGATCCCCAGCACCAAAAACAAATCAAGTTCATACTTAAAAGCAGGTATTACAAGTCATATATTTTTGTTACCATTCAACCAACAAGTAGCTTTAAAAAAAATCTCGAGCCGGGCATGGTGGCGCACGCCTTTAATCCTAGCACTCAGGAGGCAGAGGTAGGAGGATAACCATGAGTTCAAGGCCACCCTGAGAATACAGAGTGAATTCCAGGTCAGCCTGAGCTAGAGTGAGACCCTACCTCGGGAAAAAAAAAAAAAAAATCTCATGTAGATCTAGCACTAAAGAGAGAAAAATTAGTTTAAAACATTATTATCTATTAAACATCTTTGAAATGGTCTTAAATATGTCCCAATGAATAGAACTACATAAAGAAAGAACATTATATGCCTCAGAAAACCATCCAAATGGAATGCTTCTAAATGCCCCTGTGGTGTGTAATTTGCCATAACTGAACAATGGCCCCCTTTATTAATTAGGGTGGTCTACATTCCCACAAGGCCATGATTGGAAAACTTGTGGATCAGGTATTTGCAGTCTTATCACATGACCCACAAAGAACACATTCATGGTACTTTAAGAAGAGAGAACCTCATTTTGTTTTTTTTTTTAAGCTTTTAAACCTTTTCCAAGACAATCTTCAGAAAGGAACATGAAATTATAGTGATTTTTATTTTACTATCCTACTAACATTGTAGCATTTTTCATAATGTAAAACATCTAAAATGGAAAAGCTGCCTAATTTTATAGGAAAATCTTTTCCCCTCAGGCTATGGTAGCTCAGAAGCTATACTGGCCAGAGTGGGCGCAGTCAGGATCTGTCACTGGATGGATCCCTCTGGCCAGTTTTCCACTTCAAAAACTACAGCAATGACATGTCATTCCTAACATCTATCCCACTACAAGCACCTTCCCTGGACAGAAGATCTGTGCAGTACAGAGCCTTGACAGTAAATATTGTCTGATTAACTTAACAAGTCAGACAGAGATGTGAAGCCCAGGTGTCAAGTAAGTGAGAAAGAAAAAGAGAGATAACTTCCTTCCAATTTCCGTATTAATGTATTAATTTTTGATGAAAAGAAATGCTAAAACTCCCATAAATGAACATCTCCCCCTCAGAAGCAGATGTCTGTAGTCAAATGATGGCTCCTCAATTCGATGAACAGGGAATTAGTGTGCCCAAGTATGGGCATCATTTATCAGCCCCCTCCTTCTTTAGAGACTGACTTTGGCATGTGGCCAAAAAAGGGGGTGTGGCCTTAGTCTGGTCAGAAGCAGTGGAGAAAGCTAGATGGTAAGAGCACCTCCGGATGCATGCCTTATGCTGTGCTTGCCTAAGTGAAATAGCTACCAGTGACAAGTAGTGATACAGACTCTTTCCACAATAAATCTGGCTTCACTCGATAATATGGAAGGATGTTTTCCAATAGCTTCATTTTCCCCGGCTCAGACCTGTGACATAGAGAGCTCAGAGAATGAACTGCAGCCCTGTCTCTGCATTAGCGCTTATGCAAGTCAGTGGAATGAAATGGTAAGTGAATACTCCATGTTCACAACACTTTGGGTGGGGCAAGCTCTTGTCTGATGTCTGGTGTTCTTAAACCGTCTACTGAAAAGGGCTAAAGAAAAAAAAAAGACAAAACCTCAACTAAGAGACCTTCTTTTCGTCCATCACCATCTTTCTCACCCAAAAAGTTTCGTCAATGCCAAAGTGTTTCTGGAATCAATCTTTGGCCCCAAAACCTATCAGTTATGCAGTAACTCAAGGAAAAGGAATTATATGTTTATTTTAAAAAAAAAAAAAAAAAAAGCCTGGCATGATGGCGCATGCCTTTAATCCCAGCACTTAAGACACAGAGGTAGGAGGATCTCTGTGAGTTCGAGGCTACCCTGAGGCTACATAGGTCAACCTCAGCTACAGTGAGATCCTACCTTGAAAAAACCAAAAAAAAAAAAAAAAAAAAAAAAAGAGATTGACCAAGAAAAGCGTAATTACCTTGCCTATTGTCTTTCAAGGAGACCAGACACACCTTGACCTAAAATTCTATTAAGAGCTCCCCAGGAAAGTCCCAGAGCAAATAAACAATCTGTTCTCCTAAATTCCCCCACATATTGCCTTCTAAGCATGTGTGTTTATTTTCAGCCTCTGAAAGAGATGTAGTGCTATATACCTAGATAGAGCAGTAATATGCTATTCCATTTATGCTCTTACTCTCCAAAAAGGCCACACCTAATACACTGTAGAGCTGAGGATCCTTGGTAATGCTTGAGCATAGCAATGTACTTGTTATTGGCAAGAAGAACAGTGCTTAGAAATCTGCACTCCTCACACTTCTGCCACTCCTTAATCTGGTTTCAGAAGCAAGAAAGACCATTTGCTTGATGGGAAAGCGAGTAAGAACTCCACCATTCTTCCACTGCCGGCACCTGTTCCTCCATCTGACACTACCTAATATAAAATTTAACCATTGGAAAAAAAAAAAAAAAAAGACAATATACTAGCAGCCTGCTGTTTATCACAAACTAATCCAGCTTCTTACTGCTGGTCCCTACTGCTTTCTCCTGCTCACCTACTCACCCAGAGCCAAGCAGGGTGGCAACCACTACCCATTTGTCTGGCACACACACAGCAGAATCTTAATGCAAGCTGTGATGCTAACCAAAGCAGCCTCCACCCACCCTCTCTCCTCTCCTTGATGCCGCACGGAAAACGAGAAGTCCACCCTGGATGAGGGAATCGGAGATCAAGTCACTTCAACCAGGTCTAAAAAATCTGCCCCACAACTACAAAAATAGAAAGTGCACATCCGAAAAACACATCTCGTGGAAAACAAACCGAAATCAGGGCTGGGGAGCATTTGCCCACCGGCGCTGCCTTTGAACTAACTCCACGATAGCATGTAAAGCAATGCTGCCCAGCCCAGATCGCCCAGGGTGACTTACAAAGGGCTTCCAACATCCCTCACCAACACCAACAAACACCAACACGTCCTCCCTGTTTCCCAAAGGCTCCGAACAAAGACCTTCTTGAAGCACTTACGGGGAGCAGCAGCTTCTCTCACCCAATTGCCTGCGAGTCACGCAGCAGGAGGGGCCCCAGCCGGGAGAGCCCCCAGCTTCCCCGCACGCTGATGTGTATGAGACAGCAGCCCAGGAACCGACTTTCCCATTACAGCTTCAGACTGTAATCCATGTGCTTCCCGCGGGCCAGTCCCAGCTGCCCACAGAGCACCACATGATCTGCTCTGACATCAGACCAGCCAGACGTGACAGCCCATCCGCCAGCCTCTTCCACGCTCCCGGGGCTGCATCACCAGGGCCCTCGCTGGCGTTTAAGCAGGTGGTACAGAGTAAAGAACTGTTGTTTTCTCACCAAATATTTTTTTGGTCTGGTTCCTTCTGTTTCTGGCAGAAGGAAAAAAATAAGCATGAGAGGCGCCTGGATTTATTTGCAGCCTGTGTTTATCAGATACATGGGAAGTGGCTGGAGTTTCCACGCGTGATTCAGGAAAGCTGATTATAAGCTACTGACTGTCAGGAGACCAATGCTGTGGGAGGGACTTCTGCTGCAAATTACCAAACCACTTCCCTCAGCACACCACCACTCCCCTACCACCATCACTTTCCCCACCACCAGTACCCTACCACCACCATTTCCCCCATCACCACTTCCTTTACTCCAACCTGGCAATAGATCATCTCTTATACATAAGTTTATCAGTCATACACTGCAGAGGGTGTGTGTGTGTGTGTGTGTTTGTGTGTGTGTGTTTGAGGCAGGGTCTCATCATGTAGCTCAAGCTAGCCACAAACTCATGGCAATCCTGCTTCAGCCTCCTGAGTCCTAGGATTTTAGGTGTGAGCCACTACAAAGAGCTTTGAATTTGAATGCTATTAACAAAATCATGTTTTATCTTAATTCCATTATGATTGACAATGATAGATGTAAACTTTATGGAAAGAATAACCAAACATTAAGCCTTTAAGAAGCAAAAACACAGCCAAACAACACAGCAGTGATTGATCAAAAATGTAATTCTAAACCGGGTGTGGTGGCGCATGCCTTTAATCTTAGCACTCAGGAGGAAGAGGTAAGAGTATTGCCTTGAGTTCCAGGCCACCCTGAGACTACATAGTGAATTCCATGTCAGTCTGGGCTAGAGCAAAACCCTACCTCAAAAAAATTTAAAAAAATTTTAAAAAGGCTGGAGAGATGGTTTAGCGGTTAAGGCACCTGCCTCCTAAGCCTAAGAACGCTGGTTCCAATCTCCAGCGGTTCCAATCTCCAGGTCCCATGTTTAGCCAGATGCAAAATGATGCAAGGGCGCAATGCCGCACTTACCACAAGGGGAGCGCACGCATCTAGATTTCGTTCACAGCAGTTAAGAGGCTGCTGGCGCACGATGTGTCTTGTCTTCCTCTCTCTTTCTCTCTCTCTCCAAAAAAAATAATAATAAATAAAATAAAAAAATAAAAATTTATTTCTAGCTGGGTGTGGTGGCACACTCCTTTAATCCCAGTACTTGTGAGGGAGAGATAGGAGGATTGCCTTGTGTTCAAGGCCAACCTTAGACTACATAGTGAATTCCAGGTCAACCTGGGCTAGAGTGAGACCCTACCTCAAAAAAAAAAAAAAAAAAAAAAAGTAATTCTGAAGGATGGAGAGAAGGCTGGGTGCTTAAGAGCACTTGCTGTGCAAACGTAAGGGTTGAGACACCACTCAAGTTAGACCTCAGGACCCACACTAAACAACTGGATATGGCCACGCACCGCCATAACCCTGGTGATCTGGGAAGCAGAGCCAAGCTCTGGGATCTCTGGCTCAAGAAAGAGAAAAGGAAAGGAAAAAGGTACACAAGCAATGGACTGATGTTTCACTCTGGCCACCATGGGGTGCACATGGAGCGTATACACATGCATACAACACACACAGACACACACCCACACATACATACACACACAAAAGCAAAGGAAACAAACAATATAGTTCTGAAACTGGCACATAGAAGCTGCTTTTGTTATATGTCTCCTCACTTGACCCACAAGGTCACTAAAGCCTGAGACCACTGCCTTCTTTCTGTGTCTTTCTCCTTCACTATGGATAACACATTGTGCTAAACCTGTCATGGCCTTGGATTCCATGAAGAGCAAAACCTCCCAGGACAAACAGCTCTCCCCAGAAAGGCAATCACCCATGATGGCGAGGCTACTCGTACCCGGAGCAGAAGTGAGCATCTCCCCGGAACCATCTCATCTCCCAAGTAAGACATGCTTATTCAGACTTACACGACCACAGCTGAGACAAAGATGGACAGGCCACACCTTGACCAGGACTGCTTAGATATGCATACCTCATGTAACTTTTAACTTCGGCCTCTACCTCCTAAGTGCCAGGATTATAATCTGTACCGCCACACCCTATTTATGCAATCTGGAGATGAAACCCAGGGTTTCTTGCATGCTAGGTAACAGAAGTACAAATCCTCAGCCCCTATTACTCATCTCTCTAATTGGCACATGGGAATAGGTGGCCAAGAATAGACTGCTGGGGCTGCTGGTGCCCAAGTTACAATTCTTCCCTAGTGAAAATTTCTTTCCTAGAGAAAATTTATCCTCTTTGTTTAATTTCTTATGTATTTGACTTACTGTGTACTTCAGGCATTCCTGTGGCATTTTTAGTGATTTAAACATAATATATGCTCAATGTGTAAGAGTGGTGTGAGTGCTACTGTGATAGAATGAAAACTACATGTACTCCCTCTCCATGCCTGGCTTCTGGCACAGAGCTCCCTCCTCAAACCCTTGGGATTTCCTAAGTGATGAGGGGAGATAAGCATATTTTGCTATTCATAATAAGATCCTTTCATCCATCCTTGAGTTATGCTAATGAGGTGACTCTTGACTGGAAGGAAAGGAGCTAGCTGCCCAAGGGGTCAACACCATGACTGAGATGGGGAACTTCTCCATATCCAGAAAGGGGTTGGAGATTGAGTTACTTATCAGTGACCAGTAATTTAATCAATCGTGCTGCATAATAGATCACTCTTAAAATCCTAAATAGTTGACTCAGGCCTATAATACCACACTGAAGGAAGATCACTGCCAGTTCAATGTTAGCCTGGGCTATTTAGTGAGTCACAGGCCAGCCTGAGCTATGAAGCGAGACTTTCTCAAAAAATGAATAATCCTGAACAACAAAGTTCTAAGAGCTTCTGGGTTGCTAAATACAAACCTTGCACTTAGGACCCTTCTTAACCTCAGATTACACACTCTTCATCTGGCTGTTCAGATGTGACCATCCTAATATTCTTTGTAATAAGCCAGTAATTGTAAGTAAAGTGTTTCTTGGAGTTCTAAGAGCTGTTCCAGCAAGTTATCAAATGGGAGGGGAACTCCACTTTTCAGAAAAATTTCACAGAAATATAGGTAACTTTAAATGGAATGCAGAATCGGGGACAACCTTGAACGGGAATCTTTATCTTTGGTTTCCGCATTAACCAGTGTCAGGACTGAATTAAATTCTTGGGCACTTAGTTGGTACCTTTGGCGAACTGGACAATTTCCTGATATGGAAAAACCCAGAGGTTCCCTGTGAGTACATAGATCATAGCATTAGGAAGCTCAAACTTTATGTTATTTGTTTCAATTAGAGATCATCTGGAAATTAGGTGCCCAATGGAACCTCATACTAAATCCCACAGTTAAAAGCATTCTATCATTTTCTTAGGGGAAAATACTACATGCTTGGTACAAATAGGCCACCTAAACATTACATATAAAATAAGAGACCAAGTATTAGATTGATAATCATACAAACTGTTAGCTTCTTCCCATGTAGAGGTTATATAAATGTTATTTCATTATTGATATCTTAGTTTTAATAAGTGTATCAAAAAATAGCATACTGAGGGCTGGAGAGATGGCTTAGCAGTTAAGGCACCTGCCTCCTAAGCCTAAGAATGCTGGTTCCAATCTCCAGTGGTTCCAATCTCCAGGTCCCACGTTTAGCCAGATGCAGTGACGCAAGGGTGCAATGCCACACTTGACCACAAAGGGGTGCACGCATCTGGATTTCCTTTGCAGCAGCTGAAAGGCTGAGGGCGTGCCCATCTCTATCTGTCTTCCTCTCCCTCTCTCTCTGTCTCTCTCTGTGTGTCTCTCTCAAAAAAAAAAAAAAAAAAATAGTAGCCGGGCGTGGTGGCTCACGCTTTAAAAAAAAGTTCGAGGCCACCCTGAGACTACATAGTGAATTCCAGGTCAGCCTGGACCAGAGTGAGACCCTACCTTGAAAAAACAAAAAAAAAAAAAAAAAAAATAGCATACTGAAAAAAATAAATAAAATAGCGTACTGGCCAGGTGTGGTGGTGCATGCCTTTAATCCCAACACTCAGAAGGAAGAAGTAGGAGGATCACTGTGAGTTCAAGGCCAGCTGAGACTACATAATGAATTCAGTTCAGCCTGAACTACAGTGAGACCCTACCTTAAAAAAAAAAAAAAAAAAAAAAAACAACTGGAGGTGGTGGTGCATGCCTTTAATCCCAGCATCCCAGCACTCAGGGGGCTAAAGAGTGAGTGCCAGATCAGCCTGTGCTACAGTGAGACCCTTCTCAGGTATCAGTCTGTTCCTGAAAAGTACAACCCCATATTGTGACCTTTTGACACAGTTCCTTACTTTATGAGATAAGGGGGAAATTTGGCCTCACAGACAAAATGCTTCCCCAAAATGAACAAAGATATAAAAGTTTAATGTTAATAAATGCTACTGGGAAGCCCTGGCTCCAGCTGCCACCATCATTTGTCTCCTGAAACATGGCCACTACTCCCACCGGTCCTTCATTCTGCAAGCAATGTGCTCCGACAATCCCAGCTCCTTTAACTCCCAACCGTGGTTCTCAAAATGTGGTCCTTAAACCTTTCAATAATACTGCAGAGATATTACTCAGGTAGCTTTTTCTCTGGCAAGCAATGTGCTAACCATCACACTCCCTGGATGAGCTATTATTCATTAAATAATTTATACTATTTTTATAACTCACTTATGTCATGGGATAGGTGATCAGAAAGTGAATTTTGGAACCAAAGGATTCTTATTTCAAGCAGTGATTGCTTAGGAATGATTGCCTGCACAAAGTCTGAAGCCCCCATCCTCCCTTGAAAGTAGGTATGACCTTGGAAACAGAATTCTACCTCTTCACCTAAAACAAAATAGTTTTAGCCTTTTTTCTTTTTTTTTTTTTTTTTTTTTCTTTTTTTGTTTTTGTTTTTGTTTTTTCGAGGTAGGGTCTCACTCTAGCCCAGGCTGACCTGGAATTCACTATGCAGTCTCAGGCTGGCCTCAAACTCATGGTGTTCCTCCTACCTCTGCCTCCCGAGTACTGGGATTAAAGGTGTGTGCCACCTCACCCGGCCCCTTTTTTCTATTTCTTTCTTTTTTGTTGTTGTTGTCGTTTTGTTTTGTTTTTCGAGAGAGGGTCTCACTCTAACCCAGGCTGACTTAAAGTTCACTATGTCTCAGGCTGGCCTCAAACTCATGGTGCTCCTCCTACTTCTGCCTCCCAAAGGTGTGCACCACCACACCTGGCTTTTTTTTTTTTTTTTTTTTTTTTTGGCCTATTTCTTCATGCAAGCTGAGACACAGACTTGACCGAGACCAAAGTTTATAACTACAGAAGTTTAGCACAGACTGACAAGCAGAGCAAATGGACAGAAGAAAAAAACAGCTAAGTGACAACAGAAATCGGAGTTGCCCTTCCAATCTGGATCCTGTCTCTGGACTGTTGCACTAGAAAAAATATAATTGTGGGGTTACTTAAAAGACATTCTATTATGGTGCTTTTTTGTTAGTTTTGTGTCTTAGGCTCTATCCCAACTCGAAATGCCATGAACTTTTTGACTCCTAACTCACAGTGCCAAATTCCTAGGAAGAGAACTAATGATCAGGGATATTTCCACCAATGCCCATGAGTTTAGTCTCATGAATGATTCTCAGTATCTAGTCTTATTTCTTTTCTTTCAAAAAATCTAGTCAAAGAAAAATAGTTACACTCTCTTTTCATTATTATGAAATTAAACGTGATTCAATAATGACTGTTCATTGTGTGCCATCTTTGGACAATGGTTTATATTATTTTTATTGGAACATTAGTGCATTTCTTTTCCATTCTGTTGAGCCTCATTGCTAGTCATTCATTTTTTTTTTTTTGGGAAACATTTTGAAATGTTTAATTGTCATCAATTATAATCCTCCCATTGTAAATTCTTCCATGGAAAACTCTCATAATGCCCAGATTTAAACCCAAAATAACACCCTCCATTTCCATTGGGAAAGACTGGTTTCAGACCTGAGACAGAGAGTGCAGAAAGTATGCTTAGGATGTTGTCTTACACCAAACAGCAAGGAAATTGCCCAGTAGTACTGGGATTATGTCACAACACAGAATCATCCACTTGTGCTCGCAAAGGCTAACTTTATCAAAGCACCTCTTGTAGGAAAGCCACACCATCTCAGCTTAAAACATTTGTTGTTCTCTCAGGACATGGCTCAGTAGGTTAGCTGGTCTCAAGGCCACTCAGCACCAACCATCCCCCTCAAAAGCAGGACTGAAGTCTTCTGCGTGCTTGTTCCCTCACACATCTTGGGCCAGGACCAGAACAGCTGAGGACGACCCCATAGTCACCTCTCTCCAGCTCTGTACTGGAGTACCACATGCTCTCTCCAACACGATGGCTTCAAGGGGGTTAGATTTCACTATAAGTGTGTCCTGAGAAGGTGCCAGGAAGAAGTAATGGAGAACTGTCAACATTACAGTTTAAGAACATATGGAGCTGGGCGTGGTGGCACATGCCTTTAATCCCAGCACTCGGGAGGCAAAGGTAGGAGGATCACAGTGAGTTCGAGGTCACCCTGAGACTATATACTGAATTCCAGGTCAGCCTAAGCTAGTGTGAACCCGACCTCCAAAAACCAAAAATAATAATAATAATAAAAGAACATATGGGACCACATATACTGATGTGGCCTGCTTAGCTAAACACAAGCTATCATAGCAGCACGAAGAGTAGAATAGTTGATTGATTTGCTTGAATATAAAAAATTTTAATAACAATATAGAAAGGAAAGAGGTTACACTGTCCACTAACTGAGGTGACTATTGTACCAACTCCTTACTCAAAAGCTGAGCAAAAGAGAAAATTATTTATTGTTCTTTCTTTTCCCTATAGAGCTCCATTTCAGAGTAACTAACAGCTCCAGTTAATGACAAAAACACCACCAGAGAATCCTAATCAATGAAAGTAAAAGATTTGACAAAATTGGAATATCAAAATCACCATTTAGCATCTTGTAATAGAATAGATAGTAGAGATAAGAACCAACAGTAGTAATAAAAGACTATCTTACCAGGTTTAAAAGGCACAGGAATTTTTAAATTTATTTATTTGAGAGACAGAGAGAAAGGCCAATAGAGATAGAGAGAGAGAGACACAGAGAGAGAATGGGTGCACCAGGGCCTCTAGCCACTGCAAATGAACTCCAAACACATGGGACACCTTGTGCATATGGCTTTTTACGTGGGACTGGAGAATCAAACCTGTGTCCTTTGGCTTTGCTGGCAAACACCTTAGCCAATAAGCCATCTCGCCAGTCCAGAATACTGATTATTAACACAAGGAATACTAACTTAAATAAAAAGATAGTGCTTGTAGCTGGGCGTGGTCATACAAGACTTTAATCCCAGCTCTTGGGAGGCAAAGGTAGGAGGATTGCCATGTGTTCGAGGCCACCCTAAGACTATATAGTGAAATCCAGGTCAGCCTGAGCTAGAGTGAGACCCTTGGGGGAAAAAAAAAAAAAACAGAAGGAGAAGAAGAAGAGGAGGAGGAGAAGAAGGGTCTCGTGCTGGGTGTGGTGGCTCATGCCTTTAATCTCAGCACTCAGGAGGCAGAGGTAGGAGAATTGCTGTGAGTTCGAGGCCACCCTGAGGCTGAAACTACATAGTGAATTCCAGGACAACCTGGGCTAGAGCAAGACCCTACCTGGGACGGGGGGAGATCTCATCTTTATAATAGTATGGAAATTTTCCCACTTGCCATCATTCCTAAAACAGATTATCAAAGCTAATACCTGCCCCGCCCACACTAAAGAAGACCTTTAGCATAATGGGGATGGGGGAGAGTGGATATAAAAGTACAACCCTTTAGCTGGGCATGGCAGCTCATGCTTTTAATCCCAGCACTCTGGAGGCAGAGGTAGGAAGATTGCTGTGAGTTTGAGGCCAATTCACTATATAGGTCAGCTTGGGCTAGAGTAAAACCCTACTTTGAAAAACAAAAACAAACATACAAACAAACAAAAAAAGTATAACTGTTTTATAAAAATATCAATTTTTTAAAAGTTTAAAAAAGTAATTTAAGCCGGGCGTGGTGGTGCACGCCTTTAATCCCAGCACTCGGGAGGCAGAGGTGGGAGGATCGCCAAGAGTTCGAGGCCACCCTGAGACTACATAGTTAATTCCAGGTCAGCCTGGACCAGAGTGAGACCCTACCTTGCAAAAACCAAAAAAAAAAAAAAAGTAATTTAAAAAGCTAGTACCACAACTTGCACTATACAGCTCAGCTTTGATACAATATGATATTCATAGATCACCTATGAAGTCTTTTTTTCCTTTGCTGCTCTTGTTTTAGTTTCATCTACTTTAGGGGGAACTTTTTGATTGTCTTGAGACAGGGTCTCATTTAACCCAGATTGGCCTTGAACTTACTATATAATCAAGGATGACCTTGAAGTCCTGTTCCTCTTGCCTCTGCCTCCCGAGTGCTGGGATGACAGGTGTTTATTATTTTCATACCCAGCTTCATCCCATGATGATGACATTCTTTTTTTGGTTTTTGGTTTTTGGTTTTTGGTTTTTGGTTTTTGGTTTTTTGAGGTAGGATCTCACACTAGTCCAGGCTGAGGCTGACGTGGAATTCACTATGTAGTCTCAGGGTGGCCATGAACTCATAGTGATCCTCCTATCTCTGCCTACCAAGTACTGGGATTAAATACATACACCACCATGCCCAGCTGATGACATTTGTAAGGAGAATTTTTACCAGATTTGGTTACAACTTTAGATCAAAACTTCCAACTTACAGGAAATACAATATAAAGTTGATTTAATTTTTTTAAAGCCAGTACTTTTTAAATTTTTATTTATTTATTTGCAAGCAGAGAGAGATATAACAGAGACAGAGAGAGAATGGGTGCTCCGAGGCCTCCAGCCACTGCAAATGAACTCCAGATGTATGTGCTACCTGGTGCCTCTGGCTTTACATGGGTGCTGGGGACTCGAACCTGGGTCCTTAGGTTTTAGCATGCAAGTTCCTTAACTGCTAAGCCACCTCCCCAGCCCAAAGTTGATTAAAAATTGATAGGCAGAGAGGTAATCACACAAATCAAGAAGTGGGATGATGGCAAAAATTTATTTAGTCTGTTCAGTAAGAAAATATAATGGAGGAGTGTGGAACAGAGGAACAGAAGGGGTTGGAGGAGGATTAACCGAAACTAAAGATGTTATGAAAAAATGAAAGCCTACTTCTCTGTTAACTAATTTAAAATTATATAATTATCAAGAGAGAATTTGAGCAGAAATGCCCTTACCCAGAAGCCATAGGTTGTTACAGGGAAATCCCAGTGCCAGGGTGTGTTAGTGGGTGGTCAGCATGGCTCCTGAGGCCCCCGAAACAGTGTCAAGGCTCTTGGTTGCCCACCAGAACTAGATAGCACAACCCTACTGCTGAGAACACCATAGGCTTCAGTTATAGAACACTGAAAAAAATCAGGCTGGAACTAAGCCAAAAGCCTCCTGCATGCTAGCAGTCATAATGCTGAAAAGGCTATGTACCCTGCTGGGGGAGGAAAATCACCAAGTCTTAACTATCAGTGGACCCTGTGCACTATAAAACTGTCTAACAAGGCAAAACATGCCCACTGGTGCCATAATGGCATGACTATGGAGAGGGTAACCAACTGCTCACTGAATGGATTTTGAGGCCCATTGCACGAGGAAATTCACGCCTGGTACTTAAAACCCAGTCAAAAGCCTATGACTTGGGCTGGAGAGATTGCTTAGTGGTTAAGGCACTTGCCTGCAAAGCCAAAGGACCCAGGTTCAAGTCCCTAGTACCTTTGTAAAGCTGGATGCACAAGGAGCCACATGCATCTGGAGCTCCTCTGCAGTGGCTAGAGGCTCTGTTGTGCCCATGCGCACTTGCTTTCTCTCCTCTCTCTCTCTCTCTCTCAAATAAATAAATAAACAAATAAATAAAATATTTTTTTAAGTCTATGACTATCATCAAGAAAATAAATGATGGGCTGGAGAGATGGCTTAGCAGTTAAGGCACTTGCCTAAAAAGCCAAAGGACCTTGGTTAGATTCTCCAGGACCCACATAAGCCAAATGTACAAGGTGGCGCATGCATCTGAAGTTCATTTGCAGTGACTGGAAGCCCGGGTATGCCCATTCTCTCTCTCTCTCTCTCTCTCTCTCTCTCCTCACACTCTGCCTCTTTCCCTCTGTCAAATAAATAAAATTTTAAAAAGTAAAAATTGAAAAACAAAAAAACAAATGACAATAAATGCTAGTGAGGATGTGGAAAAAGAGACCCCTTCTACATTCTTGGTGGGAGTGCAATCTAGTCCAGCTATTGTGAAAATCACTGTGGAGGTTCCTAAGACAGCTAAAAATAGATTTAAACATATGACCCAGCTATAGCACTCTTAGGCAAACATCTTGAGGACTTGTCTCACTACCTTAGAGATACTTGCACAACCATGTTTATTGCCGCTCTATTCACAATAGCTAGAAAATGGAACCAGCCTAGATGTTCCCTTACTTATGAATAGATAATGAAAATGTGGCACATTTATACAATGCAGTCCTACTCAGTGGTAAAGAAAAATGAAATTATGAAATTTCCAGGGAAATGGATGGATCTGGAAAGGATTATACTAAGCAAGGTAACCCAGACCCAGAAAGCCAAATGTCACATGTTCTCTCTTATATGTGGATCCTAGCTACAAATGTTTAGACTTGGGTTTGAGTTGGAATAAAATATTGGTAGCAGAGGCCAGTAAGCTAGAAAAGGGCTATAAGAAGCTTCTCTTTTCAGATGGTGGTGACCACTGGGATGACCCAAAAGGAACTATAGTGCTGAGAAGAAGTGACTGAGGAGTGTTCAGCACTGAAACATCTCTATCACACCTTCTAAGGCTCAGGGTCTGTGATGGTTAAGTTTGTGTCAACTTGATTTGTTTAGGAATCCACAGACATTCCTCATAAGTGTGTCTCTGAGGCTGCCTCTAAGAAGAATTAATTAAAGGAAGAATCCTTCCCCCAGGCGCAAGCCCTTCCCCCAGAGTGGGCGGCCCCTATTGGAAAGAGGGGGCTGGTTGATAAAAAGGAGCTCTGGGAAGAAAGGCCTCTCTCTCCCCCACCTGGCTGCCGGTGCTGCTAGCTGCTTGCCACTGGGTACTTGCCGCTTGGTGTTTTCCACTTGGTACTTGCTGCTTGGTGTTGCTGCTCTCCAGTGTGGACTGAAGACCAGGGTGGACTGGAGAGCAGAGTCTCTCCAGGAAGCCTTCAGGCCTTCAGTGCCAGATTGGGACTGCTGAGGCCTCCAGCCTCGTGGCCGAGCAGCTAACGGGTTTCTTGACTCTCAGGCCTGCAACCTGCTATTGCTGGACTGTGTAAGATAATCCAATAAATTCCCTTTTAATACAATTCATTCTATCCATTCTGTTCCTCTAGAGAACCCTGACTAATACAGGGTCCATTGCAAAAGAGGTGGCAAAAAGAATGTAAGAGCCAAAGGAAGGGTAGGACTGCTTACAATGCAATCTTCCAGACAGAAATTGGCCTCAATATCCTTGATCTCATAGTGCCTAGAACTACCATCACAGACCCTCATAATAGGAGGAAAAGATGATGACTTCAAAATAAAAGATAGATTAAAGGAGAGAGGGAGGGATATGATGGAGTATGGATTTGTGAAGGGGAAAGTGGGGGAGAGGAGAGAATTATCATGGTTTATTTTCTGTAAGTATGGAAGCTGTTAATAAAAAAAGAAATAATTTTTAAAGCCTATAACTGGGAAGGTCATAGACCTTAGGGGAAGCTGTTCTTGTTTTGCTAAATGGATATATTGTACCCATCAAATTGTTCTCTAAATATTTATGTTTAAGCCCATAGATCAGTGCTGCTCTTGCTTTGGTCAGAGAAACTTCTTTTTGCAGATGCTAGTGGCTACTGGGGAGACTCATCAAAGAAGAAGTGACAGTGAAGTGCTCAGTAGTAAGATAGAGACATCTCTATCTTACCCTCAAAGGCTCAGGGCAGATAGAATATAACAGCCAGAAGATAGGGAGGAGGGCTTCAGAATGCTTTCTGCTGGACACCAAGTGGCCATTGCATTCATGATCTCACAGTGGTTGTTACCTGCACAACACTGGGCCCAGCAACATGTCTTTATGTATGATGGAAGAGGGTGTGAGAGAGAGATCAAAATAGAAGGACTATTTAGAAAGAAGAAGGGATTCAGTGGAAGGGGTGGGAGAAGGGATAATTAAAAAGTGAGGGTGGGGATTATGATCAAAATACATTATGTATATATGTTATCAATAGAAAGAAGTACATTTAAAATAGGGAGCAATACCCTCCAAAGCTCAGGCAAACTTGTGGAGTGCTCTGTTGTGAATAGGACAGGTCTGCTGCACTTAGGAATTCACAGCAGATAGCATTCCCTACACATGATTGGACCTGATGAGTCTCATCACAGATGAAGGAAAGGCTCATGAGCACCTCACCATCCAGAACAAACAGTAGAAACTGATGATTTCTGGGAGAGGGGAAGTCATGTCCTTTAATGGTATAGCCACTGGAGGATTGCCCACTCTCCAGTAAATAACCTCCCACCCATGGTTACCAAATGATCCTAATTTAAATCAGTGGGTACAAAATAAATTAATAAAATCAACAGGGCATAGAAATCATGGAAGGGGAAAAGGGAAGATAGAAAGTGGCAAGGGGATCAAAATGAATTGTATACATGTGAAGTTGTCAGAAAAGGAACAAGAGAAAAAGAAAATATAATGAAAAAAAAGAGGAATGGAGAAAGGCAGAAAAGAAGTGAAACTTTTCTGGGCCACGAGAAAATAAGATATATACATATACATCCTTATTTTAGAGACATGTTTTAAAGAATGAAAGAATAAAAGAACATATTTGTCATTTACTCCCAAATGTTTAAAAGAGAAACTATAAAGCTAGCTATAGAGGTGCATGTCTATAGTCTCAGCACTCAGGAGGTGGAGGCAGGAAGATTAGGAATTCAAAGTCATCCTCAGCTACATAGCAAGTTTGAGGCCAGCCATGGTTAGATGACACCCAGTCTTAAAAGAGAAAGAAAGAGGGCTGGAGAGATGGCTTAGCGGTTAAGGCACTTGCCTGTGATGCCTAAGGACCCATGTTTTACTCTCCAGATGCCACCTAAGCCAGACACACACAGGTGAGGCAGGCACAAGGTCACACATGCCCACTAGGTGACACAAGCATCTGGAGTTTGATTGTAGTGGCTGAGGCTCTGGTGCACCAATTCTCTCTATGTCTCTATCTCTCTGTCTCTCTAAAAAATAAAAATAAAAAATAAAAATAAATTTTAAAAAAGAGATACAAAGCGAGAGACAAGGAGGGAGGGAGGAACTGGGCATGGTGACATATGCCTTTAATCCCAGCACTTGGAAGGCAGAGGAAGGAGAATTTCTGTGAGTTCAAAGCCAGCTTTGAACTACAGAGTGAGACCCTACCTTGAAGGGGAAAGAAAGAAGAAAGAAAGAAAAAAGAAAGAAAGAAAGAAAGAAAGAAAGAAAGAAAGAAAGAGAGAAAGAGAAAAAGAGAAAGAGAGGAGGAAGGAAAGGGAGGGATGCAGGGAGGGAGGAAGAAGAGAAGAAATTGCAAGGTGTGAATAACTGGCAAATCTAAATAAGGAATATATGGATACTTGAAATTATGCTCACTAATTTATACCTGAACTGTTTTATAGTAAAATTCTATATAATTGTAGCAGACAGCTTCAGGTTCGCTGAGATGAACTTCCAGACCGGGCACAGTTATGGAGGAAGGGATATTATTTATTGAAGCTTACAGATCCAGGGGAAGTTCCATAATGGCAAGAGAAGCAGCCTGCTCTCCACAGGGCCAAGCAGAGAGAGAGAGAAACCAACCAGCCACCACAGCACACAGAGTAAAACTACAGCCAAAAGGTCACACAGCACACTTCAGGAACTCCTGCTAGGCACATTTGCATATCTTTACAATGGAATCTCAAACCCACACCTTAAGACCAGCCCCCAGTGACATTGCCTCTAGCAAGGTGATTGCAGATGCAAACTATAACTAATAAAACACTGAATATATTGGGGGACATATATTCAAACTACCACATTCCGCCCCTGGCCCCCAATATATTTAGCTCCTGGCCCCCAATAGATTTATAACTATCACACATTGTAAATTGTACTCAGTCCAATTTCAAAGGTTCTCACAGTCTTGATCAACTTAAGATAGTGAGTCCTGTAAAATAAAACAAGTTAAATACTTTCAACATGTCAAGGCACAGAGTAAACATTTTTAACTGGTATAAGGCATAGCAAGGAGAGAGTAGAACAATGCAAATTCAAACCACCATCAGCAGTCATCAAACTTCTGCAGTTAACTCGTTTCAAGAGTTTGCATTTCTAACAGTCTTTCCTCAGGCATCCTCTCCATTGTTTTAATGTAAATCAAGTCAGGCCACCTTCCTTCCACCTTCCTTAAGATTGCTAATGTGTCAACAATAGCAGTTCGGTAACCTGAAACCAGTCTCAGTGCCTCTATAATTTTAACTTGCTTGAGGTTTTCCAACTTAAAATCTTAAAATCTCAGTCCGATATCTTTAGCCAAGCACATCAGTCCATTACAAATTTAACCTTGATCAAACTTTCTGGGCCTGGATAGCGGAACGTAGCCATCCCTTATGCCAGTAGCCCAGTTCCAACAAAGTCCTCTGCAGTCTTTCCTTCCCCTTAGAAAGTCATAAGCCAAGCCTCGAAGTTCAATACTATCTGCACTTAGCATTCTCAAACTCTCATCAGAATAGTCCATAAAACTTGGCTTACCACTCCAGAAGGCATCTTCAGTTGCAAGCACCAAATCCATGCCCATTCCTCCAAAACAAAGGTTCCAAAAGACGAATATCCACACGGTCAGGTTCATCTCACCCCACACTCCTCGGTACCACTTTACTGTAGCAGACAGCTTCAGGTTCGCTGAGATGAACTTCCAGATCAGGCACAGTTATGGAGGAAGGGATATTATTTATTGAAGCTTACAGATCCAGGGGAAGTTCCATAATGGCAAGAGAAGCAGCCTGCTCTCCACAGGGCCAAGCAGAGAGAGAGAGAGAAACCAACCAGCCACCACAGCACACAGAGCAAAACTACAGCCAAAAGGTCACACAGCACACTTCAGGAACTCCTGCTAGGCACATTTGCATATCTTTACAATGGAATCTCAAACCCACACCTTAAGACCAGCCCCCAGTGACATTGCCTCTAGCAAGGTGATTGCAGATGCAAACTATAACTAATAAAACATTGAATATATTGGGGGACATATATTCAAACTACCACAATAATGAACAGAGACTTTGTCCTCAAATTTATGGTTTTCTATGCATTCACTTTAATTTTTTTCTATTTATGGTGTAATTTTTTAAAAAGTAAATTTAATGATTGAATTACCTGAAATTTTTTGAAGTTATTTTGTCTTTTCTTAATTACTAAGTCAACTGTCCTAGGTAATTTATTACGTAATCCCTCTGTTTTACCCCAGTTGTAATCTTTTGTCTTTTATTAAATTATTCATATGAAGGTCCATTTTTAAAAATATCTTATTTATTTATTTGAGAGAGAGAATGGGTATGCCAGGGCCTGCAGCCACTGCAAATAAACTCTAGACACATGCACCACTGTGTGCATCTGGATTTACATGGGTACTGGGGAATCAAACCTGGGTCCTTAGGTTTTGCAGGCAGGGGCCTTAACCACTAACATATCTCTCCAGCCCCCAAGGGTCCATTTTTGAACTAAAAATTCCATTGATTTGTCTGTACCAATGCCATTCAGTGCAATCATAGTGCAGCAGGTGAGCCCAAGAGACTGCTTAGCAACTAGGACACCACTTGGCTTGGGCAGTAAACACACTTTTTTCCCAACAATATAGCTACCAACTTGTTAGCAACCTGGGACTCCTCATTTACGCTGAGCTGTATATGCAACCCACTTGAAACAACGGAATAAACCTCTCTTCCCCTAGAAAACTTTATCAGTTTCTATTCAAATATGTACCGACCGTACCAGCAGAAGGGGGCTGCCCAGGCTTGGACGGGTTTGGATCTATGTGCAGTAGGGCAAACTGTGTCCACTAAGTGAACTTTAAGAGAAAATCCCCTATTTTCCATGAGTCAATTTTCTATGCATATTTGGGCACACATATAATTAAAATCAGATATTTCTACTATGCATCATGGGAAGGGACATACAGAGTGGAGAAAAGGTTAAATAACTCAGTTCTATAGATCGAAATAGAGATCTGCCCAAACTATACCCCTTAGCCACCAACCCATCCTATTACGGACTTCTTCAAATGAAGTCCCCAGGAGGAATCTCAAAGTCCTTAAGTACTTTCTCACTCAGGTGACCCACTGCCCCTCTTGGGAGTGCTTTCAAACCTGTACTATTGCTTTTCTCGTCTTCTGTGTACCCCTTCCCCAAGTCTTTGAATAAAGGCACCAAGGACTTAAAAACACCCAGAGACCACCTGTAGAAGAGCTTTAGGTAGACATGTATCAACCTTCTCTTTTCAGTCTTAAAAACCATCATTATCTATTTGTTTTCCAGCGATTTTTTTTTCCTTTTTGTTTGTACTGTGCTGTGATTAAAACTGAATTATGAGGCTGGAGAGATTACTTAGTGGTTAAGGCAGTTGCCTGCAAAGCCAAAGGACCCAGGTTCAATTTCCCAAGGTGTTATGTATTTCTGAGTTCATGTGCAGCTACTGAAAGCCCTGGCATGCCCATTCTCTCTACCTGCTTCTTTCTCTTTTCTCTCTCAAATAAATAAATAAATGAATGAAATAAAATATATATAACTAAACTGAAAGTCAGTTTCAAATATTTTTTTAATGCATTACAAAAACATTGTCTCTACCATTCTGAAAGCCTGCCTTGATCTCTTCCTTCTCATGAGTTATAATTTGCTCTCTTTAAATTCTCAAGCCCCACTTGCCTCTTTCTACTCTCTTGAGTGACATAAAATCCTGTGTATTGGTTCTTCCACGTGATGGAAGACAGCAATTTTATGCTCAGTTCCTTCTGTCATTTCCTATTGGACTTGCTTTTCTCCCTCTTTATTGTCCTGCTCACCACTTCCTGTTGTGCTTGTTTTCTCTTAAATAGGGAACTCGGACATAGGGACTTGGGACTTCAAATGTGTGTGGTCTGAGATTCTCCAAAAAGAATGATTCTTCCCTTCACTCTGGCCTCTGAGCGTTGCTAATGCAGGCTGGATTTGTATTCATTTGTCTTGGCAGCCTCTGCACTCTTGGCTCACACTGAGTTTGCAATCAACAAAAATCTCCAGAACATCTTCACAACTCATTCTTAACCCAGACCTTCATTTCCTTAAACATAAGCACAAGAATGTTGACTCTGTCGTACACATGTCTGGTTCCCTGTAGCTTGTAAGATGTCATCTTTGCAATGCTGGTGTATCATTGCAACCTAACTTATATTCCTAATTCTATTTTGCAAGTCATTCAAACTTAGTCATCCACAAATTTAATAAACATGTCTTTTGGAGGGGGTTGCTAATCTCAAGCCAAACAAAAAGAGATGCAAACTATGTGACCCAACAACCAAATATCACCTCCATGGATGTTCAAGGCAGGTCAAAATCCTGGTGAGCAAGCCCTCATCAACTAGCAGACACCTGGAGAAAAGGACTACTTTGTTTGTTGGCTGGTTTGTTTGTTTGCTTGTTTTGTTTGTTTTTAAGGTAGGGCCTAACTCTAGCCCAGGCTGACCTAGGACTCACCTGTACTCCCAGACTGGCCTCTCGAACTCATGGTGATCCTCCTACCTCAGCCCCCTGAGTGCTGGGCTTAAAGGTGTGTGCCACCTTGCCCACCAAAAAGGACCATTTGTTATCTCTTTTTTTTAAAGTTTTCATTTATTTATTATTTACTTATTAGAGACAGAGGAAGGGAGGGGGGAGAGAGAAGAGAGAGAGAAGGAGGGAGAGAATGGGCGCACCAGGGCCTCCAGCCACTGCAAATGAACTCCAGATGCATGTGCCACCATGTGGATCTGGCTTAAGTGGGTCCTAGGGAATCGAGCCTTGAACCAAAGTCCTTAGGCTTCACAGGCAAGCGCTTAACCACTAAGCCATCTCTCCAGCCTCTGTTATCTCATTCTTTGTGAACAATTTGATTCTTATTGATTATTCCTTCCCAATCTGAGAAGGCAAAAAATCACCGAGTTTCACATCATTCCAAGTTGTGTTGAGGACCAATTGTAGATAAAAAAAAAAAAATCCAATATTTACTTTCCTACTAAAAGAATGAAATCCCCCACCATGCACAGCCTCTGCCCTTCTCCAGCTTTCCTCAAAGCACAACGACTAGCTTGTGCCTGCATATTTTCTCTGCCTAGAACCATGAACTCACTCTGGTATATAAAGGAAGTTCTTCAAGGTGTTTTCACACATGTTCATCTCCTCAACGAGACTTTCAGTTCATTCTGTACAGTACTGAGTCACATTCCACTCATTCAAACAACTTGCATTATCACGTGCTTTAACAGTACTATGACAGGTGACAGGAAGGTTCCGCCTTCTTTCCCCAAAGATGAACAGCACAGTAGGACAAGGCAGAGCACAGCACAGTGTGTGCAGGGGCTAGAAAGAGTTCACACCATGAACTGAGAAATACACATGGCAGCAAAGTGGGTGGAGAAAGTGAAAAAGAGAGCTAAACACAAGCAAGCTTTGGAGGCCATGGTGGTGATTTTCAACTTTACCCCTCAGGACAGAAGTATAAATATCCCAGAAAGAACAGCTAGGCTCATCTTGCAGACTGTTTTGTTGGGCTGAGTACAACATTAAAACCCAAGACCCAGGGGCTAGGGTGATAGCTTAGTGGTTAAAGGTACTTGCTTGCAAAACCTGCCAGCCCAGGGCTCAATTCACCAATACGCATGTAAAGCCAGATGAATGGAACTGGAGTTTGTTTCAACAAAATGCCAAGAGGTCCTGGCATGCCTGTTCATTCTCTCTCACACACAAATAAATAAATATAAATATTTTAAAAAAAAAGAAAGAAAGAAAGAAAGAAAGAAAGAAAGAAAGAAAGAAAGAAAGAAAGAAAACAAGAAACCAGGGCTGGGAAGATGACTCAGCAGTTAATCTCACTTGTTTGCATAGCCTGTCAGGGTCAGCTCCCCAGCCACTCATATAAAGTTTGTATGAAACCACAAAAACCCTGCATAAACAAAGAAACCTTGAGAGGAAAAAATGCTGGAGATAGTGCAATATTCAATATTTGACTTCAACACATACAAAACAATAGTACTGGAATAAAAATAGACACACAAGGGCTGGGGAGATGACTCAGTGGTTAAAGGTGCTTGCTTGCAAAACCTGCTGGCCCAGGGTTCAATTCCCCAGTACACATAAAGGCAGATGCAGAGGTGCTGGCAAGAGTCCCTGGTGTACCCATATTCTGTCTTGACTCTCTCTCTGTCTCTCTTGCAAATAAATAAACAACAACAACAAGAAAAGGTTTTGGGGGATTTTGTTTTTGTTGTTGTTGTTACTGTTGTTTTGTTTTTTGAGGTTGGGTCTCACTCTAGCCCAGACTGACTTGGAGTTCACTATGTAGTCTCAGGACAGCCTCAAACTCATGGCAATTCTCCTACCTCTGCCTCCCAAGTGCTGAGATTAAAGGCATACACCACCACACCAAGCTAAAATTATTTTTAAAGCAGACACACAGACCAATGGAATAGAATGGAGAACCCAGTAGTAAGTCCATAGTCATAGCCAACTAATTCTCAAGAAATGAACCAAAGACATACAATTGAAAAAGGAAAGTCCCTTCAAGAAGTGGTGTAAGGGAGCCGGGCGTGGTGGCGCACGCCTTTAATCCCAGCACTCGGGAGGCAGAGGTAGGAGGATCGCCATGAGTTTGAGGCCCTCTGAGACTACATAGTGAATTCCAGTTCAGCCTGAGCCAGAGCAAGACCCTATCTCAAAAAAAACAAAACAAAAAAAAAAGTGGTGTACGGGACTGAGAAGATGGTTCAGACATTAAAGATACTTTCAAAGCCTGTTAGCCCAGGTTCAATTCCCCAGTACCCACATATAGCCAGATACACAAAGCAGTGCACGTATCTGGTGTTTGTTTGCAGGGGAAAGAGGCCATGACACATCACTTCTCTCCTTCTCTCCCTCTCCCTCTCTTTCAAATAAATAATAAATACAAATCTTTAAATTAAATAAATGACTGGTGTTGAGGGAGGTGATGTAGCTCAGATGGCATAGTGCTTGCTTAGGATGTAAGAAGCCTGAGTCTGAACCCCATGCATGACATAAACTGAGTGTACTAGTGCACACCTGTGATCTCAGCACTTGGGATGTGGACGCAGTTCCAAGCCATTCGTAGCTAGCTACATAGGTAGTTAAGAAAGGAATGTGGAAGGGAGGGAGGGTTGGAAAAAGAGAGGTGGAGGAAGGAAGGAAGGAAGGAAGGGAGGGAGGGAGGGAGGGAGGGAGGGAGGGAGGGAGTGGTTTTCATGGTCTTGGTCACTCCCAAGAAGGAAGGGAGGGACGGAAGGAGAAATGGTGTTGAGGAAACTTTAGGTATCTAAATGCAGAAGAAAAACTAGGCTACTATGTCTCACCATGTGCAAAGACCAACTCCTAAGATTTAAATGCAAGACTCAAGACTGAAATGACTAGAAGTGACACACTTTAAGACATGGGTCTAGTCAAAGATTTTTGGACAAAGCAACAAGAGCACAAGCTGACAAGTGGGATCACACCAAACCAAGAGGCGTCTACACAGCAACGGAGACAAGCACGAGAGTGAAGAGACAGCCTGGAGAACGGGAATGAAGAGACAGGGCTCTCTGATCACTTGGGACCTTCCAGCTGTGGGCTGGCTAGGCTCAGGCCCAGGCCTAGCTGGGAGGGTGCACTAGCCCTTACTCTCTGCATGGGTTCTTTGTCCTCTCCAGATCCCCACATGGCAGAAGCTCCTTGAACTTTATTTTCTCTTTTCATTTTTTAAAATCTTTTTATTTTGATTTAAGAGACAGAAAGAGAAATACAGAACTAAGCAGGTACACAGAGAGAGAATGGGCCACTGCAAACAAACTCCAGATGTGTGTGCCCCTTCTGCATGTGGCTTACATGGGTCCTGGGGAGTCAAACCTGGGTCCTTTGGCTTTGCAGGCAAGCGCCTTAACCACTAAGCCATCTCTCCAGCCCTATTTTCCCTTTTCTTTCCACACTTTTCCTCCCAGATCCCTATCTGGTCACATGGACTCCTGAGCTACACATGGTTCACATGGGCTTTTGGGCTCCATGTGGTATATGTCTCTTCTCCCCACTTTATCTCCCCCTTGACTTCCAGCCTTCCCCTTTCCCCACTCCTTTGTAAAATCTGAATAAAATGTGGTATTTAAAAAAAAAAATGAAGAGACTGCTTAAAGAACAAGAGAAATAGCCGGGTGTGGTGGCGCATGCCTTTAATCCCAGCACTTGGGAGGTGGAGGTAGGAGGATCGCAGTGAGTTCGAGGCCACCCTGAGACTACATAATGAATTCCAGGTCAGCCTGGACTAGAGCGAGACCCTACCTTGAAAAAACAAAAAAAAAAAAAAAAAGAGAACAAGAGAAGTGAAGCCAGGCGTGGTGGTGCACACCTTTAATCCCAGCACTCAGGAGGCAGAGGTAGGAGGATCACCGTGAGTTCAAGGCCACCCTGAGAATACAGAGTGAATTCCAGGTCAGCCTGGGCTAGAGTAAGACCCTACCTCGGGAAAAAAAAAAAAAAAAAAAAAAAGTGAAGTAATTGCAGACTACTAATCCAACAAGGGCTACATATTTACAAAATATAAATTTCTCAACTAAGATCAAAAACACTGATAGTTAAAATAGACAAATGACTTTAATAGACATATCTCAAGGAAGAAAATACATATATCTAGTAAGTATAAGTATATTAAAAATGCTCAATATTGGGCTGGAGAGATGGCTTAGCAGTTAAGGTGCTTGCCTGAAAAGCCCAAGGACCCACATTCAATTCCGCAGATCCCATGTAAACCAGACGCATAAGATGATTCATGCACAAGGTCGCACATGCACAAGGTCATACAGGCACACATGTGCATGAGGTGGTGCACAAGTTGGGCTACAGGCCCTAGCATGCCAGTTGTCACTCTTGCTCTAGCTCTCTTTCTCTCTCCCTCTCTCTCTCTCATTTAAAAAAGGCCAGTCTACCAGGTTTGCCTCAAAAAAATGCTCAGTATTACTAATTTTCAGGGAAACACAAATGAAAAACCACAATGAGATAGCAACTCACCCAGTTAGAATGGCTACTAGCAAAAAGATAAAAATAACATATGCTAGGAAGATAAAAAGGAGTCTTAGTACACTTATGCTAGGAATGTGAATTAGTATAGCCTTTATGGAAAAGAGGATGGAGTTTCCTTAAAAAACTAGGAAGAGGCTAGGTGGGGGGGGTCACACACCTTTAATCCCAGCACTTTCGAGGCCAAGGTAGGAGGATCACCTGAGATTGAGGCTACCCTGAGACTACAGAAAGAATTCCAGGTCAGCTTGGGCTAGAGCAAGACCCTACTCTCAAGAAAAAAAAAAAATGTAGGAAGAGAAGTTGGGGGGAAGCACTTGCTTGCAAGCCTGCTGGCCCATGTTCAATTACTTAGGACCACATAAAGCTAGACAAAAAATGTTGTGTGTGTCTGTTATCCCAATGCACCTATGACAATGGGAGGTGGACCCAGTAGAATCTAAAATTCATGGGCCAGCTAGACTAGTGCACATGTAGCAGCAAAAAGAAGATGAAGGAGAAGAAGGAGAAGGAGAGGAAGAGGAGGAAGAAGGAGAAGGAAGAGGAGGAGGAGGAGAAGAATAGGAGAAGGAGGAGGAGGAAGGAGGAGGAGGAGGAGAGGGAGAGAAAGAGGAAGAGGAAGGAGGAGGAGGAAGGAGAAGAAGAAGGTGACGACCTTATTTCAATCAAGATGGAAGGAGAGGACAAACATCCAAAGATTGTCCTTAGACTTCTACACATGAACCATGGCATACGCGCGCGCGCACACACACACACACACACACACACACACACTTTTTTTAAAGCCTAAGAAGAGAACTACCACATGACCCATCAGCTCCACCAATGGGCATATTTCCAAAAGAAATTAAATCAGGATCCAGCATAGTGGCACACACCTTTAATCCCAGCATTTGGGAGGCTGAGGTAGGAGGATCACTGTGAGTTCGAGGGCAGCCTGAGACTACATTATGAATTCCAGGCCAGCCTGGGCTAGAGTGAGATACTACCTCAAAAAACAAAACAAAACAAAACAAAAAAAACAGACATGTATGTAGACAACCTAGATTTCCATTAATAGATGAATAAAGAAAATGTGCATATGCAATATATTATATATGTTATTATATACATATTATATATTATATATAATGGAATATTATTCAACCATAAAAAGCCAGATGCACAAAGTGGCACATGCATCTGAAGTTTGTTTACAATGACAAGAGACCCTGCAAGACCATAGTCTCTCTTTCTCTACTCTCTATTTCTCTCTTTTTACTTGCAAATAAATAAATGAAAAGGATCTGTAGCACATACTGGGTGTGACTTACTTCACTGAATCATGTAATGTGGACAGTAAGAGGAAGGGAACTATAGCTGTTAAGATGTCTTTGTGGTTTCTTTCCTCCCCACAAAATCTATGAAGCCTAATTGTAAAGTTTTATTTCTATAGAATTTCCTGGATTGGATAATAGCTCAGTTGCAGAGTGCATGCTTAGCATTCATAGAAGCCTAGATTCAGTCCCTAGCAGTAAAATAATAATGATAATAGTAAATATACAACCTCTGGTTTCTCCAGCACCTGCTCATCCTTCAGCATCTTCAGAATCAAATCCTACTTGTCTCTTCTCTGACTGTTTAAATCCTGCTTCACCTACAAACTGGGTGTGGTCTGACTACTGTGGCTACTTCACATTTAGAATGACAATGATCACCTTCCTCAGTGACAGTCACTACCTCCACTCAGAACTGTCGCTCCTTCCTGTTCAGAATAGCCATTCTGACTGTTTCCTCCTCATTCTGCGAGGTGAAACTGGCAGCAAACTGTTGTAGTTACCTTTTAGGGGCTGTGACAAAACACTCAAACAAAAGCAGCTGATGGGAGGAAAGGTTTTTGTGTTTGCTTAGAGTCTCCAGGGGAGGCTTCATGATGGCAAGGGAAAGCACAGAATGAGCAGGGGGTGGACATCACCTCTGTCACAGCAAGTGGAAAACAGCAAGGGAGTAAGCCAGTCCCTGGCAAGGGGGAACTGACTACACCACTCCTAAGCCCTCCCCCAAGAGTGTACCTCCTCCAGCAAGGCTTCACCTCCTCAGCTGCCACCAGCTGGGCACCAAGCATGCAGAACACATGAGTGAGTCAAGCCACCACATAAGCTTAGTCAAGAGTTTATCAAAATTCACTACTGTCAGAACAAGGCTACCACATGAACCACATTACAACTTACATTGGAAAACTATAAATTTGAAAAATATCACCCATGTCCCCCATCACAACGGACATCCTACAGCAAGCTCTCTCAGTGGGAATCTTGTTTTGTTCTCCTGTTATACATGGATATACATGCATCACTCCAGTTCCTCAGTCTGTATGGAAGGTTGCAGCATCTTGAAACACAGCACCATTGTCGTCTGTGCATATAACCACACTGAGAACAGAATATCACAGTGCGACCTGATAAAACAGTTGTGAAGCTGTGACACTGGTTAGGTATGGATTATAGCAGCCAGATGATGAACAAGAGGCTCCAGTGTACTATTCTCTCTACTTCTGTATCTATCTGGGGATTTCAGTATTAAAAACACTTAATTAGGGGCTGGAGAGATGGCTTAGCAGTTAAGTGCTTGCTTGTGAAGCCTAAGGACCCCGGTTCGAGGCTCCATTCCCCAGTACCCACGTAAGCCAGAAGCACAAGGTGGTGCATGCATCTGGAGCTCGTTTGCAGTGGCTGGAGGCCCTGGTGCACCATTCTCTCTCTCTTTCTCTCTCTGTCTGTCACTCTCAAATAACTAAATAAAAATAAAACTGATTTTAAAAAAGAAAATAATTATTTCCAGGTCTGATGGTGCACACCTTTAACCCCAACACTTGGGAGGCAGAGGTAGGAAGATCTCTGTGAGTTCAAGGTCAGCCTAAGACTACATAGTGAATTCCAGGTCAGCCCAGGCTAGAGTAAGACCCTACCTCAAAAAAAAAAAAAAAAAAAAAAATTATTTATAAAACTATCATATGATTTATTCATTACCTAAAAGTCATCTGCTGACCATTATACTAGACAATAATACAGAGATCATTAGAATCTGGTCTCTACCTAGAATTGCCAACTTAAATAGAGAAGGTCTATTCCAGATACATGACAGATAGTATTACTGTAGCCTAAGCATGTTGTATGCTGTATTGGGAATATTCATTCTCTTACATTTCAGCAGTCCAAAGTCCAACATGGCAGGAAGACTTGCCAGTGGCAGGTGGGGAGTATCCCTTTTTTCCTGTCTATGTGGTCTGCATTGCCCTTCAAAGTCTTGCCACTTCTTCAAGAAGTGTGGAGGAAGGGGACCAGAGAGAGTAAAAAAGGGAGTGGAGAAGAGGGTAAATATAAACAAGGTCAAAGGTATATGTATGAGGGACCACAGAGATGGCTTAGTAGTTAAGGTGCTTGCTTGCAAAGCCAAAAGACTGAAGTTTGGTTCTCCAGTACCCACATAAAGCCAGATGCACAAGGTGGAGCATGCCTCTGCAGTTTGTTTGCAGTAGCTGGAGGCCCTGGCATGCCTTTTCTCTCTCTCCCTCCCTTTACCTATTTCTCTCTCATAAGTAAATAAATAAATTAGAAAAAGGATATATGTATGAAAATGTCATAATGAAACCCATTATTTTTAATACTTCAGTATTAAAAATCTTTAAAATATGTTAAAGCTGGGCATGGTGGCACATGCCTTTAATCCCAGGACTCAGGAGGCAGAGGTAGGAGGATCACTGTAAATTCCAGGCCACCCTGAGATTACATAATGAATTCCAGGTCAGCCTAGCCTAGAGCAAGACCCTGTTCTCTACCAAGCCAGGCATGGTGGTGCATTCCTGTAATCCCTGCACTTGGGAGGTAAAGGCAGAAGGATCAGGAGTTCAGAGTTATCCTCAGCTACAAAACCATGAGTAGTTGGAGGCTAGTGTAGACTACATGAGACACTCCTCAAAAGAAAGAAATATCCTATTGCTTCCAAACACAAATACTTTCCTCCTGAGACAGAATCTTGCTAAACATGTAACTCAAACTAGACTCAATTTCATGATCCTCCTGACTCGGCTTTCCAAGTGCTGGCACTACAGGTATGTATCACCATGCCCAACTCAGTTATGTTTTCATTTATTTATTTGTTTATTTACAATCAGAAAGAGAGAAAAGAGAGAAAGAGACAGAGAAAAGGGGCATGCCAGGACCTCCAGCCACTGCAAACAAACTCCAGACACATGTACCACTTTCTGTATCTGGCTGTGCGTGGGTCCTAGGGAATTGAACCTGGGTCATTAGGTTTTGCAGGCAGGCACCTTAACTGCTGATCCATCCCTCTAAGCCCTCAATTATGTGTTTTTTAAATATTTTATTTATTTATTTGAGAGAAAGAGGCAGACACACACAGAGAGAACAGGTGTTTCAGGGCCTCTGGCCACTGCAAATGAACTCTAGATGATGCATAACCTTGTGCATGTAGCTTATATGGGTACTGGGGAATTGAACCTGGGTCCTTAGGCTTTGAAGACAGGTGCCTTAACCACTAAGCCATCTCTCCAGCCCTCAATTATGTTTTTATCAGCCCAATTTACTCAAAAATATTTACTTATTTATTCAGTGCTTTTAAAAATATTTTTGTTTATTTATTTGAGGGAGACAGAGAGAAAGAGGCAGACAGAAAGACAGTATAGGCCACTTGATGGCCCCTTGCTACTGCAAATTAACTAAAGACATATGCACCATTTTGGGCATCTGGCTTTATGTAGGTATGGGGAATCAAACCCAGGCCATCAGGCTTTTCAAGCAAGAGCCTTAAACTGCTGAGCCATCTCTACAGCCTTATTCAGTACTTTTGACTGTATTTTTGTTTGTTTGGTTGGTTGGTTTTTTTTTTTAATTTTTTTTTATTTTGGAGAGAGAGACAGAGACAGAGAGAGAGGGAGAGGAAGACAGATAGAGATGGGCACACCAGCAGCCTCTCAGCTGCTGCGAACAAAATCCAGAGGCGTGCGCCCCCTTGTGGTCAAGTGCAGCATTGCGCCCTTGCATCACTTTGCATCTGGCTAAACATGGGACCTGGAGATTGGAACCGCTGGAGATTGGAACCAGCATTCTTGGGCTTAGGAGGCAGGCACCTTAACTGCTAAGACATCTCTCCAGCCCGATTTTTTTTTGAGATAGTGTTTCACTCTAATCCAGGCTGACCTGGAATTCACTAATTCACTATGTAGTTTCAGGGTGGCCTCGAACTCATGATGATCCTCCTCCCACGTGCTGGGATTAAACGTGTGTGCCACCATGCCCAGCTTAATTTTTTCATAAAAATAAAAAACTTTGTACAAAAATAATTTCTGATAATAAGATTATATGAGGTAACATTTCCCTTCTCCTCTAACCAATCTCACTTGTAAAAGATAAGCACATCATTGGAGACACTGAATATCTTATGTGTGTAAACACATAGAAGCAAATAAATGGAAAGGAGCAATTGATGGACTCTCAGCAGAAAATAGGTTCTTGGTGGGCTGAAGAGATGGCTCAGTGGTTAAAGGTTCTTGCTTACAAAGCCTGTGGGCCCAGGTTCAATTCCCTGTGTAAAGACAGATGCCCAAAGCAATGCATGCATCTGGAGTTTGTTTGCAACAGCAAGGTGCCCTGGCATGTGCGCACACACACTCCCCCCCTCACTCTCTTTCTCTCTCTCTCACTCTCTTATATACATGAACATGTCCCTCTTTCAAATAAATAAAATTAACGAGTAGATTCACAGCTTATTATTCTCTCAAGAAGCAGCAAGATATTGCCTGTTCCTAATGTGGTCTTTGGGTCCAATTCCATGGGAAATATCTCCAGTCCATCTATTATTAATACTTTGGTGGCATCCTAAAGGAGGAATTCCAGTAAGAGCAAAAATGAATGCATCAACAACTTCCTCTAATCTCTCCTTAAATTTTCCACTCCCAAAGCTTCCTTGGTTGTCACATAGGAACCTCAATTCAAATGATATAAAATGGATTTATGGAGACTGGGAGGTAGCTCGGTTGGTATAGTTCTTGCCTACCACGTCATACACTGGGCATGGTGGGGCATGCCTGTAATTCCAGCAGTGGAGAAATATGGAAGCAGAAGGATCAGAAATTCAAGGCCATGGCTACACAGATAGCTGGTAAAGTACATATCTTGCAAGCATGAGGGCTTGAGTTCAATTCCCATAGCCTATGTTAAAAAATAAAATAAAAGGCCAAGTAGTGCACTTGGAACCGCAGCGCTGGGGAGGAAGAGATGAATGGATCCCTAGGACTCACTAGCAAGCCAGTCTAACATAATTAGGTGAATTCCCGGCCAGCAAGAGACCCTGTCTCAAAAAGGCTAAACAACACCTGAGGAACGATACCCAAGGCCTCACACACACATGCACGCATGCAAAGGAGTTCAAGGTTATCCTGATATGAGACTGTGACTCCGAATGAAGGAGTGAATGAAAGACTTGAATATATGAATAAATAGACCTACCATTTTGCTCAGGAAACTTGCTCCTTCTATGTTGTTCTATCTTGCCCAATGTTCAGAAATAAGAAACTCAACCTTTATTGCCTGTGATGGTTTGATTCAGGGGTCCACCATAAACTTAGGTGTTCTGAATGCTAAGTTCCCAGCAGATGGAGATTTGAGAATTAACACCTCTTGGAGGCAGTGTATTGTTGGGGGTGGGCTCATGGGCATTATAGCCAGGTTCCCCTTGCCAGTGTTTGGCACACTCTCCTGTTGCTATATGTCCACCTGATGTTGGCAAAGGGGTGATGTCCATTATTTTCCTCTGCCATGATGGAGCTTTCCCTCAACTCTGTGAGCCAAAATAAACCCTTTGTCCCCACAAGCTGCTCTTGGTCGGGTGATTTCTACCAGCATTTCGAACCTGACAGCAACAGTAAACTTGTACTGAGGAGTGGTGTTATTTGCTGCTAGACACCTGACTATGTGGCTTTGGCCTTTTGGAGCTGATTTTCAAGAGAAATGTAGATGGATTTGAAACCTTGGCCTAAGAGACACCTTGCAGTGCTTAAGTACAGCTTGATGGAATATTCTAGTCAGAGTTGAAAGACCTGAATGCCATAAGAACTATGGACTGTGAGGTTTGGCTTATGAGGATGAGAAAGAGTTTTTCCTAGACTGGGCTAGAAGCAGTTTGTCTGAGAGGCTTGCTACTATGTCCATATCCTATGAACTTGTGCAAGGTTGCTTTATGTAAAAAATGGACTGGTGTGAGCACAGGGACATGGCACAGAAAGAAATCTTTGGGCCAAAATTGCTGCCCATTCAGCTGCAGTTATAACTTTTGAGATTGAGCCAGCTGACCTGCATTGAGGCAATAGGAAAAATGTAGACACTTTTGAAAGGGCCTGCTTTTCAGAGTCTGCTTATTCCCCCCACATTAACAAGTTGGCACCCTACCTGGTATTATGGAGTATAAAAAAAAATACAAGAAAGAGAGGGTCATTGAGTTTGCAACATGGTCTTGTGTTTTGGAAACGGCCATGGCAGTGTGAAGCAGGCTTGCTAGATGCCTGCATAGAGACCCAATGGAGGATGGACTATAGATTGCAGTGGAGACTCAGTGGAGATGCCAGGACCACAAGACAGCTGCTAAGGAAAGCTGCCGGCCCCAGATGAAGTTTTCCAGGACTTTGAGTAGCCTAGCTGGAGGGGCAGAATTGGAACTCCAGAGACTTATTGCTGGTTAGAATTATCAGACTTGGTAATTAGCTTGGTAACTAGCTAGAGTTGGTGGACTTGGAGCTACAGAGTTTGATGTTTGCCCTGGTTGTTTTAAATCTTGTATTGGTTGAATGTTTCTTTGCTATGCCCAATACCATCTTTTGCAGTGTGAATGTTCATTCTGTTCCATTATAGGGTTTGGGGGGATCTTTTTGGTATTATGGCTCAGTTAAAAGACCTTGGATTGTGGGGATGTTTGAATAGCACTGGGATTGATTTAAAAAAAAAAAAAAAACTATTAAGCCAGGCGTGGTGGTGCATGACTTTAATCCCAGCACTTGGGAGGCAGAGGTAGGAGGATCGCCGTGAGTTCGAGGCCACCCTGAGACTACATAGTGAATTCCAGATCAGCCTGAGCTAGAGTGAGACCCTACCTCAAAAAAAAAAAAAAAAAAAAAACTATTGCTGGAGAGATGGATTAGCGGTTAAGGCGCCTGCCTGCTAAGCCTAAGAACCCAGTTCCAATCTCCAGGTCCCACGTTTAGCCAGATGCAAAGTGACACAAAGGTACAATGCCGCATTTGCCCACAAGGGGGCGCACGCATCTGGATTTCGTTCACAGCAGCTGAGAGACTGCTGGCGTGCCCATCTCTATCTGTCTTCTTCTCCCTCTCTCCCTGTCTCTATGTCTCTCTCAAAAAAAAAAAAAAAAAAAAAAAAAAAAAAAAAAACTATGGGAATTTTAAAATTGGACTGAATGCATTGCATTTTACATCATGTATCATTATCAATTTATGGGGGCCAGGGGTGGAATGTGATAGTTTGATTCAGGTGTCCCCCATAAACTTAGGTATTCTGAATGCTAGGTTCCCAGCTAATGGAGATTTGAGAATTAATGCCTCTTGGAGGCACTGTATTGTTGAGGGTAGGTTTATGGGTGTTATAGCCAGTTTCCCCTTGCCAGTGTTTGGCACACTCTCCTGTTGCTATTATCCACCTGATGTTGGTGAGGGGGTGATGTCCACTCTCTGTTGTAAGCCAAAATAAACTCTTTTTTCCCTACAAGCTGCTCTTGGTCAGGTGATTTCTGCCAGCAATGAGAATCTGACTGCAACACTACCTCTCCTTATTTTAAAACATCACCACATCCTGGAAAGAACACTCACAGTTATACAAAACTCTCATACCTAGAAAAGCTTGGGAGTGGTTTCCCAGGTTCCCACCTTAACATTCCCTTAGCCACCCCTTAACCACACTCCGTCCACTCTCTGGCTGGATTTGCCTTTCCAGGGTATCCATGCTCTCCCCTAGCTCTCTGATGTGTCCTGTTGTTCTCAGCACAGACCACAGTGTCTAGAATATGCTACTGAAATGAGCTCTAATGACCACTCACTTGGCCCCTCACAATCTTCTTTCAAAGTGCACTGACCTTTCTTCATTTTCCTAAACATGCTAGGACTCTATGTGCGCTATTTCTCCTGAGTGGGCTTTCCCTGACTCTTAAGTCTCAGATCACTTATTAATTCCTTTAAGAAGCCTCCCCTAATCCTCTTAGTCTGAGAAAGGGGTCTCTTGTCTGGGCCACCATTACATCATATGCTTTCTCTGTTGCTTATTAATACTTAACGATTATAACTGACATTCACTTGTCTCTCACCACCAGGAGACTGTAGAATTCCTTCCATTATCTGGACTCAGTACAGTACTGTGGACATGCTTGTATGTCAATAAATAATTGTTAAGCTGGACATGGTGGCACACGCCTTTAATCCCAGGATTGGGGAGGCAGAGGCAGGAGGATCACTGTGAGTTCAAGGCTACTCTGAGACTACATAGTGAATTCCAGGTCAGCCTGGACTAGAGTGAAACCTTACCTTGAAAAACCAAAAAATAATAATAATAAAATAAGTATTGTTTGGGGTGAGGAGATGGTTCAGTGGTTAAAGGCACTTGCAAAGCCTGATGGCCCAGGGTTCATTGCCCAGGTAATCACATAAATCCAATGCACTAAGCAGCAAGAGGCCTTGACATGTCCATACACTCTCTCTCTCTCTCTCTCTCTCTCTCTCAAATAAAAAAATAAATTTGGCCAGGTGTGATGGTACATGCCTTTAATTCCAGCATTTAGGGGGCAGAGGTAGAAGGATCACTTTGAGTTTTAGGCCACCCTGAGACTACATGGTGAATTCCAAGTCAGCCTGGGCTAGAGTGAAACCCTACCACAAAAAAAGAGGCGGGGAAATAAATGTTTAAGTATTATTTAAATGCAGAGCCTCAGTAGCATGGTACTTCACAGGTATTTTCAGAGACACAGTTCAATATATGACTTGAGTATAATGAGCCACATGATAAAGCTATTATGTAACTTAATTGTTTACTATTAATAAGTAATTTGCATTTAAAACACACAAATACCACTGCTTGGAAAAGTCAGACCATGACTCAGTGGCAAATGTATGTGTTCCCCATTGTGAATTTACACAGAAAGGAGCTAGACAGCTCGGGTGCCTGGTGTGTTTCTGTCATGACCATGCCTCAGCTTTTCAGGTTCAGAAGCTCAATTATATTATTTTGCTCAAAGTGCTGACTTCTCCAAGGTAGTTCTTCACCTCAACACAGAGTACAAACATTTGAGTGACCATTTTTCAGTGCTTCAAGGATGGAGAAGAGTCATTAACACTCTAAATGCAAAAATAAGTTAACTTCACTACATTCAATAGATGCTTCATAGCCTAGAACTGCTTTACCCTCAGAACTCCAAGGGATTAACTCACATGAAATAAACTCTGAGATACACACATGCAAGCTCTCGTGCGCACACACACATCAATTTGAAAAACTAGCATACTGCATCACCACCAGCTGTTGTGAGGCTTTGTAGCCAAAAGGGGTAGGTGTTGTTAACTGAGCTGCCATATCCTCCTGGCTCAGCTTTCCTCTCTAGAGATCAGCCTTAACTGTTCCAGAGAGGAAACCACATTGATCTTGACTCCATATTGTATTGAAATTTGAACTCCTAACAATTAACATGGCACACAACGCAGTTCACTGACTTGCTGGCTGCATGAGTGAGTAAGATGTTCTGTATGTACGCTTTTCTTGTCTCTTTTTCTTTTTGTTTAAGATTTTTATTTATTTATTTGCAAGCAGAGAGAGGTAGAGAGAAGAGACAGATGGGGGAGGGGTGAGAGAGAGAGAGAATGGGTCCAGATGCCGCAAATGAACTTCAAATGCATGCCTCCAGATGCATGTGCCACTGCTTCTGGCTTTACATGGGTACTAGGGGATTGAACCCGGGTCACTGGGCTTTGCAGGCGAATGCCTTAGCTGCTAAGCTATCTCTCCAGCCCCACTTTTTTTTTTTTTTAAGTATTGCCCAGGCTGGTTTCAAACTCCTAATACACCTGCTTCTACCTCTTCAGCAATTTCCTTCCAGTGCATACCCTACAATCAGCCTGGTTAATTTTCTATTGATAGTTTCAGATACAGTGTGGAATTTTTTTTTTTTTTAATTATTCAGTCAGCAAGAACTAAGTATGTGGCTAGGTCCTACTTTAGGAGCTGAGATGGGTTGTGTATTGCTCCTCACAACTTATGTTTTTTAAAAGCAGTCTACAATTGCAACATATAAGCATAGCCACCATGGGGAGCTCCACCCCCACACACACACACACATACACATACCTAAAATAACCATTGGTGAGGAATAAAGAAGTTGGAAACTTTAGGCATTGCTAGTAAAAATGTATAATGTTGCAGCCACTCTAGAAAAAAAAAAGTATGGAGTTATGTTAAAACTTAAAAATGCCTGAGCTAGAGTGAGACCCTTCCTCAAAAAAAAAAAAAAAAAAAAACTTAAAAGCCTGGAGTGGTGGCACACACCTTTAATCCCAGCACTTAGGAGGCAGAGGTAGGAGGATTGCCGAGAATTTGAGGCCACCCTGAGACTACATAGTGAAATCCAGGTCAGCCTGAGCCAGAGTGAGACCCTACCTCGAAAAAGCAAAAAAAAAAAAAAAAAAAAAAAACTTAAAAATAAGTTCTAAGGAGATGGAGAGATTGATCAGTGGTTAAAGCCACTTGCTTGTAAAGCCTGACAGCCAACATTTAATTCCCAGGTGCCCACACAGAGCCAGATGCACAAAGTGGCATATGAATCCGTAGTTTGTTTACAGTGGCTAGCGACCCTAACACACCCATGCTTTCTCGTTCTTCCTCTGTCTCTCTCAACTAAAAAAAATAAGGGCTAGAAAGAAGGCTCACTGGATAAAGCTCTAGCCATGTAAGCATTGGTACCAGAGCTCGGATCCCAGAACCCATATAAAGCCAAATACTGAGCACTATGTCAGTATGCCCAGTGCACCTAGAGCGAGAAGGGGAAGGAGACAGGAGAATTACCCAGAAGGCCATGGACCACCTAGCCTGGTCAACACAGAGACCCTGCCTCAAACAAGGCAGAAAGCAAGGACAGACATCTCAGGTTGTCTGTACCCTCCACATGTGCACACATATCACACACAAAAATGACAGAAGGAAAAAAAACTAAAAATGAGGGCTGCAGTGATGGATCTGTGGTTCAAAGTGCTAACTTGCAAAGCATGTTGGCTCAGGTTCACTTCCCCAGTGCCTACATAAAGCCAGATGCATCTAGAGTGTACAGCGACAAGAGGCCCTGGCATGCTTATTCATTCTCTCTTTTTCTCTTTCTTTCTCTCCCTCCAACCCCTTTCCAATAAATAAACAAAAATAGCCAAGTGTGTTGGCACATGCCTTTAATCCCAGCACTTGGGAGGCAGAGGTAGGAGGATCACTATGAGTTCAAGACCATTCTGGGACTACAAAGTGACTTCTAGGACAGCCTAGGCTAGATTGAGACCCTACCTCAGGGAAAAAAACAAACAAACAAACAAACAAAGATAAAACTTCAGAGCATTGGGTTTATTTGGATTCATACAGGTTGCAGTGTTGGAATGGAAACCAACTGGAGGGAGGCAGACAATAGCAGGCTGAAAGGTAAGCAGAGGATGGACCACACCTCCTGTTTCCCTGGTAACATTAAAACCAGAACATCAGCCCAGTATAGTGGTTCATGCCTACAATGCCAGCATGGGGGAGGCTGAGGCAGGTAGATCACCATGAGTTCAAGGCCAGCTGGGCTAGAGTAAGCTCAGGATAGCCTGGGTTTCTGAGACGTTGTCTCAAAAGAAAAGGGAGGGGGGATACCATGACAATTGCCCTCTGCCACATGAACAGGAGGAGGGTGGAGGTATCAGAGATGTGGTCCGCTTCTGGGACAGTGACATTTCCTTTGCTGTACTCACTCCTTCGTGCCAACACACCTAATTTTTTATGGTCAGGAGACAAAGGGCTCAGCAGTACAAAAATATGCGACAGCATCTTCCCTCAACCACTCTAATGCCCTTCTAACAAAAGTCAGATTAATAAGAGAAAAGCCTAACCAAGTTATGCAACCAAAGTTTTACACAGCCTTCAGAAAAGAAGGCCCAAGGACCCAGGGAAAGTGACTGTTTTTATGCTTTGGTTTGTTGACAGACAGCTGTGTAGCTATGATCTGACGGTAACTGCAGTGGGCAGAGGAGACCCAGCAAGTCTATGCCATTTCTTAGCCTCTCTACCTATAGGAAGGAACTCCTCTGAAAAGAGGGGCTCTAACTGAGAAGAGAGTGGCTTTTCTGACTTAATTTGAGAAGAGAGATTCTGGCTGGAAGGATGGCTTAGCAGTTAAGGCATTTGCCTACAAAGCCATAGGACCCTGGTTCGATTCCCAGGACCCATGTAAGCCATGCGTCTAGAGTTTGTTTGCATTGGCTGGAGGCCCTGGCATGCCCATTCTCTCCCTCCCTCTGTCTCTCCCTCTCTCTCTCTCTCTCTCCTCTGACTCTTTCAAATAAATAACTTTTTAAAAAGTGACCTGAGAAGAGAGATTCAAGGGAAATAAGGTAGTGTAAGACAGAAGGACAAGAAAATGTGAGAGAACCTTCACTTTTAAGCCCTGCCACACCCTGCAGTACAGAGCACTTGGATGTCAAAGCAACTTGCCTTGGAGTAGTGTGGTGGTTTGATTCAGGTGTCCCCATAGACTTAGGTGTTCTGGATGCTGGGTTCCCAGGTGATGAAGATTTGGGAGTTGGCACCTCCTGGAGACAGTGTTTTGTTGGGGGTGGGCTTGAGGATGATGTGGCTGGTGTCCCCTTACCAGTGTTTGGCACACTCTCCTGTTGCTACTGTCCACCTTATGTTGGCCAGGGGTGATATCTACCCTCTGCGCATGCCATCATTTTCCCCTGCCATCATGGAGCTTCCCCTTGAGCCTGTAAGCCAAAACAAACCTTTTTTTTTTTCCTCCAAAAGCTGCTCTTGGTTGGTGATTTCTACCAGCAATGCGAACCTGACTGCAACAGGCATCATGTTCTGGGTCCCAAGAGACTCACTCACAGCTGGGGTAGGTGGAGAATGACAATCTCAACCTCTCCTCCAGGCACAGAAATCTAAGGACCACAACCAGGTGGCTGCTGAGGAGCCCAATGTCCTCTGTCCCCACGCCTGTTCTGCAGGTTCATTTCCAAAGGAAGCGGAGGTGGACAGAGAGGAAAGTAAGGATACACAGTACCTGATACGGCCACCGGCACTTGACATTCCTGACCTCATTTGCTTCTCATACAAACATGTTGTTCTCTCTATTTCAAAGACAGCCCAGCTAAGGCTCAGAGCAATTAGTAGTTCCCAAATGTATACTACGTCCAAGGGCTAGGCCTAGGATTCAAACCTAGTGATTTTCTACTGTATAATCCAGACTCACTCTACTGCCTGTATGTCTCACACTTGCATAGAGAGTTGATGTCTGTCCCTGCCTCCTCCTTGGAAAGAACTGTATTACCCTGAAATCAAAATCTGTAGCCGAACTTTCCTGCTGGCAGACAAATGAGGCACTTGGCAGCAAGTTAGATCTTTGCTGAAAGCACTTGGAGTGGGGGAGGGGCACGCGGAAGCAGAAAGTGCTCCTTACATTGAGCACATTCCCCCCACCCCCCCGAGGGTCAGAAAGGAAAACAACCACCAGTCTGTACAGAAGAAAGAAAACCAACCTGATGACTCGACTTTATACAGCACTTCCCTGTAAGCAAACCTAAGGACACTGCTCTTCCAGGAGCGTCTGCTATAGGGATGATGTTATGGGCTAGGAAGAGACCGAGCAATAAACAAAGATAACTATGTATTCTGCTTCTATGAATCATATGAACCAATGAAAATATCTGCTAACCAATGACTCAACTCTTCTTCCAGACAACGAGGAAATATCTGTCAGAATATTGTCTTATCTGCATCATACTCTTAATAAGCATCAACTGATTTTAGATGATACCTAAATTAGGGGGCTAGGAATGTAGCTCAGTAAGAGAGACCTTGTCTAGCATATGCAAGGTCCTGGTGGGATAGAAATTAGCTCCTGTAGGCAGTAAGGGTGAGGATCCGTGGTAAATTACAAGCCAGTCACATAATCACACATTACAAAAGGCAGTCATGTGTCCCAAGGGCAAGAAAGAGCATAACAGGGCTGGAGAGATGGCTTAGCAGTTAAATGCTTGCCTGTGAAGTCTAAGGACCCTGGTTCGAGGCTCTATTCTCCAGGACCCACGTAATGCAGATGCACAAGGGGGCGCACACATCTGGAGTTTGTTTGCAGTGGCTGGAGGCCCTGTTGCACCCATTCTCTCTCTCTCTACCTGCCTATTTCTCTCTCTCAAATAAATAAATAATAAAATATTAAAAACAAAAAGAAAAATAAAGGAAGGAAGGAAGGAAGAAGAAAGAAAGAAAGAAAGAAAGAAAGAAAGAAAGAAAGAAAGAAAGAAAGAAAGAAAAGAAAGAAAGAAAGGAGAGAGGGAGGGAGGGAGGAAAGAAGGAAGGAAGGAAGGGAGGGAGGAAGAAAGGAAGGGCAAGCACAATGCAGTCAACAGTCTTCAGAAAGGAGTCCAGCCAGGTGGGAGAGGGAATGAGCAAGATGAAATGATTTGTGAGTACTGCCCTAATTGGGGCACTACATGTTCAACTCCTCACCTGGGGCCTAGGATACACGCACTCAGAGTATACACGCTCCTCACTAATTAATTGTCTCTTGATGGGTGAAAGAAACCAAACTTGAGAAATATTACTCAGTCTCTACCCAGTTCCTGCCATAAATCTGGGGTTTATTATTTATTTGCAAGGAGAGATTAAAGGAGGGAGAGAATGAGAACTGGCACAACAGAGCCTCTTGCCACTGCAAACGAACTCTAGATGCATGAGCAACTTTGCATCTGGCTTTACGTGAACACTGGGGAATCAAACCCAGGCCATCAGACTTTGCAAACAAGTGTCTTTAACCACTGAGCCATCTCTACAGTCCCTGTCATAAATCTCTCTAAAGGCCAGTAAACCAGCCAGCTCATTGGCAATTTCTCTCACTCTCTCTCTATTTCTTGATCTTTCTCTGCCCCTGGGAATTCTCACTCTCTCCTTAATAAATCTATTTTTACTTACTCGCCTCTTGTCCTCATTCCTTAACTCCTCTTCAGCATGCAACAACAAACTCAAGAACCGCTGACTCAGGGCACAGCTCCGATGACCTTTGATTTTCCAGCACCTTACCACCTGACTTGAGCCCACTGAGAGCTAAGAAAGGCTCTCTTCCCTCTCAACCTCTGTACCACTGGGCTCCATCCTCAGCACCATGAAAGAAAAAAAAAGACAGTAAGATATCCAAGTTACAAATCTATGCAAATAAACTATCACCTGCCCAAAGATTCAAGAGTATTTCCATGACTTCTAATAGCTGTCTGTCTTGAAAGATCTTCAAGGCTCCAGAGATGGCTCAGCAGTTAAGGCATTTGCCTGCAAAGCCTAACGACCCAGGTTCAATTCCCCAGTACCCATGTGTAGCAGACAGCTTCAGGTTTGCTGAGATGAACTTCCAGACCAGGCACAGTTATGGAGGAAGGGATATTATTTATTGAAGCTTACAGATCCAGGGGAAGTTCCATAATGGCAAGAGAAGAGGCCTGCTCTCCACAGGACCAAGCAGAGAGAGAAAAGCCAACCAGCCACCACAGCACACAGAGCAAAACTACAGCCAAAAGGTCACACAGCACACTTCAGGAACTCCTGCTAGGCACATTTGCATATCTTTACAATGGACTCTCAAACCCACACCATTAACACCTTAAGACCGGCCCCCAGTGACATTGCCTCTAGCAAGGTGATTTCAGATGCAAACCATAAAGTAATAAAACATTGAATATATTGGGGGCCATATATTCAAACTACCACACCATGTAAAGCCAGATACACAAGGTGGCTCAGGCATCTGGAGTTCATTTGCAGTGGCTAAAGGCCCTGATGTACCTACTCTCTCCCCACCCTCTCTCTGTCTCTTTCTCTCTCTCTCAAATAAATAAATAAATAAAATATTTTAAATAAAAAGATCTTGGCCTGGAGTGATGGCTTAGTGCTTAAGGCCAGACATGGAGGCGCATGCCTTTAATCCCAGCACTCGGGAGGTGGAGGTAGGAGGATCGCTGTGAGTTTGAATACAGAGTTAATTCCAGGTCAGCCTGGGCTAGAGTAAGACCTTACCTCAAAAAACCAAAACAACAACAACAAAAAGATCTTCAAATGACTGTTTGCATTGTTAAAAGTGCCTTCCAATATATTGACGGGGTGGTGAAGAATCAGTTATTCTAACCCAACATATGCAGCGTGATGATCCAGGGGAGATGGGCTAAACATCACAATCTCTTTTAATATATTTCAATCTTTGTCCTTCTAGATTTTGGTTATTCAATAATATGATAAACCAAAATATAACATAGTTTCTAAGCCACATGTGGTAGTACATACCAGTAGTCACAGCACTTGAGAGGTAGAGGTAGGAAGCCAGCCTGGGCCACAGGGGACTTTGTCTCAAAAAATTAATGAATTGAAGCTGGGTATGGTAACACATGCCTTTAATCCAGCACTAGGGAGGCAGACATAAGAGGACTGTCATGAGCTTGAAGCTAGCCTGGGACTACAGAGTGAGTTCCAGGTTAGCCAGGGCTAGAGTAAGACTCTAGCTCTAAAAAAATTACTAATGATAATAATAATAATTTATTAAATAAATATAAAAAGACTAGGGGTATAGCTCAGTTGGTACAATACTTGCTTTCTGAGATAAATAATGATATAACTAATTTCTTTATTTTATTTTATTTTGATTTTTGATTTTTTGAGACAGGCTGTCACGTACCCCAGGCTGGCCTGAACTCCTGATCTTCTTGCCTCCAGTCTGGGGTTAAAGGCATGTACCATCATGCTTGGGTTACTTTTCTAAATTATTACTTGATAACTAATATGCTTTTAATATAATTAGATTCTTTATGCAACATCAAAATATTCTAGCCTTTCATATGAGTAATTTTATCTTTACTTAAAATAAATAAATAAAAATTTTGAGAGAGACAGAGAGAGTGAGAGAGAGAATGGGCACACCAGGACCTTCAGCCTGCTGCAAACAAACTCCAGATTCACGCACCCCCTTGTGTGCATGTGTGACACTGCATGCTTGCATCACTATGCATCTGGCTACATGGGTGGGACCTTAGGCTTTGCAGGCAAGCGCCTTAACTGCTAAACCATCTCTCCTGCACAAATAAATTTTTTCTAAAAAAATCAAAAGGGCAGGAGAGATGGCTCAGTGGTTAAGATACTTGCACACAAGGCCTAATGACCCTGGTTCAATTCCCCATTACTGACATGAAACCAGATGTGCAAAATGATATCTGGAGTTTGTTTGCAACAGCTGGAGACCCTGTTGCACCCTGTCTCTCTTCTCTTTCTCACTCTCAGCTTGCAAATAAATAATAAAAATATTTTTTTAAGCCAGGCGTGATGGCACATGCCTTTAATCCCAGCACTGGGGAGGCAGAGGTAGGAGGATCACCATGAGTTCAAGGCCACCCTGAGACTACACAGTTTATTCCAGGTCAGCCTGGGCCAGAGTGAGACCCTACCTCGAAAAACTTAATACACACACACACACACATATACATATATATATATATATATATATATATATATATATATATATGTAGAAGTTTAAATTAATAAATTTAAATATCTTCAAGTTTGTAATAACATAAAGTTATTCTTAAAGTGACCCACATTTTTGTGTTTTTATTCCTTAAATTTTGGATAAAAAAGAATTGTGAGATCATATTATACAAAAGAGAGTAAAAGAAATATAATTAAGAAGTAACAGATGGGAGTTTAAAAATAATGCTCTCTTTTTCAAACATTCTAAAAATAAGAGAGTATCAGTTTTGTAATAAAATAACAATAAAAGCAATAGAATACTATGCAAATTAATTTTCATCTGCCTTTATTTCACAGCAAATCTTTTCTATTCTCTACATCATTTAACTCCATATTTTTTCCACGTTTCTAAAATAGTAACAAGTCAACTAAGCAAGAAAAGCAGAAGTTTATACAATGTGTGTAACATCTTCATCTCTTGCTTCTGGTGCTGACTGTTTTTTTGTTTGTTTGTTTGTTTTGGTTTGGTTTTTGATTTTTGAAGTAGGTTCTCGCTCTAGCCCAGGCTGACCTGGAATTCACAATGTAGTCATACAGTGGCCTTGAACTCGCAGCAATCCTCCTACTTCTGCCTCACAAGTGCTGGGATTAAAGGCATGCCCCACCACGCCAGGCCCTCCAACTGTTTTCTTATATATACCTGTGTAATTTTTTTTTTTGCTGCATCAATTAGTATTTCATACTTACTTATTCATTGATTTGTGGTGCTATAGATCGAATCCAGGACCCACACATGCTACACAAACACTATGATGCTGGGCTAACCCTCAGTCTCATGTATTAATTTCTGTGAGACTCACAGTCATGGTATCAAACATCTAGAATGACAATCAGTGTCTGCTGGCATCCTTGTTATAGTTATTAAAAAGGCTGACACTGTCATCTATCAGTCCTTATTAATGTTACAAAATTTAAATCCCAAGCAATATTATTAATAATTCTGTATATTAAGGATGCTTTCAGATCCTTCAAATGTTTAAGTCTAATTCTGATATCCTGCCTAATGCAAAATTCACAACATCATCTACCGAAAATATCAGGACATGTTAAAGAATAAAATAAAGGTGAGCCAGGCTGGAAAGACTGCTTAGTGGTTAAGGTTCTTGCCTGCGAAGCCTAAGGACCCAGATTCAATTTTCCAGTATCCATATAAACCAAGTGCACACAGTGGCGCATGTGTCTGGAGTTCATTTGCAGTAGCTAAAGGCCCTGGTGTACCCGCTCTTTCTTTCTTCCTTTCTTTCTTCCTTTCTTTCTTCCTTTCTTACTCTCTGTCATTCTCTCATAAATAAATTAATTTAATATAAAAAATAAGATGAGCCTATGTTCTGTAATAGGCGCTAAAACAATCTACTCATCGCACAACCTGTGTATAACATTATTATGTATTAATATTTTAAAGAACCAACCAGGTGGAAAATACACATAGTTTCCCTTTATTTTTATTACTTATGAGGGTTAAAGTTATTTGGAAAACCTATCTAAGTAGCTTCTAACACTTTTAACTCTCATTTCTAAATAAGTGCAGTCACCTTTGGAAGCAGGAGGCTTTCTTTACCTCTGCCACGATTTTCTATCACCTACACTCATGTTCCTAAGAAGCTCAAATGAAGATCAAACTTTTTACAGCATGTATTCCACAGATGTCAATTCAGGAATCCCCACAGTCACCTGTTCTTTTGGATTTGAGGAAAAGCCTCTCTCCTTGGAGGGAACAACCCTGGCAGAAGGCCAACCAGCTTCTGCTCAAAAACTCCATGCCCTGGAATGTTCCATGCTTCACAGATGCCCAGCTCCACTCACAAACGCCTGTACATGTTAGAACCTTCTTATATTAAGCAGAAATATATCTCCTGGGCTTAGCGGTTAAGACATTTGCCTGCAAAGCCAAAGGATCCTGGTTCAATTCTCCAGGACCCACATAAGCCAGTTGCACAAGGGGGTACATGCATCTGGAGTTCATTTGCAGTGGCTGGAGGCCCTGGTACACCCTTTCTCTCTCTCTCTCTCTCTCTCTCTCTCTCTCTCTCTCTCAAATAAATAAATTTTTTTTAAAAAAAAAAAAAAAAAGAAATATATCTTCTGCAACCTATGCCCAAAAAAACAACTTCCGCCTTCTGAAGCCACACAGGATAAATTAAACACTTCTCCACGTTGATCTTCACATAGTTGAAACATTTGAATAACTTTTTTCATATCCTTCAAGCCCTGTCTTAATTACAGGAGGAAGAAGAGGGGAAAAAAAGAAAATGATGAAGTAATTGAATTAACTTGTCTCCAAAATGGCTACTTCAGCCTTTTCTTATGCATTCTCTTTTTTGTACAGGAACAAACTAGGTGAGCAGTGAGCTTTCTCAACCACATGGGAAGGTGAGCACCTCCTAGGATGAGACCCATCCCTGGCTATCCCTCTCTTGAGTAGCTCAGAAGATACTTTCAAGGATCAAACAGATGGAATTTGTTTTTTTGTTTCTGAGGTAGGGTCTGACTCTAGCCCTGGCTGACCTGTAACTCACTCTGCAATCCCAGGCTAGCTTTGAACTCACAGTGATCCTTCTACCTCAGCCTCCCAGTGTTGGGATGAAAGGCGTGTGCCACCACTGTGACAGAAAGCAAGTAACGTAAAATTTACTGACTTAACCTTCTGTTTCACTTTTTGAGACAGGGTTTTGTGTACTCCGGTTGGCTTTGAATTTGCAATGTAGCCAAAGCTGGTCTGAAACTCCTGATTGTCCTGCCTCAGCTTCTTTAGTTGCTGGGATTACAGATGTGCACAACCCTGCCTGCCCAGTTTAGTCTCTCTCTCTTTTTGTGTGTTGTTGTTGTTGTTGTTGTTGTTGGGGGCTTCTTGAGATCGGGATCTCACTCTGGAACCCAGGCTGGCCTCAAACTCAGTCATAATACTCCTGCAGCAGCCTCCCAAATGGTGGCATTACAGACATAAACCACCATGCCTGACTTCTAGTTTCATCTTTTTTTTCCTTGCATTGAGGCATTTTATTTATATACATGGTTTTTGAGGTAGGATAAAAAGACGGGAGCCTGGTATGGTGGCATATTCCTTTAATCCCAGCACTCAGGAAGCTGACATAGAAGGATCACCATGAGTGCAAGGCCTGTGGCCACAGAGTGAGTTACAGGTCAGCCTTGACTATAGTGAAACTCTGCTTCAAAAAACCAAAAAAAGGTTCTGGAGAGATGGCTTAGCGGCTAAGGCGCCTGCCTGCTAAGCCTAAGAATGCTGGTTCCAATGTCCAGCGGTTCCAATCTCCAGGTCCCACATTTAGCCAGATGCAAAGTGAGGCAAGGGCGCAATGCCGAACTTGCCCACAAGGGGACGCTCACATCTGGATTTCGTTCACAGCAGCTCAGAGACTGCTGGCGCGCCCATTTCTGTCTCCCTCTCCCTCTCTGTCTATCTCTTTCTGTCTCTCTCTCCAAAAATAAATAAAAAATGATAAAAAAAAATTTAATAAAAAAAAAAAAGCTGGGCGTGGTGGCGCACTCCTTTCATCCCAGCACTCTGGAGGCAGAGGTAGCCGAGAGATTGAGGCAGCCCTGAGACTGCATAGTGAATTCCCAGTCAGCCTGAACTAGAATGAGACCCTACCTCAAAACACCAAAAATAAAAAAGAAAGAAAGAAAGAAAGAAAGAAAGAAAGAAAGAAAGAAAGAAAGAAAGAAAGAAAGAAAGAAAGAAAGAAAGAAAGAAAAGAGAAGAAAAGAGAGAGAGAGAGGAAACAAAAGAGTTGGACCTGGTGGTGCACGTCTTTAATTCCACCAGTCCAGAGGCAGAGGTAGGAGGATCACCATGAGTTCGAGGCCAGCCTGGAACTACAGAATGAGTTCCAGGTCAGCCTGGGCTAGAGTGAGACCCTACCTCTAAAAAGGAAGGAAGGGAGGGAGGGGAAGGAAGGAAGGGCTGGAGAGATGGCTTAGCGGTTAAGGCGCTTACCTGAAAAGCCAAAGGACCCAAGTTCAACTCCCCAGGACCCACCTAAGCCAGATGCACAAGGGGGCGCATGCATCTGTAGTTCATTTGCAGCGACTGGAGGCCCTGGTGTGCCCATTCTCTCTCTCTCTCTCTCTCTCTCTCTCTCTCTCTCTCTCTGTCCCTCCCTGCCTATCTCTGTATCTCTCTCTCTCAAATAAATAAATAAAAATAAAAGAAAGAAGGAAGGAAAGAAAGAAAAGAAAAGAAAAGAAAAGAAAAGAAAAGAAAAGAAAAGAAAAGAAAAGAAAAGAAAAGAAAAGAAAAGAAAAGAAAAGAAAAGAAAAGAAAATTATGGTTAAAAAAAAAATCTTGGTCCCGGAAAACAGACCTGGATCCCAGGATCAGATCTGTTTTCTCTGCTGGGAAAAGCAGAAAACTTTAAATCCCACTGACAAAGCAGAAGTGGCCCACAGGGACCATGTATGTCTTCCTCCAGGCATCTTAACAGACAGCAATGAGGCAGTGCTTACTGGGGCCAAACGGGACTGTAAACTGGAGTCTCTAACCTTCCTTTTTCATTCATAGGTCTGGACAGCATTCTCACATACCTACTCCACACCTTTATTTACTAAGGAAATGTCTTTAGCATTTCACTTTGTTACAAACTAAACTCTTGGGACAACATTGCAAGGGAAAAGGGGGGACGGTTTCCTAGTAAGTTTTGGAGGTGTAACTTGAGGGGTCCACGCTGCCAGCTGAGGTGGTCAGCACAAGGAAAGCACTCCAGAAGGATGCAGCAGGTTCTTCCGCCATTTTCTGCATCTCTGAGCTGTGCATCAAAGCAGGATCTCAGACTCACCGGCGGAGCAATGCTCCTCATCACACTTGTAACCCAGAGGGTGAATTTGGGGTACAGCCCAAGAAGGACTTGGCATCTGCTTCTTTTCAGCACTGTGGACGCTCTTGAGAGCATCAGCCCGCATGTCCATGGGCACTATTATGCTACCATAAAGATGTTATAAAAACACATCTTAATGATTTTTCTTTCTCTTTCATGTAAATGTGACATTCCTCATCTAAATCACATCTTTTCTAAAAAACAAAAAAATTGTTTTATTTATTTGCAAGCAGAGAGGGAGGGGAGAGAGAGAAAAGAGAGAGAGACAGAAAACGGGCACACCATGCCCTCCTGATGCTGCAGACAAACTCCAGATGCATGCACCACTTTGCGCATCTATCTGGCTTTACGTGGGTACTAGAGAATCAAACCTAGGCCATCAGGCTTTGCAAGCAAGTTCCTTTATTCACTAAGCCATCTCTTCAGTCTCTAAATCTCATCTTTATATATGTATATATTTTACTATTTATTTATTTATTTATTTATTTATTTATTTATTTATTTATTTATTTGAGGGAGAGGGGTGGCAGATAGAGGGAAAGAGAATGGGAACGCCAGGACCTCTACCCCCTGCAAATGAATTCTAGATGCATGCGCCACCTTGTGCATCTGGCTTTATGTGGGTACTGGGGAATCAAACCTGGGTCCTTTGGCTTTTGCAGGCAAGTGCCTTAATGGCTAAGGCATCTCTCCAGCCCTCATCTTTATTTTAATGTGTGTGTGTGCATACACATGTGTGTGGAGGCAGAGGACAGCCTCAGATTGGTTTCTAAGAAATGCTGTCCACCTTTTTAGAGACAAGAGCTCTCATGAAGTTTACCAATTAGGCCATATTGCCTGGCCAGTGAGCCCCAGGGATCCTCCTGTATCTGCCTCCCCAGCACTGGGGAGGGATTATACATGGTACATACCACCATGCATGAAACGGGACTCCTAGGGCTTACTGCCTAGCTAGTCTAGCTGAATCACTGAGCTCTAGGCTCAAGGAGAGACCTTGTCTCAAAAAGTAAGGAGAGTGACTGAGGAAGACATCTGATGTCGGCTTCTAGCCTCAATATACACACATATGAACATGTATAGACAAATGAACACACACCATACACACTGCATCTCCTCCGCACACCCAGAAGAACTTCAACTCTAAACTAAAACATATGCTTATATTTGCATTCCTATAGCCTGTTGAAAGTCTTTCTCTCGGAGGCCTTTCTTCACCTCCCTAGTTTCAATCATAACTGTTTGCTTGGCAGCCATCACCTGCTGCTCTAGATGGTGCCCCCCATGCTCGTCCTCTCAGGATCCCTAACAACATGATCATCAGGTGCCTCCATTCTGATCTCTATCCTGGGTGACTTTCTCTCAGCTCCCTTTTTTCTTTTTATACCTTTTCTACTCTTGTTATACTTACAGATTTCCTACTAAGCCTTAATGGAGCACAGGCCTCTGCTTAGCTAAGGTTTGAGGACTCTTTTTCGTAAGTTCCTTCTGAGTTTTTTTGAACTTGCCATTTTATCATAGCATAATAACTGCATCAGGACACCTGTGCACAGCTTTGCATACAATCACGCCTTAGTGAAACCTGAGCCCTGGGTATTTACAATAAACCTTTTTCTGGTAAGAACGAATCAAATCCTGTGACTGAAAGAAAGCTAAATTGATGTATCTGCAGCCACAAAGGAGTTTACCCTGAATAGAGGGCTTCTCAAGGGAGCAGCAAAGGCAACCTTGGAGCAGTAGACTTCACATGAGAATAACTTTAGTTCTGCATTTCACATCTGAGAGAATCTTAAAACCAAAGGGGGCTGGAGAGATGGCTTAGCGGTTAAGGCGCCTGCCTGCTAAGCCTAAGAACCCAGTTCCAATCTCCAGGTCCCACGTTTAGCCATATGCAAAGTGACGCAAGGGCACAATGCCGCACTTGACCACAAGGGGGTGCACATCTGGGTTTCTTTCACAGCAGCTGAGAGACTGCTGGTGCGCCCATCTCTGTCTTCCTCTCCCTCTCTGTCTCTCTCTGTGTCTCTCTCCAAAAATAAATACAATAATAAAAATTTTTTAAAAAACAAAAGGGCACCGTTCATTCTAAAATAAAATAAATTTTCAAGAGATGTATTTGACTATAATAATGGGGGAAAATATTTGATTTTACATTTATCTGTCAAAGATGATCAAAGGCAAAAATAAAATAAAATAAACATTACAAAATTTGAGTGGAAAATAGGGATAATGAATGGCTACCTTCTACATCTTTTCTTTTACACACACACACACACACACACAAAAGATAGCAATCTTTTTACACACAGTAAAGAATGAATGGTATAAGATGTAATATTTTAGCTAGCATTGTTAAAAGTTTATAGGACGTCTTGCTGGGCGTGGTGGCGCACGCCTTTAATCCCAGCACTCAGGAGGCAGAGGTAGGAGGATTGCCAAGAGTTTGAGGCCACCCTGAGACTACATAGTTAATTCCAGGTCAGCCTGGACCAGAGTGAGACTCTACCTCGAAAAAAAAAAAAAAAAAAAGTTTATAGGACATCTCAAATTAAAATGGATTTCTTTATAGTGTAATTTATATATTAAAAGCTCTATGGCTCCAATTAGAACCATAATAGTGGGCTGGAGAGATGGCTCAGCAGCTAAGGCACTTGCCTGCAAAGCCTAATGGGTTTGATTCCCCAGTACCCATGTAAAGCTAGATGCACAAAGTGGCACATGCATCTGCAGTTTGCTTGCAATGACTAGAGGCCCTGGCATGCCTATTCTCACTCTATTTTTGTCTCTGTTCTCTCTATCTCTCTCTGATTGAAAATAAATAAATAATTTTTTAAAAGAACCATAATGTATATTAAGTGGGCCTGCTTTATAATGACTTTTTTTTTTCAAGGTAGGGTCTCACTCTAGCTCAGGCTGACCTGGAATTCACTATGTAATCTCAGGGTGGCCTCGAACTCACAGTGATCCTCCTAACTCTGCCTCCCAAGTGCCGGGATTAAAGGCAAGCACCACCATGCCCAGCTATAATGACTTTTAATGAAACTTAGGCAGCAAGAAAATATAAAGGAAGAAATGTATTTTCTTATGTCTAATAGCATAGCTTAATATTTTTTTTGCCAAATATATATATTTTTGAGATAGTGTCTTGCTCTAGCCCAGTCTGACCTGGAATGCATAGTCTCAGGCTGGCCTCAAACATACAGGGATCCTCCTACCTCTGCCTCCCCAGTGCTGAGATTAAAGGCATATATCACCATGCCCAGCTTACCAAAAAGAAATTTTGTGCTTGTGATTTTTTGAGGTAGGGTCTCACTCTAGCCCAGGCTGACCTGGAATTCACTATGTAGTCTCAGGGTGGCCTTGAACTCATGGTGATCCTCCTACTCTGCCTCTGGAGTACTAGGATTAGAGGTGTGGACCACCATACCAGGCTAGCTTACCAAAACTTAACTGATATACCTTTTGGGGCTTTATCTGAAATGAGGGCTAAGATAAAGTTGTAAGTTTTTCCAAAACAAACCTAAATTCATAAAAAGAGAACATCCCATTTTCTTAGGAGATCTCATCTGAGAAGCTACCTTCAATGCAAGAGCATCAACCACTGTTGGGATAAGAAAAAGCTTAAAACGAAATACAATACCTCATGGTATGGCTTCTTTCCCAAAACACTCCAATACCCATTTTCCGTTTCTACCAACGTATGTTACAATAGTGCAGGGGCGGGCCACTGTGGCCTGACAGAGACATCCATGCTGTGGGGACTGCGGTTTGATTGACCTCAGGATGCCAGATGCTCAGTGGTGAGAGTCAGCCTTTCCTTTACCCTTTCAGATTTTATTTTAGTTTTGGTTTTTCTGTGGCAGGGTCTCACTCTAGCCTAAACTGACCTGGAACTTACTCTGTAGCTCAGGCTGGCCTCAAACTCATGTAATCCTCCTACTTTGGCCTCCTGCTGGGATTAAGGCATAAACCACAACTCCCAGCTTTCTTTTCAGATGTTTGTTTTTTTGTTTGTTTGTTTCAAGGTAGGCTCTCACCCTAGCCCAGGCTGACCTGGAACTCATTCTGTAGTCCCAGACTGGCCTCAAACTCACAGTGATGCTCTTACCTCAGCCTCCCAAGAGCTGGGATTAAAAGCATGCACCACCACACGAGGCCAGATTGTTTTTGTTTGTTTGTTTGTTTTGGTTTTAGGTTTTTTGTTTGTTTGTTTGTTTTTGGTTTTTTGAGGTAGGGTTTCACTCTAGCTCAGGCTGACCTGGAATTAGTCTCAGGGTGGCCTCCCAAACCCTGGGATTAAACTCATGGCGATCCTCCAGAGGTACCTCTGAGACTACCAGGTCAGCCTGGACCAAACCCTGGGATTAAAAGCGTGTGCCACCACTCCCAGCCAGATTGTATTTTTATAGAGGGCTGGAGGTGTCACCAGTGGTAGAGTACCTGCCTAGGCTGCACAACACCCTAGCTAGGTTCCAGCCCTGGAGTGTGTGTGTGTGTGTGTGTGTGTGTGTGTATTTGCTTTAGGAAGAGCCACTATTGCCTTACCTCAGCCATTGAGAAACACTGGAAAGTTTGGCAATGAACCAGACTAAGGCAAAGATAATAAGAATTGCAAAGAGTCAGGCACTGTGATATACCACCAATAGTCCCAGCTACACAGAAGGCTGAGGCAGGAAAATCATGAGTACAAGGTCAACCTGGGCCATATCTCTTAATCTCAAAATATATCTCATATGTAGATGAATTACATATATATGTGTGTATCTATCTATCTATCTATCTATCTATCTATATATATATATATATATATATATATATATAAAATCTCCAAACAGGTAAACCATATGCTGCTAGCATTCAGGAGGCTGAGGTGGGAAGACCATGAGTTCCTCAAGGACATCCTGGGTTACGTGGTGACTTGTAGTCACTTGAGATAGAAAAGGCCCTGTTGGGCTAGAGAGATGGCTTAACAGTGAAGGCATTTGCCTGCAAAGCCAAAGGATCCCAGCTTGATTCTCCAGGATCCACGTAAGCCAGATGCACAAGGGGGGGTGCATGCATCTGGAGTTTGTTTGCAGTGTCTGCATGCCCTGGTGCAACCATTCTCTCTCTCGCTCGCTCTCCCCCACTCTCTCTCTCTCTCTCAAATAAATAAATAAATAAAAATTTATAAAAATAAAGAAAAGGCCTTGTCTCAGGGAGAGAGAGAATATGAATCAAAAAGACATAGCAAAGGAAGCATGAATAAGTGAACTGTTAAAAAAAAAAAAAAAGAATAAGGAGGCTGGATAGATTGCTCAATGGTTAAAGTGCTTGCCCATAAAGCCTAACGACCTGGGTTTGATTCTCCTGTACCTATGTAAAGCCAGAACAAAGTGCCTCATGTGTCTGGAGTTCATTTGCAGCAGCTAGAGACCTTGGTATGCCATTCTCTCTCTCTTTCTGCCAGGTGTGGTAGAACATGCCCTTAACCCCAGCACTTGGGAGACAGACGTAGAAGGATCACTGTGAGTTCAAACAGTAAATTCCAGGTAATTTGGGCTAGAGTGTGATCCTACCTCAAAAAACAACAAAAGGGGGAGGGGCAGAGAGATGGCTCAGTGGTTAAGGCACTTACCTGCAAAGCCTAAAGACCTGAATTTGATTCCCCAGTACCCATGTAAAGCCAGATGCACAAAGTGGTGCATGCATCATGGAGTTTGTCTGAAGTGGCTAGAGGCCCTGGTGCACCTATTCTCTGTCTGTCTTCTCTTTCTCTGCTTGCAAATAAATAAATAAATATGTTTTTTAAAAAAAGAATAAGAGGCTGGAGACATTGCTCAGTGGTTAAAGGTGCTTGCTTGCAAAGCCTGATGCCTTGGGTTTGATTCCCCAATACCCATGTAAAAAACCATATGCACAAGGTGGAACATGCATGTGGAGTTTGTTTGCAGTGGCAAGAGGTCCTTGAATGCCCATTCTCTCTGATTCTCATTCATATTCTCCTTCTCTGTCTCTCATTCTCTCATTGTAAATACATAAACAAATAATTTTAAATGGGTAAATATTCTCACCTATATGTAAAAAGCAATCCATCGTTTACATCGAGAGAGCCCACAGAATATTCCAGATTTACTCCTGTCTAGAGCAAGAATTTGTTTCACCAAAGTTACATTGATGCAATTTGCTATAATAATTTATTATACTGTTTAAGACTCCCTCTCTTCCCATACTGCTGGTTATTTTTCTCTTATGCTGTTGGCCCTAATGTCAAACTTAGTAAACATTATCTACGTGGTCTGGCTCACATTAGCCACATGGTATTTTCAATCACCATTAAAGGAAGCTGCATTTTTCTGTAGGACCACGTGAAATGCAGTCTGTCATAAGAATCAGTGAGGAGGCTGGGGAGATGGCTTAGCTTGTTTGCAAAGCCTGCTGGCCGGGCTTTAATTCCCCTGCACCCATGGAAAGCCAGACACACAAAGTGGCATGTGTTTCTGGAATTAATTTGCAGCAGCAAAGAGGCCCTGCCACACTCCCCCCCCCACACACACACCCTTTCTTTCTCTCTCTCCCCCTTTCTCTCTCCTAAATAAAAAGATGAAATAAAAATATTTTTAAATTTCATATGGTTCAATGTACCATATAAGTGGTAGTCAAATATGTTAAATAGGTTAAATAGGGTTTTCTGCCTTAGGCTGAGGTAAATACATATATGAATACATACACTGAAACTGGAAAAATATATTATGGTCATTAAAGTATGACAGTTAATTATATTTTCTTCCTATTGTAAATATGAATTATTCTATACTTAATATAATTAATATACTTTCTAGCTAGATGTTGGGCAGCTGAGTCAGTATATTGATCCCCTTTAGAAGTCACTGATTTCTTTCATAATTATTATTGTCTTTTTCCTTAACCACCGTGCCTCAGTTACTTAGGCTCCAAGCCTTGGTTCTAAATTGAAATGAGAGTCGTGGTGCTGCGCCAGCAATAGAATTTAAAACTCTTTAGTCTGGGATACTGCAGTTTTGCAGACCTTAATGGTATTGTTCTTTAGAGAAGCTGCATAAACTCATTTCCCGTCAGCCTCCCTGAGGCTAATGGCTTCGCCTGCAGCGTTCACTGAGGTCTAAAGACCAGCGCCCAGGAGAGGGCGCGCGAGAGCACAGTGTTATCTTCTGGCAGAGGTTCAGGGACAAAGAACCCTGGAAAGATCCCTGCGGTGAAATGCTGATTCTGGGGAGAGAGAGACAGGCTCTGTCGTGACTGTTTCCTTTTCCTCCTCGTTTAGCATTGTGTTCTGGTAAGCAAGAAGAATGTCTGGTAAAATAATTGTGAAAAAAACCCTAAAATTAAAACATCTGCATTAACATAAACAACTGGAGCTCTGCACATTTCAGGGCTTAGAAGAAAATGCTGGGTCCCCTTGCAAAAGCTGGTAATTTCTCTCATGACTCCATAAATAAAGGAAGAAATCTACAGACCACATGATTAAGTGTCAATAAGAATGGGTGGCTGGCTCTTTTCAAACCAAAATTGGCTAGAACATTACTTATTCCACCCGGGGAAGAGCCGCAGGTGAGGGACGGGAGGAAGTATCAAAATTAAGTATGCATTAAAATGCCATGAGGGAGCTGGGTGTGGTGGCGCGCACTTTTGATACCAGCACTCAGGAGGCAGAGGTAGGTGTAACACCATGAGTTCGAGGCCACCATGAGAAGACATAGTGAATTCCAGGTCAGCCCCTACCTCGAAAAACCAAAAAAAAAAAAAAAAAAGCCATGAGGAAAATGGTTACTTTGCATGTTAATTTAAAATTAAAATTTAAATGCTCATAGCTATACAGAATATACCAGAATCTCACCCAAAAGTTGGTTGCACAGTCCTAGGAGTAGTTTTGTGCTGTGGATGTAGCTCAGTTGGTAGAGTGCTTGCATGCAGAAAGCCTTAGGTTCAATTCGCAGCACTGCATAAACTGGGCATGGTGGCACATGCCTGTAATCCCATCACAGAGGAGGTGGAGGCAGAAGGATCAGAAGTTCAAGGTCATCCTCGGCTACATATGTAGAGCAAGTTCTTTTTATTTTTTTTAATTAACTTGTTTTAAATTAACTTTTAAAAACACCTTTATGTTCTCATATGTGCATGTGCGTGCATGCACATGTGGCATGTGGGGGAAGAGTGAAGCCAGGGTCTTTTACAGTTGCAAATGAATTCCTGTCCGGCTTTTATGTGGGTGGCTAAGGAATTGAACCCAGGCCAGACGGTTTTGCAAGCAAGTGCCTTTAACAGTTGAGCCATATTCCCAGACCCTACATAGGGGTCTTGAGGCCAGCCTAGGCTACAAGACTCAGTCTCAAATAGAAAAGTAAAGAACAGTGTTGATAAGTACGGATTATAGATCACTTACCACTTGCACTGAATGATGATACATTAAACATTCCCAAGAGTAGACCTCAATTTCTGACCACTTTGGTACAAATTAAATTTCCCTAGTGTCTCAATTTAAAGAATGGGTAATTTAAAGCCAGCTCAGTGGGTCAGAAATCAGTGCTAAGTGCTAGTGCTGTCTATAAGTGACAGTGTTGAGAAGTCAGAAGTTATTCTCAGAAATTATCATGTAGTCATTTCCTACACACACACACACACACACACACACACACTCACACATTAAACCAATGCAGTTCCAGGCAATGGTGTGCTTGGGCTCGGTGGTTATCTGATAGCCACATCAGTATCATGCCCACCTCCCCTCAAACAAAAACACAAATAATGTAGCTGACAGTATTGGTATCCTTTCATTTTTCTTTTCTTTTTCTTTTTCTTTTTGCCTGTGTATGTGTATATAGTATGCATATGTGTATGTTTTCACATGTATGTGAGTGCACTATGGGTCAGGTAGTTGTACACATGTATGTGTGGCATGTGGAGGCCAGAGTTTGACAGTGGGTGACCTTCTCAGTCACTTTCCATCTTATTTTTTTATTATTATTGTTTAAGAGCTAGAAAGAAGCAGATAGAGAGAGGGAATGAGCATGCCAGGGCCTCTAGCCACTGCAAACAAACTCCAGACACATGTGTATGTGTGCCTCTGGCTTTACATAGGTACTGGGGAATTGGACTTAAGTCCTCTGGCTAAACTGCTAAGCCATCTCGCCAACCCTCCACCTTGTTTTTTAAGACAGGGTTTCTCACTGAACCTGAAGCTCATTGAGTCAGTTAGATTAGTGAGCCAGCAAGCTCTACAGATGTTCTTGTCGCCCCGTCCCCAGCGTTGGGATTACAAGCATAGGTCACCTCTCCTGGCATTTTACATGGGTTCTAAGGATCCAAGCTCAGGTCTTCATGCATCAGGGCAAGCATCTTTCCCAGTGAGCCATTTTCTCCCAGCCCTGGTATCCTTTCTTAAAATATGGTTCCCTCTGGGCATGATGGGTCACTCCTTTAATTCCAGCACTCCAGAGGCAGAGGTAGGAGGATCACCCTGAGTTCAAGGCCAGCCTAGAACTACAGAGTAAATTCTAGGTCAGCCTGGGTGAAACTCTACCTCAGGAAAAAAGAAAAAAAAAAAACAACTTTGGTCCATTGGCATAGTTATGCCAAGGGCGTAACCAAGGTGTACCTACCTATCTGACATAGGGAAGCTAGACATGTGAAATCCTGTCAGGATAGACTGTGTTCTATGTCTCTCTCTAGTCCTTAGTGAACATGACCTTGTGTCCTCCACAGATGCTTGTTCAAGTCACGGTTGATTGGAAGGTGGATCGCAGAAGTTTTATTTAGCTAACTCTGGCAGTCGTAGAGTGCTGAAAATACTTAAGTGATAGGTATTTGAACAACAGTAATGTATACTGAGTTTTCCGTCCCAAAGTACTTTCACACACATTGCTGAATTTTCTTACCCTAAGCTTTAGGGGGAGATAGAAGGATTGCTATTCATCTGATTTACAGAATCAGTCTCTGACCAGGAGATTTTACGAAGGATACCAAAACAGTTAGGTAATAAAGACGGGTCTCAAACTTCACAACTATATCTAGTGAGCATTTCCCCACACTGCATGTGTGTTGAGTGATCAAATTCCAGCAACCACAGAAGAGAAGGCACCCCACCAGTGACTGCTAAGAAGGATGCTTCTTCAAGAGCTTCGGTGTCATCTGCAGGCTTGTGTCTTTGTCAGTGACAGGGATCAATGCATATGCACAGTACTCAGTTCCTTGGAATAGTCAGTAAACAGAAGAATTTGAGAAGAAAATCCCAGAAGGATTTTCTTACCTTCCCCTGAGAATAAAATTCTCCTGTGAAAGATGGCTTCCTGATGCCAACAGAAAGAAGCGCTGATATCTGACGACACAGGGATCCTGGTAGAACTCTGAACACGCAGTGCCTGCTAAATTCCCCCAGTTGTAACCATTAGCTTTTCCTTCCTTTATCCTATCATTGTTTTCCATGGCTTTCCATTCTCCAGCAAAGACAGCACAAAAATAAACAACACTCAGGTTTAATCACATTACTGGGTTTTCAGTTCTTCATGCAGGCTCCTGTGTCATGTAAAACTTATATCAAACAAATTTGCATAGTTCTCTTGTTTCTTGTATTACACAGGCCAAGCAAAGATCTCAGAAGGAAACAGCACCCTCCTTTCTACTGTCCCTGTCAGTGCTGTCTGCACTGTCCCTTGTCCCTGGCAGAACCTTCTATTAGTCACTCCTAGAGCCTTCGAAGTGTTGTCGGTAATAAAGCCGCTTCCAAAGGCAGTAGCAGCAGTAGCAGCAGTAGCAGCAATAGCAGCAATAGCAGCAGCATGGTACTAGGAACTTGCTGAAAATGCAAGTCTCATGCTGGGGAGATTGCTCAGTGGTTAGAGGAACTTGTTTGCAAAGGCTAACAACCTGGGTCCACTTCCCCAGTACTCACATAAAACCAGATGTGCAAAGTGGCACATGCATCTGGAATTCATTAGCAGTGGAAAGAGGTCCTGGTGCACCCATTTTCTCACTCTCTCCCTCTCCTTGCAAATAAACAAGTAGAATATTCCTTACAAGTAAGTAAATACAAATGTAGCTATTGAACCAACCTCTGGTGAACAGACCTAAGGGAAGCCATCTTAGGCCACTCAGCCATCTTGACATTCTCAAGGAGCCGTAGGAGATTAAAGATTAGCACAGAGCATTAATTACAAGAAGGAGGATGGGTCCCAGTAAGGCATCTGCTGTTTGCTCTCACCCTGAGGTCAAGATGTCCTGATATTTGGTATCTGCTTCCTACCTGGTGCTAACTGCGAAAATTCTGCTTTTATAATCATGCTTGCTTGCTCTTACTAAAGACAATGGTGTGTGGAGAGGGTGGCTGGGGGTTTTTCAAACCATTGTAAAGGAATGTGGGTTTTGCCTTTAAAAACTCACTATAAAGCCAGGCGTGGTAGCATAGGCCTTTAATCCCAGCACTGGGGAGGCAGAGGTAGGAGGATCAAGGCCACCCTGAGGTTACATAGTGAATTCCAGGTCAGCCCGGGCTACAGCAAGATCCTACTCAAAACAAACAAACAAACAAACAAACAAACAAACAAACACACAAACAAACAAACAAACAAACAAACAAACAAACCTGACAGTAAAAGTAGGACAGGGCTGCTCTCCCCCTTGCTGTGAGGGGTCAGATGCCAGCTGGCTTAATAAAGACTCTCCTTTTTAATTTTATTTGGGTGGTCTTCTGTTCATTTCTGGTCTAGGACTCACTACAGTTAGAGGCCCCAGCAAGAAATTATATTCTTCTCACTCAACTGACCCCCAAATCTGGTCTCACAGAGTCTTTGATTTCTTGGGACTTTACTCCGACTATGGGTTGCAGACCCTAGGGGGTGGCCACTGAGAGATGTTCTTCAGCCCCAGGGACATTCTCCAGACCCCGGCAGAAAGGAGTGGCAGTCAGAGGACATCCACACCATAAGCAAAGAGTCATCTGATCTGGAAAGGAGGTTCAGCAGAAGGCTGGATGCAGCACTACTTTTCCGAATCCCAAGCAGTGGTGAGACATCGCCTGGACCCCTGGTCTGTCTATTTCAGTTCTGTGTGGCTACTGTCCTTGTCTTTCGGTTTAGTGTTTATTTTGTCCTTTTGTGCTTAACATTTTTGGATCTTCCTAGGAAACCAGCTGCAGAATCAAAACTCCACCATGGGACAGACAAGCTCCACATCTAGCACATCTAAACCATTGCAATGTATCCTTACTAACTTTTCCTTCTTTCAACAGAAGGCATCTGTCATGTGAGATGCCTTCTCCTTCTCTGTGAATTAGATTGGCTGTCTTTTGATGTGGGATGGCTGCCAGAGGGAACCTTCAACCTCTCAACTGCTTATCAAGTTGAATGAGTAATCCTTGGGCAACCTGAACACCCTGACCACCCTGGGTAAATTGGAAATTAAAAATTGGAATTGAGACTAGTCAAATTTTGGTTTGGAAAATCCTCAATGTGAGGTCTGAAATTATACTCAAGTAATTTTGAGGTTTTGTTTTTGTCTCTGGCGTTGTAAATAGAATAGGAATTTAAAATGGGAATTCAACCATGGGATATTGTCTACAATTAAAGAAGTTGTCAATAAAAAAAATGAAAATAAAACAAAATGGGAATGCATTGCTTCTGAATGGATGAATGAATGGATGAATGAATGAGTGTGTGAGGGGGAGATGGTTGCTAAAGTCTATCTGAAAAGTACACTTTAAATAAATGTGTGTGTATGAGTATGTATGTGGCTCACAGCTCCATGGCTGCAGAGTGATTTCTGTTTGGAGCAGTGCATGCTCAGGAAGGCTTTGTGCAGCACTAACTGTGGGAAATTCATTGTGGGGGATGTCCTCTACCAAGCCCACTATCCTAGACTTCATGGCCAACTTTTACTATTGAATGTCCCTCAGAAGCAACCCTGAAAGTACTTAAGAATCATAGGCAGAAATGTATATATTATTCCCACCAAACTGCCCTGAAAGCACTTACACTTAATGTTCCTATTCACATATTAATGCTAATCTCACTTCTGGTTAGAGAAGCTTCTCTTTTCAGATGGTGATGACCACTGGGATGACCCAAAAGGCAACATAGTGCTGAGAAGAAGGGACAGAGAGGTGTCCAGCACTGAAACATCTCTGTCATACCCTCCAAGGCTCAGGGTCCATTGCAGAAGAGGGGGCGAAAGAATGTAAGAGCCAAAGGCAGGGTATGACTCCTTACAATGCAACTGTCCAGACAGAAAGTGGCCTCGATATCCATGACCTTACAGTGCCTAGCAATACCTGCGCAAGACCCTCATAACAGGAGAAAAAGATGACGACATCAAATTAAAACAGAAACTAATGTAGAGAGGGAGGGGATTTGATGGAGAATGGAGTTTTGAAGGGGAATGGGGGGAGGGGAGGGAAATATTGTCTGTAAGTATAGAAGTGGTTAATAACATTTTTTTTTTAAAAAAGCCAGGCGTGGTAGCGCACGCCTTTAGTCCCAGAACTCGGGAGGCAGAGGTAGGAGGATCACCATGAGTTCGAGGCCACCCTGAGACTACATAGTGAATTCCAGGTCAGCCTGAGCTAAAGCGAGACCCTACCAAAAAAAAAAAAAAAAAAAAAAAAAAAAAAAAAATTAAAAAAAAGAATCATAGGTAGCAGAAAATGCAAGATTCTCCTGCTTTTAAACGGCTGTAAAATGAGCCAGTTGTGGTGGCGCATGTCTTTAATCCCAGCACTCAGGAGGCAGAGGTAGGAAGATCACTGTGAGTTCGAGGCCCCCCTGAGACTACATAGTGAATTCCAGGTCAGCCTGGGCTAGAGTGAGACCCTACCTCAAAAAAAAAAAAAAAGGGGGGGGGGGTTGTGAAATGACAGGATCAGAAAGCTGCCTTGTAGTCCAGAGGGAAGTCCAAAACTCCTCTGGGAGTTTTAAAAGAAGTAGGGAGGGAGTATGCTGCCCCACTGTGTCCCCTATGGGCAAGGAGTAGATCAGGAATAGTTAAATTCTGGGCCAGTCCCAGGCAGATGCTAAAACTGTAGCATGCTCAATGCTGTGGCTGGGGCAGCACTCTCTATTAAGTACTAAAGTGGGGGACTCGCAACATTCTACACATGAGCAGACACCTGCAGTGTGTCACTTAGTACTTTCCCTTGAAGGGCTTGATCTGCAGATGGTCAGTGGCCCTGGGAGTCTGAGGGAGAGCCTAACACACAAGTCTAAGTGTTAGACAGGGAGACAAGACACAGACCCCTCTGGGGTTCATGCTGCCCCAGGAGAATCCCTAATGGCTCTTCTTAGCTTCCCTGCCTTGCAGAGCCAGGGGGCTGCAGGCTCAGGGTATCTTGGGATCCTGTCCCTAGAATGATGAAGGGTGAGCCCCAAGTTGCTGCGAACAGACAGGAACTTCTTATAAAAAATTTTGTAACTGTTTTTAAGTTTACTTCATTTTTCTGTGCTTCTATGGAACTACTAACAGACAACAGCCTCAAGACTTATGTTTAAATTTGGAAGTACTCAATACTGAGTTTGTCAGAAATTTTCTAATAATGTTAGAATCTGCTTTCATATTTTTTAAAAAATTGTATTTCAGGTAAGTTATAAGAAAAGATGTTCCAAAATCAACAAATGATAAAATCTATATGTATATTCTGGATAAATAGTATAAGTCAAGTCTGGTCTACTTTTTTTTTTAAATTTTTTAAATTATTTTTTATTTTATTTTTAGAGAGAGAGAGATAGACAGAGAGGGAGAGGGAGACAGAAATGGGTGCGCCGCAGTCTCTCAGCTGCTGTGAATGAAATACAGGTGTGTGCACCCCCTTGTGGGCAAGTTCGGCATTGCGCCCTTGCCTCACTGCATCTGGCTAAACGTGGGACCTGGAGATTGGAACCGCTGGACATTGGAACCAGCATTCTTAGGCTTAGCAGACAGGCGCCTTAGCCGCTAAGCCATCTCTCCAGCCCTGGTCTACTTTTTTACAAAAACTTTATTTCAAAAAGCCTTTTGAGAACAAGAAAAAAATTTTAACAGTCATATTAAAAGTTTTATGGTGAGCCAGGCGTGGTGGTACATGCCTTTAATCCTAGCACTCAGGAGGCAGAGGTAGGAGGATCACCATGAGTTCAAGGCCACCCTGAGACTACATAGTGAATTCCAGGTCAACCTGGACTAGAGTGAGACCCTACCTCGAAAAATCAAAAAAAAAAAAAAAAAAAAAAAAAAAGTTTTATGGTGGAGCTCGAGAGATGGCTTAGTGATTAAGGCTTTTGCCTCCAAAGCCAAAGGACCTTGGTTCGATTCCCCAGGACCCACATAAGCCAGATGCACAAGGTGGCACACACGTCTGGAGTTCATTTGCAGTGGCTAGAAGCCCTGGCGTGCCCATTCCACCCCCTCCCCCCCCACCACTCTGCCTCTTTCCCTATCTCAAATAAATAAATATAATTTTTTAAAAAGTCTTATGGTAAGGACAATGAAAGTTTTGTTTGTAGTTTTATGAGATGAACTGACTCAGGAAGATAAACTGGAGAGGAAACTTTAAATGTTGGATGTCAAATGTTTGATGAAAATGATTGTAACAGAGTGGTTACACAGATTGTAAGGTAAAAGTATGTAGATGAAGGTACGAGGAAGGTTAAAGACAAAGTTGATTAACTAAGTCTTAAAGTACTTGATCAGATTACAGAGTTCTTGAGATATAAAATGACTATTAGCCTAGGCCCTACATCAGACTAACAAAGAATGGCCCTGGCTAGTAGCAGTTTGCTATGGTATTTAGGTTGAAAATTTAAAATTTTAACTCTTCTCTCTCCCTCTTTCCCTCTTTCTCTCTCTCTCAAATAAATAATAAAATTAAAAAATTTTTAAATAAACTTTAGCTGGGCATGGTGGCACACACCTTTAATCCCAGCACTTGGGAGGCAGAGATAGGAGGTTCACCATGAGTTTGAGGCCACCCTGAGACTACATAGTTAATTCCAGGTCAACCTGGGCCAGACTGAGACCCTACCTCGAAAAACCAAAAAAAAAAATAAAATAAAATAAAATAAAATAAAATAAAATAAAATAAAATAAAAATAAACTTTAAAAAGATCTGAAGAGATGGCTTAGCAATTAAGGCATTTGCCTTCAAAGCCAAAGGATAGCAGTTCGATTCTCCGGGACCCACATAAGCCAGATGCACAAGGGGGCGCAGGCATCTGGAGTTCGTTTGCAGTGGCTAGAAGCCCTGGTGCACCCATTCTCTCTCTCTCTCTCTCCCTCTTTCTCTCTCTCAAATAAATAATAAAATAAATAAAATAAAAAATAAAATGTTAACTCATTGATATTGATCTGGTCATGATAATTGTGAAAAACTGACTTTAGAGTACTCAACCAAGTTAGCTATATTCCTCTATTTATCAACCTTTTAATTAAATCTTAAGTTTAAAAGTGGCTCATTAGTATTTAATTATCTCCTAAGGTTATTATATCTAAAACACTGCTCAAAAAAAAATCTCACAATGGAATTATTTACTCTCTTTTCCTATTTTATAAGGCAAATAGACCACATTTGGAGACATGAACAGCATTTATCTGTCATACACTAGTTACTTCATGGTGAATAGTAAAAGAAAAGTCTAAACAAAGTTATGTTTGTGACTTAAGATGTAATTCCTCAATTCCTCCAACAATCACAGTCTTAATACTTTAGATTTAACTTATGTCATTACTGAACAAGTTTACCAAAGTGCCATAGGATGAATTGTAGAGTTGGTTAAGGTTTGAGTAGTTATAAATTGTGTCATGAAATTTTGTGTTTGGATTCACTATAGTTCTATAAAATTGATTTGGAGGAGATTGAAAATATTTCTTTCTGTCTCAGCAGTTAAAGGTGCTTGTTTGCAAAGCCAGATGGCCTGGATTCAATTCCCCAGTACCCATATAAAGCCAGATCACATAGTGGAACATATTTGGAGATTGTTTGCAGTGGCAAGTGGCCTTAGCATGCCTATTCCCTCTCTTTTCCATGAGTCTTGACTCCCTTTTGTCATTGGATCAGGGCAGTTTAGTCCAGTTCCTCTATTCTTTGGGTATGTTAGATATAGCTGAATTAATTTCAGAAACTGATTTATAGATTGGGTGGACATCTTATTTAGCTTTTAAAAGTGCTCAATCTCCTCACAATATATATATAATAAAATATTGTAAAAGAGGCATCCCAAAGTTTTTTATGTCCTCATATTTAAGCCAAAAATGTTACTACATAATATAGATTTCTTTTTTATTTTGAATTCTGTTAGCATATCTTTTGTTCATAGTTTACTCTCTGTAGCCTCATGTTCCTTAAATATGTGAAATCTACTTTTTGTTAATATCAGACTTTTCCAAATATCAGAATGTTCTAATTTGGTTTATACAAAGTACATGATGTTTGGCTATCAATAAGCAAAACTATTCAGCTGAACCAATCAGTAGTAATAGACTATAAAAGAAAATGAAAATTTTTAGATATTATGTTTCATTTGCTTAATATTATTTTTGGCCAGTCAGATCAGTGAAAAACCTTAAAAATTATCTAAAGTTTTTGTTAATGTGTTTTTTTTTCTCTTGAAAAAAGTCAAAGGCAAGGGTAACTTTTTTACTTTTTTTTGAGGTAGGGCGTCTCACTGTAGCCCAGGTTGATCTGGAATTCATTCTATGGTCCCAGGCTGGCCTCAAACTCAGAGTGATCCAACCTCTGCCTCCTAAGTGCAGAAATTAAAGGTATGTTCCAAAAAAAACAAAGGTATGTTCCATCATGCCTGGCCAGAACCCTGTAGTTTTAAGATGGTTTCTGTCTTGTTCATGCTGGTTTTGCTGGGTGGTTTTCAGTGAGGTTATAATCTAAATCTTATAAAAAGTGATTTAGTCATTGTGACTTTGTTCTTAGGAAAACTGAGGAAGCTCCCCATGTCTTAGGAAATCCACTGTATACAAACAATGTTAATATAGCTTGTCTAAGTTTTATATATTCTAAATCATAAATATTTATTTATGTTAAGCTACAAAATTGTTCAATGGTTAAAGGTATTTGTTTAAGAAATTCTTTGTGTCTGTCAAAATGTCTCTAATATATGTTTAAAATCAGGCTAGTTCAGCTCAACAATGACCAGGTTTGACTTTATCCTTAAGCTACATATAATCAGTCACAGTCAAGGTTTTACTTAAATAATTGTCTCATTTCTAGTATCTCAAATTCATTGCTTATAGATATATTGGTACTTAAGACATGTTTTCTGCTCTAGAAAAATAATCTTAAACTCTACTCTTCTGCTTCCAGTTTTGGTGGAAATTGATACCTACATAGGTATACAGACCAGCCGAAGTTGTTTTCAAATACAGATGCCAAGCTGTTATATCGTCTTGTCTTTTCCTGACATACAATTTCTAGATTAAGTCAATTGGCTTAAAGTTATTGATAAAATAATTGGATTTGTTTTCAGGACTACTAAAATGTTCTGCCTGTACTTATAACTGACGGATACTTAAAAGATAAAATGTGTATGTTTTCTGTGTTCTAGACATAGCTTACACTGTCACCTGACAACTAAACTTAAATACTACTCAGAGTGATTTTAAACTATTGTGTCATTCTCTGTGCAGGTCTGCCTTGCTAACCAGATATGCTCTGCACCTTTTTAACTAATCTGTTTTGCTAATCAGATGTGTACAGTCTCTGAGTGATTAATAACCATATATAGACGCCAAATTCAATTGGAAACATTGGAGTTAAGAAGGATAACTAATAGGGGCTGGAGGGATGGCTTAGTGATTAAGGTGTTTGCCTGCAAAGCCAAATGACCTGGGTTCAATTCCCCAGGACCCACGGTAGCCAGATGCACAAGGGGGCACACACATCTGGAGTTCATTTGCAGTGGCTGGAGGCCCTGGTGCACCCATTTTCTCCCTCCCTCTCTCTCTCTCTCTCTCTCTCTCTCTCTCTCTGCCAAATAAATAAATAAAAATAAAAATTTTTTTCAAAAGCATGACCAATATGTTGTTTCCTGCTCCCAGGTCAGAAGGCCATAGTTGATGATGGGACACTTGCTTCTAGCTTCTACCTGTCTTCTTGATCAGGGAGGATATGGAGACCCAGAGATGAATTCCAAGTCAGTGTATCTGCAATAGGAGAGTCACATTGGAGGAAAATTGGTCCTCCAGGCTTCCCAAAAGAGGGAGGGCCACTTGATCAGCATTGCCTTACCTTATCCTAGTAAATGACAATGCTGAGAGTCATAGAACTCCTGCAGAGCCATTATTGATACCACAAAAATATAATACATAGTTATTTTTGGCAGCCTGTCTTAATCACCCAGTAAGAAAATATAACTACAAAATATAACTACAATATAAACAAAGATTCAGACTAATAGGCTCCCCTGTCTGATGCTGGCTTACAATACTAAACTCTAACATTAACTCATGCCTTCTGCCTCTACCTATCCCTAATTAGTCACTACTACCTTTAAATAAAACTATTCCAGGGCTGGAGAGATGGCTTAGCGGTTAAGGCGCCTGCCTGCTAAGCCTAAGAACACCGGTTCCAATCTCCTGGTCCCATGTTTACCCAGATGCAGTGACGCAAGGGTGCGATGCCGCACTTGCTCACAAGGGGGCGCATTCATCTGGATTTCGTTCATAGCAGCTGAGAGTCTGCTGGCTCGCCCATCTTTATCTATCTCCCTCTCCCTCTCTCTCTGTCTCCCTCTGTGTCTCTCTTCAAAAATAAATAAAAATTTTAAAAAAATTAAAATATATGTATTCCAAAAATTGTCCTCACTCGTTATGTTCTCCTGACAGTTGTTGATTTGTATCAGTCCAATCTCTCCTTGACATGCCTTATGCAAGGAGGAATATCACTAAGGACAGATCTCAGACCCCATCCTGACATGTAAAAGCCATTTAGAGTTCTAGCTGTTTAGACTTGCTGATGGTGGTGGTGCTGGTTGTTCGAAGGTGTCTCTTTGCTCAGATTTACAGAGGTAAACCACATTCGCCTGCCATCGATGGTGCTCCCTAAAATCTGTAACACATACCCTCAGGAAACTGGGCCCTTACCCATCAGCCAAGGAGTATAGATTCATCACACCAGAGTCCAGAGGACAGCGTCCTCAGCCAACTGTTGCAGCTAACAGGTCACCAGGGACCCAGAGGGTCCCCTCCAAGTCAACGTACGGAGGACACCTGCCCCTGACAAGGAGACCACAGCCCTGCTCTAGTCACTCCGGAAGCCGACTTCCGGAGAAGTCAGCACGGCAGAAGCTTGAGGAATTCAACGTGAGATGTCAAAAAAAGTGTGGGGGGGGGGGCCGGGATGTGATGTACACTGACTGTGCCTGGTTGGGAAAGTTACATGTTAGAACACAAGGGGTAATAACTAGGAAGAGGAGGGAAATGTGATGAAAAAAACTGAGAGCTGGACTGATGTACTAAGTCACTGTAAGAGTTAAGAGCTAAGAGCTGTGCTCTATTCACAATAGCTAGGAAATGGAAGCAGCCTAGATGTCCCACCACAAATGAATGGATAATAAAGATGTGGTACATTTACACAATGGAGTTCTACTCAGCGGTAAAGAAAAATGAAATTATGAAATTTGCAGGGAAATGGATGGATCTGGAAAGGATTATACTAAGTGAGGTAACCCAGGCTCAGAAAGCCAAACGTCACATGTTCTCTCTAATATGTGGATCCTAGCTACAAATACACAGACTTATGTGTGAACTGGAACCAAAAATTGGTACTAGAAACCAGTAAGCTGGTAAAAGGCTATAAGGGAGGGAGGAAAGGGAAGGACTTAAGTGTATGGTATTGCACATATGTAAGTGGAAGAACAGATTACAAGGAGGGGAATGGCCTAAGTGAGGCCATGGGTAGAGAATGCATAAAAGAAGGGCAGGGGGAGGGTCAATCTAATTTCAAAATATTGTGAATAAGACTTATGTAAAATTACTTTTTTGAATAATGGTACATCTAGAAGCTGTAGACTGTTACTAGAAAATTTTCAGTGCCTGGGATGGGATACCTTCCAGTGAGTTGTTGGCCAAGGAGGTCCCGGTAGCCTCCAAAACATTAAAGGCTTTTGCCAAAGCCCTTGGTTTCCCTCGAGAAACAGATAGTAAGACCCTATTGCTGAAGACATCTCTTGCCTGAGAGGCAAGGTCACTGAGAAAGCAAGCTGGTGCTGAGCAGAAAACCTTCTCCTTGTAGACCAGCCAACTGAAATCTGGAAAAAGCTGCACTGCATGCAGAGTATGGGAGACAGAAGTCATCAGCAGTGAAAACAGTGGATGCTGAATATTCAAATTTGGCTAGACAGGCCCAAGGACTGAACGGGTGCAATAGTGGCATGTCTGCTCATGGGGTAACCAACTGCTCCATAATTGGACTGAAGGCCCTCTCTATGGGAGGGAATACATACCTGGTACTGAAAAACCTAAGCAAAAGTCTATGGTAGGTAAGGTCATGAGCCTTAGGGGTATAAAGCATGCTCTTGTCTAAATGTATATACTATTCCCACCAAGCTGCCCTGAAAATAACACATTTAATGCTCATATTCACATATTAATGCTACTCTCACTTCTGGTTAGAGAAGCTTCTCTTTTCAGATGGCGATGACCACTGGGATGATCCAAAAGGCAACATAGTGCTGAGAAGAAGGGATGGAGGAGTGCCCAGCACTGAAACACCTTTGTCACACCCTCCAAGGCTCAGGGACCATTGCGGAAGAGGGGGCGGATAGAATGGAAGAGCCAAAGGAAGGGTACAACTCCTTACAATGCAACTGCCCAGATAGAAATTGGCCTTGATATCCATGACCTTGCTGTGCCTAGCAATACCTCCACAAAACCCTCATAATAGAAGTAAAAGATGATGACATCAAATTAAAAGACAGACTAATGGAGAGAGGGAGGGGATATGATGGAGAGTGGAGTTCTAAAGGGGAATGGGGGGAGGGGAGGGAAATACCATGCACTTTTTGTATGTAAGTATATTTTGTTGTCAATAAAAAAAATAATTATTAGAAAACAATATATATTAAAAAAAGAAAAAAAGAGCTTAGAGCTGAACTTATCTCTGTCAGTAGCTGAAGGAATCCCAAAGAGAGAACTAGGGTCTAGGGGTACCCAGGGGACAATAAGAGGGAGGGACAGTTTAAAACTAAAATAGAATACAATAGAGCTCATAGTTAGTATGACCCAACTACTTGATTCATATGCATGTTGGTTCATAGGTGTGTTTTGAAAAGTTGTTTTGAGTCATATAGACTGCACAAGCTCACTGTCATATCCTGCTTCTGTAAACCAGCTACCCATTTGCTTGTGTGAAAATTTGTTTTCTTGGTCACCCTGGTTCACCACTCCAATTACTGCCATCTCCAGAACCATAATTCTGTTACTTTTAGGATTGATTTTAGGCCCCTGCATTCTAAATGCTCTAATCAAGTTTATCTGACAATTTCCTAGTAAAATTAATGGTTCTCAGGACCGAGTATGAGGCTATGGTAACAGATGAGTGTAAGATTTGACTCTGTTACTTAAACCAGTGGGGAATGAAACAACCTCTGGTGAACAGACCTAAGGGAAGCCATCTTAGGCCACTCAGCCATCTTGACATTCTCAAGGAGCCATAAGAGATTAAAGATTAGCACAGAGCATTAATTACAAGAATGAGAATGGGTCCCAGTAAGGCATCTGCTGTTTGCTCTCACTCTGAGGTCAAGGTGTCTTGATATTTGCTATCTGCTTCCTACCTGGTGCTAACTGCAAAAATCCTTTCTGCTTTTGTAATAATGCTTGCTTGCTTGCTCTTGCTAAAGACAATGGTGTGTGGAGGGGGTGGCTGGGGGTTTTCAGATCATTGTAAAGGAATGTGGTTTTTGCCTTTAAAAACTCACTGTAGCTGGGCATGGTGGTGCATGCCTTTAATCTCAGCACTGGAGGAGAGGCAGAGGTAGGAGGATCACCACGAGTTCAGGGCCACCCTGACAATACAGAGTGAATTTCAGGTCAGCCTGGACTAGAGTGAGACCCTACCTCAAAAATCCAAAAATAAAATAAAATAAATAAATAAATACTCACTGTAGAGGAAGGACCGGGTTGTTCTCCTTGCTGTGAGGGAATAGATGCCAGCCAGCTTAATAAAGACTCTTCTTTTTACTTTTTTTTTTTTTTTTTTTGGTTTTTTCATTTTTCAGTTTTTCAAGGTAGGGTCCCACTCTAGCCCAGGCTGACCTGGAATTCACTATGTAATCTCAGGGTGGCCTTGAACTCATGGTGATCCTCCTGCCTTTGCCTCTCCAATGCTGGGATTAAAGGAGTGCGCCACCACGCCCGGCCTTCTTTTTACTTTTATTTGGGCGGTCTTCTGTTCATTTCTGGTATGGGACTCTCTACACTATTGGGTCCCACCTAAGGTTACTAAATCAGAAAAGCTGGAGATGAGGCTCAGAAATTTGTACTTTTTAAAGTTTATTTATTTATTGTACTTATTTTTGTGACTGTGGTGTGTGTTTGAGTGTGGACACAGGCATGTTTGGTGCTCAAAGGACAACTTTCCAGTGTCACTCCTTGTCCTGTCACCTCCTGTAAAGCAGGATTTCTCTCCCTCTGGCTGTTGTTCTGGGTTTACAGAAGCCCACCATGGCTTTAGGCTTCTTCAGGCTTCTATCTTTCTTACATGGAGTCTGGGGATCAACTTCAGGCACTCAGAGTGGAGTGGCAAGTGCTTTACACACTGAGCCATCTCCTTGGCCCCAGAAGTCTGTTTTAACAAGCCCTCCTAGTGATTCTAATGCTTATTTGTTTGTGTTATGTAGTTATTTTTAACATAGTTTTTAATTAATTAATTTATTTATTTATTAGAGACAGAGAGAGAGAAAAAAAGAGCGAGGATGGGTTACACCAGGGCCTCTAACCACTGCAAACAAACTCCAGATGCATGCACCACCATGTGCATCTGGCTTACATGGGACCTGGAGAACTGAACCGGGGTCCTGAGGCTTTGCAGGCATGTGCCTTAACTGCTAAGCCATCTCTCCAGCCCTTATGTAGTAGCTATTTTCTCTTGGTTACACGTGACCATTACCATCTTGAAGCACAGCAGCTATGACACCCACAAAAGAGGCTCAAGAAAGCCGGGCGTGGTGGCGCACGTCTTTAATCCCAGCACTCGGGAGGCAGAGGTAGGAGGATTGCTGAGAGTTCGAGGCCACCCTGAGACTACATAGTTAATTCCAGGTCAGCCTGGACCAGAGTGAGACCCTACCTCGCAAAACCAAAAAAAAAAAAAAAAAAAAAGAGGCTCAAGAGATCGGGCTATTAACATCTTCTTGTTGGGAAATGGGAGGGGTTGCATACTCACAAGACACATGAGACCCTCATGAGCCCCCCCACCCACCCAACGGAGATTCCAATGGCCACTACATACTAGGAAAACAATTGACTGTGGAGGGACTTCCCCATGGTGGAGACCTACGTGAGCCGCCCATGATCTCGTAAGTAAGCCCAATAAACTCACTATCCACCAAGCTGGACTTGGACGGAACCGTTTCTTTGATCTGTCTGTGCTCTATCTCCAGTGAACAGACATTTCTTTCTTTCCAGGAAAAGTCACCGTTTGGAAAACACTGCTGAAAGGTAACACTAATGAATGGTGACTTAAAACAAAGACCTGATACATTAGATTATGTTTCAGAAAGATAGCTCCAGGAGTATAAATCAAATCCAGGAGAACAAAAGCAAATCAAACATTTATGGTGCAAGTACAATGCATCAAGCACACCACAGGCACACTACGGGGGTTTATATCTTGTGTGGACAGAAAGCCAATGAGACTGTCTGTGTTCAGATCCCAAAGAGCTCCCAGTACAGTCCCCAGGAAGTCCTCTCAGGTGCCCAGCTCCCCATTCTGCTGGACCGTGGACCACTTTCTGATCACCCTGCTCTGTGTTGTTCTCAAAAGCCACCCTGACATCCATTGCCTATATCTAAGCCAAGCATTTGTGAGGAAGAGGTGGCGGACTATCATGAGTTGGAGGCCAGCCTGGGACTACAGAGTCTAAATTTCAGGTCAGTCTGTGCTGGTAGGGGGAGGGGAATATTTCCTATATCTTAGATCACAGACAAAAGAAGACAATGCATAAATGAAACCCACTGTTTTTTTTTTCTTTAATTACTAGGCACCAATAAAACTTTTTTTTTTTTTTTTTGGTTTTTCGAGGTAGGGTCTCACTCTGGCCCAGGCTGACCTGGAATTAACTATGTAGTCTCAGGGTGGCCTCTGCCTCCTAGGTGCTGGGATTAAATAAAACATATTTTTTAAAGAGACAGATGAAGCCAGGCATGGTGGTGCACGCCTTTAATCCCACCACTCGGGAGGCAGAGATAGGAGGATCGCCATGAGTTCGAGGCCACCCTGAGACTACATAGTTAATTCCAGGTCAGCCTGGGCCAGAGTGAGACCCTACCTCGAAAAAAAAAAAAAAAAAAAAAAAGACAGATGAGGCTGGAAAGATAGCTTATTGGTTAAAGGGGCTTTCCTGCAAAGCCTGGTTGCCTGGGTTTGATTCCCCAGTATCCATATAAAGCCAGATGCACAAAGTGGTGCATGCATCTGGAGTTCATTTGCAGTGGCAAGAGTCCCTGGAGCCCTGGAGTTCTCTCTCTCTCTCTCTCTCTCTCACATACACCCACACACACACAAACAAGCATTTTAAAAAAGCTGAGCATGATGGCACATACCTTTAATCCAAGCCCCCACTTGGGAGATAGAGGTAAGAGGATTGCTGTGAGGTGGAGGCCAGCCTGAGACTACATAGTGAATTCCAGGTCAGCCTGGGTTAGAGCGAGACCCTACATCGAAAAACAAAAAGGACACGTGGTGGATGAGGCACTTGCTCACTCTACCATGACAGAAAGACCAAGGGGATGGTGTGCCCCGCATCAAAATGGAAACAGACTCACAAGTCAGTGTTGTAATTACCTTCATATTGCTGGGACAAAGTACCAGACCAAAAGCTACTGATTTAAAAAAAAAAAAATTGGAGAGTTTTTACAAGCAAGAGAAAGCATGGCATGAGGAAAGGCTGGACATGTCCTTCTGGCCAAAGCAGACAGAAAGCAGCAGTGAGACAATAAGCCAAACACTAGCAAGGAGGAGCTGGCTATAACACCCCTAATCCCCCAACAGCACACCACCTCCAGCAAGGCTCCACCCCCCAAACTGCCACCAGGTGGGGATGAAGCATTCAGAGCACGTGAGTTTATGGGGGACATCTGACTCAAACCACCACACCCACCCTGGGTTGTTTTCATTTAGAAATGTGTGTCCATACTATTCCTATAAGAAATTTAAATATCACAGGCTTCATGAGGCATCAGCAGAGGAGTACTCTGCATGAGATACCAGAGATACTGTCCTTCCAGTTAATGTCTCCTTCAGTGACCCCACAATTATAGCTAACCTCCACCATCTCTCCCAATGCTGGTGCCTCCAGCTCGCTGCTCTTGTGTTCATAGGAGCCCTCAGCATGTAATAAAAGCTTCCTCCTTCCTACCTACCAGGGGTATGGCAAATGGAACATGAGCCCTTGGGATGCCTTATGACACTGTGCCCTGTGCCAGGTGAACAAACAGTAGAGTCCAAAGCAAGTTCACCCAAATTCTGTGTCCACATTCCCTGCAGCTGGTGACTAGGGAGGGCACAGGGCTGGGAGAGCTAAAATATCTCTGGATCAAGGCTGTTAGAGAAGACCAATGACAATCTGCAAGGCACCTAGAGAAACTCAAGTTGTAAGAGAGGCACAGTGGTGTATGCACTGGAGAGGCAGACCAGGAGGATGATGGAAAGTTCATGGCCATTCAGGGCTATATAGTGAGACCATGCCTCAAAGAAAGAAGCGACAGACGGCGAGAGGGAGGGAGGGAGGGAGGGATGGAGGGAGGGAGGGAGGGCGAAAAAAAAAGCGAGAGAGACCAGAAAGGAAGAAAATTTTAAAAAACCTAACAAAGCACTTGAAGGGAAGGGGGACTATTGTGGTAGAATCCAGGATGTTTTATGCTTGGTTCTCTGGGGATATAAAACCAGTAGGATATACATATATTATATATAAAGATAAAAAGATTGGCTCATGTGAGTACAGAGCCTAAGCCCCAAATTTTTCTGTCTACAAGCTGGTGAGCTACCAAACCAATAGTGTAAATTCTCCCTTAACCTAAATCCAAAACCAGCAAAACCAGTGACAAATCAAAAAGTGTCACATATTTTTCTAAATTCCCCAAGGGGGCAGCACCAATCCTGGTTAGAGTACTATTTCTGGGTCTTATGCATGGCTTTCAGAGAGGCCAGCTTTCTTTTCTTTTCTTTTCTTTTCTTTTCTTTTCTTTTCTTTTCTTTTTTCTTTTCTTTTCTTTTCTTTTCTTTCTTTTCTTTTTCTGTCATCCCTTGCAATACCCCGCCATGCAGGGTATCACTCTAGCCCAGGCTGACCTCAACTTATTCTATAGCCCCAGAAACCACTCTCTAGGCTCTGGATGGCCTCGAACTCAGGGCAGATCCTTCTACTTCAGAAACCTTCCAAGGACTGGGAGAGACCAGTCTCTATAGCTGGCTTTGAAGAACAGTGGTCCTTGGTGGGGAAAGTGGGTTAGGAGAAAGAAGGGCAGGAAGATATTGCTTCCAAGCCCCTTTCCTTCAGGTCAAAGTGTTCAGCAAGCCAAGGTGCATACTTGCGTTTTCATATTCTGTGCCCCAGCATGTGTCAGAAGCCCTAATGAAAGAGAAAAAAAAAAAGAGAAAGAGAAGGAAAGTTGTGGCACAAGCCAGAAGAGAATAATGTCTAGTATTAAAGAGCAAATGTGCCCCCTACCAAAAAAAAAAAAGAAAGAAAAGAAAAGAAAAACTAAAGCTGGGTGTGGTGGCGCACTTAAGAGGCAGAGGTAGGAGGATCACTGTGAGTTCAAGACCACCCTAAGACTACATTGTTAACACCAGGTCAGCCTGGGCTAGAGCGAGACCCTACCTCAAAAATCAAAAAAAAAAAGAAAAAAAGATTTAGAGGTGGAACAGAACAAAAATTCAATAAAGAAACTGATACATGCAGTGTGATATGGTGGTACCTGCCTATAATTTCAGCATTTGGGGAGGCAGAAGGATGTCAACTTCTTTGAAGGCAGCCTGGGAGTTCAAGGTCATCTGGCATTACAGTAAGAAAGATACTTTCTAAATAATCAAGGGCTGGGGAGGTGGCTCTGTGGTAGAGCACTGGCACAGCATATACATGGCCATGAGTCGAACTCCAGAGCACTGAAAATAATAAAAGAGAAAATAAAAAGGAAAAGAGAAAACTTTTACTAGACAATTAATGACTGCTAGTCTTTAAAAGGATAAAAGATGTTACCTCCAGGAAGCCAGAAAGCAGGATGTCAAAGACTGAATATTGGTAAGGGTAAGGGGGTACTGACAATAGATGTATCACCCTTCACATAGCTGAGCCTGCGGGCACATGCCACCAATGCGCCTCATAAAGTTGTGAGGATTAAATAAAAGACTGCTTACAAAATGTAAGCACTAAACAACTTTTCCTAGAGGGGGAAAAAAGCCCTCTGCAGGCAAATAGGTATATGGAAAAGAGGAGACGAGGTAAGAGATAAAAGAGAGACAGTAATTCAGAGAGCAAAATGTCAGCGATGTGGACTCTTGCGTGGGTTCTGTGTGGCAGCAACGCATTACTGTTTCTTTAGAACAGGCTCCTCGTACTCTTTCCTAGGTGAGAGTCATGAGACCGAATGAGACAATTCTTGCGTAGAGAGATAAGTGGCTTTATTGTCTGCATTTGGGTGGTAAGTCATCCAAGAAGAAAGGACCCTAGAGGCAGCTGAACTAACCAGCTCAATATAAAAGCACTTAAACTAGGTGGAGACAATGTGGTTTAGCCACTAGAGGGAGGCTGACATTACTATATGACTTTCAGTGACAAGATCCTCAAAACACAAGCCTAGGCCAGAATCCAAGAGATGCAGGACTCTTCCTTCCTTTTTTTTTTTTTCCCTTTTTCTTTTTTTTCTGAGACAGGTCTTATGTAGTCCCGGCTGGCCTTGAACTTGACCTGTAACTAAAGATGACCTTGACCTCCCATTTCTCCTGTATGCAACCTCCCCAGTGCTGGAATTGTAGATATGCTCCACCAATGCTTGGTTTCAGTGGCTGGAAAGTATGAGCATTCATTTCCAGTGACAGAAGGCATAAGGTGTTCTGAGCAAAGCCTTGTCCCAGAAATGCTTGCAAAGACCATTGCTTTAAGTTCATGAGAACAGTTATCTTGATAGGCAAGGTTCTTATGGCTGACTTAAGAACCAAGATTCCCTGGAATGCTTGAAGTTAGCTTCCCCATTGTACACGCATTTTCCAATAGTGGAAATCTAAGCCACTGAGTTAGAGGGGACAATGGGTGGAGTCCAGAAGACTAGTTCAAAGATACAGGAAAATCCTTCAGTAGAAGATAAGTTTGTGCCAGTCATGGTGGTGCACACCTTTAATCCCAGCACTCAGGAGGCAGAGGTAAGAGGATCACAGTGAGTTTGAGGCTACTGTGAGACTACGTAGTGAATTCCAGGTCAGCCTGGGATAGAGCAAGACCCTACCTTGAAAAACCACAAAGAAAAAAAAGAGAGAGAGAGGGATAAGTTTGTAAACTCTGGGGGAAGAACTACTTGGAAGAAATTGCTCCTGTTCGCCAGGTGGTAAATCTAGTAAAAGTTGTGACTCAGCTCATAGGTGCTTGGAATAGAATCACTGATAGTGTTACCCTACCCCACAGGCTCAATGACACAGAAAGTGTGGATCCCCACTGCTAGGCCTTGTGTGTACTAGTGTAAAATCCACATAAAATAATGTGTTTCTGGAAAGTGTCAAGGACTATTCTTAAAGGCGAATAAAAATACTCTATGGTCCCCCAATCAAAAAAAAAAAAAGGAGGCCTAATAATGAACACTGCATATTCATAGATTCCAAGGAACATGGCAAGCCCCTTTCCTTTAAGGGACTAGTACTGCATGCCTCAATTTACCTTTCAAGCATAGGCCCCCTCTGTGTTGCAGTGCAATGAACAAAACTTTTGAAATTTCTTAATAGTTTCCAAAGCCATTGTTGAAATACCAATTCTACATGGCTCTCAGCCTCCCCCAGTGTTCTCAGCCATGAAAGTAACCTGATTGGAAAAACTAGCAAGTGTTTTAACTATACATTTCACTTAACTTGGAAAAGTAATAAATGGTGAAGTGGTAGCATCCCCACTTTACAAATGAGAAAACTGGCTTTCAGAGAGATAGGGCAATAGCCAGAGACCCTCCTGGGGCAGTAAAAAGCACACAGACCTTGAACTAGTGTCAAGGTGCCCTCCCCCCATACCCCAGAATCTCATTCTAACCCAAAATGACGTGGAACTCACTCTGCGGGCCCAGGCTAGCCTTGAACTCACACAGCTATATTCCTACCTCAGCATCCCGTGTGCTGGCTGTGCAAACACACTTGGATTGTCTTGGTCTTTTAATATGCTCAACTAGAAGACTCTGCTTAACTTCTTCAAAAGAAAACTTCTACTTAAAGGAACTGACTAGTCACCAGTGTTTCAGAATAATTTTGAGTTATTATTTGAATGCAAATCAAAGTGCTTTCTATCATTTACAAGTTTAAGTTTTTCCTAATTAGACACTGAATATAGATAGAATTAAACTATATGAAATAATTCTTTTCAAAATAAACTTTACTTTTAGAGGTAAATCCCTGCCACAAGAGGGCACAAGAAGCTCAAAACCATAAAAACCTAGTTTCACATAATAGAAATGCAAGTGTCAATTAACATTTACAGGGCTGGAGGGATGGCTTAGCAGTTGAGGCACTTGCCTGCAAAGCTAAAGGACCAGGTTTGATTTCCCAGGACCCACGTTAGCCAGATGCACAAGGGACACATGCATCTGGAGTTCATTTGCAGTGGCTAGAGGCCCTGGCATGCTCATTCTCTCTCTAGCTTTCTATCTTTCTTCTAGCTCTCTCTGCTTATGAATAAATAATTAATTTTAAAAATTTACAACTGTATTCATATTACCTAGTTAATTTTTTTATTATTTATTTGAGAGAGAGAAAGATAAATGTAGGGAGATAGAGAGAAAGAATGGGCACACCAGAGCCTTCAGTCACTGCAAGCAACCTCCCCACACATGCACTACCTTGTGCATCTGGGTTTATATGGGTACCTGGGTAATCAAACCTGAGTCCTTTGGCTTTGCAGGCAAGAGGCTTCACTACTAATCCATCTCTCCAGGCCTAATTAAAAAATTTTTAAATTATTGACAACTTCCATAAATATAAACAATATACCATGGTGCCTAATTAATTTGACTCTGTCACAAAGGTTTTTTAAATATTTGTATTTATTTGTGATAGAAAAAGTAGCAGACACAGAGAGAAAGTACAGGCACACCAGGGTCTCCTGCCATTGCAAACGAACTCCATATGCATGTGCCACATTATGCATCTGACTTTTGTTTTGTTTTGTTTATTTTTTAATTTATTTTATTAGCAATAGACAGAAAGAAACAGAGAGAGAGAGAGAGAGAGAGAGAGAATGGGCACACCAGGGCCTCCAGCCACTGCAAATAAACTCCAGATATACGTGCCTCCTTGTGCATCTGGCTTACGTGGGTACTGGGGAATCGAGCCTCGAACTGGGGTCCTTAGGCTTCACAGGCAAGTGCTTAACCGCTAAGCCATCTCTCCAGCCCACATCTGGCTTTTAAGTGGATACTAGGGAATCAAACCCCAACTGTCAGGCTTGGAAAGCAGGTGTCTTTAACAGCTGAGCCATCTCTCTAGCCCCTGTCCCTAACCCCTTTTATAAACTTATTTGTAAATACTGTCACTAAATATTTTAAATTCTTAGAAAAAGTGTATAACATTTCATTGAATACATTTTGTGTTCCAGTGATTTGGTTAAGAATCTGTTTTTTGTTGGTGGTGGTGGTGGTGGTTTTTTGTGGGTTTTTTTTTTTTTTTTTTTTTTTTTGAGTTTTTCAAGTAGGGTCTCACTCTGACCCAGGCTGACCTGGAATTCACTATGTAGTCTCAGGGTGGCCTCAAACTCACAGCAGTCCTTCTACCTCTGCCTCCTGAGTGCTAGGATTAAAGGCGTGGGCCACCACACCTGTCAAGAAACTTTTTTTTTATGCTGGGGTGTAGCTCAGTTGTAGAGCAACTACATGGAAACAAAATAAACTGAATTTAATCCCAGCACAAAAATGAAAAGGGAGGGTTTTTACTTAAGTAATAAAGTGAATCCAAAAGAAACAGACTGTCCCCTAGAGGTCAGTGTTTGCACTCTTACAATGCATGATGGACTGGGCATATGGGATAAAGTCATCCGAAAATGTTGAAACTCTATCAAAATGATTGAGTTGAATTGCCCTATCTTAATCTATGTAGTCCCAGGCTGGCCTTGAACTCACAGCAATTCCCCCTACCTCTGCCTCCGAAGTGTTGGAATTAAGGCATGCGCCACCACCTATGTCACCAATGAGCTTTCTCTAGCACCTAGTGACCTGTAGAAAACTTGTTCATTCTTTCCTCACTGCTTCTCTGTACCCCATGGTACTTGCTGTATCAAATGAAAATAAGTGAAGGACAATTCCTGAAGCAACTATGTTCTTCATAGAACAGAGGCTGAATTCTTTCCTTCCCAGGTATTATAGGATAATACAATGATTCAATTTCGCATAAAAGTTAGACTATGAAAAAGGAAAGGTGAATTCGTTCCTTCCCAGCACTCGGGAGGCAGAGGATAATTGCAGAATGACCCTGAGACTCAATTAGTTCCAGGTCAAAGAGTGAAACCCTACCTCGAAAACGGAAAAAAAAAAAAAAAAAAAAAAAAAAAAAAAAAAAAGGTAAAGCTAAGTAAGACACTACAGCCCCTGAGAATCCTCTCAGCCCCACTCTGCTGTGAACAGAGTGTCTTAATACTAAATAGTCAGGGAGTCAATGGGAACTTAGTAACAAACTGGATATAAAGAACATAAGGGCCAGGCGTGGTGGCACATCCCTTTAATCCCAGCACTGGGGAGGCAAAGGTAGGAGGATCACCATGAGTTTGAAGCCACCCTGAGAATACATAGTGAATTCTAGGTCAGCCTGGGCCAGAGCAAGACCTTACCTTGAAAACCAAAAAAAAAAAAAAAAAAAAGTAAGTAAGTAAATTTGGTAATTCCACAAGTTTGCTATCTTTTCTTTTGTTTTGTTTTGTTTTGTTTTGTTTTGTTTTGTTTTGTTTTGTTTTGTTTTTCGAGGTAGGGTCTCACTGTAGCCCACGCTAACCTGGAATTCACTTTGTAGTCTCAGGATGGCTTTGAGCTCATGGCGATCCTCCTACCTCTGCCTTCTGAGTGCTGGGATTAAAGGCGTGCGCCACCACGCCCGGCAAGTTTGCTATCTTATGACTATCTTGACAGTATTGTTTTCATAGTACTGTGTTTCAAAAATTAAAAACAAAAATTTATTAGAAAGAGGTGACATTGAAAACTGAGCAGAAAACTGATCGGAGTAAAAACATAGTCAGACTTGCATCTCAAATCCAGGATAAACTGCAGGAAGCCAGTCATCAGTAAGGAACCCAGAAGGTTTTAAGCTAGGTAGAACTATTCCACACTGTGGTTGGGAATTCTCCTTGGAATGGCATCATGGTGTGTGCTTTCCCATCCCCTGAGCTGCAGCTGTGCACATACACATGGCATGTGCACATACACAGTCTCACAGTCTGTGCATATACACAAGCCCATGGTGTGTGCACATATACAGGCTCATGGTGTGTGCTTTCCCATCCCCTGAGCTGCAGCTGTGCACATACACAGGCTCGCTAACTAGACCAAGGAGAAAAGGTTCCCAGGGCTCACATGTCCATAAATGGAATGTGACAGAAAAAGACAGGTACATTTCTGGAGGTGTTATTATGTTGTTTGGAGAACATTGATTAAGGAAGGATTTTCCTGCTAGAAGATCATGCAGTGTGATTAGGAAGTCCTTAATAAACGTAAAATGAGCCAGGCATGGTGGCGCATGCCTTGAATCCTAGTACTCTTCCCAGGAGGCAGAGGTAGGAGGATCGCGGAAAGTTCAAGGCCACCCTGAGACTACATAGTTAATTCCAGGTCAGCCTGAGCTAGAGTGAGACCGTAACTCAGAAAACCAAAAATAAATAATAATAAAAATAAATAAATAGCTGGGCATGGTGGCACATGCCTTCAATTCCAGCACTCGGGAGGCAGAGGTAGGAGGATCACTGTGAGTTCGAGGCCACCCTGAGACTACATAGTGAATCCCAGGTCAGCCTGGGCTAGAGTGAGACCCTACCTTGAAAAATAAATAAATAAAAGTAAAATGAAAAAGCATAACTTTTAAATAGAAAAAAAAAATCCTATTTTCACCAGGCATGGTGGCACATGCCTTTAATTTGAAAGGCTGAGGTAGGAGGATTGCTGTGAGTTGGAGGCCACCTTGAGACTGCATAGTGAATTCCAGCCCAGCCTGGGCTAGAACAGGACCCTACCTCAAAAAAATAAAAAAATAAAAGAAGAAGAAGAAAAAGTCCTATTTTTCTACTAGAATGTTAATACTTGCATGTAACTCAGAACATACATGTAAAGCAATGTATGTTTGGAAGGGCTGTGGTCCCAAATATGAAGCTTTTTACAGTTCTACATTTTTCCATTACATGCACTTCTCAGTCCACAGACTTGATTCTTGTTTAATGATGAGATAGCTAGACACACAAAACTAACATTTATTCTTATATCTAACAGGCACAGTATAGACAAGAATAAGATATTTATGAGTAAGATGTTTCATAACTTTAATTTCAAGAATACATCAACAATAGACTACACATTACATACTAAATTATTAGCTGCCAGGTATGGGAAGAAGCTGAGGGTTAGAGAAGAGAACTGACTTACTAGGATCTGCACCCACAAGCAGTCAGAGTTGTAAGAGTCCAGCTCCAATCTGCATGATAGTAAAGTCCATGTTCTTTACTCTGTACTCCCAGACTGAACTCACAGTGATCCTCCTACCTCTGCCTCCCGAGTGTGGAGATTAAAGGCGTGTGCCACCACACCCAGTTTATACCTTTCTTATATGTGAGGTAAGAATAATAAATTTCTTTCTTTATAGGGTTGAAGTGAGAAATAAAGTAGAGTCTACTTCAAATAAGTATACCGTACTTCATGTTTATTTAGTAAGTACTCAATAATTTTGTTTTGTTTTGTTTTGTTTTTTGGAGATAGGGTCTAGCTCTAGCCCAGGCTGGCCTGGAATTCACTATGTAGTCTCAAACTGGCTTTCAACTCACAGTGATCTTCCTACCTAAACCTCCCAAGTGCTGGGATTAAAGGTGTGTGCAACCACACCCAGCCCAAATTGCATATTTTTAAGTCTTCTTTATATCCAAGGCTAGCCTCAACTTCACAGCAATCCCCTTGCTTCCCAAGTTCTGTGATTATAAATTCAAGCTGCAGTGCCCAGTTTCTATTTACTGTTAACAGAATGGAATGAAGCAACAACCACAGTTGTGAGCTGCTGCACCTAACTTATCTTTGCTGTTAGTGAGACGAGGCACAGGAAAATGCTACAGATGTGAACTGCTGTGCCCCACTTTTACTTTTTTTTTTTCCACTATTTTTTACTATTAAGGGGATGGGACTCAGGAAGTACTCCCACCACATGGTACCTCAGCATCCTGAGGGTTGTAAACTGAAGCACATGGAAAATCTACAGAAAAGGGCAGACTTTCCCTTTTGAAAATCCTCAGGTGGAGCCTGTAGTGGTGGCACACACCTTTAATCCCAGCACTTGTGAGGCAGAGGTAGGAGGATTACTGTGAGTTCAAGGCCACCCCAAGACTACATAGTGAATTCCAGGTTAGCCTGAACTAGAGAGAGACCCTACCTCAGAAAACCAAAAAAAAAAAAAAAAAGAAAAGAAAAGAATAGAAAGAAAATCCTCATGTGACAGGTGTCCTGGCCAATGTCCCAAGGGGAGGAATGTCACAAAAGAAAAGAAGACTCTGAACAGGAAGGTCTTGCCCAGTTTCCCCCAGTTCATTACCATTGCCTCACGCCCCTTATTTGTCCGGACATACTTCCACACACTTGTCCATTCTTAGTCAAACCCAAGCAGAAAAAAAAATAAAGTTTTTCCTGGATCTTGGAAGCTTCTTTCCTGAAGTCTCTGATATTGTGTTAAACAACATTTGCTGTTTCTTTGTTAATCTGTCTTTTATCATATAAGTATCAGCCGTCAGGGGGAGGAAAATACTAATTTTTCTCTCCCACACTTCCAAAGATGTAGGGATGACTGGTCCCATTTATAGATTGTCTACTCATGGAATCACAGACACAGCCAATAGCGGCAGTCAGTAGTTACTATTACTACCACTATTATGGGACACTATTTCTCCACTAATGCATTTTTCCATTTCCAGAATGAACTGCTCAGGTGAACACTCAAATCTTCCTACAAAATCTGTTTCTGTTCCACCCTGAGGGAAGAGCTCAAGTCTGGAATACAGTGAGAAAAGAAAGACAGAAACCAGGTCTTTGCCTCCTTCTTTTTTAAATTTTTTAAAAATTTATTTGCAAGTGGAGATGGGAGTGGCAGGACCTCTAGCCTTTGCAAACAAACTCCAGGCACAAGTGCCACTTTGTGTATCTGGCTTTACTTGGGTACTGGGGAATCAACTACCCCCCCCCAATATTAGGCTTTGCAGGCAGGTGCCTTGACCACTAGGCATCTCTCCAGCCCCATCTATTCCTTCTTTATTAAAAAGAAACAAACAAACAAAAAAAAAACACAAAACAAACCTGGGTGTGGTGGCTCATGCCTTTAATCCCAGCATTTGGGAGGCAGAGGTAGGACGATCACCCTGAGACTACATACGTAGTGAATTTCAGGTCAACCTGGACTAGCTAGAGTGAGATCCTTCCCCTCCCACCAAAAAAACAAGAACAAAAATCACAAAACAAACAAACAGAAAACATGTCTCGTGTAGTCAAGAAGGAGCTTGAGATTCTGATCCTCCTCCTGCCTTGACCTTTCCAGTGCTGATATTACAGGTGTTAAACCACTACACCTGCTCTATATGGTGCTGGAGTTGAACCCCAGGGTTTGTACATGTTAAGCAAGCATTCAACCAACTGATCTGCATTCCCCAGTACCATACCTTTTCCTTTTTGCAGCTCCCACGTTTACACTGTGACTGACATGCAGTATGCCTAAGTCATACGGTGATCACACTGCCTAATGAATAACACATACGCTGTTTTGTACAAAGCAATCACATATACTCTGTAGAACAAATCATCAAGAGCTCCCTGTTGAATTACAATATTCTTCAAGCTAATTAAAGTGCATGAAGTTTATAGAAGAAGGGTTGGCATTATCATAACCCTGCTTGCCTTTGTCTCGCAAAGAAACCAACCAATTAAGTCAGCACATACCATGCATCATAGACACAACCCAGTAACGCCCTTGGTTTGGTCCACTGGGATCATTTTACTCTGTATTATCCCCATGAGTCAAGCGTATACATCCAGGTTGTCCTCTTAAATATCCTGGCAGTTGTATGAGAGAGGGGGAGCAAATACCTCAATCCCAGCTCACCAAAAGCATTCCTGATATGGCATGGTCTGGAGAGATGGCTTAACAGTTAAGGCACCCACCTGCAAAGCCAAAGGACCCAGGTTTGATTCCCCAGGACCCACATAAGCCAGATGCACAAGGTGGCGAATGTTTTTGGAGTTCATGTACACTGGCTTGAAACTCTGGCATGCTCATTTTCTCTCTCTCTCTCTCTCTCTTTCTCTCTCAAATAAAAAAAAAAAAAAAACAGTTGTGCTGGGACAGTAGAACAAAGAAACTGACAGCACCAAGAATGCCCTGCTCTAGAATCAGACAATTTATTAAGGAAGAAACACTGAGCCAGGCATGGCGGCGCACACCTTTAATCCCAGCACTTGGGAGGCAGAGGTAGGATTGCCATGAGTTCGAGGCCACCCTGAGACTACATAGTGAATTCCAGGTGATCCTGGGCTACAGTGAGACCTTACTAAAAAAAAAAAAAAAACACTCACCCTTGTTTGTTTCTCCTTTTTTCTTTAATATTTTTATTTTAATTTATTTATTAAAAAGAGAGAGGTGTGGGGGAGAGAATGGGTGTACCAGGACCTCTAGCCACTGCAAACAAATTCCAGATGCATGCACCTCTTTGTGCATCTTGTGGATCAAATTCCAGTCATTAGACATTGCAGGCAAGTGCCTTAACCACTGAGCCATCTCTCCAGCCCTCTCCTTTTTTTCTTGATGCTAGTAACAAACCGGGCCTTGCACATGCTAGACAGACTCTACCATGGAGCTTAGCCCTAAAATTTTAAAATATGCTGGCATAGCCAACATGTTAGTGAAAAGCTTCAGAAAGCTGGTCTAGTCCTGACTCAGACATTTACTGGCTTAAGGACTAGGTAACTGTCGGCCCAGGAGGTTACAAAGAGGTTGGAAGAGGCTTAAGTTTCTGCCATTTGGCAATTCTTGGAGTTTTATGACAGTCCTCACTAAAGCTCAAAGAAGGCAAGATATCTCTGTGATCAGATTAGGGTCTGAGGGATGAAACGGATTAAGTAATGGGGAGGGATGGAATCAGGGGAGATAGAAGAAGGCAGAAAGGAACAGCTTTAGCAAAAGCTTAAGGAGAAGAAAGCACCCAGAGATATGCTAAGGGATGGAGGGAATTCACACCAGATGGTGGAGATCTTATCTCCAAAGTAGGATGTGAGGTCCATCTGCATAAGGAATTCCAGGGGAGGTGTTAGGGAGTGGGGGAAGTTTGGGGACCATTTCCTATGGGGGATGTGGAGGGTCTCAAACAGGAATCCTGCAACAAGTCTGGGAAGCCCACATGCACACTGGAATTTCATTTTATTGGCTTCAACATCAGCGTAAGGGGACACAAGTGAGGGTGCTTTCACTACTTAGTACTTATTATCTGAGTGTATAACCACTAAACCCAGAGCTGGCTTTTTTCCTTCCCTCCTTCCTTACATTTTGTTCTTTTTTCTTCTTCATTCTTTTTTACCTCCCTTTCTTCCTTTATTGCCTTTCTTCTCCCCCCACCCCATCACTCTTTTTTTTTTCTTTCTTTCTTTCTAGTGCTGAGATTGCAACCAAGGACCTCCCACATGCTAGGCAAAAAACACTAGCTTATGTCCCCAGTCAAAGCCACAGCACAGGGAACACAAGGATCAACCATGTCCCACTCAGAAGAACAGATTTTTTTTTCTATAGGAGTTAGAAATGTAAGGGAGGAAGTCAGCCCTCTAGACAACCAAACCGTCACTCTCACTTGTCTTCCACCCTGCCAACCCTCCTTGACATACGTCAGCTAGCAAGCAATCCACTCAGGATGGGATGAGAAAGAAGCTCTTGCTCTCTGGGTCATTGGATGGTAAGCTGCAAGTGCTGCCTCTTCTGAGCTCAACACAGAAGTGTATACCCAGCCTTTTTCAAGTGCTATGCCCAGCCTCAAGGCAAAGAAAATCAGCCCTGTGGCTATGTTGACTGCTGCCCTCACTTTCCAGTGTTGCTCGCTCCAGTAACCTTCCAGCAAGCTGCTTTCACTCAGGTCTCTATCCCAAACTGCTTCTCACCAGTCCCAGGTCTGCTCCTGAGAACACCTCGGGTGCTTTCAGAACCTCATCAAGCTGCTGCTTCTGGACTGTGGGCCTCACTTCACCTGTTATGTGTAGAACTGTGCAGGAAGTGTAGGCAGGTCCCCAAGCCTATAGCTATTAAGAGTTAGGGAGACTACATATATAAACATTCATACTTTATGCATGCACACACATAAGCAAATGTGCTTATAGATTATAGTAAATATAAATCTGATTAAAAGGCAGTGTGGGGGCTGGAGAGATGGCTCAGCAGTTAAGGTGCTTGCCTGCAAAGAATAACGACACAAGTTCAGTTCCCCAGTACCCACATAAAACCAGATGCACAAAGTGGCACATGTACCTGGGATTCGTTTGTGGCTAGAGGCCCTCGCATGCTCATTCATATTCTCTCTCTTTCTCTCTCTCTCTCTCTCTCTCTCTCTGTGTGTGTGTGTGTGTGCGTTCTTGCAAATAAATAAATGAAGTAATAAGGGAAAAAAGGCAGTGTGTACTGAGACCTTTGTCTAGAGCTACTGCTGGGACCCACCAGGACTTAAGTGCACAATAGTCTAAAGAGTGGTTTTTCCAAGCAAAGAGGTGGGCAGGTCCTACTTAGTGAGCTTCTGTTAGAGATTTTCTAGTTTTGTTTCTTTCTTGATGTGATCAAATCACAAGCACAATAGAGACAGGCAGGGGGGCTTGCAACATTCTCCAGCCATGGCTCCTCCTGCTATTATTCTTCAGTTTACCTGAGGTTCACCCCTCAGTGTCCACTTCCTTCTGCAGAAAGAAAATACCCTTACAGATAAAGTAAATCCTAACAACCTTTGAGCTCTACTTAGGGAAAGAAACTTTTTTTTTTTAATTCATTCAAGTGATTTTTTTTTCCCTCATTCAGGATCACTGGGTAATTTTTAAAGTTCTCTTGAGTTTCTATGTTAAGAAGCAGAAAGTACCTACAGCTGGATAACACTAAAATTAGCACTTTTGGGTTAGTTGTTTGAGGTATGGAATGAAACTGAAACACACGCCTTGAGAATGCCAGGCAGGCACTCTACCTGATAGCTATAGTCCCAGCTGCCAGTCACTCTCTCCTTCAAAGATTGTTTATGAAATCAATTATCTGTGCTTCTTGTTTCCAGTAATTGAGAGCATTAGAGCTGGTGTGGAGCCACACCTGTCATCCCAGCTTCTCTGGAGGTTGAGGTTAAAGGATCCCAAGTGAAAGTCTACTTAGGCAGCAAAAAATGAAATAAATAAAATAAAGATTTATAAAAGGCACCAGTGTGCTTCGAAATGCCTACAAGGCAAATAATCTTGCTTCAGCATACCATAAATATGCGTTTGGCTTCGTCCTTTCTTCAGACTATATCCAGACACAAATTATGTTGTGAGAAACTTCAGTCCCTATATATGCAGAGGAAGAAGTAACTGTGCATCAAATTAACACAGTCCCAACCATAAGACAAAGATAAAGCAAGCCCGCCCCCCCCCCCAAAAAAAGTTTATGACTATGAACGGTCCAGGAATTGCAGACAGAATGTCATGCACGTTTGTAAAAGAAACACGCTGAGCTAGGGGTGGAGCTGAGGGGCAGAGTGCTTGCCTAGCATGCACTGGATACTCAGTTCCTACTCCAGTGGTGGGGAGGGGTATGCATTCTACGTTTCCTTAGCAGGCCCAAGTCTAGCAAGTCTGAATTAAGAGTCATCACTGTGTAAAGACCTTCACTTTAGATTCTGACTTGTGACCCATTTACTCTGCAGTGTCCACAGTGACAATTTTAATTTGCTATGTGACAATTAGTATGTGGCAAGCCTACTTTGCTATAGACAGACTTGATATTTGTTTTCCTAGCATACTTCCAAACTGGTACTGTAACTGGTAGGGAAAGGGGTGGGAGAGGAGATCTTCCCACAGAGTCCTTAGGAGCTAAGGATGTAGGGTGAGTGTGTGTGTGTGTGTGTGTGTGTGTCTTTATCAATGTGGGCATGATGACCAAACTTTGAGCCTCATTACCACACACAAAAAAAAGTTAGCCTTCAGGCTGGGAGTGGTGGCACACGCCTTTAATCCCAGCACTCGGGAGGCAGAGGTAAGAGGAGCTCCATGAGTTCGAGGCCACCCTGAGACTACATAGTGAAATCCAGGTTACCCTGGGCTAGAGTGAGACTTACCTCAAAAACCAAAAAAAAAAAAAAAAAAAAAAAAAAAAAAAAAAAGTTAGCCTTCAATGCAAGAGCTTGCAAAATAAAAATAATCTTAAAACAAGGAGTTCTCAGTGTCCTACATCATAAAATACTAATGGCATTTTCTTGATAGCTACAGATATTGTAGAGTCACACACAAAGGATGCTTTATAAAAATATGTATATTAGGGCCAGTCGTGGTGGCATATGCCTTGAATCCCAGCAATTGGGAGGCAGAGGTAGAAGGATCACAGTGAGTTCGAGACCACCCTGAGACTACTGAGTGAATTCCATGTCAGCCTGGGCTAAAGTGAGACCTTACCTTGAAAAAATATATAGTTAATTAAGTAAAACTTTAAAAATGTATATTAAAATACGTGTATGAAAAGTGACTTTACTAATCTCAGTAGTTAATGTAGGAATTTTGTAGGAAGACAGCCAAATCTTATCAATGAGAAAAATGAGTAAAACAATAACATTTTGGTGACTTTCTAAAATAGAGAAATATTAACCCAGTGTGGTGCAATTTTTCTGATAACACTGGAATTAAAAAGGATTCAGAAATCCTCATCAGCTTCTAGGTATTTCTAGGTATTTCTCCTTTCCACATCTACAATACTGGATGGCAAAGTTTGTGATTTAACCTCTTCTATTACCTCTAGCCTTCCTTTCCTCCCACCTTATAATTCTCAGCATTAAGAAAGCAGCTGGATTCCAATAAACAGAGCCTTCCTTAAAAATAAGAACCATCATCAATCCCTTCAGATAAGAGTTAATTTGCTTTATTGCCAGCACTTAATATTTAACAATCAATTTGAAAATAAATCTACTATTAAATTTTGTGTTTTCACATGAAATTTTAGTCCCTCCCCCCCAAAACCAACAGTTTCTAGAACTCCATTTCCTTAAACAAAAGGTATTCAACTAACCAATTATGCATGGCAGTCATCTATTTTCACATGCAAATACCTAGCACATTATCCCTTTACACATTTGAATGTGATTTTTACATTTAAAGTCCAGTAGCAGGGCTTTAGAGACTCAGCCAGTGGGCTAGGGATTAAGATTTCTAATTATCATTTCCTTTTGGTGCTAATGTGTTTGTTCCTTATTGGTGCCACTCACTGGTTTGGGCCTAAACCAGATTAAAAGAACTTCCTTTGATTTGCCTGGTTTCAAAGATACAAAAGAATTTCTCACTTTGAAAATCCCCACGGAGTTTTGGGTGAAGAATGTATCACCTCGGGATGTTGATGCTCTTCTATAACTTAGTTGGTTGGAAATTCTTCAAACTTCCAAATATGTGGTTGGGTCCCCCCTCCTTTCAGGGAATGGGAAGGTATGTCTGCTGTTGTGAGTCTCCTGTCTTTGTTAATAGTGCTTAATTCCAGAGAGAAGAATATGAACTGAAACAGTTATAGCCTTCATGATTGCTTAAAATTGAATATTTGAATACATTTGAAATATTTGCAAAAAATGACAGAAAGAATGGCATTTTTTTGTTACCAACAAGTCAAAGAATAATTTGAAGATGCTTCCTCTTGTTTTCATGTTAATGCATGATTGAAATTTAAATAGACACATTCAAATCTATTTTGAAATTATAAAAATTAAAAAATTTTAGATTAAGTATTTAAGTATATGTCCCTATTTTACAAATCTTAGGATGAACTAGGTATTATTTAACATTAAAGCGTTGCATAAACTAAGGAGCATGTCATCTGTATTTTATAATATAAGAAAAAAAGAGAGGTAATAGTGTCTGTATCCAAAAATGTATGAATGGAGGTCAGTATTTAAGAATTTATATTCTTCTGTCATAAGTGAGAACATTCATACTGGGAGTTAAACCCAGGGTCTCATGAATGCTAGCAAAAGCTCTACCACTAAACTATATACCCCAATCCCTTCTCTTAAAGGTTAATTGATTTTTCTATTGGTTTAATTTTTTATATTTTAGTGATCTATAAACTAGCTATACATGCTAGTTTATCACTTAAAATATATATAATCCTAATCTAAAGCTGCCAAATATCTCTTTAGTAGCCACTACATAATTAAAAATATAATGAATTTTTTAAGAGAAGACAGAATTAATACCATTGCTTTTAAAATTTATAATTCAAGGCATATCCATAGACCTGGGCTGGCTGCTTGTAGCCTGGCAGGAGGACAGAATATGCAAGAGAAATGGAAGTCTATGAAAGTGCTAACCAGCTTAATCGGTGACTGGATAAACTGCAGTACTTCAACATTCTCCTACTTCCTCTTTGTGATTCCATGCTGGGGAATGAGCAAAATTTAATCTTTTTTTTTTTAATTTCTGTTTAAAAAATTATAATTCAGCTAGGCATGGTGGCACACGCATTTAATCCCAGCACTTTGGAGGCTGAAGTAGGAGGATTGCCATGAGCTTGAGGCCATCCTGGGCTACCGAATGAGTTCGAGGCTATCTTAGGCTTGAGAGAGACCTTTTGAAAATAAACAAAACATTAAAAATAAAAATTACAGTTATCATATATGGGTTTATGTTTGGTGCATGGATGTTAGCTGTACAAGAAGTACACCCTTTTCATCTCTTTGTTTTGTTTTGTTTTTTGAGGTAGCATCTCACTCTAGCACATACTGAGCTGGAATTCACTATGTAGTCTCAGCGTGACCTCAAATTTATGGTGATCCTCTTATCTCAGCTTCTTGAGTGCTGGGATTAAAGGTGTGTGACACAGTACCTGGTTTGTCATTTTTTTTGTTGTTGTTTGTTTTTCGAGGTAGGGTCTCACTCTAGCTCAGGCTGACCTGGAATTCACTGTCTCAGTGTGGCCTCGAACTCAAAACAATCATTCTACCTCTGCCTCCTACGTGCTGGGATTAAAGGCGTGCGCCACCATGCCAGGCTTGGTTTGTCATCTCTTTACTAGAGAAGGTGAGCTAAGAAGATCACAAGTTCCAGGCCAGTCTGTGCTACATAACAAAAACTTATCACAAAAAAGTAAAAGAGTGAGCTAACAAAGTAGCTCTGTATTAGAGTTCAGCTTACAATGTGTAAGGCCCTATGTTCAATCTTGAGTACCATGAAAGAAAGAGAGAGAAGGAGAATGGGAGAGAAAAGGAGGAGAAGGAGGGAGGGGAGAAAAGCAAATGTCTATTAAACACATACGTTTGGAATTATTTAGAGAAGAAGTTAATAATGAAGGAAGGAAAAAATATCAACTGACTACTTATGAAATAATAAAGAAAAAATGTGAAAAACAGAATCCAAGAATTCCACTCTGGAAAAAAAGACTGTTCAATCACACAATGCAGAAAAAACTCCAGCAATAACAGAGCAAGATGCAAAGAAATCAGCAAATACTCAGGACAGAGATGCACAAGTAACAACCTAGAAATAGTTGGTAGATTCACAAAATATATTTAACCTGACAAATGTGGAGCTACATATCAGTTCAACAACATCAAAGAAAATATGTAAATAATCTAGTGACAGAATTATGACAAATGATTTATAAAGAATTCTACTAGAGCCAGGCATCTCAAAAAGCATGACAAGCACTCAACATGACAAGCCGGGCGTGGTGGTGCACGCCTTTAATCCCAGCACTAAGGAGGCAGAGGCAGGAGGATCACTGTGAGTTCAAGGCCAGCCTGAGACTATATAGTGAATTCCAGGTCTGCCTGGGCTACAGCGAGAGCCTACCTCAAAGAAAAAAAAAATCTACTAGAAATGCCCACTAACTTGTTTGTTGACTATGAGTTTGCCCACTTTCATGTTGCTATGCCTGCTAGACTGGAAAGATTATATACAATTTAGAAAACTGAACTATAAAAGAAGCCCTAATAATGGAGTCATTGACTAAGCCATTTGTGAGCTGACAAGCACTTCACTTGTAGCCTAGAAAGAGAGAAAATCCCATCTTTTTTTTTTTTAATTCAAAGATCAAAGTCAACATGTGGCCTAGGTGCCTGAGTAGATCTCAGGAGTAGATGCAGACCTTCCACAGTCTGCGCGTGTTTGCTGTCATGGGATTTTTATTTATTTTATTTTATTTTATTTTATTTTATTTTATTTTATTTTATTTTATTTTATTTTATTTTATTTTATTTTATTTTATTTCGAAGTAGGGTCTTAGTGTTGCCCAGGCTTACTTGGAATTTACTATGTAGTCTCAAGCTGCCTTGAACTCACAGTGATCCTCCTATCTCTGCTTCCCTGAGTGCTGGCATTAAAAGTATGTGCCACGCCGGGCGTGGTGGCGCACGCCTTTAATCCCAGCACTCGGGAGGCAGAGGTAGGAGGATCGCCGAGAGTTCGAGGCCACCCTGAGACTACATAGTTAATTCCAGGTCAGCCTGGACTAGAGTGAAACCCTACCTCGAAAAACCAAAAAAAAAAAAAAAAAAAAAAAAAAAAAGTATGTGCCACCATGCCATGCTCGTCATGGGACTGTTGAATCACCTGGCATTTCACTTTAGAAATTTCTTCACTTTTTCTTTTTGTTTTTTTTTTTTTTTTTTTTTTTTTTTTAAGATTGTTGTAAGAAGCAGCAGCATGAATCTGGTCACGCTTCTTCTCTACTTGGCAAATCTGCTCTGAGCAACCATTGTTCGAAGGATAATGCCCAAGCTCCTCCTTATCAGGGCAAACGAAGTCCTTAATACTCTGGCCCCAAGCAACACAAACCAGCCTCTCTAATCTAGGGTCTCCATCTACCCCACTTCCCCTGCTACACACACTCCACACACGCGCACACACACAGAGCTTATTTGGTAACAAGCTGAATGAGGACAACCATGCGAACAGAGTGAATTTCAGCCAAGACTTCCACCTACATCACCACACTCAATTCACTTTTTTTTTTTAAATCTAAAAACATGTGCTTTTGGGGCTAATGATAGAACTCAGTGGTAGACGGTAGACGTCCTCAAGTCAATGTATCTTCATCACATTTTACTCTATTTCAAGTGCTCATTCTCTCCTCTAACCAGTAACCTATTCAAGGAAAATGGTTAAGTATTAAATAACTAGTATCTGGCACATTATTAAGGAAACAGCTTTGAGAAGTTGTTTTTTTTTTTTTGTTTTTTTGTTTTTTGAGACAGGATCCCATTTAACTCAGGCTGGCCTCAAATTTGCTGAACAGCTGATACAGGAATTATGGGTTCCTTGTATGCCAATACATCAATAATTTGTTCCTGAATCCTTGTCCTATGAATTCAAAGAATGAAATCCATGGACCAGAGGATAAGGTTCAGAGAGATTTTATTAGAGTTTAAAGCTTCAGCAGGATAAAGAAAGGGGGGCTTAACCCTAGAACATAAGAGAAAGAAGCAAGTTGGAGCTCTTGGCTAGAGAGGCAGAAGGGGGTTTGAGAAGCCCACCTTGAGACTCAGATCAAAGACCAGGTTGGCAGGTTACTATGGACAAAGACCAGATTTTACAGCTTTGCCAGTAACCTTAGGTAAGGATCTGAATTTCTTTCTGTCCTCTAGGAAGGGTGCAAGCTTAACCTTGAGATCTTTCCTGGAGCATGTAACATCTAGGTTTCTGCAAGCTTTGGGACATTTCCTGTTTTAGTCAGGAATAAAAAACAATTACTTTGGGGGTTCTAGTAACCTGACTGCCTAGCCAATTTCTGTCTCCTGTCATAGCCAAAGATGACCTTGAACTTCTGATCATCCTGCTTCTGCCTCCAGAGTGGACAACAGGTGTGGACCACTATGACCACATCCAATGCCAATATTTAAAGATTTTGCCAGGTGTGGTAGTGCACATGTTTGACATCAGTACTCAGGAGGCAGAAGTAAGAGGATCGCCATGAGTTCAAGGCTACCCTGAGACTACATAGTGAATTCTAGCTCGGCCTGGATTATAGTGAAACCCTACCTCAAAAAAAAAAAAAAAAAAAAAAAAAAAAAAATGGGGCTGGAGAGATGGCTTAGCAGTTAAGGTGCCTGCCTGCTAAGCCCAAGAATGCTGGTTCCAATCTCCAGGTCCCACGTTTAGCCAGATGCAAAGTGATGCAAGGGCACAATGCCGCACTTGCCCTCAAGGGGCACGCATCTGGATTTCGTTTACAGCAGCTGAGAGGCTACTGGCATGCCCATTCTCTATCTGTCTCCCTCTCTCTCTCCCTCTCTCTTTCTGTGTCTTTCTCCAAAAAATTAAAAAAAAAAAATACCCATTATACATGTCCAAGGAAGTATAATAAAATCCACAAGGAAAAAGGGGGAAAAAAGTAAATTATAGCTTACACTAGGTATTTCAATGGAGCCAGTCTCCAGAAAACCAGTTGTGTTGTGTAACCAACTGACTGCTCTGCCTCCTGGGGTTGAAGGGGGCTCTACCCATCTAAGCAGAGTAGCCCACTTCTGGAAAGCCTTTCTTTGGAAGATGGCCCAGTGAGGAAAAGGAAGCTCTCTAAGGAGGGCCAAGTGTGTAGGTGCCTGGCTTGCTGGAAACAAGAAAACCTGCTGGTTGTGGTGGAAACAGTCATTCACTCCACAAGAAAGTAAAGCTGGGTGAGAGGAAGGCAGGGCTAGATCTCTGGATACACAGAAGCAATGGAACATGGTTGTTGCTAGGGAGAAAGTGGTTGTCATATAAGATAATAATCCCAATAGAAAGATGTTTTTACCTTTCAATAATAATAGCTGTTTATTTCTGCTTCTTATTTGTTTTGTTTTTGTTTGTTTGTTTGTTTTTTTTTCATCAGAACAGAGCCTTGATTACAAGGTTCATAAGAAGCAAGTTGGTTATAAGAATCTGGAAAATAAAATAGGCTAAAAGAATCAGCAAGCAATCAAGATTTTAATTTGTTAAGAAAAGTTTCCATACACCCACAAAAACATTATTATTCATTGATTTGCCATTTCAGATAAGACATGCCTTCTATGCACCAAGCATGATTTTTCCTGGAGATAAATAAAATATAGCCCAGGTTGCAGATGAGCTGGGGATATAGCTCAGTGGCAGAGCACTTGCCTAGAATGTGCAAAACCATAGGTTTAATCTTCTGTACCTTAAAAAAAAAAAGTGTAAATAATGAGCAATCCACCTACCACATTAACAACAGAAATAAGTTATTATTATTATACAAACCAGCCTCTCTAATCTAGGGTCTCCATCTACCCCACTTCCCTGCTACACACACTCCACACACGCCAAGACACACACAGAGCTTATTTGGTAACAAGCTGAATGAGGACAACCATGCGAACAGAGTGAATTTCAGCCAAGACTTCCACCTACATCACCACACTCAATTCACTTTTTTTTTTTAAATCTAAAAACATGTGCTTTGGGGCTAATGATAGAACTCAGTGGTAGACGGTAGACGCCCTCAAGTCAATGTATCTTCATCACATTTTACTCTATTTCAAGTGCTCATTCTCTCCTCTAACCAGTAACCTATTCAAGGAAAATGGTTAAGTATTAAATAACTAGTATCTGGCACATTATTAAGGAAACAGCTTTGAGAAGTTGTTTTTTTTTTTTGTTTTTTTGTTTTTTGAGACAGGATCCCATTTAACTCAGGCTGGCCTCAAATTTGCTGAACAGCTGATACAGGAATTATGGGTTCCTTGTATGCCAATACATCAATAATTTGTTCCTGAATCCTTGTCCTATGAATTCAAAGAATGAAATCCATGGACCAGAGGATAAGGTTCAGAGAGATTTTATTAGAGTTTAAAGCTTCAGCAGGATAAAGAAAGGGGGGCTTAACCCTAGAACATAAGAGAAAGAAGCAAGTTGGAGCTCTTGGCTAGAGAGGCAGAAGGGGGTTTGAGAAGCCCACCTTGAGACTCAGATCAAAGACCAGGTTGGCAGGTTACTATGGACAAAGACCAGATTTTACAGCTTTGCCAGTAACCTTAGGTAAGGATCTGAATTTCTTTCTGTCCTCTAGGAAGGGTGCAAGCTTAACCTTGAGATCTTTCCTGGAGCATGTAACATCTAGGTTTCTGCAAGCTTTGGGACATTTCCTGTTTTAGTCAGGAATAAAAAACAATTACTTTGGGGGTTCTAGTAACCTGACTGCCTAGCCAATTTCTGTCTCCTGTCATAGCTAAAGATGACCTTGAACTTGATCATCCTGCTTCTGCCTCCAGAGTGGACAACAGGTGTGGACCACTATGACCACATCCAATGCCAATATTTAAAGATTTTGCCAGGTGTGGTAGTGCACATGTTTGACATCAGTACTCAGGAGGCAGAAGTAAGAGGATCGCCATGAGTTCAAGGCTACCCTGAGACTACATAGTGAATTCTAGCTCGGCCTGGATTATAGTGAAACCCTACCTCAAAAAAAAAAAAAAAAAAAAATGGGGCTGGAGAGATGGCTTAGCAGTTAAGGTGCCTGCCTGCTAAGCCCAAGAATGCTGGTTCCAATCTCCAGGTCCCACGTTTAGCCAGATGCAAAGTGATGCAAGGGCACAATGCCGCACTTGCCCTCAAGGGGCACGCATCTGGATTTCGTTTACAGCAGCTGAGAGGCTACTGGCATGCCCATTCTCTATCTGTCTCCCTCTCTCTCTCCCTCTCTCTTTCTGTGTCTTTCTCCAAAAAATTAAAAAAATACCCATTATACATGTCCAAGGAAGTATAATAAAATCCACAAGGAAAAAGGGGGAAAAAAGTAAATTATAGCTTACACTAGGTATTTCAATGGAGCCAGTCTCCAGAAAACCAGTTGTGTTGTGTAACCAACTGACTGCTCTGCCTCCTGGGGTTGAAGGGGGCTCTACCCATCTAAGCAGAGTAGCCCACTTCTGGAAAGCCTTTCTTTGGAAGATGGCCCAGTGAGGAAAAGGAAGCTCTCTAAGGAGGGCCAAGTGTGTAGGTGCCTGGCTTGCTGGAAACAAGAAAACCTGCTGGTTGTGGTGGAAACAGTCATTCACTCCACAAGAAAGTAAAGCTGGGTGAGAGGAAGGCAGGGCTAGATCTCTGGATACACAGAAGCAATGGAACATGGTTGTTGCTAGGGAGAAAGTGGTTGTCATATAAGATAATAATCCCAATAGAAAGATGTTTTTACCTTTCAATAATAATAGCTGTTTATTTCTGCTTCTTATTTGTTTTGTTTTTGTTTGTTTGTTTGTTTTTTTTTTCATCAGAACAGAGCCTTGATTACAAGGTTCATAAGAAGCAAGTTGGTTATAAGAATCTGGAAAATAAAATAGGCTAAAAGAATCAGCAAGCAATCAAGATTTTAATTTGTTAAGAAAAGTTTCCATACACCCACAAAAACATTATTATTCATTGATTTGCCATTTCAGATAAGACATGCCTTCTATGCACCAAGCATGATTTTTCCTGGAGATAAATAAAATATAGCCCAGGTTGCAGATGAGCTGGGGATATAGCTCAGTGGCAGAGCACTTGCCTAGAATGTGCAAAACCATAGGTTTAATCTTCTGTACCTTAAAAAAAAAAAGTGTAAATAATGAGCAATCCACCTACCACATTAACAACAGAAATAAGTTATTATTATTATTATTATTGGTTTTTTGAGGTAGGGTATCCCTCTAGCCCAAACTGACCTGGAATTTATTATGCAGTCTCAGAGTGGCCTCAACCTCATGATGATCTTCCTACCTCAAGACCTGGGATTAAAGGCGTACACCAGTACGCCTGGATAATTATTATTATTTTTTTTAATGCTATAGATAAAGAAGCAACTTAAGTCCAGGTGTGGTGGCTCACTGCACCAGGCAAGAAGATCAAGAGTTGGAAGCCACAGAGGTAGGAGGATCACCATGAGTTCGAGGCCACCCTGAGACTACATAGTGAATTCCAGGTCAGCCTGGACTAGACTGAAATCCTAATCCACCCCCCCCCCCCAAAAAAAAAGAGTGGAAAGTCAGCCTGGGCTACATAATGAGACTTTGTTTCAAAAACAACAACAACAAATATGAGTTGAGCTCTTATCAGTAGCAGCTATGAACATCTGTATGGGTGGAAGTAGCATAAAGTCCAATGCAAACTGGGAGACTCACAAAGAGCTCCACGGAGGCTGGCTCTTGAGTCTAATAAGAAGTAGACTATTCCTGATCTACTTCCCCTGGGGAGGGGGGGAAGGTTTGGAATCTAAACAAAGGAATCTGGATTAGTGAACCATCATGGCCCATTCAGCAATCTACACTGAGTTTAGGAGGCGCGAGCCAGACCACAGAGGGTCTCAGGAGCATCATTAGCAATGTTGACTTTATTTTAAACCCAATCAGATAATTTCAAGCAAGAAAAGAGCAGGACTAAATTTGTGTTTGAAAAAAGATCACTCTGGCGGCAGGGTACAGATGGGCCAGGAGCACGTACTACCAGCAGTGAGAGGACAGAGGACACAGAAGAGACGCTACCTGGGGTGGGGGTGCGGTAACAACATTAAACTTTACTACCTGGGTATAAAATGACCCATTGTGTGGCTCTTCTAGCTGAAACTCTAACCATGCTTCCCTGATAAATTCAGAAGAAGGCATGAAGGTATTTCCCAGCCCTGCATGACCATCAGTCCTGATCATGCACCTGCATCTGGAGTAGAACATGTTTCTGGCTCAAGGCGAACCATTGACATCACAGAAAGAAGTAAATAGGGAAGCCTTTAATGACAAAAAGCCTTTAATGACATTCCTCTGAGCCTTCAAAGAGCTAGGAAGAATCTTTTTTTTCAATGTGTTTGTTTGTTTGTTTGTTTATTTATTTATTTATTTATTTATTTATTTATTTATTTAAGAGAGAGAATGAGCACACTGCAAATGAACTCCAGATGCATGTGCCACCTTGTACGTCTGGCTTACATGGGTCCTGGGGGATCTTTACTTTGTAGGCCAGTGCCTTAACTGCTAAGCCATCTCCCCAGCCCTAGGAAGTATCTTCTTCAAGTAGTGTTCCATTGAAGGTATGGCTAATTCCCACATCCTCTTAAAGAAAATATAAAGAACATAAGATCATGCAGAAGAAATTAAGATTGTCCTCCAGAGTACCTCTTATTGAGCATTCAATACTTCTACCAAAATAGTTTATTGTAAACAAAATATTTATATTGACATAATAATCATTAATTTCCTTAAATACTTATCATTTCTTTTGCCTAAGGAAGTATCAAACCCCTGTCTTCTAGTTTTGTAGTTTTTTTTTTTTTCTTCTTCCAGCATAGGGCTTCATCTGTGTGCACATGCCAGGCAAGTGCTCAAAAACTGAGCCTTCAATTTTATTTATTTTTATTTTTATTTTTATTTTTTGGTTTTTCAAGGTAGGGTCTCCCTCTTAGGTCAGGCTGACCTGGAATTCACTATGTAGTCTCAACGTTGCCTCGAATTCATGGCGATCCTCCTACCTCGGCCTCCGGAGTGCTGGGAGTCAAGGCGTGTGCCACCATGCCTGGCTTCAATTTTGTTTTTTAAGTAATACTAACTCTCATTTCAAATGATAACTATTCAGTAAACCAATATATAAAGTGATATGTGCATGTTATATGAATTCAAATCTCATATATTATATCTATATCTGTATCTATCTATCTATCTATCTATCTATCTATCTATCTATCTATATATATATATATATATTTGTTTGTTTTGTTTTTTTGGTTTTGCAAGGTAGGGTCTCACTCTGGTCCAGGCTGACCTGGAATTAACTATGTAGTCTCAGGGTGGCCTTGAACTCTTGGCGATCCTCCTACCTCTGCCTCCAGAGTGCTGGGATTAAAGGCGTGCGCCACCACGCCCGGCCGATCTATATATATTTTTTAACCTTGCTAAGACCTCGCTAGTGTGATAACCGGGAGTTTATGCAAGGGGCAGAACATACTGTGTCTGGAGGGAGCTTCTAGAAGCACTCTTCCAGTGCTCTATTTCTGCCACTGAACCCAGCACAAACATCACCAGAGAAGGAGGATGGAGACATGGTAGAAGCTTTTCTTAAGAGTCTGTATTTCAACAACATAGATGATGGTGATGTGTATTAAAATAAGAATAACAGGCTGGAGAGGGCTTAGGAACTTGCCTGCAAAGCCAAAGGACCCAGGTTCAATTCCACAGGACCCACGTAAGCCAGATGCACAAGGTGGCACATGCATCTGGAGTTCATTTGCAGTGGCCAGAGACCCTGGTGCACCCATTCTCAATATCTCTCCCCCCCCATATATATAGTCTCTCAAATAAATAAATTAAAATTAAAATTAAAAAATTAAGCCTGGTGTGGTGGCACACTCCTTTAATCCCAGCACTAGGGAGGCAGAGGTGGGAGGATTGCCTTGAGTTCAACACCACCCTGAGAATATATAGAGAATTCCAGGTTAGCTTGAGCTAGAGTGAAACCCCGCCTCAAAAAAAGAAAAAATCTGAGTAGAAGGTTTCCTTAAGCTTCATAATTATGAATTGAGAGACACTAGGGAACATTGCTGTTTTCTTCTGCTAAAGTTGTATATGGCTGGGAAAATAGCTCAGTAGTAGAGAATCCACCTATCATTTACAACGTCCTCTAGAAATATGGGGTACAGCTTTGATTTTTTTTTATTTGCTTGTTTGTTTAGATACAAGTTCTCACTACATAGCTCAGATTGGCCTTGAACTCTTGATCCCACTGTCTTAACCTCTGAGGTGCTAAGTCTATAGGTTCATTTATCACTTTTTTTTTTAAATTTTCTGTGCTGGACATCAAACCACAGGCAGGCTAGGCAACTGCTACACTATTGAGCTAGCTACATCCCCAAAACTCATTTATCACTTCCTGACAGTGGAACCATCCAACTGATGAAAATACCTATTGTGAATAGGATATCAAATAATGAGTATATTCGGCAATGCAAAGTGTTACTAAGAAATATTTTCTGGGAACTGCTTAGCATATTGAATTAAAAAACTGGTTCTGGGGGCTGGAGAGATGGCTAGATGGTTAAGTGGCTTGCCTGCAAAGCCTAAGGCCCCTAGTTCAATTCCCAGTACCTACATAAGGCAGATGAACAAGGTGGCATGCCTTTGGAGTTCATTTGCAGTGGCTAGAGGCCATGTCACACCCATATTCTCCCTCTCTCTCCTGTCTTTCTCTCTGTCAAATAAAGAACTAGATAGATAAAATATTTTTAAAACTGGTTCTGGGGCTGGGAGATGGCTCAACAGTTAAAAGCACTTGCTTGCAAAGCCTGACATCCTGGGTTGGACTGGCCAGTATCCCCACCAAGTCAGATGTAGAACATGGCATATGCACCTGGAGTCTGTTTGCAGTGGGAAGAGGCCCTGCCATGCCATTCTCTCTCTCTCTCTCTCTCTCTCTCTCTCTCTTTCTCTCTCTCTCCATAGATAGATAGATAGATAGATAGATAGATAGATAGATAGATAGATACATAGATACATAGATACATAGATACATAGATACATAGATACATAGATACATAGATACATAGATAGATACATAGATAGATACATAGATAGATACATAGATACATAGATAGATAGATACATAGATAGATACATAGATAGATACATAGATACATAGATAGATACATAGATATAGCTATATATATACTCACAGTGATTCTCCTACCTCTGCCTCCAAGTGCTGGGATTAAAGGCATGCACCACCATGCCCAGCTAAAAATATTTAAAAAACAAAAACAAAAACTGGTTCTAGGGGCTGGAGAGATGGCTCAGTGTTTGTGGGAGTTTGCTTTAGGTGTCCCCCATAAATTTAGGTGTTCTGAATGCTAGATTCCCAACTGATGGAGATTTGGGAATTAACACCTCCTAGAGGCAGTGTATTTTTGGAGGCAGGCTTATGGGTATTATAGCCAGTTTCCCCTAGCCAGTGTCTGGCATATACTCCTGTTCCTGTTGTAAAATTCATGCTGACCAGGAGGTGATGTCCACCCTCTTCTCATGCCAACATTCCCCCACCCCCACCATCATGGAGCTTCCCCTGGAGTCTGTAAGCTAAAAAAACCCTTTTTTCCCCACAGGCTGCTCTTGGTCAGATGATTTCTGCCAGCAATGCAAACCTGACTGCAACAGTGATTAAAGGTGATTTTTTGCAAAGTCTGATGGCCTGGGTTCAATTCCCCAGTACCCATGTAAAGCCGGATGCACAAGTGGTACATGTGTCTGCAGTTTGTTTGCAGTGGCAAGAGGCCCTGATGCACCAATCCATTCATTCCTTCCCTCTCTTTCTCTCTCTCCTTGAAACTAAAACATTAAAATTAAAAATTTAAAAAAAAACTGGTTCTAAGCTGAGGTTCTGTGCACTTGCTTACAAAGGCAGCCAGGCTGAGTTCAAATACCAAGATGCACATGCACAACATGGTACATGCATGTGGAGTTCATTTGCAGTGGCAAGGGACCCTACTGTGCCCATTATTTCTCTCTCTCTCTCTCTCTCCCCCCCCTCCTTCCCCGCCCTCCCCCTTCCCTTTTCTTACAAACAAATCAATAAGAATATTTTAGCTGGTTCCTTTACTATTTTCTTCTCCTAACGAAATATTCAGAGTTACTTAACAATTTAAAGGTAGTTAGCATTAGCTCTATACCAGCAAGGGAGAAAGAACAGATTTATCAGGAAGAGGGACTGGAGGGGAGATCGGAGATGATCACTCTTCCACCTCGCCAAGGCCACAGCAAGTATAGAAATGCAGCTTTAGAGGGTCAGGAGAGGTAGCTTTTAAAAGCATCTTCCAGTACTCATTTGCCTCTCCCTAGGAAATGTCTGGTGTACTTTGCAAATAATGTCCAGATGGAAGGTCATTCTCTAGATTTTTCCATCCCTGCTATTTGCAAGCTCATGCCAGTGGCTCTAATTTAGCAACAGGGCAGTAGCAGCAGCAGCAGAGAGTCACTCGTACTCACACATTCTGGACTTCCGTCTGTGCTACTTTCTTTTCTATACACTGCCTTGTTTTGTTTTGTTTCATTTGCTTTTGCATGTATGTGTCGGTGCGGGTGTGTGTTGTGTGGGGGTGTGCATGTATGTGTGTGTTTATGAGGCCAAAGGTCAACAGCAGGTGTCTCCCTCTGTTTCTCTCCACCTTGGTGGTTTTTAAACGTTTTATTTATTTGCAAGGAGAGAGAGAATGACCATGTGAGCATGCCAGGGACTCTTACCACAAATGAACACTACATGCATGCAAGACTTTGTGCATCTGGCTTTATGTGGGTTCTGGGGAATCAAACCTGGGCCATCAGGTTTCATAAGCAAGTACCTTTAACCACTGAGCCATCTCCCCAGCCCCTTCTTCCTTAGTGTTTTGAGACACACTCTCTCAACGAACTTAGAGCTCACCAAGTACCCTATAGTAGCTGGCCAGCAGGCCCTAGGATTCTCTTGTCGCTGCCTCCCCAGTACTGGGATTACAGGCACACACCACCATGCCCAGCATTTCACATAGGTGCTAGGGCTCTGAACTCAGGAAGTCATGTTTGCACAGCAAACGCTTTGCCCATGGAGGGATCTCCCCAGCCCCAAGCTACCATGTTAAGTGGTTCATACCATTTCTTGTCCTCACCAATGGACTTTACCTTGCCTAGTTTTACTCTTTTTCTCCCTTACCTGAACTCATAGAATGAACCATTTTGACCTCACAATTCAGAACTTTCCTGAATGCATTGACTAGTCCCTACTGAATACTGCCAGCAAAAAATCCTTCCCATTCTCATAGCATCACAAGTTACAAGTTACTGACATCACTTAAGTGCCCAGGGTATTCTCCCTCTGGGCAAAAATCTTGAACCTTATGCTTTCTATACACCAGCAATAGCTAAATACTTATTAGATGATCCGTATAGCAGTCTGTTATATTGGCATCACCCAGTGAACCACATTTCCTAGTCACATCCTTGTGCAATCTTTTCTTGAATCTGATACACTTTAACAAGCAGATTTTTTCTTTTCACTCTAGCCCAGGCTGACCTGGAATTCACTGTGTAGTCTCGGGGTGGTCTCAAACTCATGGCGATCCTCCTACCTCTGTCTCCAAAGTGCTGGAATTAAAGGCATACGTCACCACATCCAGCTTACTGTAACAAATGGAGTGCACCACAACTGCCTGTTGCAGACATAAGCTTCAAAGGAAGTTTGGTTGCTTTCTCTATTTAAAGAAGTAGAACTTAATCCCCAAGTACATAGTCTAACTACCCTAAGATCTCCAGGCTAGGAGGAAGCCCCACTTATCTATATGGTGAGACCACAGGACAGACAGCAGAAAACGAAGTTAACAACAAAAACTGAAGAAGTCACGTAAGCAAGAACTGAACCACTCCCCCACAAAAACTCCAGGGTAGCAACTGGCGCCAACCTGCCAGGTCTGGGAAGATGGGAATGGACCATCATGAAGGTGAGTCACTCCCCTCCAGTCAAGATGCCCCAGCAGAAGTTGTGTGGAGCAGAGGTGAGCTGTTCTGCCAGCCCTGCATGAATTACAGAGTAATGATGTATTTAAGACACTACATACTGGAATGGTTTGTTATGCTGAGGTAGATGATCTCTAAATAGAAATGTGTTTTATTTCTGTAAATCTGCTGCCTTCATTGCAGAAAATCTTCGAGGAAACAATAGTAAGAGTTTATTATGGCTTACAAACTCAAGAAGAAGCTTCAAGATGGCAGGGAAAACATGGCATGAGCAGAGGGTGAACATCACCTCCTGGCCAATATCAGTTGGACAACAGCAGCAGGATAGTGTGCCACACAGTAGCAAGGGGAATCTGGCTAGAACAGCCACAAGGCCACCTGCAACAACACACCTCCAACAAGGTTCCAATTCCCAAGTTGCCACCAGCATTCAGAACACATAAGTTACTGAAGACACCTGAATCAAAACACCATACCTCCCAAGTGGTAGGATTACAGGTATCACCCCTATGAGTCCCAGCTTCAGATTAACTGTTTACATTCTCTGAAACTTTATAGTTTCCTCTTTTTTTTTTTTTTTTTTGAGAGAGAGAGAGAAGGAGCGAAAGAGGCAGAAAGAGAGAGAGAGAGAATGGGTTAGATTAGAGAAGCTGGTTAGTGTTGCTTGGGGCCAGGGCTTCCAATCACTGCAAACGAACTCCAGCACACATGCACCACCGTGTGCATCTGGCTTATGTGGGTCCTGGGGAATTGAACCTGGGTCCTTTGGCCTTGAAGGCAAGCATCTTAACTGCTAAGCCATCTCTCCTGGCCTAGTTTCATCTTTTATTTAAATTTAATTTAAATCTACGGGGCATGGTGGTTCATGCCAATACTTCAGCTACCCAGGCTAAAGTAGAAGGTTCACTGTGAGTTCAAGGCCAACCTGGGCTACAAAGTGAGTTCTAGGTCACCATGGGCTAGAGTAAGACCCTGCCTCAAAAGAAGTAAAAAGGTAGCTATTGAATCATTAAATGAGTCAGGGATTATACATCTCATGAAAACTACTGGACTTTGCTTCTATTCTGAAATTTATAAGGCTAAGTTGACTTCTGGAAATAGCACAAATGACTGGTCATTTGATAAATCACCCATATTTATCTGTCCCAACAAAGTCAAAACTAAGTAGAAAAATGACCAAAAAAATATTGCATAAATATTCCACATGGTCTTCTCAAGTACACCATGCATGTGCAATGTGTGGGACCTGCTTGAAAGTCTGGCATTACTCATCCAAAACACATCTTTGGACTATATTTACTGAATTCTTTTTGTTTGTTTGTTTGTTTTCTTGTTGTTGTTTTTCAAGGTAGGGTCTTGCTCTAGCCCAAGTTGACCTGGAATTCACTATGTAGTCTCAGGATGGCCTCAAACTCATGGTGATCCTCCTACCTCTGCTTCCCAAGTGCTGGGATTAAAGGTGGACACCACCACGCCCAGCTTGAATCCATTTTTCTGTACAATGCAGCAGGAAGGATCAGAAAATGAACATGAAAATGAATTTCTAGTAAGTTATAATCTGGTAACATATTAAGAAACAAGAATCTGAGATTGAATAAAGGAAAGGTTGAGGGAGGGCTAATCAAAATCCAAGAGGACATAAATAAGTCATATGGAAACCCACTTTTTTGGAAAATGAAACATCCAGAAGCCATATATTGTTACTAGAAAATTTTCAGTGCCAGGGATGAGATACCTTACAGTGAGTTGTTGGTCAGGGAGGTCTCTGATGCCCCCAAAACATTACAGGCCATTGACAAGGCTCCTGGCTTCCCACCAATGGAATAGATGATAAGACTATTGGGGATGATTCCATGTACTTGGGATGCAAGGTCACTGAGAAATCCTGCTGGAACTGAACTGAAAACCTTCTCTGTGTAGACCAGCTGACAGAAAGCTGGAAAAAAACTATGCTGCATGCAGTTCAATGGAAGAGAGAAAAATAACCAGTGGAGATACTCAACAGTGGACACTGCATGCTTTAAATTTGGCCAGCCAGGACAAATGAGCCAACAGGTGCAACAGTGTCATGTCTGTTATGGGGGAAACCAACCGCTCCCTAATTGGACTGGAGGCTTGCTTCATAGGAGGGAATACATCCTTGATACTGAAAACCTACAACAGGGGTAGTCATGAGCCCTAGGGGTGTAATCAGAGACCTGGGTAAGGGATCTCACCTACCCAGCACCCAGTACAATCAGAGCAGCGACCCACAACCCCAGCCAGTATTCCTGAGCCCACAGCACAGCAAAGAGGAACTCAAGTGGCTGTGCTGCATAGCTGAGATCAAAGCCGTCCCAAAAGGTAACTGGGATTACACCAAATAAGCCTGGTATATAGGCTTGCATCAGAAGGGCTAATTGCACCATCCATGTCAGGGTAAATTATGTGTTAAATCTAATAGATGGTCGGATTTGACATTCTTAAATAAGCTATATTTTGCGCTGCTCATTTGTTGCTTCCTGATTTATAGTGCCTTTGTTTCCTCTTCTGTTATTCATTGGGGAAGGGTCTCACTTGGTCACAGCTGACCTTGGAACCATCCACAGACCAGAAATCTTAGCATCCCAGTTGACAAAATTAAGAGGATCTGTTTGTCATAATACCTACTTTTGCATAAATACTCTATGCTATTTTTCATTGAATGTATAAATTGTTTAGTTAAGTTTTTAGAATTTGTCTGTATTCTGTACCATTCAGCTTACTTGAATCCTCTCATAGCAGGCAAACCCAACACCTAGGGTCACTTTTGTGGTTACTCTGAGAGGCTTAAGAGCCGCACCGAGCACCTAAGCTCCTACCCTGAAGATACATAACATCAGAGTGGTTGATACATCTAATATTACTACAGATAATTAGAAAACCCAAGCATTAAATTAAATCAAGATGCAAAAAATCTCTACATTATAATACAAGAAACACAAAAAATCAAGACAATATAAATCCAGCAAAAAAGTATTAATGCATCAGAAATGACCTTCAGTGAGACTGATTTAGAGGAAATGCCTGAGAAAAATTTCAAAAGAATGATTATAAATATGTTCAAAGAACTCAAAGAGGGGCTGGAGAGATGGCTTAGTGGTTAAGGCACATGCCTGTGAAGCCTAAGGACCCTGGTTCAATTCTCCAGGTCCCACATAAGCCAGATGCACAAGGGGGTGCACATGTATGGAGTTCATTTACAGTGGCTAGAGGTCCTTGTGTGCTCATTCTCACTTTCATTCTCTCTCTTTCCCTCTCTCTGTATCTAGTAAATAAATAAAAATAAAATAAAATCTTTAAAAAAAGAACTCAAAGAGGAAATCAAAGAATACATAAGAAACCAATTTAATGAAATAAGGAGGTCAATATAAGACATGAATGAGGAAACCAAAGGAATCAAAGAACATACAGGACACCAATTTAATTAAATAAGGAGGTTAATACAAGACATGAATAAGGAAATAGAAATAAGGAATAAAGAAAAACCAGACAGAAATACTAGCAATGAAGGACACAGTCAATGAAATAAAAAACTCTGTAGAAAATCTCTCCAGTAGAATGGATGAAGGAGAGAACAGAATATCTAAACTAGAAGACGAGGTGGCAGATCTAATACAGTCCAACAAAGAGAAAGACAAACTAATAGGAAAGTATGAATGGGAATTTCAAGATATTCGGGACACTATGGAAAGCTCAAACATAAGCATTCAGGGTATAGTAGAAGGAGAAGAATTATACTCCAAAGGCACAGTAGATATTCTCAACAAAATCATAGAAGAAAACTTCCCCCAAATTGGGAAAGAGATGCCAATACAGATACAGGAAGCCTTTAGAAGACCAAACAGACAAAACCTGGAAAGAACCTCTCTTCACCATATTATAATTAAACTACCAAATATACAAACAAAAGAAAATATAGTGAAAGCAGCTAGAAAGAAAAGGCAAGTCACCTACAAAGGCAAGCCCATCAGAATCACAGCAGATTACTCAACACAAACTTTAAAAACCAGCAGGGCTTGGAGTGATGTATTCCAAGTTCTGAAAGACAACAACTGTCAACGAAGGTTACTTTATCCTGCAAAACTATCCATTCAAATAGAGAAATAAGGACATACCACAATAAAAACAGGCTAAAGGAATATTTGAAGACAAAACGAGCTCTAGAGAAAATACTTGAAAGGATCCTCTATGCTGAAGAGAAAGAAAAGCACACATACAAGGAACCTGAAAAAAACAAACCATACTCCAATACTAGTTAATACAAGAAATATCTATCACATCTTCCAAGGCTCAGGGTCCATTGTGAAAGAGGTGGCAGAAAGAATGTAAGAGCCAAAGGAAGGGTAGGACTCTACAATGCACTCCTCCAGACACAAAATGGCCTGGATATCCATGACCTCACAGTGTCTGACACTACCTACACACGACCATCATAATAGCAGGAAAAGATGATAACATTAAAATAAAAGAGAGACTGATTGAGAGGGGTAAGGGGTATTATGGAGAGTGGAGTTTCAAAGGGGAAAGTGGGGGAAGGGAGGGAATTACCATGGGTTATTGTCTGTAATTATGGAAGTTGTCAATTAAAAAAAAATTAAAAAGAGACAAGAATCTGCAGCTTCAAAGGAAGGGTAGGACTCCTTACAATGCATTCCTCCAGACACAAAACGACCAGGATATCCATGACCTCACAATGCCAGACACTACCTACACAAGACCATCATAATAGAAGGAAAAGATGATGACATTAAAATAAAAGAGAGACTGATTAAGAGGGGGAAGGAGTATGATGTAGAATGGAGTTGCAAAGGAGAAAGTGTGGGGAGGGAGGGAATTACCATGGATTATTGTCTACAATGATGGAAGTTGTCAATAAAAAAATAAAATAAATTTAAAAAAATAAATGATTGCTGGAAGCCAGACATGGTGGTGCATACCTTTATTCCCAGCTCTCAGGTGGCAGAGGTAGGAAGATTGTCATTGGTTCAAGGCCATCCTGAGACTACAGCATGAATTCCAGGTCAGCCTGGACTAGAGCAAGACCCTAACTCGAAAAAAAAAGAAATGATTATTGGTAATTTATGTTATTTTATGTGGAGTATTTTATCGCAAAAACAAAAAAGGGAGTTGGAAGATGGCTGAGTAGTTAAAGTGCTTGCTTTTAAAGTCTGTCAGCCTGAATTTGACTCCCTAGTACCCACATAAAGCGAGATGCACAAAGTAGTGCATGCATCTGGAGTTCATTAGCAGTGGCAAGAGGCCCTGGTATACCCATTCTCTCTCTTTGTCTCTCTCCCTCCCTCTTTTTTTGCTCCCGAATAAACAAACCAAAATGTTTTAAGGGGGGGAGGGGGATGGAGAGATTGTTCAGTGATTAAAGGCACTTGCTTGTAAAGCTTGATGACCCAGGTTCGATTTCTAGTATCCAATAAAGCCAGATGCACAGAATGATGTATCTGGAGTTCATTTGCAGTGGCAGTAGGTCCTGATGCACTTGCGTTCTCTCTCTCTCTCTCTCTTTCTCTCTCTCTCTCCCCTTGAAAATAAATACTAAAAAATAAATAAATAAATCAGATATAAACACTGTATCAATGATCCATACAGCAAGGCATTCCATAGCTCAGAACAATGAGATCCACTGCAATCTGGTGTGAATGTGGTCACTGTGGTGAAGAAATGTCTCCATGTAGGACATAAGGTTGGTATAGTCCTTGAAGATGACTTGAGTTTTTTCTTTTAATAATTTTATACATGTATAAGGTATTTTGATTATATTTACTTTCTCTTACCTTCTCTCGTCCCCCTCCCCTTTCTGTTAAACTCCTCCTTCCCAGCTAGGAGGTCCCTTACAGCTTTGATGGGGTTTTCTGGAAGGGGGAATATAGTTGTTTTTAGTAACTCACTGAATTTTTAAATTTTTGTTTGTTTGTTTTTGGTATTTTCGAGGTAGGATCTCACTATTAGGGTTGTTGCATGAACTGAAGCATAGGCAACTTACCAGTGGCTACACTGCTGAAGAAAATGTCTCCCCTTCCCCTAATAACCATTAATGTCAATAATTCCTCAGGAAGTTGTGGGGGCTACATGATCCCCTCCACCCTCCACAATGGAATGTTGCGAGGCCCAATCTCATGCAGGTTTTATTACAGGTAGCCACAGCTGCTGTGAGTTCATGAGTTTAATGGTCATACCCCATGTCCAAAAGACAGTACTCCTCCTTATCCACTAGTTCTGCATTCTTTCCACCCCTCCTATAAGGGATCCATGAGCTTTGGAGAGGAGAACATAGATGTCCCATCCAGATCTCAGCATTCAACGATTGCTTATTCTCAGTGCTATGATCAGTTTACTTTTGTTGTTGTCTGTTTGTTTGGGGTTTTTTTTGGTTTTTCGAGGTAGGGTCTCACACTAGCTCAGGCTCACCTGGAATTCACTATGTAGTCTAAGGGTGGCCTCGAACTCAGAGTAATCCTCTTACCTCTGCCTCCCTAGTACTAGAATTAAAGGTGTGTGCCACCATACCCAGCCTATGATGAATTTTGAGTCTCCCCAGTAATGGCCACCTATTTCAAAAAGAATCTGTGCTGACCAAAGCTGAGATTAGCATTAATCTAGGAGCATACGTGTAAATATTTAGAAGGCATGAATTGAGTTTTGACAGACATGAGATGATGATGAAATGAGCAAAACTGAGGAGGTGGAAAAGGCCACCGTGTGTGGGCGACAGCAAGGAACACAGTCTGCTTTACACTTAAGCGGCATACACAGAAAAAATGCTTCAAGAACCATAATGCAGGGAATGTTTAATTCATGGCAGTTAGAGTTTGCCATTTCTTCATAATTTAAGAAACACAAGAGACTGCCCTAGGGAGTGAACTCATGGATGCTTCAGTGTCAGGCTGATAAGAACTCATTGTGATGCATCATTAAGAACACTAATAATAGTAATGAGCTAATGAGTGTAATACCATCTAAGCCACTTCAGAACTCAACAAAAATTAAGCAAAACTGGGCAACGTGCCCAGGCTACTTCCTACACACTCCCACAGAGTACTATAACAGTCAAATGGGAACAAATGTCTTACGATAATGGTGGTTTGGGGGGAGGGTAAACAATGGAAGACTTTTTTAAAAAGTTCCTTCTTGTGGGGCGTGGTGGCACACGCCTTTAATCCCAGCACTCGGGAGGCAGAGGTAGGAGGATTGCAATGAGTTCGAGGCCACCCTCAGAATACATAGTGAATTCCAGGTCAGCCTGGACCAGAGTGAGACCCTACCTCGAAAAACCAAAAAAAATTCCTTCTCTGTATTCCTTTTAAAAATATTTTTTTTAGCAAGGTGTGGTGGCGCACACCTTTAATCCCAGCACTCGGGAGGCAGAGGTAGGAGGATCGCTGTGAGTTCGAGGCCACCCTGAGAATACACAGTGAATTCCAGGTCAGCCTGGGTTAGACTGAGACCCTGCCTTGAAAAAGCAAAAAAAAAAAAAAAAGAAAAAAATTTTTAGCCAGCCGTGGTGGTGCACACCTTTAATCCCAGCACTCGGGAGGCTGAGGTAGGAGGATCGCTGTGAATTCAAGGCCACCCTGAGACTACATAGTGAATTCCAGGTCAGCCTGGGCTAGAGTGAAAACCTACCTCAAAAAAACAAACAAACAAAAAAATTATTTAAAAGATTTTATTTTTTTAAATTTATTCATTAATCAGGAGGTGGAGAGTGAGAATGAGCACACCAGGGCCTCCAGCCACTGCAAACAAACTCCAGACACATGCACCACCATGTGCATCTGGCTTATGTGGGACCTGGAGAATCAAACCTGGGTCCTTAGGCTTTGCAGGCATGTACCTTAACCACTAAGCCGTATCTCCGGCCCTACTTTTAAAAAATATTTTTATTGATTTACTTGGGGTTGGGGAGAGTATATGGGCACACAGGGCTTCTTGTTGCTGCAAACAAATTCCAGACGTATGCACCACATGGTATATCTGGCTGTGTGTGGATACTGCTGAATCAACCTCTGGCCAGCACACTGCTTTGTTTTTGTTTTTGTTTTTGTTTTTTTGTTTTTGAGGTAGGGTCTCACTCTAGCCCAGGCTGACCTGGAATTCACTGTGTATTCTCAGGGTGGCCTTGAACTCACAGCAACCCTCCTACCTCTGCCTCCCGAGTGCTGGGATTAAAGGTGTGCGCCACCACGCCCGGCTTGGCTAGCATACTTTTGCAAGCAAGCACCTTTAACTGTTGAGCCATTTCCCAAGTCCTGTATTGCTTTTTATTTCCTTTTTTAAAAAATTTCTATTTTTAATATTTATTTATTTATGAGAGAGAGAAAGGTAGAATGAGAGAGAAACAGAGAGGCAATGGCACGTCAGGGCCTCTAACCACGGCAGACGAGCTCCAGACGGATGTATTACCTTGTGCATCTATTTGGCTTTATGTGGGTACTGGGGAATGGAACCTGGGTCCTTAGACCTCTAAGCCATCGCTCCAGCCCTTATTTCTGTTTTTAAAATCCCCATTTAATAATGTAAATACATTTAATTAAATAAATTGCTACCATTGTCAGTGATATAGGAAAACAAGGGAGCTGTTCTTTGAGACCCTTAAAAAAAATGATGAGCTGGGCGTGGTGGCGCACGCCTTTAATCCCAGCACTCGGGAGGCAGAGGTAGGAGGATCGCCATGAGTTCGAGGCCACCTTGACAATACAGAGTGAATTCCAGGAGTGATCCTCCAACATCAGCCTCCGGAGCACTGGGATTAAAGGTGTGCACCACCATGCCTAGCTTGTATGTCTCCTTTTGAGAAATACATGTTTAGATCTTATTCAGGCCTTTTGCCCTTATTTAGTTACTTGTTTGTTTATTGACAGAATCTCATGTAGCCCAGGCTGACCACAAACATGTAATGTAGCTGTAGTAGACAGCTTCAGGTTCGCTGAGATGAACTTCCAGACCAGGCACAGTTATGGAGGAAGGAATTTATTATAGCTTACAGATCCAGGGGAAGTTCCATAATGACAGAAGAGGCTGGCCTGCTCTCACAGGACCAGGCCGAGAGAGAGAAAGCAAAAATCCAAAAGCCACACAGCACAGCATACTTCAGGAACTCCAGCTAGGCACACTTTGCATATCTTTAGATTGAAATCCTAAACTCACCACCACATCTTAAGATCTACCCAGAGACACTGCCTTAAACATTGAATATATTGGGGGACATCTATTCAAACTACCACAGTAGCTAATGATGATCTTGAATTTCTAACCCTCCTGTCTCCACCTCTTGAGTGCTGGGATTCTAGGCATGTACACCTTTTTTTTTTCTTTCTTTCTTTCTTTTTTTGGTCTTTCTGAGAAAGAACTCACTCTAGTCTTACAGTCCCAGGCTGACCTCAAAGTCACAGTGATCCTCCTACCTCTGCCTCCCAAGTGCTGGGATTAAAGGCGTGTGCCACCACGCCCAGCCCCTAACACTCTATTCTTCTGTGGTGCTGGGGACTGAACCTAGCGCTTCATGTATGATAGGCAAGCACTCTACCAAGTGAACTGCCTCCTCTCTTAGCCCTTCTACCTATCTTAAAATCTGATTGAATTCGTCCTGTTGAGTTGTTTGAGTTCCTAATATATTTTGGATATTAACTATTGTTATTTTGCAAATTTTCTATCCCTTCTATAAGTTCTCTTTGTTAAAACTTATTTGAGAGAGTGAGAGAAAGAATGGGTGAGCCAGGGCCTCCTGTCATTTTGTTGGAAACAAACTCCAGGTACACATGCCACTCTGTGCATCTGGCTATACATGGGTACTGGGGAATTAATCCCAAACCTGCAGGCTTTGCAAGCAAGCTCTTTTAACTGCTGAGCTATCTTTCCAGACTTATATGATTTGTCTTTTTACTCTATTGATGGTTTCTTTTGCATTCAGAGCTATTTAGCTTGGTAGAATCCCATTTACTTGCTTCCATTTTTGTTGACACTGCTTTTAGAATCATGAAAAACCCACTGCCTGACCAATGTCATGAAGCTTTTCTTATTTATTTATTTATTTGTTGTTGTTGTTTTGTTTTGTTTTGATTTTCGAGGTAGGGTCTCACTCTGGCCAAGGCTGACCTGGAATTAACTATGTATTCTCAGTGAGGCTTTGAACTCTCGGCAATCCTCCTACCTCTGCCTCCCGAGTGCTGGGATTAAAGGCGTGCACCACCATACCTGGCTTCCTTATTTCTTCTTCTAGTTACAATTTCAGTCCTTATAATCAAGTCCACCTAATCGAGTTGACTTCATATATGATATAAGAGTCTTTATGAGTTATTTTCTCATTGTTCTGACAAAATCCCTAACAAGTTACTGGAGGGAAGAAGGAGTTACTTCAGTTCACAGTTTGCCTGATTCCACTTGTGAAGAGATTAGTCTTTCCATATTTTGTGTTCTTAGCATCTTTATCAAGAATCATTTGGGGGCTGGAGAGATGGCTCAGTGGTTAAGGTGCTTGCCTGTGAAGCCTAAAGACCCAGGTTCGATTCCCCAGGTCCCACATAAGCCAGAAGCACATGGTGGCACATGAATCTGGAGCATGTTTCCAGTGGCTAAAGGCCCTGGCATGCTCATTCTCTCTCTCTGTGTCTCTAATAAATAAATAAAAATAAATCTTTTAAAAAAATAATCAATTGGGGGCTGGAGAGATCGTTTAGTGGTTAAGGTGTTTGCCTGTGAAGCCTATGAACCCAGGTTCAATTCTTCAGGACCCTCGTAAGTCAGATGCATAAAGTGGCACATGCATCTGGAGTTCATTTGCAGTGGCTAGAGGCCCTGGTATGCCCATTCTCTTTGTCTCTTTCTCTCTGGCTCTTTCTTTCTCTCTCTCTCTCAAATAAATTAATTAAATAAAAGAATAAAACTAAATATATTAAGGTGAGCATGGTGGCACACACCTTTAATCCCAGCACTTGGGAGGCAGAGGTAAGAGGATCACCATGAGTTCGAGGCCACCCTGAGACTACATAGTGAATTCCAGGTCAACCTGAGCTGGAGTGAGACCCTATGTCAAAAAACCAAAAACTAAAACTAAAAATAAATAAGTAAATTGGTTCTGTATGAGTTTTGTTTGATTTTTCAGTCTTCTGAGATAGAATATTGCTCTGTAGCCCAGGCTGGCCTTAAACTCTCTATCCACTTCACAAGCCTGAGACTGTAGGCATGCACCACCATACCTGGCACATGCCTATAATCCCAAGATTCAAGAGGCTTAAATTCATGTCAGCCTGATCTACAAAGTGAATTCCCTTTTAAAAGAAAAATATAATTTCATAGGAATTGTAATTAATCTTTATATCTAATGACAAATTTACACACTTTAATAATATAAAATCTTGCAACCCTTACTAAGGAGACTCAAAACTTGTCAAGGGTTGAGACTAGGTACCTGTGGAGTGCACAGCATTAATTAAAACTTCAATATCATCCCTTGCATAGCTCAGGGAATATTGTGGAAGAGGGGACAAGGGAATATAAGAGCCACAGGATGGGGCAGAGTGCTGGGGTCACAGGTATGTGCAGCCGCACCTGGCTTTATACATGAGTGCTGAGAACCAAACTCAGGTCCTCGTGCTTGCACAGGTGCTCTTACCCTCTGAGCCATCTTTTCAGCCCCTGGTTTGTTCTTTCTTTACTTAATCTGTTGAATTTTTAATCATGAAAAGATGTTGAATTTGTTAAATGCTTTTTCTGTATACACTAAGATCATTATATGCTTTTTATTCATTCTCTTACTGTGATGTATCACATTTATTGATATGGACTTTCATTTTTTGAGGCAGGGTCACAAATATTGAATACAAGATTTTTAAAAAATATTTTATTTTAGCTGAGCATGGTGGCCCATGCCTTTAATCCCAGCACTTGGAAGACAGAAGTAGGAGGATCACTGTGAGTTTAAGGCCACTCTGAGACTACATAGTGAATTCCAGGTCAGCCTGGACTAGAGTGAGACCCTACCTCGAACCACCACCACCCCCCCCCAAAAAAAAAAACTATATATAGTTTATTTATTTATTTAGTAGAGACAGACAGAGAGAGAGAGAGAGAAGGAAGGAGAGAATGGGTGCACCAGGGCCTCTAGCCACTGCAAACTACAGACGCATGTGCCAACTTGTGCAGCTGGCTATGTGGATACTGGGGAACCAAACTTGGGTCCTTAGGCTTTGCAGGCAAGTACCTTAATCACTAAGCCATCTCTCCAGCCTGAACACAGTATTTTTGATAAAGATACTAAGAACTCTAGCCCAGGTTGGCCTCAGACTCAGGGTGATCCTACTACCTCAGCCTTCTGAGTGCTTGGATTAAAGGCATGTGCCACCTTGCCCAGTTTTGACTTGCACATTTTGATCCAGCCTTTTATCCTTATGATAAGTCTTCCTTAACCACGGTGGCTGATCCTTTTATTATAATTTTGACTTCAGCTTGCTCATATTTTGTTAAGGATTTTTATATCTATGTTCAGTAGGTATACTGGTCTATAATTTTCTTTCCTTGGAATGTCTTTCTTTGACATTGCTATCAGAGTAATGCTGGTGTCATTGGTTTTGAAGTTTTCCTTCTTCCCCAAAATTTTAGACGAGTTTGAGAAGGACTTAAATTAGTTATTTTGTTTGGTGCAAATCAATAGTGAAGCCATTAGTTGTCGCTCTTTTCTTTGATGGGAGCCTTGAATTATTGTTTTAATCTCCTTACTTGTCTTTAGTCTGTACAAATGGTCTGTTTCTTCATGATTCAGTTTTTGTAGGTTGTGTGTGTCCAAGAAATTATACATTTCTTTTAAACTTTTCAATTTGTTATAATAATTGTTTTTTCAAAAAAGTTTTTGTCAGGCATGGTGGCATATGTCTTGAATCCCAGCACTTGGGAGGCAGAGTTGGAGGATTACAGTGAGTTTGAGTCTACCCTGAGACTATATAGTGAATTGTAGATCATCCTGGGCTAGAGTAAGACCTTACCTCGAAAAACAACAACAAAAAAAATTAAATTTATTTCCAAGGAGAAAGAGAGAACCAGGGCCTTCTGCCATCGCAAATAAACTCCAGATGCATGTGCCACTTTGTGTATCTGACTTTATGTGGGTACTGGGGAATTGAAACTGGGCCTTTAGGCTTTGCTTTTAACCTCTGAGCCATGTCTCTGGCCCCCTTTTGAAAAAAAATATTAAAATTTTTACTTATTTATTGGAGAGTGAGACAGAAAGAGAGAGAAAGAGACAGATAGAGAGAGAGAATGAGCATGCCAGGGCCTCTAACCAATGGAACAAACTCCAGACTCATGTGCCACCTTGTACATCTGGCTTATGTAGGTACTAGGGAATCAAACTTGGGTCCTTGGGCTTCACAGGCTAGCGTCTTAACCATTAGGCCATCTCTCCAGTCCATCCAGGCCCTTTATATATATATTTTAATTTTTTTAATAGTACTCCAGATGAATGTGTCCCCTTGTGCATCTGGCTTACGTGGGTCCTGGGGAATTGAACTTGGGTCCTTAGGCTTCACAGGCAAGCACTTAACCGCTAAGCCATCTTTCCAGCCCCCCATAGAAGGCTTTAATTTCCAAATTGCCATCAGCTGGCGATCTAGCATTCAGAACATCTAAATTTATGGGGAACACCTGAATCAAACCACCACAGTCAATAAGTTATAACAATTTAAAAATACTGAAGAAACCCCATCTCATTGTATATTTCCAGTGAATTATCTGTCATATATACAAGGAGTGTACAGTAGAGCCAGACCACTTAACTCAGGGCCAAGAAGTGATAGCAAGACAGAAGACTAGTGCCCCACTATTCCATTCAAGGGCACAAGCCAATAGCTTGAAGACCTCTTGATAGGCTCCATTTCTTAAAGGTTTCACCATCTCCCAACAGCACAAGGCTAAGAACCAGGCCTTTACTACACAGACTCTCCGGAATGTTTTCTACTGGGTGCATCTTTTCATATTCTCATCAGCATTACATTTAAATTTTCATATCCAGCCATAATTTTTCAATTAATACCTACATCACATCAACTGAAGAATAGATGCCTTCACAACATATTCAAAGCAATCAATTGTCAAGGCTGGTATTTGTTTGTTCCTATGATCACCTAGCTGTGTCCTTGGCTGTTAGATTCTCTAAATACTTGCTGTTAAAGGGTAATGCTTTGATCACCATGGAAACACTGTCCATGATGTTTCCATCATACTCCTACAGAGATAGCTAAGTAACAAAATAAATGGCAAATATTTTTCCTTCCATTGAGATAAACAAAAACTGACAAAAGCCAGGCGTGGTGGCGCATGCCTTTAATCCCAGCACTTGGAAGGCAGAGGTAGGAGGACTGCCATGAGTTCAAGGCTGCCCTGGAACTACATAGTGAATTCCAGGTCAGCCTGAGCTAGAGTGAGACCCTACCTCGAAAAAACTAAAAACTAAAAAAAAAAAAAAAAAAAAAAAAAAATACAAAATCTGAACAAAATCTCAAATTTTTTTAGCTCAGTGGGGCAGGTACCAAGTTGAAAATGCTAGGTTCACAAGTCTTAACATTCAGTCAAGTTCTCTACAAAATTAGCAGATGCTACTGGCTAGCTCCCTAATACTCCTCTGATTTTCTCCAACCAAAACCCAGCTTAGAGTTTTTGTCTCTTGCCCTGTTTTGTTTTTGTTTGGTTGGTTAGTTGGTTGGATTTTCAAGGTAGGGTCTCACTCTCAGCCATGCTGACCTAAAACTCATTCTATAATACCAGTCTGGCCTTGAACTCATGCTTGCCAAGTGCTGGCACTCATGCTTCATGCTTCCCAAGTGCTGGGATTAAAGTCATACACTACCATGCCCAGCCAGTTTAGAGTGTTCTAGAAGTGGGCCTATGTCCCAGCCCTCACGAAGAGATGAAAGAAAATATCTGCAGGAAAATTTAACTCTGCTGACAGAGTAAGGGGGCGTGGAACCTAGGGTCTTGCCCATACCAAAGCACATGTTCACCACTAAACTATAACCACAGTTCCTGAGACAGACCTTTAGCCATCACCTGACGGCTTCCCCACCTTGATTCCTGCTTTGTCATTACTTGAACTTAGTGATGCCCAGAACCTTAAAGTGACCTCATGACACGACTTTCAACTGAGGAGCACGAAGCAGAAGGATCAAAGAAGCTTGCATCACTGAGGACATTGCTGAATCACTGAACCAACAATCTTGGGACTAACTGCCTCTGAACTCTTATTTTCAGTAGGCAGTAACACCTTCTAATTTAAGCCTCAATTAGTGAAAACACCCTGAATGTATGAGTACGTGTGCATGTAGTGTTGGTAATTTTGTATGTGTTTAGTTTAGGTCTGTGTGGCTTTAGGCAAAATTGACAAAGAAATACTGTTAGGTGATCCTAAATCATATTCTTTAGGGGCTAAAGCGAAGATGTACTAAAAGAAAAATGAAGACATAAAGTTAAGATAAATTGCAGCTACACTGTAATCTTTGCCAGAGCTGACCCTGCCAGCCCGAAGAGATTTTGAGTACGGCAAAAGCCAAAGGTCTTCAGAAATTGCTCAAACCATGTGAGTGGAGAGTAGGACAGTTTAATCAGATGAAGCATTTCTTGAGTTTGTTCTTTGTGTATTAAATTTGAGAAGGCTAATAAATGGCATCTGATGATAATGCATGCAAGATATGGAACAAGCCCCCCCCCCCAGGCCCGTCCACTTTGAGGAGTATCTCCCTTTGAGAGGTCATCCCAGATGCTTTGGGTTTGGTTCATTGTGTTGCTGATGACAAACAAACCCTTGCTTTTGACATCGTTCCTATTCTCTTTCGCTCCAGAGAAAATGGAATCCTTGAATCCTCAAGGTTCAGGAGCACTTACTCTCAGGCCATGCTTTGAGCCAGGTACATAAAAGGTAAGAGGAGGGAGGATTCAGTGAAAAGGGAGGGACAGAGGAGAGCAGTGTCTCAGAACAGCATACCCTAATTGATGTAGTGACTGTACAAAACAGAAAACACCTTGCACACATGGTGCCTAACATAGTGGCTGATGACAGGTGTTTAATGAGTTTAACCTTTTGAAATTGATTTTAATACAGAACAGCAACTAGGACAGTAGTTCAGAATTCTATTTCCATCACACCTGCCTAAGAGTTGCTATCTAGATGCGATCAACACAGACACTTTCAGAATTCACAAATCCAATTGTCATTGGTGCCTTTGAAAAAAAGCAAGAGTGTTAGAATCATTTTCCCTACTTTCTGCTTCTCCCACACTCCAGTTTTGGAAGCTCACAGCCGTTGCCCTTGCTTACACTGACAAAGGGACAGCCAAACCCCTAGTGCAGTCTATTATCTTCATCACATGCACAGCCCCAGAAGTACAAGAAATACTGCTCTCCTCTGTCCCTCCCTTTCCACTGCCTCCTCCCTCCTCTTATGTACCTGGCCCAAAGCATGGCCTGAGAGTTAGGGCTTCTGAACCTTGAGGGTTCAAGGATTCAATTTTCTCTGGAGAAGAAAGAATAAAAGGAGCTAATGGATGCTGAGGACAGGGGAAAATTGTTTCTAAATACTGAGCTAACCCCATAGCATGTTTTTTATTTATTTTTTTTAATCTAGGCAAAACTTCTGATTCATGAACCAATTATATCCTTGTTCATCCTCTAAGAGCCACAGCCAAGGATAAGTTCTTCAGTGCATAATGGTTTTTCTATTCAACACAATATCTAGGCAACAAATGCTTGAGTTATGAATTACACAGAAAAAGCACCTTGAAATACTAAAAGTACATTTTAAAACAGAACTCTATGTTGTTTTCCTTCTACCCAGCATGGGTAGGTAAGAGGTTAAAATCAATTTCAAAAGATTGAACTTGGGAATAGAGAGATTGCTTAGAAGTTAACATGCTTCCCTGTAGAGCCTAACAATCTGGGTTCAATTCCCCAGTAGCCCCATAAAGCCAGATACACAAAATAGTACATGCATCTGGAGTTCCTTTGCAACAGCTGAAGGCCCTGGCACATCCCATTCCTTTCTCTCCCCCCCCCCCATTTCTCTCGGCTTGCAAATAAATAAACAAATATTTGTTTTAAAATAATTAAACTTATTGAACACCTGTTATCAGCCACTATGTTAGGCCCCATGTGTGCAAGGTGTTTTCTGTTTTCAACATTCATTTCAACATCATTATCCACACAGCAATTAGGGAAACACATTGCTGATTCCATTAAACAGAAGGGACATGATGGGATGTATTGATTGTATAAAACAGGACTGTAAAGGGAGAGAGTAGGGAGAGCGAAATCAAGTAGGAAATGGTTATGAGATAGTCTGGATAAAACAGCATAAGCCTGAGCTTGGACTGAGAGTGAAAGTGAAGAAGAGGAAAGACAAGAGGAGGAGGAATCAAAAATTGTTTCCTAATCAGGTGACTGACAAACGGGTATCACTCAAGATAAGGAACAAAGAGGACAGCACTTGGGGTGGCGACTAAATAGTGAGATCCTTCCTGCCATGTTCAGTTTGAAGACCTAGTAGACAAAAAAAAAAAGATTTACAGAAGTCAGATAAAAGCATCAGATAAAGGCTGGGCTTGAGCTAGAGACAGGAGGATCCCTGGGACTTGCTGGCTATTTTGTCTAGCCCAGGAGGTGAGCCCTAGGTTCAGCAAGAGACCCTGTCTCAAAAGGGCACCTGGGCACTGGAGAGATGGCTTAGCTGTTAAGGTGCTTGCTTATGAAACCTAACGGCCTGGGTTTGATTTTTCTGTGCCCACATAAATCCAGATGCACAAAGTGGTGCATGCATCTGGAGTTGTTTGCAGCATCTAGAGGCCCTGGTGAACCCATTTTTTTCTTTGTCCCACTCTTCTCTCTGTCTCTTTCTGCTTGCAAATAAAATAATAATTAAAAAGGGCATTTGAGTAAGACACCCAAGAAAGACCTCTGGCTTCCCAACATACACACACACACACACACACACACACACACAAAGGTACCAATACACATATGAACACCCATACACATACACTTATATATACAAAAAAATTTAAAAAAGAGAAAGGAACAAAATCAGCATTAGATCAAAAAGAGGAGTTTAGCCAGGCGTGGTGGCCCACGTCTTTAATCCCAGCACTTAGGAAGCAGAGGTAGGAGGATTGCTATGAGTTTGAGGCCACCCTGAGACTACGTAGTGAATTCCAGGTCAGCCTGGGCTAGAGCAACACCCTACCTTGAAAAAAAAAAAAAGTAACGAAAAGAGAAAAAAAAGAAAAAGAAAAGAGAAGGGAAGAATAAAATGATGTACGGAAAGAAAATCAAAGATAAAAAGCAAAGCCCTGAAAGGTACACTAGCTAAATAACAAGGAAAGGGAGTGAAAGTGATGAGGGCAGTGACAATCCCAGACACTAGGAGAAACCGAGGTAGGAAAGCCAAGGATGAGTCATGATTTACACAGCTCCTCGTGATCCTGTGCACTGGCTTCCGTCTTGTCCCCTGTGGCCTCTCCCAAACACTGCGCCCCGCCGAAAATGCAATGTTTTCTACTCTGTGTCTTTGCACCCACTGCTTCCTGTCTGGAACCGTCCCTATCTCAATCATGCTGCAAGTTCTAACCCTGCCTTTGGGAACCAGCCTCTTGAGTATGTGAGCAATTGTGCAGAACTCCCCAAGCAAAGATCCCTAGGGTACAGGATCACACCTCTACTCTCAAAACAATCACATTCTCCCTGTTTGCTTTGTTTTCCCACTGTTGACCGTATTCACATCTTTATTTCCAGACTTGACATGACATAATGTGACAACTGACATAAGGTGTTTTTACGTGCACTATAATAAAGATGCTGCTTCCATGTCTAAGGCATGTGGGTGTAAATCTCTTATTTTGCCATTTACTTGTCTTTGTGATCTTCAGAAAAATGCTAAACCCAAGGGCTTTTTGAGGTGAGGTTTCAATCTAGCCCAGGCTGACCTGGAATTTACTATGTACTCTCAGACTGGCCTCCAGCTCACAGTGATCCTCCTACCTCATCCTCCCTGAAAGACCCAGGCCAGAGCAGCACCATGACAGGCCTCAGTCACTCTGTAGGCCACAGGGGTGAGTTCCCAGAATCAAGGGCAGAACAAGCAGTACCAGGAAAAACCATAAACTTGCTGTGTGAGCATGACTCAACATTCTTACGGTCCTGGGCTGGATGGCCCAATAAGATCCACCATCTCAGAGTTTTGTAAATGTCAATCAATCAAATGAATGTAACCATGCGTGCCAACCTGTTCAAATGTAACTGCCGCTTGCTGAGCCAATTAAGTTTGAAATTCCCCTAGACCTAGCCTGCCAAAATCCTAAAACCAATCAAGAACCCCCAAGTACAATTAATGTTCAAATTAGCCAGTCATGTAGTTGCGTAGGTGATAGTCCTCTCCCCCTTGCTCAAATCTCAATAAAAAGCCCGCTTTTCTGCTTCTCCAGGCTCTTGCACGGATCCACTGCATTGGTGAAGGCAAGAGACCGAGCTTAAGCCCGAGAAAACACGTTTTGCATACGTGTTTGGTCTTCCTTGGTGGTCACTGGGGGCACCGTGAACTGGGCATTACACTCCCCAGTGCTGGAAGTAAAAGTATGTGCCACCAATCTTGGTTTTCCTCCCTCCCTCCCTTCCTTTCTTTCCTTCCTTTCTTCCTTTCTTCCTTCCTTCCTTCCTCCTTTCTTTCCTTCTTTCTGTTCTTCCTTTCTTGTTTTGTTTTTGCTGTTTTGAGGCAAAATCTCACTCTAGCCACTCTGGTGCTCTACCTCAGGGCCACATATCCAGCCCTGGTATTTGTTTTTTGTCTTTGAGACAAGATCTCACCATATAACCCAGACTGGATTCGAATTTAAAATCCTTTTGGCTTGGCCTTCCAAGTGCTGCCGCTGCTGCTGCTTCGGCACCCTACTCTTCTACCTCCCTCCTTCCTCGCTTCTCCTCCTCTTCATCTTATTCTTTTGAGGCAGGGTCTCAAGTAGCCCAGGCATGCCTTAAACTCAGTATGGTGCTAAGGATGACCCTAAACTCCTACCTTAGCCTCCTGAGTGCTGGATTACAGGCACTCACCTTTCAAGTGGGAGGGATAATGACTGTACCCATCTCATAGAACAGATGGGAGGATGAGATGAGATGAAATATATGAAGACTTTGTCACAGGTCTTGTGACACACTTCAACTGAGGAAGGGTAAACATCAGGGTTTCAGAGAGAATGCTGAACACATGAATGGTGAGTACAGCCATTCCACCTTGACACACCTCAAGCTCGTCTGAATAATAAAACGGTGCTCTCCAGTCCAAACGGAAAGAGCTTCCTGAAGAAGGAAATGGTTCAGAGAATCTAAAGGGCTGCAACATCTAGTAGAATGAGGACTGCTTGCAAAATTCTCAGCCAAAGCATCCTTCTTCCCAACAAATGAATCGTAATACCCTTCATGTAAGATTCTTTCTTTCTTTTGGTTTTTGTTGTTGTTGTTGTTTTATTATTTATTTTGCTTTTGAGGCAGAGTCTCGCTCTAGCCCAGGCTGACCTGGAATTCACTATGTAGTCTCAGGGTGGCCTTGAACTCACAATAATCCTCCTACCTCTGCATCCCAAGTGCTGGGATTAAAGGCCTGGGCCATCACTCCTAGCTTCTTTTTATCTTTGAGGTAGGCTCTCACTCTATGGCTCTTGCCCAGGCTGCCTTGGAATTCACTATGTAGTGTTCTGGCAATCCTCTTACCTCTGCCTCCCAAGTGTTGGGATTAAAGGTGTGCATTAACATGCCTGGCTAGGTTCATTCTTTATAAGCAAAGAAGACCCCCCCACCCCCAAAAAAGGACAAAAGCAAACATTTCCTGGGCAAAGCAAAGTCCTAACACAGCCGTGAGGATATGTTGGCAAAGTTGGTTAATTGAAGAACTAGAAGGAAAGATGCTTAGAGGTGAATGGGCAGGGGCTGGGGCTACAGCTCAGTAGTTAAGAGTGCTTGCCTGCCATGCACAAGGCTTTGAGTTCAATCCATACTAAAAAGAAGGGAATGTGCATTCCTCATTTTTTTTCATAACTGACAACGGTGGCTATAAAAGAGGCACTCATGAATAAAACATTTTGTACTCTGAGATGAAAGAATCAAGTCAGCTATACAACAATCCAAGCTTTTATCAGAAAGAGATAAGACTTTCTAAGTTGACATACAAGGTGTCTCTTCCAATTAGAAGTCTGATTTAGTCAACAGACTTCGTGCTCTTCTACACTTTTATATGTGTAATGTATAAAGTTCTTAAATAGTTACTGCTATCTAAAACTCTAAGCATGCTAACAAATGTATGCAAACACTTGGTATCTTGGGTAGGTGATAACACTCAATGCAATGATTTATAGTATAGTCTTTTTAGCTCAATGATGCAAACTCACTAAATAACCATATTTCTTTATACACTAGTATGAAGATGATTAGTCCATGTAATTTACTCTAAGTACATCTATTGGTCTGAAATTTACAGGCTCAAATTTGTTTTGCTTTGTTTTTGACACTTTTTATTTATTATTATTATCATTAGGATGAAGGGAAAGGGACCAGAGGGTGATATACAAAGCAATAACCTCTAGAGTTTGTCTCAATACCACTCCTGCCCTCCCCCCCCCCACACACATATTCCCAACCACATACTGCTCAGTATCAAAGGAGAGCAGCCTCCAGCCTGGGAAAGGGGTGAAGTTTACACAAGGCTCTTAGGAGCCATCTTGGCTAGGGCTGAGAAAGGGGTGTAGACCTATGGGATTGCAAGAAGGGCCCTGGGATCGGCCCCATGGACTGTAGGATACACTGCGGCCTTAACTTCTTGGCTGGCTTTCTGGAGTCTTGAAGGAAACGGTCAAAGGGGATTGGGTGTTATACCAGGGGCTCAGGTTTAGGGTCAGAGGTCTAAGGAAAAGGGAAAGAGAGTAGTGAAGGTGTGTAGGGCACATAGGGCTTAAATCCTAGACTTGAAGGCTCAGGGATACTAGGCTTACACCTCCAGGGCCTCCCTGACCCAGGCCACCTGTTTCTGCCAGCGCTTCTCCTGGGCTCCCTCCTGGCCCCCTGCTCAGATCATCCAGGAACCCAACTTGATCACATGGGCCTCCTGGGGTTCACATGGGCTTCCTGGGGCCCTCTTGCCGGGAAGCTGACGTTTCTCTGGCATCAAGGTGCCCTATCCCTCCTCTTCTTTCTCTTCTCAGCTACTCTGAAAATTGGGATTCACCAGCCTCCGGACTGGGTGGCAGGATACCTCATCCAGGGGAGAACCTGCCAGGGTGCTGTGGCTTGAATTGGCTAAAATCCGGTACCAGTGAAGCCTTGTTATCACATGGCACAGGGTCCTCGGGTTTGGACGGCTCCAAGTTCACTACTTGACCTTCCTTTTCTGTCTTTTTCCTTTTTTTTTTTTTTGGTGTTAATTTTTTTAATTAATTTTTTTTATTGACAATTTCTTTAATTGTAGACATTATCCCACGGTACTTCCCTCCCTCCCCCCACTTTCCCCTTTGAATGCCTTTTCCCTTTTGTCTGGTTGCTGACACTTACATATCCAGCTGGGTGGAGAGGCCAGAGACTCTACAGGCTCCACCCAGGTTCCCTCACACCCGCTGAAGGTCTCTCTGTAGAAGATGGTCAGCCAGGCTCAGGACATACTCTGCAGCCTCTTCCTGGGCCCCCTCCTGCAGCTGGGCTCAGCCTCCTGGCATACCCATCATAATCAAAGTTGGGGTGAGCAGCAACCAAGAGCCCCACATCCTGACATCTGTGGGGAGAGGGTTCTATTGAACCTTCAGTGCGTTCAGGGCACTGTGTGGCCCTGCACGAAGGGAGGCACCAGGGCTCACACGTGTTGTTGTCGTGCATTCATTCATTTATATTTATTTATTTTAATATTTTCATTTATTTGCAAGCAGAGACAGATAGAAAAGAGACATAGAGAATGGGCACTCCAGGGTCTCCAGCTGCTGCAAATGAACTCCAAATGCATGTGCCACTTTGTGCATCTGGCTTTCTGTGGGTACTGGGGAATAGAACCTGAGTTGTTAGGCTTTGCAGGCAAGCACCTTAACCATTGAGCCATCTCCCCAATACTCGGGGTTTTTCTTGTTGTTATTGTTGTTTTTGTATTTTGAGATTGGGTCTTAGTCTAGCCCAGGCTGACCTGAAATTCACTATGTAGTCTCAGGGTGGCCTTGAACTCACGGCAGTCCTCCTACCTCTGCCTCCTGAGTGCTGGGATTAAAGGTATGCACCACCACGCCCAGTCTTATTATGTTGCCCAGGAGGGTCATGAGCTCTTGGACTCAGGCGTCATCCCACCTACCCTCCCCCTAGTGCCAGGACTACAATTGTGTCACTGCACATGGATCCAGCCTATAATTGAGGCACTATCACAATGTCCTGCACTCTTCATGTCTGTAGTAACTGGCCACTTCATGGAGCAGCAAATTGGTTTAACCCAGCACCACCCAGCTCCAGAAACAGCTGATCTGACATTCTCCCAGTCAAAACGAACTAGCATGAAATAAGCTCATAATGTCAAAGCAAGGATGCCAAAGAGAAATTCGGTTTTCATAAAACCTTTGAAAAGATTTTAGATTTACAAGCCCATCCTTTAGTACAATCATGGTGGAAAAAAGGTCAGACAAACCGAGTTTATATTAGATCATACACTGCAGAAAAATGATGTGACTCTTCTATGGATATTACCATAAGAGTTGAATAAAGGTTAATGGATTTGAAATATTGCATTTCCAGGAGTCTGGCTTTTAATGCCAAGTGCCTGGCAAGAGACTATTCGTTATAAAGAAAACTTGTGCAGACAAATAGCTCATATATAAGATAATGTGGAAGATTCTAGAAGATACATTATTACTTTAATGAAATTATTTTCTAATATTTTTAAATATATTTTATTTACTTATTTGAGAGAAAGAAAGACGCACAGAGAAAGAGAGAGAAAGAGAATGGGCACACCAGAGCCTCTAGCTACTGCAAATGAACTCCAGAAACATGTGCCCCTTTGTGCATCTGGCTTATGTGGGTCATGGAGAGTCAAACCAGGATCCTTTGGCTTTGCAGGCAAATGCCTTAACCGCTAAGCCATCTCACTAGCCCTCTAAAAATTTTTTTTAATAGCTTTTATTTTATTTTTCAATTTTTAAAGGCATGTGCCATCATGCCTGGCTCTGATATATTTTTATTTATTTATTTATTTATTTATTTATTTATTTATTTATTTATTTATGAGAGAGAGAATGGGTGTGCCAGAGCCTCTAGCCACTGCAAACGAACTCCAGGGACATGCATCTGGCTTCCATGGGTTCTAGGGATTGAACCTGAGTGATATGGCTTTAAAGGCAAGCACCTTAACTCCTAAGCCATCTCTCCAGGCCTATTTTCTAATCTTTTCTATTAATTTTTTAAGTTAACAAAGTGATGAGTTTTATTATAGTATTTTCATACATATGTGTTATTATACTTTATTCTCTCTCTTTGCCCCCCCCATGCCTGACCCAAAAAAAGCCACCCCCCTGAAGTAGGGTCTCACTTTAGTCCAGGCTGACCTAGAATTCACTATGTAGTCTCAGGGTGACCTCAAACTCATGGTTATCCTCCTACCTCTGCCTCCCAAGTGCTGGGATTAAAGGCATGCACCACCACACCCACCCAAAATAAAGCATTTGAAACAACAATATTAGTTTGGCCTGGTGCCACAGGTCTGTAATTCCAGCTACAAGGGAGACAGAGATAGGAGAATTGAAAATTCAGTTTACCTGAGGTACAGGGAAGATGGTTGAATAGGAGTCACACCAATCCAGCCTAGGGAGGGATTTAAGCAAAACCACAGCAAAATACACTTTTCTTCCAAAACCTGAGGGTATATAGGTTTTTATTGTCCACAGTGGAGAAGGGAGAGACCAAGATCTACCAGAAAGGAAGAAACCTGCCAGAATCCTACGAAGGCACTTGTGGTCCATGTGCCACCTGGCCCAGGGTCCAGGTACAGGAGCAAAGACAAAACAAGGGGATTTTCCAGCCCCATCAAACCTGAAGGTGAGACAGCAGAAATCAGCTAAAGAGGTTCTGAAAGGGAGACAAGTGGGACCAGCTGAGCAGTTCCAGTACAACTCCAGGCTTCCTGCACCCTCCCATCCCCTAACCATCAGAACCCCAAACGTCCCAAAAATGCATTCAGCCCCTGGTGGCAGGGCATCCAGCATAGCTGATCAGAGCACCAGCTCCACGGCACAACATGAAGAAATAGAGGTGGGCACTGGGCATTGATGAGTTGGAAACCATCCCAAAAACTAACAAGGCCGACTGACAAAAAAGCAGGTACATATGCCTGCACTGGAAGTGCTAATCTCTCTTTCCATGTCAGGTCAGGTTATGGGTTGCCTATTTGTTGTTGGCTTTACCATTCTCAATTAACCTGTGTTTGGGGGTTGACTACTGTAGCCGTTGGTGCTTTCAGATTCATAGGCCCTTTGTCTTTTTCTTCTGACATTATTGGGGACAGGGTCTGATTCAGACCCAGGCTGTCCTACAACCCATTTCAGAACAGAAATCTCAGCCTCACAGCTGACAGGATTAAGGATATAGAGCAACACACCCCCTTGGGCATTTTGGCTTTATAAGGGTATCTGCTTGTTTTAATCCCCACACTTGCATACTCTGTGCTGGGTTTTATTAAATGTGTATATTGTTCAGTTGAATTTTAGAATTTTGCCAGTAAATTGCTCCATGCAGCCCACTAGAATACTTAAATAGCAGGCAAACTCAACACCTAGGATGACTTCTGCAGTTGGATTGGAGTACAAAAGCTACATTTGGCACATTAAACTCCTACTCTGAAGGTACATAAAGTTGGATTTCCAAGTCTAAGAGCACCTCAGATAATTAGAAAATCCAAACATCAAATAAACTCAGGATGCAAAAATCACTACATAATAATACAAGAAACCCAAAGAATAAGACAATACAACCCCAACAAAAATTATAAATCCATCAGAAATGACCCCCAGTGAGACTGTTATGCCTGACAAAGATTTCAAAAAAATGGTTTTATCTATACTCAAAGAAATCAAAGGAACCAAAGAAGAAAACAAAGGAATTGAAGAAAACAAACTCCTGAAGGGATTCCAAGAGAACACAGGAAGCCAACTTAATGAAATAAGGAGGTCATTACAAGACATGAGTAAGGAAACAGAAATACTGAAGAAAAACCAGGCAGAAATTCAAGCTCTGAAAAATACAGTTAGTCAAATAAAAAAACTCTGTGGAAAGCCTCATGAATGGATGGAGGAGAGAACAGAGTATCTAAACTAGAAAACCAGGTAGCAGACCAAATACATCTAACAAAGAAAAAGATACACTAATAGGAAGGTATGTATGGAAATTTCAAGATATCCAGGACACTATGAAAAGATCAAATACAAGAATTTAGGGTACAGTAGTAGAAGAAGAATTTCAATGCAAAGGCATGGTAGACTCTTTTGTTTTGTTTTGTTTTGTTTTGTTTTGTTTCAAGGTAGGGTCTCACTCTAGCCCAGGCTGACCTGGAATTCACTTTGTATTCTCAGGGTAGCCTCAAACTCATGGCAATCCTCCGACCTCTGCCTCCTGAGTGCTGGGATTAAAGGTATGTGTCACCACAACTGGCTAATGGTAAGCGTTTTGAACAAAATCATAGAGGAAAATTTTCCCCAAATTGGGAAATAAATGCCAATGTGGATACAGGAAGCTTTTAGACAAAACCTGGAAAAATCCTCTCCTCACCATGTTATAATTAAGCTACTAAACATGCAAACCAAAGAAAATATGTTGAAAGCAGTTAGAGAGAAAAAACAAGTCACCTATAAAGGCAAGCCCATCAGTATCACAGTGGATTATTCAACACAAACTTTAAAAGGCAGAAGGGCTTAGAATGATGTATTTAAAGTTCTGAAAGATAACAACTGTCAACCAAGATTCCCTTATGCTGCAAAGCTATCTACCCAAATTGAAGGAGAAATAAGGACATGCCACAACAAAAACAGGCTAAAGGAATTTATGACAATTAAGCCAGCTCTACAGAAAATACTTGAAGGAATCCTTCACTCTGAAGACAAAACAAACACACACATGAGGAAACAGGAAAAAAAATAATAAACCATACTCAAATAACAGTTAAGACAAGAGAGTAAAGGGAAAATAGGAAACATTACAAAACAAAAAGAAAGGTGAGAATAAACACATACCTTTCAATAATAACTGTTAATTTCAATGGCCTCAATACCCCAACCAAAAGATACAGGCTTGCAGACTGGAATAAAAGGCAGGATCCTGCTGTTTGTTGCCTCCAGGAAACTCATCCCTCAATAAAAAATAAGACACTGTCTTAGGGTGAAAGGATGGAAAATGGTATTTCAAGCAAATGGGCCTAGGAAACAAACAGGAGTTGCTATCCTAATATCTGACAGCATTAGTGAGGAAAGATAAAGAAGGCCACTTTATACTGCTTAAAGGAACACTAAAGCAGGAGGACATTACAGTCCTAAACATATATGCACCTAACATGGGGGCTCCCAACTTCATCAAACAAACTTTATTAGATTTAAGGTCACAGATAACACCAAACACAATTGTAATGGGTGACTTCAATAACCTACTCTCATCAATTGACAGGTCATCCTGGCAAAAAATAAACAGAGAGACATCTGGATTAAATGGTGTCATGGAACAAATAGACCTATCAGATATCTACAGAACATTCCATCCAAATGCGGCAGTATATACATTTTTCTCAGCAGCACATAGAACATTCTCCAAAATAGACCATATATTAGGACACAAAGCAAATCTTAACAAATACAGGAAAATTGAAATAATCCCTTGTACTCTGTCTGACCACAATAGGATTAAACTAAACATCATCAACAAGAAAAACTACAGAGCATACAGAAATTCATGGAGATTAAACAGTACACTATTGAATGATGAATGCATCGTTGAAGAAATAAAAAAAGAAATCAATAAATTCATAGAATCAAATGATGATGAGAATAGAACCTAATAAAACCTTTGGGACACAATGAAGGCAGTCCTAAGAGGGAAATTTATAGCTCTAAGTGCTTTTATTAAGAAATTGGAGGGCTGGAGAGATGGCTTACCGGTTAAGGACTTTGCCTGCAAAGCCAAAGGATCCCAGTTTGACTCTCCAGGACCCACATAAGCCAGATGCACAAAGGGGCACATGCATCTGGAGTTTCATTTGCAGTGGCTGGAGGCGCTAGCATGCCCATTCACTCTCTCTCTCTGCCTCTTTCTCTCTCTCAAATAAATAAATAAAATATATTTTAAAAAAAAGAAATTAGAGAGTACACAAGTAAATGATTTTTTAAAGAATACATTAAAAAAATTTTTTTTTTTGTTTTTGGTTTTTCGAGGTAGGGTTTCACTCTAGTCCAGGCTGACCTGGAATTCACTATGTAGTCTCAGGGTGGCCTCAAACTCTCAGCAATCCTCCTACCTCTGTCTCCGAGACCTGGGATTAAAAGTGTGCGCCACCACGCCCTGCTAAATTCTTTTTTATTTTTTAATTTATGTTATTTTTATTTGAGAGGGAAAGGGACAGGGAGAGGCAGAGAAAAAAAGTGGGTGTGCCAGGGCCTTCAGCTGCTACAAACTCCAGAAGCATGTGCCACCATGTGCATCTGGCTTACATGGGTCCTGGAGAATTGAACTTGGGTACTTTGGCTTTGCAGGCAAACACCTTAACTGCTAAGCCGTTCTTCCAACCCACAAGTAAACAATTTAATGCTTCACCTTAAGGCCTTGGGAAAAGAAGAATAAGGAAAACCAAAATTCAGTAGACAAGAAGAAATAATAAAGATTAGGGCAGAAATTAATGAAATAGAAACCAACAAAACAAACCAAAGAATCAATGAAACAGAGGTGTTTCTTTGAAAGGATAAACAAGATTGATAAACCCTTAGCAAATCTGACTGGAAGAAAGAGAGGAGAGAGAAAAATTAATAAAATTAGAGATGAAGAGCCTGGTGTGGTGGCACACAACTTTAATCCAAGCACTCAGGAGGCAGAGGTAGGAGGATCGCTGTGAGTTGGAGGCCACCCTGAGACTACATAGTTAATTACAGGTCAGCCTAGGCCACAGTGAGACCCTACCTCATAAAAACAAAACAAAACAAAAATTAAAATAAAATTAGAGATGAAAAAGGTGCCATTACAACAGAAATCAAAGAAATTCAGAAAATCATAAGCACATACTTTTTGAATATATATGCCTCTAAGTTTGAAAATCTGAAAGAAACAGATGATTTCCTTGATTTATATGACTTACCAAAATTAAATCTAGATGAGATAAACCATTTAAATAGAGCTATAACAAGTATGGAGATCCAAGCAATTAGAAAATTCTCCAAACTAAAAAAAGTCTAGACCCAGATGGATTCACTGGTGAATTTTATGAGACCTTTATCGAAGAACTAACACCACTGTTTCTCAAACTTTTCCATAAAATAGAAAAGGAAGGAATTCTATCAAACTGCTTCTATGAAGTCAGCATCACCGTGATACCAAAACCAGACAAAGACAGAACATAAAAAAGAAAATCACGGTCCAGTCTTCCTCATGAACATCAATGCAAAAATTCTGAACAAAATATTGGCAAACAGAATACAAGAATATATCAGAAAGATTATTCACCCTGACCAAGCAGGCTTTATCCCAGAGATGCAGGGATAGTTCAACATATGCAAATAGATAAATGTACTACACTGTATAAATAGACTGAAGGACAAAAATCACATGATCATCTCATTAGATGCAGAAAAAGTATTTGACAAAACCCAACAGCCTGTCATGATAAAAGTCCTGCAGAGACTGGGAATAGAAGGAACATATCTCAGCATAATAAAGGGTATTTCTGGCAAACCTACAGCCAACATAATACTAAATGGAGAAAAACTTGAAACTTTTCCACTGAAATCAGGAACTAGACAAGGGTGTCCACTGTCCCCACTTTTATTTAATATAGTACTAGAAGTCTTAGCTATAGCAATAAGGCAAGAGACACTTATAAAAGGGATACAACTTGGAAAGGAAGAGATCAAAATATCACTATTTGCAAATGATAAGATTCTGTACATAAAGGACCCTAAAGACTATCAGCAAACTGTTAGGGTTGATAAACACTTTTAGCAATGTAGCAGGATACAAAATAAATACACAGAAATCTGTAGCTTTCCTATATACTAACAACAAACATGCAGAGGATGAAATCAGGGAATCTCTCCCACTCACAATTCTCTCAAAAATAAATAAATAAATAAATAAATAAATAAATAAATAAATAAATAAATAAAATAACTTGGAAAAAACCTAACCAAGAAAGTGAAGGATCTCTACAATGGGAACTATAAAACACTCAAGTGAGAAATTGTACAAGACACTAGGAAATAGAAAGGCATGCTGCCTTGGTCTTGGATTGGAAGAATCAATATTGTGAAAAATGTCAATCTTACCAAAAGCAACCTACACATTTAATGCAATCACCATTAAAATTCCAATAGCATCCTTCACAGAAATAGAAAAAACAATTGTAAAATTAATTTGGAAGCACACAATAAAAAACTCGAATAGCCAAAACAATTTTGAGCAGCAAAAGTAAGGCTGGTAGTATCACCATACCTGATTTTAAACTATATTACAAAGCCTTAGTAACAAAAACAGCATGGTACTGGCACAAAGACAGACACATAGATCAATGGAACAGAACAGAGGACCAAGATGTTAATCCAGGAAGCTACAGCCATCTGATTTTTGAGAAAAATGCCAAAAATATTCACTTGAGAAAAGACAGCCTCTTCAACAAACGGTGCTGGCGAAACTGGATATCTATATGAAGAAGGGTGAAAATAGATCCCTGTCTCTATCCATGCACAAGAATCAAGTCCAAATGAATCAGGGACCTTAATATCAGACCTGAAACTCTGAAACTGCTAGAGAAAAAGGTAGGGGAAACCCCTCAACGTATTGGGATAGGCAATGACTTCCTGAATATAACCCCAACTGCTCAGGAAATAAAACCACTAATCAACCACTGGGATCTCATGAAATTACAAAGCTTTTGTACAGCAAAAGATACTGTGAATAGAGCAAAGACACAACCTACAGAATGGGAGAAAAATCTTTGCCAGCTATACATCTGACAGAGGATTAATATCCAGTATATACAAAGAACTCAAAAAACAAAACAATAAGAAATCAAAGAACCCAATTAAAAAATAGGCTATGGTACTAAATAGAGAGTTCTCAAAAGAAGAAATACAGATGGCATATAATGATCTAAAAAAAAATGTTCTACATCCTTAGTCATCAGGGAAATGCAAATTAAAACTACTTTGAGGCCGGGCATGGTGGTGCATGCCTTTTATCCCAGCACTTGGGAGGCAGAGGTAGGAGGATTGCTGAGAGTTCGAGGCTACCCTGAGACTACATAGTGAATTCCAGGTCAGCCTGGACCAGAGTGAGACCCTACCTCGCAAAACCAAAAAAAACAAAAAACAAAAAAAAAAAAAACCTACTTTGAGATTCCATCTCACTCCTGTCAGAATGGCTATCACCAAGAAAACAAATGACAATAAATGAGGATGCGGAAAAAGGGGAACCCTTCTAAACTGTTGGTGGGAATGTAATCTGGTACAGCCATTGTGGAATTCAGTGTGGAGATTCTTGAGACAGCTAAAAATAAACTTACCATATGATCCAGCTAGAGCACTCCTAGGCATATATCCTAAGAACTCTTCTCACTGCCTTAGAGATACTTGTACAACCATGTTTACTGCTTCTCTATTCACCTTAGCTAGGAAATGGAACCAGTCTAGATGTCCCTCAAGAGATGAATGGATAACAAAGTTCTAGTACATTTACATCATGGAGTTCTATTCAGCAGTAAAGAAAAATGAAATTATAAAATTTGCAGTGAAATAGATGGAACTGGAAAGGATTATACTAAATGAGGAAACCCAGGACCAGAAAGCCAAATGTTGCAAGTTCTCTCTCATATGTGGATCCTAGCTACAAATGTATAGACTTGTGTGTGAGCTGGAACCAAAAATCAGTAGCAGAGGCAAGTAAGCTCGAAAAAGGCTATAAGGGAGGGAGGAGAGGGAAGGACTTTAGGGGATGATATTGTATATATGTAAGTAGAAGAACAGATTACGGGGAGTGGAATGGCCTAAGACAGGCCAGGGGAAGAGATTGAGTAAAAGGGGTGGAGGCAGGGTCAATCAAAATTCAAGATATTCTGAATAAGACATATGAAAACCTACTTTTTTGGATAATGGCACATCCAGAAGCCATAGATTGTTAGCAGAAAATTTTAAGTGCCAGAGATAGGATGCCTTCCAGTGAGTTGTTGGCCAAGGAGATTCCTGTTGCCTCCAAAACATTACAGGCTATTGCCAAGGCACTTGGTTTCCCACAAGAAACAGATGGTAAGACCCTATTGCTGAAGACTTCACATGCCTGGGTGGCAAGGTCACTGAGAAATCAAGCTGGGGCTGAGCTGAAAACCTCCTCCTCATAGACCAGCCAACTGAAAGCTGGAAAAAGCTTCACTGCATGCAGACCTATGGGAGAGAGAAGTTATCAGTGGTGAAAACAATGGACACTGGAAGCCTCAAGTTTGGCCACAGGACAAATGACCAAATGGGTGCAATAGTGGCATGCTTGCTCTAGGGGAAACCAACTACTCTCTACTTAGACTGGAAGCCCACTCTATGGGAGGGAATATATGCCTGGTACTGAAAACCTAATCAAAAGCCTATGACAGGGGAGTTCATGTGTCTTCGGGGTATAAACCCTGCTCTTGTCTGATCAAATGCATATATTATGTTCACCAAGCTGCCCAGTAAGCACTACATTTAATGTTCATATTCTCACATTAATGCTACTCTCACTTTTGGTTAGAGAAGCTTCTCTTTTCAGATGGCAGTGACCACTGGGGTGACCCCAAAGACAATATGGTGCTGAGAAGAAGTGACGGAAGAGTGCTCAGCACTGAAACATCTCTGTCACACCCTCCAAGGCTCAGGGTCCATTAAGGAATAGGTGGCGGAAAGAATGTAAGAGCCAAAGGAAGGGTACGACTCCTTACAATGCAACTGTCCAGACAGAAATTGGCCTCAATATCCACAACCTCACAGTGCCTAGCAATACCTTCGCAAGACCCTCATAATAGGAGAAAAATAGGACATCAAATTAAAAGAGAGACTAATGGAGAGAGGGAGGGGATATGATGGAGAGCAGAGTTGTGAAGGGGAAAGTAGGGGAGGGGAGGGAAATATCATAGTTTATTGTCTGTAACTATAGAAGTTTTCAATAATAAAATTATATATATATAAGCCAGGTGTGGTGGCCCATACCTTTAATCCCAGCACTCAGGAGGGAGAGGTAAGAGGATTGCCATGAGTTTGAGGCCACCCTGAGACTACATAGTGAATTCCAGGTCAGTCCAAGCTAGAAGAGACTCTACCTCAAAAACCAGAAAACACGCTGGGTGTGGTGGTACTTGCCTTTAATCACAGCACTCGGGAAGCAGAAGTAAGAGGACTGGCATGAGGTCAAGGCCACTCTGAGACTACATAGTGAATTTCAGGACAGCCTGGGCTAGAGTGAGACCCTACCTCAAAAAAAAAAAAATATAGCCGGGCGTGGTGGCGCACGCCTTTAATCCCAGCACTCGGGAGGCAGAGGTAGGAGGATTGCCATGAGTTCAAGGCCACCCTGAGACTACATAGTGAATTCCAGGTCAGCCTGGGCCAGAGTGAGACCCTACCTCAAAAAACCAAAATATATATATATATATAGACATACACATATATATTCACTTTAATGCATAAAATAACCATCTTTTGAAAATCAAACAATATTCTTTATCATCATTCTAAGTTTTCAATGCCTTCCAAAGGACAAAAAAAGAGTTTTGTTCTATGACTGAAATAATTCCTGAATGATCCTTATGAAAATCTATCAGGGGCTGTCAAGAACAACTTGCTCTGTTGGGTCGCCCCGAAAAACCAATAGTATCATGGGCAATAGCGCTGGAGAGATGGCTTAGTGGTTTAGGTGTTTGCCTGCAAAGCCAAAGGACCCAGGTTCAATTTCCCAGAACCCACGTTAGCCAGATGCACAAGGGGGCACACACATCTGGAGTTCATTTGCAGTGGCTGGAGGCCCTGGGCAACTACTCTCTCTCTCTCTCTCTCCCCCTCTCTCTCTGTCAAGTAAATAAATAAATAAAATATTTTTAAAAATCTATCAGTAAGCAATGACTATTATCTAAAGATTTAGACATCTATATTGCATCAGTATACCTGTGCTCAAGCTAATATTTCTTTATTCAATTATCATAAGACAAAAACTATTATTATAAAACAATACTAAAAATGATTTAAATTACAAATAAACAGTTAAGCATTAAAAAAAGAAGAAGAAGGAGCCAGGTGTGGTAGCACATGCCTTTAATCCAAGCATTCAGGAGACAGAGGTAGGAGGATCACCATGAGTTCCAGGCCACCCTGAGACTACATAGTGAATTCCAAGTCAGCCCAAGCTAGAGTGAGACCTTACCTCAGAAACAAAAAAAGAAGAAGAAGAAGAAAAAGAAAGAAAGAAAAAAGGAGGCTGGGGATATAGCTCAATGTCAGACTGCTTGCCAGCAAGAGCAACGCCCTAAATTCAGTCTTAAATAAAATACATAAATAATAAGTAAACAAATAAACAACTCTAAAAGTTAAAAGTTTGAACAAAACTGTATTCAAGAACAAATTATTTATGGAAAAAACACAGTGAAACTTATTACTCTATATCTAATTTGTTTTTCCTTTTCTTTTCTTTCTCTCTTCCTTTTTTTTTTTTTTTTTTTGTGTGTGTGTGTGTGTGGCTGGGTTTCACTCCAGCCCAGGCTAACCTGACACTCACTCTGTAGCCCAGGCTGGCCTTGAACTCACAACAAACTTCCTATTTCATCCCTCCAAACTGCTGGAGTTATAGGCATGAGCCACACACCAGGTTCTCGAAATGCTGATTAACAAAACAAAACAAAACAAAACAACAACAACAACAACAAAAAAAACAAAACGAAAAAGATAATTAACTGTGTTCAGATTTGCTCATGTAAAACAAAATAAATTCCAGGTAGAGGTGTCTCCTCTCACTTCTTCCAGCCATGAGATATCATTCTCAAAAATCATGACTCAACCTCCTTGGGTTGGGCTACTCTTCTGTCTCCCAAATCCTAAACTTGGGAACATCCTTCTGAAGGGGAACTGCTTTTGGTCCTGTGTGCACCAGAAATGCTACCAGTCTGTGTTCTGTTCCAAACAGTTCTATTTCAGCCTGTAAACCAATCCAGAAATGATGTGTAAAGCAATAGCTGAAAATATCAAAATAACCATCCCAATAGCTCACCAGTGATCATTGCCAAGAACACATATTCAAGACAGTCAATGTTCAAGGCCTTGGTTCAATTCCCAGCACAACAAATAATTCATATACACACCTACCTACCGACCTACCTACTACCTACCTAGATATGTCCTACCCACATACATACACACATACATACACAATTGAATAATAAGACACTGGTTAGACTCACAGTATTGGTAAGTTAATGGTGCAAGGTTTGCACAGTAAACTACAATTAAAATACTTCAGGTAAGCATCTGTTCTTAAATCTATCATCATTATTATTCAGCCATTGAAACAAATTACTTATTCAACTAAAACCCTTCATGCAGGAGCAAGGGATATTTCTCAGGGGCAGAGCCCTTTCCTGTCATGCAGTAAGCTCTGGGTTTAATCCTCAGCTCTGAAGAGTAAATAAACAACAACAAAAAGTAAAAACATCAATACAGCAAGAGCTCCTGAATTTCTATTTAGCAAGAAATTAATGGAAACATTTGAATTGAAGGACAGAAAGAGATTTATCCAATTATTTATGCAGAGAGTGATCTCTATCTATCTATCTATCTATCTATCTCTATCTATATATATATCGATAGATAGATAGATACAGATATAGATATAGATATATATATAGAGAGAGAGAGAGGGAGGGAGAGATATTTTTCCCCTAAGGAAGGGTCTTGCTCTGTAGCCCGAGGTGACCTGGAATTCACTATGTAGTCTCAGAGTGGCCTGGAACTTAAAGCAATTCTCCTACCTCTGCCTCCCGAGTGCTGGCATTTAAAGTCGTGCACCACCACGCCCGGCCAACAGTATTTTTTATTAGATTTTGTTATAGAATTGAAGATGACAGCAACGCTTCCTAAAATCTTACTTGGGTTTGTTGTTGTTGTTGTTGTTGCTTTGTTTTGCTTATTTTGAGGTAGGATCTCACTCTAGCCCAGGATGACCTGGAATTTACTACATAGTCTACCTTTGCCTCCTGAGTGCTGAGATTAAAGGCATGCACCACCACGCCCAGCTTCTTCCTTGGATTTTAAATTTTAAATAAGATTGTGAACGTAGGACATCCATAATGCAGCCATGATGATGATAATGATTTTATCTGACAGTAGAATTTATCTGAGCAGAAGAAAGAGATGAACAATGGAGCCAACCCCTAGCAGAAACATGAACTCTACAAAATAAGACCCAACTAATAACTAATAATCCATGATGTTAAATCCATTATTTTTCTGATCTCATTTTTCACTAATCCCTCTTTGCCCTCTACTCTGTAGCTAGTTGGAATTGACCACTACCTTTCTACACTCCAGTATTTCCCCGTCTCCAATTGTCTCATCAAGCTGTTCATTCTGGACTTAAAATGTTCTTTTATCCAGCGTCTACCTGTCAGCAGTCAATCCATCCTTCTATGGACAACTCATACTTCAACTGCTTCACCTAAGGTGGTATGACCTCTGCCAGCCAAAAACCATCTGGTAGTTTGACTCAGGCGTCCCCCTTAAATTCAGGTGTTCTGAATGCTAGTGTACTGTTGGGGGTGGGCTTATGGCTGTTACAGCCACCTTCCTCTTGCCAGTGTGTGGTACACTCTTCTGTTGCTGTTGTCCATCTGATGTTGGCCAGGAAGTGACGTCCACCCTATGTTCATGCCATCATTTTCCCCTGCCATCATGGAGCTTCCCCTCAGGTTTCTAAGCCAAAATAAACCTTTTTCTTCCCCCACAAGCTGCTCTTGGTCCGGTGTTTCTGCCAGCAATGCGAACCTGATGCAACACTCACATGACAGTTTATGCACCATTACTGTCCTTGCAAGAGTCTGCCTATGCTCTAGCAAATACTGTATCGTGACTGATTTCATCCCCTACAGGGTTGTGAGATCCTTGGCAGCAGGGACAGACCTAATACTCCTTTTAGGGGATTTAAAATATATATTCTGGCTTCTTTCAAATGAACCATATAATCATAGCTTACTTTTAGAAGTATCTACAGAAATAACCTCCAAGTAAAATATTCCAGCAACACCTGAAATGTTTCTCGTTTTTCATTTTTATTTATTTGCATGCATACATGCCAGGGTATCTTGCTGTTACCAATGAACGACAGATGCTTTACATGGATGGCTGGGGAATTGAACCTGGACCTGCAGGCTTTGTAAGCAAGTGTCTTTAATTATTGATCTATTTTCCCAGCTCCTTCTTTCTCATTTTAACAGATACTTTCTGCAGTGTTCAAATGAAGATGTAAGGGAAGGTGACATTATTAGCATGTCTTTCAGCAAATGACACTTAAAACTGAAAATGTGATTATTAATTGCTATCTTGTTTGAAATGCCATAAAGTCCTATAGGTTAAGGAGCAAAATGGAGCTGGAGAGATGGCTCAGGAAGCATGAGGACCTGCGTTCTCTTGTTCCTACTTCCTCAGCACTGGGGTTACAGGAATGCCCAACCACGTTTGCCTTTTTGCATGGGTGAGACCCTGCTTTGAGAAAAAAAAAAAAGGATGGGAAGAACTGAGTTCAGTGAAGTTTTAACAAATAGAATTCAATGGGACGTATTAGAAGGTTATGATGTCAGCTTTCTTCACTCACTGATATTTAAGTATAGAACACAGTAACAGTTTGCTCAGAGTTATTTCTAGTTTTGATTGTAGAGATTGAACCCAGGGCTTCCTTCTTCCATGCTAAGTATCTACTCTACCAATGAGCTACACCCTCAGCCCAGCATAAGACATTTAAAAGTAAACAGGAAAAATAAGGAATTTGCAAAGTATAAAGGTTTTATACCTAAGACCAAAGTTCATTATTCAGTTTGCTATCCTGAGCTTTCCACTTTGCTGAGCACAGCATTCAGAAGTGAGAGGAGGGCTGGAGAAGTGGCTCAGCAGTTAAGGTGCTTGCCTACAAAGACTAATGACCAGGGTTTGATTCCCCAGTATGTAAAGCCAGATGCACAAAGTGGCGCATGCATCTGGAGTTCGTTTGCAGCGGCTAGAGGGCCTTGCGTGCCCATTCTCTCCCTCCCCCCTCTCCTTGCAAATAAATAAATAAATAAATAAATAAATAAATTCATTAACTGATTTTTTTTTAAAGTGAGAGGAGTTGAAAGCAGCCTTTCAATCTAGAAATGTTACTCCAGGAATTTGTCTACCTTACACATGTTTCAAAATCCCATCATACTCACTCAGTCTCATGGAGCCCAGGCTGGCCTGGAACTCACGTTGTAATTGAAAGTTGAGGGTGACCTTGAACTCCTGCTCCTCTTCCCTTGGCCTCTCATGTACTGGATTATAGGTAGGTAGCATGCCTGGTTCGTTTTTGTGTTGTTTGTTTGCTTGTTTGTTTGTTTGTTTTGAGGCAGGGCCTCACTATGTACCCCAGGATGGCCTTCAATTCACAACAGTCCTCCTGCCTCAGCCTCATGCTTCCTGGGACTAGTTATAAGCCAAGGCGCCTGCCTCCACATTTCTTTATTTTTCTTGCTTTTCTTTTCTAAAACTTTTTATATATTTATTTGAGAGTGACATGGTCCTGGGGGATTGAACTGGGTTCCTTTGGCCTTGTAAGCAAGGGCCTTAACCATTAAGTCATCTCTCCAGCCCTCCACATGTTCTTAAAGAGAAATGTGCAACATTTGAACTATTAAAAAAAAATGCTGGGGAAAAAATTAACTGTCCTTTCATAAAGAAATTATAAAAAGAATGATGATACATTTATATGATAAAATATGTAACTGAACTAAAAATGAAACATATGTACCAAAGTAAAATACCCAGAATTTTTTTTTTATCAAGAAAGCACAATGTAAAGCACAATGTAAATTGTATATTAAGCTTCTGCTCATATAAAGAAAAGATGTAGTGGTGGCTCACACTTTTACTCCCAGTACTAAAGGAGGCTGAGGTAGGAAAATAACCATGAGTTCCAGACCAGTCTGGATCTACACAGTGAGATACTATATTGAAAAAAAAAACCAATTAATAATAATAACAATGTAGAGAGGCTGGGGAGATGACTCAGCAGTTAATGGTGCTTGTTTGCAAGACTGATGACCTTAGTTTGACCCTCCTCAGCACCTACTTAAAGCAGGACACAAAGTGGCAATGCACTTGTAATCCCCGATGCACCGACAGCAATGAGAGGCAGAGTTAGGAGAATCCAGAAGCACGTGGGCACACACATATCACACACATACACACACATCACATTACACACACACAAATTTCTCAGCACTTGGAAGACTGAAGAAGACAGGAGAAGCAGTTCAAAGCCAGCTCAGCAACATCACAAATTTGGGGCCCCACCTCTGTCTCCAAAAACAAAATAAGAAATATAAAAACTGTTAGTGTATGGCATAGTTTGCTAACCAAAACACTTAGGATACAAACTTTTTATTTTTATTTTATTTATTTATTTATTTATTTATTTATTTATTTATTTATTTGAGAGAGAGAGAGAGAGAGAAAATGGGTGCACCAGGGCCTCTAGCCTCTGCAAACGAACTCCAGATACATGCGCCCACCATGTGTATCTGGCTTACGTGGGTCCCAGGGAATCGAACCTGGGTTCTTTGGCTTTGCAGGTAAGCACCTTCACCACTAAGCCGTCTCTCCAGCCCACAAACTTTTTTTTTTTCGAGGTAGGGTCTCATGCTAGCCCAGGCTGTACTGGAATTCACTATGTAGTCTCAGGCTGGCCTCAAACTCACAGTGATCCTCCTACCTCTGCCTTCCTAGTGCTGGGATTAAAGGCATGCACCACCACGCCCAGCTTTTTTTTTTTTTGGTCATATTTTTAACAACATGAATACCTGTATTTTGCTATTTATAAAGTACTTACCCAAGTACTACATTGCTAGAGTTTTGTTTGGCAGTGCAGGGATTGAACCCAAGGTCACACTGCATGCTAGGTAAGCATTCAGCTACTGAGATACACACCAAGTCTTCCATTAGAGTTTAATAACTGACTTATGAAATGGATTATTAGATTACAAAACTAAGCCTCACATACATTTATACTACACAATAACAAAAATACCAAGTACTGGGCTGGAGAGAAGGCTTAGTTAAGGCACTTGCCTGTGGAGCCTAAGGACCCAGGTTCAATTCTCCAATACCCACATAAGCCAGATGCGCAGGGTGGCGCATGCATCTGGAGTTTGTTTGCAGTGGCTGGAGGCCCTGGTGCGCCCATTCTCTTTCTCTCTCTGCTTCTTTCTCTCTGTCTCTCAAATATCTCTGTCTCCCAAATAAATAAATAAAAATAAAATATAAGAAAATACTGAGTATGCCAGGCATGGTGGCACATGCCTTTAATCCCAGCACTCGGGAGGCAGAGGTAGGAGGATCTCTGTGAGTTCGAGGCCACCCTGAGACTACATAGTTAATTCCAGGTCAGCGTGGACCAGAGTGAAACCCTACCTCGAAAAACCAAAAACAAAAAAGAAAAAAAACTGAATATTTATAAGGTGCCAAGAATTAAGCTGGTGCGTGAGTGCATGATATTATTTAATCCTTGAAGTAACTGCATTCAGTGGATGCCATTCTATCTCCATTAACAAGTGAAGTTGGACACAAATAGGCTAAGTAGCTAGCCTGAAGTTATATATTTAAGTGATGAAACCATGCTTTGCACACCACAGCCTTTGCTGTCAGTCTGTCTAGACCCAATTAAGGGGTATTGTGGAATCCAGTGGTGTACATACTGGCTTCCCAGGCTGCCCTCTGCACAACAGACCAGGGGGAAAGGTTGGCTGCAGCCCAGAAGCAAACCTGAGATCAGCTTGTTAAGGGTATTCCATGTCCTGACTCCCTGGGGGAGGAGTGAGGAAAGCAAATGCCAGCCATGTGTAAGCACGTCCCTTAGCCCCAGGCACTCAGGTCAGAAAAGTTCTAAAGAACCAGGGCCTCTCTTACTTGAACCTAAGGGTAGGTAATACCACCTAACACCCTCAGGACTATAAGAGCAGACTCAAGTGCAGATTGAGCAATAATCAAAAGTAAGGCCGGGGCGATGGCTCAGTGGTTATAGGTGCTTGCTTGCAAAGCCTGCCAGTCTGGGTTTGATTCCCCAGCTCCCCCACATAAAGAGAGATGACCAAAGTGGCCCATGCATCTGGAGTTTGTGTATAGGGGCAAGAAGCCCTGGAATGCCCATTCATTTCCTCTCTCTTAAATAAAAATAAATAGCCAAGAAAAAAAGTACAGTGGTATAGGATATTTTAAGTGTGAAAATATTTCTGATGAAATGATTTTTAATTAGTTCTTGTCATATTTGTGTTACCTCCTGGTCCAATGACAAAAATAACATGCTGAGTCTTGTTTGATATCAGCTTACTTGATATTATAGTTCTCACTCTCTGTGGTAGGTCATATATTTAAAGGTTACCCATATCCCATCTCACATGGCAGTTATACAATGTGAGGTTAATATCCATCCCTTCTTTCAAACAAGAGGTGGGATTAAAAAAAAAAAAAAGACACACACACACACATACACACACAGAAAGAGAGAATGGGTGCACAGATCCTTGTGCCACTTTGTTCATCATTGTGTGATCATTAGGCTTTGCAGGCAAGCACCTTCCACTAAGCCATGTCTCCAGCCCCAAGAGGTGGGTTTTATGTCTGTTCCCTCTTCTTGAGTCTGTATAAGCCTGAGACTGCCTTGACCAGTAGCGTATGGCAGAAAGGATCTTAAATGATTTCCAAAGAAGTCATTAAAATGTCCTTTACTTCTGCAATTATCCCTTGTAAGTTTTCCCCTTTATACCCAGTCCTCATGCCATAAGAAGCCAAGTCCCTACATGGAGAAGACTTTTCAAGGTTCCAGCTGCCCCAGTTAGCATGGGCCTTTAGACATGTGATACATGGTATGAGTCAAGCAATCTTAGCTGATTCCTGTCTCATCCATGGAATCCTCTCCAGCCTCCCAGTCATCCCAGCTGGTTCCTCAGTCTTAGCAAGTCCTGTCCAAATTGCAGTTGAACATGATTATTGTTGTATGAAGCCACTATGTTTGCAGAGATTTGTCATAGAGTAATACACCAAAACGATATATACCCTTGAAATAAAAGTTAGGTCAGCCCGGCATGGTGGCGCACACCTTTAATCCCAGCACTTGAAAGGATTCTTAGTATATATGTATGAAGGTTGTGAGTTTGAGGCCACCCTGAGACTACATAGTAAATTCCATGTCAGCCTCGGCTAGAGTAAGACCCTACCTCAAAAAAAGAATAAAAATAAAAATTTGTACAGAAATATTTAATAGCAACTTCATTCATAATTGTACCAACCTGGACACAACCCAAATGTACCCCAGCTGGTAAATGGCCAACAGAGCAATATCCTTAAAATAGACTCAGCAATCACAAGGAATAAAGTGTTGAAGCATGCAAGAACTCAGGTGGACCTCACAGACTGAGTGAATCAAGTAAATTTCACATGGTTATAATCTGGATAATTCTATTCATATGACATTCTGCAAAAGGTGAAAAATAAGATTTGGGGATGGGGATGGAGCAGAGTAGTTGAGCCCTTGCCTACCATGCACCAGACCCTGGATTTGATCCCCAGTACCGGTGGAGGTGTATTTAAAAATTAAATCAGGGGACTGGAGAGATGGCTTAGTGGTTAAGGCACTTGCCTGCAGAGCCTAAAGACCCAGGATCAGTTCCCCAGTACCCACATAAGCCAGATGCACAAAGTGGTGCATGTGTCTGCAGTTCTTTTGCAGTGGCTGGAGGCCCTGACATGCCCATTCTCTTGCCCTCCTCCTCACCTCTTTCTCCCTCCCCCTCTCTAATAAATAAATAAAAACAAAAAATAAAAATAATTAAAAAAAAAAAAAAAAGGAATAGCAGGGCTGGGGAGATGACTTAGCGGTTAAGGTGCTTGCCTGCAAAGCCACAAGACCTTGGTTCAATTCCCCAGGAGCCACGTAAGCCAGATGCACAAGGTTGTACATATGTCTGGAGTTTGTTTGCAAATGCTGGAGCCCTGACATGCACATTCTCATTCTTTCTCTGTTCTCCCTCTTTCTCTCTCAAATAAATAAATAATTTTTTAAAAGTAATAACACACACATGCACAATTTGGAAAACAGCTCACACTGGCACCCAGTGGAGTGTTAGACCATACAACATTTAGTACTTGTGAAAAGTTGTTGAATGATATAAAAATGAATTTTACTATATGTAAATTAAAAACAAATTTTAAAGCAGAGTATGAAGCTACACAACTATAATTCTAGTTCTAGGGAAGTAGAGGCAGGAGTATCAGAAGTTCAAGTCATTCGTGGCTACATATCAAATTACAGATCAGCCTGGACTATATGTGATTCTATCTATCTCAAGAAGTGTTGGGGGGCTGGAAAGCTGTCATAGCGGTTAAGAGTGCTGGCTACTAAAACATGTGCCTCTTGGGCTAAAAACTGCCAAATTCAACTCCCCAGAACTCATGTGAAAAAAAGCTGGGCCTTAGCCAGGCATAGGGGTTCATGCACTTAATTCCAGGACTCAGAAGGCTGAAGTAGGAGAATTGCCATCAGTTTGAGGCCAGCCTGGGCTATATAGAATATGTTCTAGGTCAGCCTAGTCTACAGTGAGACTCTACCTCAAAAATAAAGAGTTGGGCATGACTATGCGTATGCATATGTATATGAGAGACCACTTCAGAGAAATTGGACAGTATTCCTGCGGCTGGTTCCCTAAGATTGTCCCCTGTTCTCCATATGCAAGTAACATTCATACATAGCTATATACATTTCATCCATATATAGCTCTATACATTTATTGCCTCTTTCTTGTATCCCTTCACTATCAAAACTAAATTGTCCTCTCTTATAATTCAAATGCTTTGTAGAACAAGAAAATCCAAAATATAACTTCCTTTTCTTTCTTTCTTTCTTTTTTTTTTGGGGGGGGGGTTTTGCAAGGTAGGGTCTCACTCTGGTCCAGACTGACCTGGAATTAACTATGTAGTCTCAGGGTGGCCTCGAACTCTCGGCGATCCTCCTACCTCTGCCTCCCGAGTGCTGGGATTAAAGGCACACGCCACCACGCCTGGCTTTATAACTTCCTATTCTTTTGAGAGAGATTGAACATAGGACCTTGTACATATGAGGCATGCACAAGGTATATAAGGTATATAACTATATATAACTATATATATATATATATATTATATTATTACATTCCATGTATATATCAATGAGCTGTTTCCCCAGTTAAAGTGCTTGCCTGAAAAGCCTAACAACCCAGGTTCAATTCCCCAGGTCCTACAAAAGCCAGATGCTCGAGGAGGCACATGCATCTGGCGTTTATTTGCAGTTGCTAGAGACTCTGTCATGCGTGCACATGCTCCTGTGCTCACTCGCTCTCTCTCTTTCTCTCTCTCCCTGTCTCTTGCCCTCTCTCTCAAGTAAATAAATAAGATTTTTTTAAAAAAAAAAAGAAACTGAAAAACTTGAATGTAATTCTTTTTTTTGGAGGGGTGGGAAGCTTATTTAAGAATTCTTCATTAACCCAAATTACTCTGAGTGCTCTTTTCAGGACTATTGCACACACAGCAGTAATAATTGAGCAATTCCCAGGAGCAACAAAAGCCAAGTGAGGCGGTCTCTGCTCTAAGTAATCCTGATACTAGAGAGTGCTCTTTGGGAAGATGGGTTCAAATTATTCTCATTTGATTAATTTCAAGTCTGCTTGAATCAAGTCAAATCAAGACAACTCAACAGAGAACTTCATGAGAATAATTATATAAGGCGAGGAGCAACACGAGGGTTAGAAGGAGCTCCTTAATAGTCACAATGCCTGAAAACTAGATCGAGAAGACAGAAAGCAGAAGTGATTATGAAATAAGGCTTCAGGACCAAACGTTAAACCCCTGGGTTGTAATTTACTAGATATGAATTTCAATATGTAGTTTAGTTTTCCTAAACCCACATTTTGTCAGCTAGAAATGAGAATAGCAGTACCTTCTCAGGATTGCTGTGAAAACTATACGTAGCTCAGGACAATGCCTAACTCACTATAAATATTTCATTATCACCATATGAGGGTTTCTAAATTACCACAGCAAACAAGAAAAGAACACCGTTTGCTACCACAATTGAAATGACACCAAGAACCAGAAATCTTGGGATGGATTGATCATGAAACAAGCACAAAGACAGTAAGCATTGTAGGCACAAGGAGAGAAGGTGAATGAGAGTTCCTCAGACTGACAGAAACCAGTACCATGGAAACTCCCATCTGAGCTCATCAGAAAGATGGTAAGGGCCAGAACTTTGCTAGTCTCATGCCTTCCACTTCAAGGTCTCAGTAAAGGGCTGGAGAGATGGCTTAGCCGTTAAGGCACTTGCTTGGGAAGTCTAAGGACCCAGGTTCGATTCCCTGGTACCCATGTAAACCAGATGCACAAGGTAGCACATGTGTCTGGAGTGTGTCTCTCTCTCAAATGTAAATAAATAAAATATAAAAGAATACTAAAAACATCTCAGTAAACATTTCACTAATTGATTTAATTCTTGGGTACTGACATAGAAATCATATGAGTGTTTAATTATATATGATATATAAAGACAAACTTTTTAAAAAGTCCTTTAATCCCAGCTCTCTGAAGGCAGAGGTAGGAGGATCGCCATGAGTTTGAGGCTACTCTGAGACTACAGAGTGAATTCTAGGTCAGCCTGAACTAGAGTGAGACCCTACCTTAAAACATGGACCCCACCCCACCCCGCCAAAAAAAAAAAAAGTCAACTGCAAAATGATCATTTCTTAATCCTTCCTTTGACAGATTAAGAAAGTCAATAAAAAATGGCCATGAGGCTGGTTGTCCCAACTCTTCAAGAAGCTGCACAGGAAGATCACAAACAAGCTTAAAGCCAGCCTAGGTAATTTAGTGAAATCCTATATTAAAATTTAAAAAAAAAAAAAAGTCAAAGGTCTAGAGGCATGGAGATGTATCTCAGCTGGTAAAGTGCTTGCCTAGCATGCACAAAGTCCTAGGTTTGAACCCCTGCATTATATAAACTGGGCATATGGAGTATGCCTATAATCCCATCACTTGAGAGGTGGAGGTAGAAGGATAAAAAGCTCAAGGTCATGCTAGATGGCATACTCAGCCTTAGCTACATGATACTCTATTTTAAAAAAAAAAAAATTAAAATAAATAAAGCTGAAGATGTATGTAGCATACAGTGTTTGCCTAGCATGGCTAGGCCCTGGGTTCAGTCCCCAGTACCACAAGAAAAAGAGAGAGGGGGGAAAAAAGAATAAATCCAGGATATCTGTTTCTCTGGTTTGGAAAGTAATTTGACTTATGTTTGAAAGGGCAAGTGAGGGCTGAAGAGATGGCTCAGTGCTTTAGGTGCTTGCTGCAAAGCCTAAAAGCCGGGGTTGACTTCCCCACTACTCATGTAAAGCCAGATGCACAAAGTGGCACATGCATCTAGAGTTCATTTACAATGTCTGGAGGCCCTGGCATGCCCATTCTTTCTCTATCTCTCTTTCTCTTTCTGCCCTTCTCTCTCTCTCAAATAAATCAATTAACTTAAAAATAAAAAGGAGAAGATGAAAATGCCTAAATTTTTTAGAAGCATGAGAAGGCAGTGCATTGATTAGTTTTTTTCCTCTCCTATGGGCTATTTGATTGGGACAGAATGAAACTGAAGGTCTTTTTCCTTGACCCTTACATTGCTGGAAACCTAAATTTGTAGCTTCAATGTGTGAAGGCACTGGCTACTTTAGATAGTTCATGCTGCATCAGCATTTCTAGAAGCTCTTTAAAAATCTTAGTCAGAAGTCAGGTGTGGTGTTGCATGTTGTTGTTAATGCCAGCACTCCGGAGGCAGAGGTAGGAGGACCTCAGTGAGTTCAAGGCCACCATGAGACTACAGAGTGAATTCCAGGTCAGCCTGGGCTAGAGTGTGACCCTACCTAAAAAAATTTATATAGCCAGACGTGGTGGCGCACGCCTTCAATCCCAGCACTCGGGGGGCAGAGGTAGGAGGATCGCTGAGAGTTCGAGGCCACCCTGAGACTACATAATTAATTCCAGGTCAGCCTGGACCAGAGTGAGACCCTACCTCGAAAAACCAAAAAAAAAAAAAAATTAGATAGATAGATAGATAGATAGATAGATAGATAATTCTAATAGTACGTTAAATAACCAAACAAGAACAGAAAAACAGCAAATAACAAAGTGGTACAGAGGTCTAGAATTCTTTTGCAGTGGCAAAAGGCCCTGGTGCACCCATTCTCACTTTCTCTCTGTGTCTCTTTCCCTCAAATAAATAAATCTTAATAAATAAATAAATAAATAAATACAGGGATAGAGAGATTGCTCAGTGCTTAAGGAGCTTGCCTGCAGAGCCTAAGAATCCAGGTTTTGATCCCCCATAAAGCCACAAAGCGGCACATGCACCCAGAGTTCATTTGCAGCTAGAGGCCCTGGCATGCCCATTCTCCTCCACCCCCTATGTCTCTCTTTCTGTCTTTGATTGTAAATAAGTGAATAACAATATTTTTTAAAAAAACAGCAAATAAACTGGGTGTGGTGGCACATGCTTTTAATACCATCACTTGGGAGGCTGAGGTAGGAGGATCGTTGTTAGTTCAAGGCCAGCCTGAGACTATCTAGTGAATTCTATCTAGGTCAGCATGGGCTAGAGTGAGACCCTACCTGAAAGAAAAAAAAAAAAAAAAAGGGTGATCCTCCTACCCTCAGCCTCTGGAGTGCTGGAATTAAAGGGGTGTGCCACCACACCTGGCTAGTTTAATGCCTTCTTCATGAAGAATACCTACTTCCTGGGCCTGGCTTGGTCCTGAAAAGTACTTGATTGCAAAATTTCCCAGCCTGGGTTCAATTCCCCAGGACTAACATACATCCAGATGCACAAAGTAATACATGCATCTGGAGTTTGTTTGCAGCAGCACCTATTCTCTCTCTCTCTCTCTCTCTCTCTCTCTCTCTCTGCTTGCAAATAAATAAATAAAAATGCATTTTTAAAAAAGAATACCTACTTACTAACGGGAAAACTTTCTTAATTTTTTTTTTATGAGAGACTGAGAGAATTAGCACAATCGAACTCCAGTGGCATGTTTCACCTTGTGCACATGTGTGAGTTTATGTGCATGCATCATTTTATGCATCTAGCTTACATGAGTTCTGGGGCTTTGGACCTGAGTCTTTAGGCTTCACAAGCAAGCACCTTTATCACTAAGCCATCTCTCCAGCCCTTGTTGTGTCCTGGTCATCACTATGAAGCCCAGGTGGGACTCAAATTCACAGCAATTGTTCTGTCTCAACCTCCTGAGTTTTAGGATTGCAGACTTGAATTATCATGCCTGGTTTACCTTCATTTCTTTATCTTTAGTATAGAAAACATTATGATGCTTTTCCATGTGTGGTAGTACACAGCTATAATCCCAGCACTGAAGAGGTGGAGGCACATGATCAGAAATTCCAAGGTCATCCTTGGCAACACAGTTAAGTTTGAAATCAGCCTGGGCTATTTAAGATCCTATCTCAAAAAAAGAATAAACGGAAGGGCGTGGTGGCACATGCCTTTCTTTAAATCCCAGCACTGTGGAGGCAGAGGTAGGAGGATCACTGTGAGTCCAAGGCCAACCTGAGACTACATAGTGAATTTCAGGTCAGCCTGGGCTACAGCAAGACCATACCTCAAAAAACAAAAAATATATATATATTTAATTTTAAATAAAGAACAAATGTATGCTGAATATTGAATAAGTGGACTTTCACAAAGTATATTTGCATTCAAATTAGTAGATAAATATACTAAATTACCATTTACATTTTCATCCACCAAAACCTTTCTAAGCAAAAAAAAAATTTTTTTTTTTTTTTGGTTTTTCAAGGTAGGGTCTTGCTCTAGCACAGGCTAACCTGGAATTCACTCTATAGTCTCAGGGTGGCCTCAAACTCATGGCGATCCTCCTACCTCGGCCTCCCGAGTGCTGGGATTAAAGGCGTGCACCACCACACCCGGCTAGACTAAAATGTTTTTATTTCTGAATTCCCACTATATAACTAAAATTATGATTGATGAACTTATTGCTAATGTCGTTAACTAATATCTTGGCCTCCTCTGAGCTGGAGAGATGGCTCAGTGGTTAAGGTGCTTGCCTATGAAGCCTAAGGACCTGGGTTAGACAGCCCAGTACCCACAGAAAGCCAGATACACAAGGTGGTGCATGCGTCTGGAGTTCGTTTCCAGTGGCTGGAGGCCCTGGAGTGCCCATTCTCTCTTCCTCTTCCTATGACTCCCTCTCATAAATAAATTAATTAATTAATTAATTAATTAAATATTTTTAAAAATCTTTGTCTCCTTTGGACTTCTGTACTTCTTCAGTTATACCTTTTCTCCCAATGTTGTTCAGAAAGAAGAAAAAATAATTTTTAGATTTTAATATTAGTTAACACAATCTACTTTTAAAAATTATTAATTAACATAGAGAAGCATATCCAGGAAACAGTGACAGTTACTATATAATATGATGGGGGCTTAAAATACTTTAGCCACTTAAAACAGCACAGCTATACTTCTGTTTATCTGTTTCTAACTTGTTCACAATCACTTACAGGCAAATGACGATTCTGCAGGCAGAGGTTGTCAGTACCTCTGTTCTACCTGGTGAACCCCTTAGACCGGAATGAACAATTTGAGCAACCTATTTCAACACCTTATGCAAATTAATGCACCAACCACCAACGGAGTTCTCTGGAGGTCATATAAATGAAAACCTGCACAGGAGATGCCAGGTTGGAATGTGAATGTTGCAGCATTATGTCATTTTACACAGCTTCTAACTAGGAGGTCTTCTAAGCCCACTGTCTACTCTGCAAAACAGCAATGACCTTTCATGCAAATTTCTCCTACTATTTTCATACTACTGTTCCTAAGGTCAGTAAGTGTTCTAAATATAGAGTAAGACCTGGAGATTTTCATGAGTGCCTATAGTCTATTTAACATTTTACTTCCTTAACATTCACACATTATGTATATATGCGTATATGTACATATAGACAAATTAGCCAAACAGATATAAAAATGATTTTTACCTAGGATGTGATTTCTCTTATATTGCAAGTTACAATACCCTCAACTTCATTCTCAATGCATAACTACCACAAATACAGATTTAATGATGTCTGCTATCACAATTCTATAGAAAAAAAAGTAACTTCAAGTGTAATTAAAAATATACTGTCATTTTATTATGTGTTCATAAATTCTTGAGTTTTTGGTGTTATCCAAAATTTTCACACTGCCAGGAAAAAAGGCTATTCTGTTCAATTGGGCATTACCTTCCTGGCCTAGATAGTAAGTACCCTATTTGTAAGCAGAAATCTAATTCTCTCTGGTGAAGCACTTCCCTGCTTGCAGTTAGGTGAATCATGTCTCATATTCATAAACCACCTGAACAGGGCAAGAGCACAGTTGCTACGACGGTGATAACCTAAATGTGTTAATGCTGTAGTTCCTGGCAATGGTGTGTGTGTGGGGGGAGGTGGGAGAGCCTCCTAGATACCAAATCAGAGGTCACTACAAGTTGGAGTACTCCCTTGCTTTAAAATCACCACACAAACATAAAACATGTCTTATTCTAACAGCCAAAGAAATGTGCGTGCCCTTCCCTGGCAGTGCTGGGAGTGTTGGGGTTAGCTGTCCGTGTCTGCTAGACGTCGAGAGCAGAACACATGTTTTCTAGTGCTACATGGGTAGTTGTCGCAAGTGTTGGGTATAGCGGTGTTGAAAGTTGAGAAATGGTGGGTAATTTCTTGTCTCCTGAGGGTGAGAAGCGAATGCTGCCAGCAACCCCTCGCAGAAGCCCTCGGGGTCTGGGGTCCGTGTAGAGCTGCAGTGAGTCACGTGATGCTGGGTGTGCGCGGTGGTGGTGATGGGGGGGGATGAGTGCGCGGGTGTGTCTGAGTGTGTGCAGACAGAAGTTACACGTCTGGCTTTGGAAGGCGTGCATGTGCCATGCGTGCATGTAAGAGAGGATAGGAAAAAGAGACATAGAATGCTCCAGAGCCAGGCGCAGTGACCAAGATGCCCGGGTCGGTCCCCCTGCGGGTCCGCCTCTGCGCGCGGGACGCGGTGGGTCCTGGTCCTTAGGTGGACGGTGGGGGTAGGAAGAAGGACAATGGGGGGCCGGCGCCCCTCCCGCCGGGGTCCTCACCTGACGAATCCGCGCCGGGTTCAGCGGGGTGGAGGCCCCGCCCTCCGCGACCGGGGAGGTGGGAGAAGCCATGTTCCCGCGACTCGGGGCTTCCTCCTGCTGTCACGCCGGGCTCTCCGCGTGGCCTCGCTCCGCTCCGCGCGCCCGGGCCGGGGGTGGAGGTGCCGCGGGCTCCGGGGCCGGCACGCCCGCTGGGACCGCTGCCCGTGTCCACCTACCTCCGCGCCGGGCGCCGCGGGGCCATGGTGGGCCGGGGGAGGCTGCGAAGCGAGCCTGGCCGGGGGTCGGCCGCCCTTCCTCCCTTCCTTCTTCTTTCCTTCCTTCCTTCCTTTCCCCGTGCCGAGCGGCCAGTGCAGGCTAGCAGCAGCAGCCGCGCGCCGAGCCCCGAGCCTCCGGCCCCGGCCGCCGCCGCGCTCGCCTGGAGAGCGATGAGCTCATGGACAGCTCCCAGAAATATGTCTATATGCACCACTGGCGGCCGGAGCTCGGGCGGTGGGTGGGGATAAGGAGGCTCGGCGGCGCTCCGCAGCTCGGACACGTCCCTCGGGAGAGGCCCCGGCGGCTCGGGCGCGCCCAGCTCCTCCCTGGCCCGCTCGCGCGCTCGCCGCGGCTCCCATTCATGCGCACGCTGCCCCACTCGCTAGCTTGCGTGGGCGAGACACCCACCCACACCCGGGCGCACACATTCTTTGTTCTCCCAACCACTCCCTACTGGATGGGGAGGAATTCGGTTACGGAGTGAAGAGGAAGGGGAACGCTGCTGAGACTAACTCGTGTCAGATGTGGGCTGATGGATGACATGCCCTCAAAGTGCCGTGTTCACGCTTGGGGCGTTTTCTTTTTTGCCTCGACACGTGTGGGTCCCTTCCCACCTTCTTTATGTGAAAAGACCTTCTTAGCTACCCTCAAGGGTCGTCAGTCACCTGGCCCGGACCTCACCAAGGCAATCCTGCAGCTCTGAGAAGTGAGCCAGGCTTAGCACACCTCTCTCTGTGCAAGAGCTTGTGACAGAAGTCATGCACCGTGGCCGACCTACTTTGCACCGCTGATTCCCGGAGATTATATAGCAGAGCTATCTCTTAGAGCAAACTGCCATCCCTTCTCTTTCACTCGGCTGTTCCTCTGGAGTGGGAATTAAGTGGTTTATAAATAGGGACCTGGGGATCTAGCTCAGTTGATACAGAGCTTGCCTAGGGTGCATGAACCCTAGAGTCCCATCTTCAGCACTGCATACCGATGCATGGTAGCCTATGCTTGTAATCTCAGCACTGAGAAGATGAAGGTGGGAGGATCCAAGCCACTTAAGTTTGTGTCCAGCCTGGGATACATGAGACCCTGTCTCAAGAAAAAAAAAAAAAAAAATGAGCTGAGTGTGGTGGCACACGCCTTTAATCCCAGCACTTAGGAGGCAGAGGTAGGAGGATCGCCAATGAGTTCGAGGCCAGCCTGAGACTACATAGTGCATTCCAGGTCAGCCTGAGCTAGAGTAAGACCCTACCTAAAAAAAAAAAAAAAAAAAAAAAAAATAAAAACTTACTTTTTTTTTTTTTTTTTTTTCTGAGGTAGGGTCTCACTCTAGCCCAGGCTGACCTAGAATTCACTATGTAGTCTCAGGCTGGCCTTGAACGAATAATAATCCTCCCACCTCTGCCTCCCCAGTGCTGGGGTTAAACGCCTGTGCCACCACCCCTGGCACAAGATGACTCTCACAAGATTAACTGTCCCCTACCTTATACATCATTAATATTTCCTCTTTCTATGGATCTCTACACAAACATATACCTATCCCAGGCCCGTAGTCCCAGCAACACAATCACACACACCCTACTCCCCCCATCCCCACTAGCTACTGCTCAATTCCTCAACATCTCCTCAGTAAGATCCTCTGAGGTTTCCACATCTCCAGTTCTCACATTTATTAAGCTGCCCTTCACTACTTTACCAAGACTTCTGACAAGTGTGCCAACGATTCTCATGCTGCTAAATCTAGTGATATTTATTTCTCTGTCCTCATTTGTCTTGACCTCTAAACATTATCAAGTTTCAGTTGCTATTCTTTTTTTAAAATATTTTATTTTTACTTATTTTACAGAGAGGGAGGAGAGAGAGAGAATGGGCGTGCCAGGGCTTCTAGCCACTGCAAACGAACTCCAGACGCATATGCCCCCTTGTGTGCATCTGGCTAACGTGGGTCTTGGGGAATCAAACCTGAGTCCTTTGGCTTTGCAGGCAAACACTGTAACTGCTAAGCCATCCTTCCAGGTTTGTTATTCTTTTTTGTTGTTGTTTTTTAGACAGTGTCTTGCTTTGTAGCCCTGGCTGGCCTGATACTTGTTAAGGTTGGCCTTAAACTTTGGATGATCCTCTTGTTTCATCCTTCTGAAAGTGCTGGGGTTACAGGCATGAGCCACCAAGCCTAACATCTCTTTTCTAGTTGTTTGGTTGTGGCTTATTTTGTTTTGTTTTGTTTTGAATCAGTCCCAGTGTGCATGGTGACATAAGTCTGTAATGCTGGTTACTACTCAGAAAGCTAACCCAGGAGGATCAACTGTTCAAAGCCAACCTGAGCCTTGAGATCCTAAATCTCAAACAACAACAACAATCAATCAATCTCTTCTTCTTAGAAATGTCTTCCACTGGCTTCTGGAACACTTGCCCCATTGATACTTTCCTTTTAATCTTCTTTACTGACTCTTCCCTGTCTTCTAAGCCTCCAGACTCTGGAATGTGGGAGCCCTCAGTCCTGATCCCCATTTTTTTCTTTCCTTTTTTTCTTTTCTTTTCTTTTTTTTTTCTTTTCTTTTTTTGGTTTTTCAAGGTAGGGTCTAGCTCAGGCTGACCTGGAATTCACTATGTAGTCTCAGGGTGGCCTCGAACTCACGCGACCCTCCTACTTCTGCCTCCCAAGTGCTGGGATTAAAGGCGTGCGTCACCACGCCCGGCTGGCCCATTTTCTTTTCTCTGCTCAGTGCATTGCTACTCTCATGCATTTCTAGAGCTTTTGACAGGAAACATACGTTCTGATACGTTCCGAATATATATATATCTTCCTAATTCCTTCCTGCCAACTGCCTCCACCTCTACCTGGATATCGAAGACATTCAGATTTACCGTGTCCAAAACTGAGCTGCTTCTAATTACCCCTCTTCCACACACATCAAACTAACTGCTTTGATTTTTCCTATCTTTGGAGCACTCAAAGCAGAAACCTCAAAAACATCATTAATCTTGCCTGTTCTCATGCCCTCCATTTTTTCTCTTTTTTGAATATATATATGTATGTGTGTGTGTGGTGTGAGTGCACCTGTGTATGCATGTTCATATGTGGTGAGTGTGTATGTACGTGAGTGCATGTGTATGGAGGTCAGAAGCAAATGTCAGATGTCTTCCTCAGTCACTCTTCACCTTATTTTTTTCTTTCTTTTGTTTTTTTAATACTTTTTATTTTTTAATTGATTTGAGAGAGAGAGCTAAAAAGAGGCAGATAGAGAAAGAATGGGTGGGTCAGGGCCTCCAGCTGTTGCAAATGAACTCCAGACACATGTGCCATCTTGTGCATCTGGCTTACATGGGCCCTAGGGAATCAAACCTGAATCCTTTGGCTTTGCAGGCAAGCACCTTAACCACTAAGGCATCTCTCCAGCCCATTGTTTTTCTTTTTTGAGAGCTCACTGTAGCACTTACTTTCTCATTGCTAGGATAAAACATCCAACCAGAACCAGCCTGTGGAAGGAAATAGTTTTTTATTTCAGCTTATGGTGTAAAGAGGAACAGATATCTGGGCATCACATCTTGTTACATCGGCTGGGAGGGAGTAGTCTGAGTGAGCTAGCTCTGAACACCCAATAGGGATGGACTTAGCAACCTCAAGTCCTCTCTGAGTGACACATCTCTTCAGCAAGGCTGTTGTTGAGGTCAGAGGTCAGAGGAGAGCTTCCTGATGCCTGTCCTCTACCTTCTTGGAGAAGAGCTCGTGCTGCAGCAAATGTGTCAGACCAACAGCTGACCAGTTAGTTTAGGATTCTCTTGGCTCCACCTCCCATTATCCACCTGTTGGCATCACAGATGCATATGCTACTTTGCATCTAGATGGGTGTTGGGGAATTGAAAACAAGCTCCTTTAACCACTGATTCATCTCCCATTACCACCACTTTAAATTTTTTTTAATGTTTTAAGTAAATTTCCAACTTTGTGCTGGCATATTTTATAGTTATTCTGGGCTTCATGTGCCTGCATGTGGACTGAAGATTGAGGATGGACAAATGTGCCAAATGCTTGTTCCTCTCTACTCCACTAAAATGCCCAGATGTGGTGGTGCACTTATAATGTCAACACCCAGGAGGCTGAAGCAGGAGAATTGTCAAGAGTTCTAGGCCAGCTTGAGCCACAGCTTGAGTCCTCATACTAGATCATTCACAATTTCTGTTGCAGTTATCTACATTCCATAACGCTTTAAAATTGTTGCATTTTTTTCTCCAGCAATCTCCTTGTTATAATCCCTATTTATGGGCTGGAAAGATGGCTCAACAGTGAAAAGCACTGGCTTGCAAAGCCTGCTGGCCCAGGCCAGCTCGAGTTCAGTTCCCCAGTACCCACATAAAGCCACACACAAAGTGGTGTATGTGCCTTGAGTTTGTTTACAGTGGCAAGAGACCCTGGTGTGCCCATATTTATTTTCTTTTTCTCGCTCTCTGTTTCTCTGTGTTTGCAAATAAGTAAAATTATTAAAAATAATAATTCCACCTGGTGTGGTGGCACACACCTTTAATCCCAGCACTTGAGAGGCAGGGGTAGGAAGATTGCCATGAGTTCTAGTCCACCCTAAGACTGCATAGTGAATTCCAGGTCAGCCTGGGCTAGAGCGAGACCCTACCTTGAAAAACCAAAATAATAATAATAATGATGATGATGATTAAAAAAAAAATCCTCTTTATCTTTTTAACTCCACATAGTCGGGGCTAGGGATGGGGTTCAGTTGGTAAAGGGCTTCTCTAGCATGCATGAGAAACTCTGGCTTCAAGCCCAAGCATCACAAAAACAGGACCAAAGTGGCACAGGCCTGAAATCTCAGCACTTGGGAACTAGAGGCAAGAGGACTAGAAGTTCAAGGTTCATCTTTGGCTCCATAGCAAGTTCAAGGCCAGCCTGGGATACATGAGATCCTGTCTCAAAAACTTAATCCATAAAGACAACCATGATACTGACAGCACCCAGCATGTCTGCCCTCCTCCAGCCTCTTTTTACCAGCTGCCTAGTGTCCACCTCCACCTGGATAACTAGTAGGTATCTCAGGCTGCACATGTACAAAGTTAGACATACCTGTCTCCTCCAACAGCCACCCCCGTCCTGATAAATGGCGACCCTATCCTCCTAAGTGCTCAAGCAAATCATTCTATAGTTGTCCTTGACTAGGTTCTCTTTCATACCACAGATCCAGTCCATTAGGAAGTGCTGTGGCCCAACTTCAGATATCTCCAGAGCCTACTTTCCAATTCCTCCATGGCTTCTATAGAGGTCCAAACCACCAGGCTTCCCTCTTTTGGATTATTGTAATAGCTATGAACAGTCCTAGCGTCTACGCTCCACAGGGCTTTAGAGTTATCTCTAGTCATGTCACATCTCTCTTTACAATCCTCTAATAGTCTTTGATTTCACACAGATTAAAATCCAGAATACTAAAACCATCTGCTTCCCTTTCCTTTGCTCTGAATCCTGTTGCCTTTATAGTGTTGGTTTCATTTGTTTTTTGAGATACTGTCTTGATACAGAGCCCAGGCTGGTCTCAAATTCTCACTCCTCCTGCCTCGGCCTCCCAAGATTACAGGCCTGCACTACCATTCCTATCTCCACATATCCTTCCTTCCTTCCTTCTTTTTTTTTTTTTTTTTTTTTTTAAATTTTTTTCCCTAGATAGGGTCTCACTCTAGCTCAGGCTGATGTGGAATTCACTATGTATCTTAGGGTGGCCTCAAACTCATAATGATCCGCCTACCTTTGCTACTTGGGTGCTGAGATTAAAGGCATGTACCATCCTGCCCTGCTCCATATATCCTTTCTAATGTCATCTGTTACCACTCTCCCTTAAACTCACAGAGCTGAGGAAGGACTAGATGACTTCCTGTATGTGAAACACTTGCAATACACCTTGACTACAAATATAAGTGCTCTAAAGAGCTAGGGGGTCAGCTCCTTCGATAATGTCCCCAGTGGCAAAAGGATAGCCCAGCCTAAAATTGAGATGTTTAAAGTATAGTACAATCATGCATGGTAGTACACATCCATAACCTCAGCTACTAGAAAGGCTTAGGCAGAAGGATTGAAGTTCAAGGACAGGCTGGGTAACTTAGCAAGACCCTATGTCAAAAATAAATGAAGCCAGGCATGGTGGCACATGCCTTTAATCCCAGTACTTGGGAGGCAGAGGTAGGAGGATCACCATGAGTTCGAGGCCACCCTGAGACTACATAGTTAATTCCAGGTCATCTGGACCAGAGTGAAACCCTACCTTGAAAAACCAAATAAATAAATAAATAAATAAATAATAAATAAATGAAATCAAATCAAATTTGGGGCTGGGGAAATGGCTTAGTAGTTAAGGCATTTGCCAGTTCAATTCCCCAGGACCCACGTAAGCCAGATGCAAAAGGGGATGCATGTGTCTGGAGTTCGTTTGCAGTGGCTGGAGACCCTGGCATGCCCACTTTCTCTTTCTCTACCTCTCTTTCTCTCAAATTAAAAAAAAAATCAAATTCAATAAAATAAAATGTTTCTCTTTTTTCTTCCTTGCCCTCTATTATTATTATTATTATTATTATTATTATTATTATTGTTATTATTCTAAGAATCAAACTTGAGTCCTTACTCATGCTAGACAAGTGCTTGACTGCTGCACTCCCTTCATGTCCCTTTCTTTCCCATGTCTCCTACCTATCATCTAACCATACTCATGCAGTCATATGCTGCTTAACGAAGAGACACATCCTGAGAGATGCATTTGCTGCATGGTGGTACTTCTTTCCTTTCTGTGACAAGATGCCTGACCAAAACAGCTTAATGGAGAAAGGGTTTATTTTGACTCGGGGTTTCATCAGTCTATCTGGCAGGGAAGGCATGCTGCTGGGCAGTAGACCAGGAAGCAGAGAAGTCACACCTGATCTGGAAGTGGACATCAACTTCAGGGCCAACTCCCAGACACCACTTGTGCTGGTTAGTTCTATGGCCTCCCAAAACAGTGCCAGCCATTAGAGATCAAGTGTTCAAATACATGAGCCGGTAGATTCAGTACATTCACATCATCACACACAATTAGACAGCAAAAGCATTGTGGTGGTTTGAATGAAATGTTTCCCACAAGCTCATGGCCAGCTTGTGGCAAGTTGGGAACGTTGTAGGACTTTTGGAAGATGAGCCTTGATGGAAGAAGTATGTCTCTGGGGGTGGGCCTTGGGGTTTTATTTTATGTTTTCTTTTTATTTGTTTATTTTTCAAGGTAGGGTCTCACTCTAAGTCATTCTGACTGGAACATACTCTGTAATCCCAAGGCTGGCCTTGAACTCACAGTAATCTTCCTACCTCTGCCTTCTAAGTGCTGACCCTAAAGGGATGTGCCACCATGCCCAGCTTTATTATTTTATGTATTTTTAAAGGGTTTAATAATTATTTATTTGAGAGAGTGAGGGGGAGAGAATAGGCGTGCCAGGGCTTCTTGCCACTGCAAATGAACTCCAGATGCATGCACCACTTGGTACATCTGGCTTTATGTAGGTACTAGGGAATCAAACTCAGGCTATCAGGCTTTGTAAGCAAGTGCCTTTAACCACTGAGCCATCTCCCCAACCCATTGGAATTTTATAATCCAGCCCACATGCTAGCCAGCTCCCTCAGCTGACTTCCCGTTGGTATAAAAATGTGATGCACATCTGGCTGGCTGCTTCTCCCATACTTCCCTCATCATGATAAAACTTCCCCTCAAAACTGTAAGCCATTGCCAGGCGTGGTGGTGGCGCACACCTTTAATCCCAACACTTGGGAGGCAGAGGTAGGAGGATCACCATGATTTGGAAGCCACCCTGAGACTACATAGTGAATTCCAGGTCAGCCTGAGCTAGAGTGAGACCCTACCTCAGAAAACTAAAACAAAACAAAACAAAAAAACAATAAAAACACAACACACACACACACACACACAAAACTGTAAGCCAAGGGGCTAGAGAAATGGTTCAGTAGTTAAAGTTATCTAGAGCTCATTCTGACAGGCCCATCTTTCTGTCTGTCTGTCTCTCTCTCTCTTTGCAAATAAATAAAGTATAAAAAATAAAATTGTAGGGCTGGAGAGATAGCTTAGCAGTTAAACGCTTGCCTGTGAAGCCTAAGGACCCCGGTTCGAGGCTCGATTCTCCAGGACCCATATAAGCCAGAAGCACAAGGGGGCACACGCATCTGGAGCATGTTTGCAGTGGCTGGAGGCCTGGCACGCCCATTCTCTCTCTCTACCTGCCTATTTCTGTATCTCTCTTTCTCTCTCTCAAATAAATAAATAATAAAATATTAAAAATAAATAAATAAAATTGTAAGCTGAAATAAACCCTTTCCATAAGCTTCTTCTGGCTGCATGTTTTGTCCCAGAAATGGGAAGGTAACTGCTTTACACACTGAGTATATTTAACACAAAGAGAATTACAACTTCACTAGGCAATATGGAGGTACCCTTCACATATGTGGTCCACCATTGATCAAGACAGTGTTCACAAACCTACTCCAAGGCCGGGTGTGGTGGCTCACGCCTTTAATCCCAGCGCTGGGGAGGCAGAGGTAGTAGGATCGCCGTGAGTTCGAGGCCACCCTGAGACTACATAGTGAATTCCAGGTCAGCCTGGGCTAGAGCAAGATTCTACCTCAAAAAAAAAAAAAAAACCTACTCCATCGTTCAGTCTCTTCATTCATTCTCAGTTTAGATGTAGAGTCTCGCCAACAATCAAGTCATTTAAGTGAGAAACTTCAATATTATTCAAGACCCTACACATCTCTTCTTCTAATCACTTACCTGTCCTTTTTCTGGGGGGGCTGGAGTAGGCAGAGGGACTCAATCCAGAGACTCGTGCATGCTATGCATGTGGTGCTGTATCACTGAGCTACATCCTCAGCCTGAATCCCTGTCAATTCCAACTTCTCAGTCCTTTTTATTTTTTGCAATATCTACATGTGATGGTTAATCTTGACTTGGTTCTAACCAAGATGGTTAATCTTGGTTAGCTTGATTAGATTGAGAGACACCTAGAAGATTAGTAAAGCACCGTGTGTCTGTGATGATGTTTCCAGAGAAGACAAACTCAAAGCAGAGGACCTGCCTTGCGAGTGAGTATCCTCTTTCATAGACTGGGTACAGGGATGCATAAAAGGGGAAAATGAAACAGCCCATGAGAGCTGGAGAGGTGGTTTAGCGGTTAAGGTTCTTGCTTGCAAAGCCAAAGGAACCAAGTTCAATTCCCCAGGATCCATGTAAGCCAGATGCACATGGTGGCACATGTGTCTGGAGTTCATTTGCAGTGGCTAGAGGCCTTGGCATGCCCATTCTCTCCCTCCTTCTCTCTCTCTGTAAATGAATGAATAAAAAAAATATTTAAAAAAAAAAAAAACCCTTGCAAAGAAAAAGCCCATGAGCCCAGGCATAGTCCCTCCCCTCACCCCACCCTCTCTCTCTCTCCTGGCAGCCATGATGTGAGCTCCTCTGCTCCAACATGCTCTTCCTCCTCTTCCCAGCTGAAGGACTGAATCCTCTGAAAAAAGCACGAGTCAGGTTATTTGTTGTTCCTCAAGTTTTCTTTCAGATATTTGTCACTGAGATAAGAAATTGAATAGAATACTCTGGCTTCATTCCAGGAGTTCACTCTTAGTGTACTGTAAGTCCTTAATAATGTCCATGCAGAGCCCTGCCTATCCCAGCACACCCTGCATAACTCACCAAGAGGATCTTCTACAAAGAAAAATGAAATAAAGAGAAAGAAAACACACTCCCGTTTAAAAAGAAAACACTCTCCCATTTCAAAAGCCTCAGTGACTGTCTATAGTCTTCAGGATGAAGTGAACATCCCTTTGCTTTGGAGTAACAGTCCTGCCAGATATTGAAAGAATTTTTGTGTTGGTGAAGATATCTCTAAAACTAACAGCAACAAAGGAACTAAAGAAGAATAGATTAAGATTATTCTACATGAAAATGTAATATGTCACCATATTATAATTTTGGGTATGAAAATGCACAATATGTATATATGCACAATATAATATGTGCATATAGAGAGATAAAAAATGAAAGTTAGGTGCTGGAGAGATGGCTTGGCAATTAAGGCACTTGCCTGCAAAGCCTAAAGACCCAGGTTTGAGTCCCCAGTACCCACGAAGGCCAGATGTACAAGGTGGCATGTGGGTCTGGAGTTTGCTGGCAATGGCTGGAGGCCCTGGCATGCCCATTCTCTCTCTCAAATAAATAAATAGAATATTTTTTACTAAATGAAAGTTACAGGCTGGAGAAATTGCTTAGTGGTTAAGGCTCTTGCCTGCAAAGCCAAAAAACCCAGGTTTGATTCTCTAGTACCTACATAACACCAGATGCACAAAGTGGCACATGCATCTGGAATTTGTTTGTAGCAGCTAGTAGCCCTGGTGTGCCCATTCTCTCTCTCTCCCCCACCCCTCTTTCTCTCTCTGTTTGTCTCTATCTCTTTCTCATTCTTTCTCAAATAAATAAAATAAAGTTTTAAGGCACTTGCTCCATAAAGCCTAACCATCTGTACTCACAAAAGCCAGATGTGTTTGCTTGCAGCTGCTTTTTCAATCCCAACACTCCTGAGAGGCTGAGGTAGGAGGATTCCTGTGAATTCGAGGCCAGCCTGAGACTACATAGTGGATTCCAGGTCAGCCTGGGCTAAAGTAGGAGCCTACCTCAGAAAAACAAAAACACAAACAAAAAAGTATGTACAATAGTTATGGACGGAGACAGTTAATGTCCTGAAAAGATGCAGGTAAAACAAATATGTTATGAAAAGGGCAGGAGGATTAAAGAGAACTCAGAAAAAAGGATTTCCAATAAATGCATGAAACTGTTGTTCAGCTTCATTAGAATAAAAGAAATACAAAATGAAACAACAAAACACTATCTTCACTTCTAAACTTGGCAGAGAAATGAGTTTAAGTCATGAAATCTCAGCCCCCTACCCCGGACCCCAGAGATTCAGAGCTGCCCTTAAGGCATTCTGATAGGCATATCAATGAGAATCCCATTTCTGGAAGCTTTGTGGTTTGATTTTTGTTTTTCACTGCTAGTGATGAAACCAAGAGCCTGTTAGGTAAGCACTATATCACTCATCTACAGCCCCAGATTTGTGAAGGGTATTTTTGGTCACTCTGTGCTCTAAGAATCTATGCCTAATCTATGACTTTGAGAATGATCATGAGGGCTGGGGTGGTGGCTCAGCAGTTAAAGGCACTTGCTAGCAAAGGCTGCTGGCCGGAAGTAGTTCAGTTCCCGAATACTCATGTAAAGTCAGATGAGCAAAGTGGTACATGCATTTGGAGTTTGCAGCAGCAAAAGGTGCTGCCATGACCACATGTCCGTGTGTTTTCTCTCTCTCTCTCTCTCTCTCTCTCTCTCTCTCTCTCTCATGCACATAAATAAATAAATAAAAATTTAAAAAGGAGATGATCATGAGCCATGTATGGTGGCATATACCAGCCTGCAACTGAGAGATGAGGCAGGAGAAGCAGGAGTTCAAGGTCATTTTCTGCTACATAGTAAATTCAAAACGAGCTAGAGCTATATGAGACTCTGTCTAAAATCAATCAATCAATCAATCAATCAATGGAAGGGAGGAGATGAAGGGAAAAAATGAGCTTGAGCAAAGGTGTTTCATTACAGTGATGTTTGTGTAACAAACACTAAGAGCATCCTGAAGAGTACCTGTATGTTCTAGAAAGAGCTAGAATAAGAGAATTACTTCTACCTGTTGGAGCAGATAATAAAATGCCATCTGCCATTGAGCTGGGATTTTAGGCAAGTAGTTCAGGTAAAATTTCATGGTAAAATTATTTCAAGTTAGTCCTTATCCTAGCCCCCTACCCCTTCCCAATCTTTTCCACTCCTGGCCTTTTGAAGCTGTTTCCTTCTGCTGCTTTCCCTCCTCAGAGGCCAGCCCTGAGTGTGACTGCCAGTGGCTGCCCCCCTCATGCTGCACTCCTGTGCCCACAATGCCTCACCTTCTATTTAGCCGACTGACTTCGGTGCATGCTACAAAACCCAGATGGGAAGAGAAGCCTTTCCTAACATGCGCCACGGGTATGTCTTTGTTGGTATCTCTAATTCTGTTTTAACATTTATGCACGCATAGTTCATTGCTCTACACCGTTTCCCCAACCTGAATATTAACTATTGAGAATTAACTGGGGAATTTCTTTCCTCCCTTCATTCATTCTTTCTTTCTTTCCTTTTCTTCTTTCTTTTTTTTTTTTTTTGTTTGTTTTGTTTTGTTTTGTTTTTGAGGTAGGGTCTCCCTCTAGTTTAGGGCTGACCTGGAATTCACTATGTAGTTTCAGGGTAGCCTTGAACTCAAGGCGATCCTCCTACCTCTGCCTACTGAGTGCTACAATTTAAGATGTGCACTACCATGCCTGGCTCTAGAATTTCTTTTCTTTGCTTTGCTTTTTAAAAAAAATATTTACAAAGATATTTATTTGCAAGAGAGACAGACCCGCAGAGTGAGTATGGGTATGCCAGTGCCTTCTGCCACTGCAAACTCCAGATACATGCACTACTTTGTGCATCTGTCATTATGTGGGTACTAGAGAATCAAACCCAGGCTATCAGGCTTTGTGAGCAAGCTCCTTTAACTGCTGAGCCATCTCGACAGCCTTTAAATATTTATTTATTTATTTATTTATTTACTTACTTACTTACTTATTTGATATTCGAAGTAGAGTTTCCCTGTAGCCCAAGCTGACCTAGAAGTCACTATGTAGTCTCAGGCTGGCCTCAAACTCACAGCAACCCTCCTTACCTCTGCCTACTGAGTGCTGGGATTAAAGGCATGTACCACCTCGCCTGCTTTATTTAGTTTTTTGAAGAGAATGAGAAAGAGAGAATACATAGATGCCCCAGAGCCTCTTGCCACTTTGTGCATCTTCATATAGATACTAGGGAATCAAACTCAAGCTAGCAGGCTTTGCAAGCATGCATCTTTAACTGCTGAGTCACCACTCCAGCCGTCTTCCTAAGCTTTACGGGTTTTGTGTTTATGTATGTGAGGGATCCTAAATGAGGTGTTATGTCTGGGAACTCAGGAAGTGTGAAGAAATGTTAGGTTTGGAGGGAAGGATTATTGTTTTGTTTTGTTTTGAGACAGAGACTCATGTAGCCCCAGCTAGCCTCAAATGTGAACTCCTGATTCTCCTTGGAATGCTGAGATTATAGGTGCGTGCCACCACTCCTGGCTTTAAATGTTAGGTGTCCTTGGCTAGGCATGGTGGTGCACATCTTTAATCCCAGCACTCAAGAAGCAGAAGTAGGAGGATCACTATTTGAGGTTACCCTGAGACTACATAGTGAATTCCAGGTCAGCCTGGACTAGAGTGAGACCCTACCTCGAAAAACAAACAACAACAACAACAACAAAATAAATGTTAGGTGTCCTTAATCTGAAGTTCCTGCATTTACAGTTGATTTTTTTATTAAGGTTTTTAGGGCTGGACATGTGTCTCAGTGGTAGAGTCACTTCCCTTCCATGCTAAGCGCCCTGGGCTCAATCCCCAGCACTGCAAAACAAGCAACAATAACAACCTTCCAGCCACTTCTACCTGTGACTTCACAACTATTACATGGGATAGCAGGAAGGTATTATACTTATGGTGTAGCTACGGAAAAGGAGACGCAGAAAAGCCACAGGGATAGAAAGTGCTGCTTTAGGGCTGGAGGAGATGGTTTAGTAGTTAAGTCATTTGCCTGCAAAGCCAAAGAACCCTAGTTCAATTCCCCAGGACCCTTGTAAGCCAGATGCACAAGAAGATGCATGCATCTGGAGTTCATTTGCAGTGGCTGGAGGCCCATTCTCTCTCTCTCTTAGTCTCTCTCTCTCACACACACACTCTCTCTTTACCTCTTTCTCTCTCTCTCAAATAAACAAATAAAAGATATTTAAAAAATAAAAAAAAGAAGAAGAAGGCTGGGCGTGGTGGGCACGCCTTTAATCCCAGCACTCGGGAGGCAGAGGTAGGAGGATCGCCATGAGTTTGAGGCCACACTAAGACTACACAGTGAATTCCAGGTCAGCCTGAGCTAGAGTGAGACCCCACTTCAAAAAAGAAAGAAAGAAAGAAAGAAAGAAAGAAAGAAAGAAAGAAAGAAAGAAAGAAAGAAAGAAAGAAAGAAAGAAAGGGGGAGGGAAGGGGAGGGGAGGGGAGGGGAGGGGAGGGGAGGGGAGGAGAGGAGAGGAGAGGAGAGGAGAGGAGAGGAGAGGAGAGGAGAGGAGAGGAGAGGAGAGGAGAGGAGAGGAGAGGAGAGGAGAGGAGAGGAGAGGAGAAGAGAAGAGAAAAGAAAGCGCTGCTCTAAGCCCTTGTCAAGCACTTGGTGCTGAGTTAAAACAACATTCAGCTTTAGTAAAACTCACAGATGTTTTCCGACACTTACTAGAAAGCCTTGTCTTGTCTTTCTTTGTCTTCCCTTCAACTCTGATTTCCCTCTACCAGTGTTCCCAGATTGCTCAAAGGAACAGATGAACGTGAAGAACGTGAGTGCTTGAGTTTGTTTCTATACTTGGTCGGATAAACTGCTAAATCCATTTCCCAGGAATCTATAGGTCCTCAACTAAGGTGCATTACTCAGCCCCTTCTCAAGGCTGTGTTCCAGGAAATAGTGATTATGTGACAGCTTGGGAAGCCATCTGGCTTATAGGTGTTTTCTCCTTCTCTACCTCCATATTACCAGAAAAGAAGCTAAAGGCTCCCTTGAGGTACAAGAACAAGATAGTATTAATAGAATACAGCTGGTGTTTGGGGTAGGCTCTGTAGTCTAAAAGCTCTAGTCCAGGTTTCTACCCTACATCCTAACCAAGGTTTAATATTTCTCTCTACAGCACCCAGACAAAAGTGAGAGGGGTAATTAATCTCTAAAGAGAATTGGACTCACTCCTGAATCAACATCTTAGACCAATATAAAAAAAGTCCAGAACAATTGCATCAACTAAAAGGGCAGGAGTTTCAGCAACACCAATCAAATCAATAGGTTGAAATGCAATATTCCTCCCTACCTGGACCTTGGTCCAAGTTCAGTTCATACTAAATATAGGCTGCATGTCAGGAGACTGCAATTAAGACACTTCACATTAAGTCTCTTCTTTGATTTTATTTCCTGTCTTTTCTCTATATAAACCTGTTTTCAGCTGAATCAGTCTACTCAGTCTTAAATAAAATACCTACTCTATTTCTGTCTCCTAGCAAAAGCATTATTGGATTTTCCTAGACTTTTGGAGTTACCTTGTCCTCTGATTATTTATTAATGCTTATTATCTAAGTAACTGTGTGATAAATATATCATTTACACAACACTTACATGGAAAATATGATATTTATGATATTTATATAGTTTATATATATAATATATCATATATATAATATATATATATATATATTTCTGAGCATCTTGAAAGCAGGGAATTATATCATATACTTATCTCCCTAGCACATATTCTACAAATAGGTATAAAATAAATGACTATTAATGATTTGAATAACATCAGAAATGAAGATCACTTGTAGATCATTAGAAATGGGTATTTTGTATATCAGAACTTTTTATTTCATTTTTTAAATTTTTAAAAAATTTTTTGAATTTTATTTTCTTTTAAATTTATTTATTACAGAGAGACAGAGAAAGAAAGAGAGAGAGAAGTGCATGGTGTATGCCAGGGCCTCCAGCTACTGCAAATGAACTCCAGATGCATGTGCCACCTTGTGCATCTGCCTTACATGGGTAACTGAGGAATCAAACCTGGGTCCTTAGGCTTCACAGGCAAGTGCCTTAACGGCTAAGCCATCTCTCCAGCCCCTATTTCATTTCATTTCATTTCATTTCATTTCATTTCATTTCATTTCATTTCATTTCATTTCATTTCATTTCATTTCATTTCATTTTTTTGGTTTTTCAAGGTAGGGTTTCACTCTAGCCCAGGCTGACCTGGAATCCACTATATAGTCTCAGACTGGCCTTGATCTTACAGTAATCCTCCTACCTCTTTCTCCCAAGTGCTGGGTGGGATTAAAGGAATATGCCACCATGCCTGGCTCTCCTATTTTATTTTTTGCAGGACAAGTGTTGAAGTTACTTTTCCTTACTGGAAAAAACACCTGACCAGAAGCAGCTTATGGGAGGAAAGGATTTATTTCAGGCTTACAGAATTCAGGGTAAACACCATCGGTGCAGAAGAATCTGGATCACTTTCATAGATCATGGCAGAGAGACGCAGCCAGCAAGCCCAAACAACCAGAGCTCAAACTGCTCTTTCCACACTTTAAGCTGGACTAGAATATCTGCCTCCAGTGACACACCTCCTCCAGCAGGCTGATGGAGACTTAAGGAGGAAGCTTAACCTTACTCCAAAATCCATGGGATAAGGTTGGAAAGATTTCTCAGTGGTTAAAGATGCTTGCTTGCAAAAACTAATGGTCTGGATTCAATTTTCCAGTACCCACACAAAGCCAGATGCACAAAGTGGTGCATGTATCTAGAGTTCATTTGCAGTGGCAATAGGCCCTGGTATACTCATGCTCACTATCTGTGTCTGCCTCTATCTCTCTGTCTCTATCTCTCTCATAAATAAATAAATAAATAAATAAATAAATAAATAAATAAATAAATAAATAAAATATTTTTTAAAATACTTGAGGTTCTGGGGGACATACATTCACATTCAAACCATTCCAGCAAGCAATTTTGTTGAAAGTAAATGTATAGGAGAGTGACAAATGAGTGGTCTAATGTGTGTGTGTGTGTGTGTGTGTGTGTGTATACGTATGTATGTGAGGCAAGAGTTCATGTAGCTAGGCTGGCATTGAACTTGCTATATAGCCAAGAATAATCTTGAACTCTGATCCTCCTTCCTCTACCTCCAATGTGCTGGGATAACAAAGAGAGTGGACAATCTTTCCAGTTGGGAGCATATAAACTCAGAACATACCACTGCACTGGTATGCATTCACTTGGTCAATGTGATTACTTTGACCTTGAGGGACAAGAGCAGTAATCTTAGACTGAATGAAACCTCTATAAGTGGCTTCTAACCTTCTTCTCCACTGGGATAATTTCCAGGTCTGACAGGGCAGCATGCCTGGTACATGAGGAGCAGCCAATATGAAAACAGGCTGAGTAGATCAGCAGGGTGAATTGAAGTACTCCTTTCATGCTTGCCTAGTGTTAGGAATAACTTCCTGTTGGAAGACAAGTGTAGTGTGTGTTTGTGTGTGTGTGTGTGTGTGTGTGTGTGTGTGTGTGTGTATCCCATGTAGAAAATATAGGAAGCAGTAAAGGAAAAGAAAGATTAAGGAACATTGATAACTTAGGCCACGTTGAACCTCCCCTTTGCCCCTTTGCTGGAATGCTTGTGTAAGAACATGGGAAGTAGTACTGACTTTCTCTCTTTTTTTTTTTTTTTTTTTTTTTGTTGTTTTTGTTTTTTTTGTTTTTTTGAGGTAGGGTCTCGCTGTAGCCAAGGCTGACTTAAAATTTACTATATAGTCTCAGGCTGCACTTGAACTCACAGCAGTTCTCCTATTTCTGCCTCCTGAGTGTTGGAATTAAAAGTGCGCACCGCTGTGCGTGGTGGCTCACGTCTTTAATCCCAGCACTCAGGAGGCAGAGGTCCCAGTATCACCGTGTGTTCGAGGCCACCCTGAGAATACATAGTGAAGTCCAGGTCAGCCTGAGATAGAGCGAGACCCTACCTTGAAAAAAAACGTGTGCGGAGCCGGGCATGGTGGCGCACGCCTTTAATCCCAGCACTAGGGAGGCAGAGGTAGGAGGATCGCCGTGAGTTCAAGGCCACCCTGAGATTGCATAGTTAATTCCAGGTCAGCCTGGGCCAGAGTGAGACCCTACCTCGAAAAACCAAAAAAAAAAAAAAAAAAAAACGTGTGCACCAATGTCCAGCCAGTACTCACTTTCTTAACAAGCACTGTTCTGAAAGAAGAAACTAGAATCTAAAATAACTACACAAATATGTAGATAAGAATTTTACCTTGTGATAGAAGTTTTTTTTAATCAATTAAATATGATCTAAGTGCTGGGCATGGTTGTGCACGCCTTTAATTGCAGCATTGGAGAGGCAGGGGTGGGAAGATCACTGTGTGTTCGAGGCCAGCCTGAGACTGTGTTGTGAATTCCAGGTCAGTCTGGGCTAGAGTGAAAAACCTGGGCTACCTTAAAAACCTAAGTATCTGTCAATCGGAGCAGGATGTTCATAGACAACTAGGAAAATTTGAATAGCAAGTTTCATTGCTTTGTAGATGGCACATAAATGTAAATTTGCAAAAATAGATCAGAGAGAACAGGAGAGAAATTTGTTTCAGTGACAAAGAAAAGAATGTTCAGACCCCAGGAGTAAAACAATAATTTTCTCTCTCTCTCTCTCTCTTTTTTTTTTTTTTTTTGGCTAAAAATGCCTTGTATGTGAGCTTTTTTTTTTTTTTTTTTTTTGGTTTTGCGAGGTAGGGTCTCACTCTGGTCCAGGCTGACCTGGAATTAACTATGTAGTCTCAGGGTGGCCTCGAACTCTCGGCGATCCTCCTACCTCTGCCTCCTGAGTGCTGGGATTAAAGGCGTGCACCACCACGCCTGGCTTTTGTATGTGAGTTTTAAAGATACACACCTCCATATTTTCTTTCTTTTTTTTTTTAATTTTTATTTATTTATTTGCAAGCAGAGAGACAGATAGAAGAGTGGCAGACAGAGAGAGAATGGGCATGCCAGGGCCTCTAGCCACTGCAAACGAACTCCAGATGCATGTACCCCTTGTGCATCTAGCTTACGTGGGTCCTGGAGAATAGAACTGGGATCCTTTGACTTTGAAGGCAAACGCCTTAACCACTAAGCCATTTCTCCAACCCCTCCATATTTTCTTTCTTTCTTTTTCTTTTCTTTTCTTTTTCTTTGGGGGGGGATTTTGTTTTTTGAGGCAGGGTCTCATTCCAGCCCAGGCTGACCTGGAATTCACTATGTAGTCTCAGGTTGGCCTTGAACTCACAGTGATCTTTCTACCTCTGCCTCCCGGGTGCTGAGATTAAAGGCGTGCACCACGACACCTGGCTCAATATTTTCTTTAGCTTCACATGCAAACAAACTTTCAACTTGAGTCCTTGAGTGTTCTTTCTCCCTTATATTTTTAAACAATACAAATGAGAAAGTGAGGGACAAACAATAATTCTGAGAAAGCACAATGAGAACAAAGGATTAGGTATAGGTCAACTATTTAGGCCCTTAAGTGTCTCAAACTCAGCATGTCCAAACTAGCATTCACGGCTTCTCTGTCTTCACATGAAAATCAGAAATGTCTAACTGCCCCCCCCCCACACCACCATTATTCCTCATATCTATCATTCAGGCCTCCTCAAACCAACTTCCATTATAGCAGTCTCCGTTCCTTTTTTTTTTTTGTTCAGTTGCCTGTTTTATTTCAGGCTCTCACCTCCCCCCCACACACCCCGTTTTACAGCTGGACTTTCTGACTGGCACTGTGATCCTGTGGGCTGTCCTGGAATGACCTTTAAAAAGCAAGTCTAACCTGGTGGCACCTCTGCTTCCATCCCTTCCAAGGTTCTTCACAGGGGTGAAGGTCTTTCTTAGCACTCTGGAAAGTCTCTGGGTTCAGTGAATATTCAAGTTAACCAAGCATAGTAGTCGGGATAAAAATCAAGCCTTTTCATTTACTTGGCAAAGCTCTTCACAATCTATGGCTCCCACAGAGTCACTGGCCACTCCTGTACGAGGCCATGCAGATCTTACTCTTCCCACCTCCTAACTTGCAAACATCTTGCTTCCAGTTAACCATGCACTCTTCACTTCCTTCTATAAGACAAAGTTCACTACCCTATCCCTCACCAGATGAGGTAAAATCTGTCTGGGAATGTAGCTCAAGGGTACAGGCATGCCTAAAGTCCAGTACTTGACCCCTAGTACCCAAAATAACTATGTCCAAAGATCTGGTTTATGCTTTCTTGTTCCTTATTCTGTGTTTTCATCCACTGATGTTGTTGTTGGTGGTGGTGATGGTAGTGGTGTTATTTCTGTGTTTTGTTTTGTTTGAGATAGGATTTCACTATGTAGCCCAGGCCTGGGGTGTCTAGGGAACTATACTTTCAGAAAATCATTTTCCTTATTCATTGTTCCTTTCTTGCCTGATTCTTTGAGGCACAGACATGTGGTGTTAATGTATAAACTTCAGTTTCCTTTCAAAAACTAAAATCAAGCCTAGGTTGGTGGAACATTGCTTCAGTCCCACCACTCAGAAGGCTGAGGTAGGAGGATTTCCATGAGCTTGAGGCTAGCCTAGGGTTACCGAAAGTGCCAGGTCAACCTGGGCTAGAATGGGACCTTGCTTTGAAAAAAAATAAAAACAGTAACAAAAAATTAAATATAAAAATACTCCTGCCAGGGGGGCTGGAGAGATGGCTTAGCAGTTAAACGCTTGCCTATGAAGCCTAAGGACCTCGGTTCGAGGCTCGATTCTCCAGGACCCACGTAAGCCAGATGCACAGGGGGTGCATGCATCTGGAGTTCGTTTGTAGTGGCTGGAGGCCCTGGCGCACCCATTCTGTCTCTCTCTCTACCTGCCTATGTCTGTCTCTCTCTCTCTCTGTCAAATAAATAAATAATAAAATATAAAAAAAAAATACTCCTGCCCGATTTGGGGACACATGCCTTTGATCCTAGACTCAGGAGGCCAAGGTAAGAGGATCACTGTGAATTGGAGGCCAGCTTGAAAATACATAATGAATTCCAGGTCAGTCTGGGCTAGAGTGAAACCCTACCCCCAAAAAAACAAACAAACAAACAACAAAAAACAGGAAAGAAAAAACAAATAAACAAAAATACCCACTGGGTAAATAAGTAAACTTTTTTGTCTTTTTTCTTTATTAGTTATGTACATACTCAGTGTGTAAACAGCACATGTTGGTACCATCCTTAGCTTCTTCCCTGTCCTCTCCCCCCCTCTTTGGGGATTCCAGTTATCCCCAGGGGAATTGTGAATTGTGCATAGTGGGGGTATCAATCAGTTGTGAGGAAGAGGCAATATCTCTGTGCATAATGTCCCAACTCGTGTCTTTAACAATCTTTCTGCCCCCTCTTCTGCGCCTGAGCCATGTTGGGTTCGTTTTAAGTCTATTTCAGGGATGAGGTCTTGGGAGTCTCTGTGTCTCTGGATATTCGGTTTGGTAGGAGTTGAGTGTTCTTTGTGTCTATCTCCTTCACCCTAGTGCTGGTACCAGGTTCACCAAGAAAGCAGCACTCTTGCTCATTTCCCCAATTACTCTATGGTTTTAGCTGGGGCCCTGGTGAGGTGTGATGGGCTGACTCTCTCCTCAGGTTCTGTGTCCATCTGAAAAAAAGAAGCAAATTCTCCAACAGAGAATGAAGTCAGCACCGGATAAATGTGATAACTATTATTAGTTTAGAGAGAATTTAATAGGTACAGACCATCTTATAGCCCACGATTGGTGGGAACTTGATATTTGAGAGCAAACTCATTTTTTGGATATGATTCTGACTTGTTTCCCAGTACCAGCTATGGGTTCTGTTCCACTGAGCAGATCCATTAGCCAATTCAAGAACTGTTGGTTACCCACCGTGGCTGTGTGCCACAATTGCACTTGGATGAGCATCACATCAAGTTGTTTGCTGCTGAGTAGCTTTGATCACGCGTTGCTTGGACGGATGTTGGCCATTTTCCCCCAGTAGCTTGTTCAGCACCTTCTGACACTAGACAAGCTGTCTGGGGACTAATAAGTAAATTTATTTTAAAAAAAAATTTAAAGGGCTAGAGAGGTGGCTTAGCACTTAAGGCACTTGTCTATAAGGCTAAAGGACGAGCCTAGGCTGACCTGGAATATACTATGTATTCTCAGGCTAGCCTTGAACTCACAGTGATCCTCCTACTTTTGCTGGGAGTAAAGGTGTGAACCACTATGCCCAGCTGTATTTTACTATTATTTATTTATTTATTTTTTTTTTTGTATTTGTTTCTTGTTTTCTTGGTTTTTTAAGGTAGGGTCTCACTCTAGCTCAGGCTGTCCTGGAATTCATAATGTACTCTCAAGGTGACCTTGGAGATCCTCCTACCTCTGCCTCCCAATCTGCTGGGATTAAAGGAGTGCACCACCATGCATGGCCTCCTCTTATTTTTTTTTTTTTTAAATTCGTTTTATGAGGAATTAATTTTGCAGATTAGAAAAGCCCTTGTTTTACTGCAACTGGTATTTTGATCAGAAGTTTGAGAGAGGAGGTAGATGTCAAACAAATAAATCTACATTAAATTAGGTGGCTATGCATTTTTCTTTCTCTCTCTCTTTCTTTCTTCTTCTTCTTCTTTTTTTTTTTTTTTTTTTTTTTTTTGTTTGTTTCTCAAGGTAAGGTCTCACTCTAGCCCAAGATGACCTGGAATTATCAGAGTGGCCTTGAACTCACAACAATTCTTCTACCTCTGCCTCCCGAGTGCTGGGATTAATGGTGTGTGCCACCATGCCCAGTGCTATGCATTTTTCTATGAGAAAATAAAAGCAGAGTAAGAGGACAGAGAAAGACAGGAAATGGAGCAAATGGTGTTATTGTAATGGTGAGGTGCAGAGTCCTCTTGGACATACTGGCATTTGCACAGCAACATAGATACAACGATGGGGCCAGCTTTGCAGTTATTTTGGGGAAGAGCATTCCAGTCAGAGACAAGCAGGTGCAAAGGACCTAATGCCAAAGCTAAAGATGTGGAAGGGTGAACAAGAGTAGAAAATGAGGGCTTGGGAGACGGTTCAGTGCGTAAAGGCACTTGCTTACATAGCCTGCAGGCCTGGGTTTGATTTCCCAGTATCCACATCGAGTCAGATGTACAATGTGGTACATGCATCTGGAGTTCATTTGCAGTGGCAAAAGGCCCTGGCATGCCCATTATCTCTCTAAATACATATATACATAATACATACATAAAAACAAAATGTATTGCATAGACATATAAAAATATAATAATGCAAAATAAGATCAAGTACTCAGGAGGCAGAGGTAGGGGGAATCACAATGAATTCAGGGCCAGCCTGAGACTACATAGTGAATTCCAGGTCAGCCAGGACTAAAGCAAGACCCTACCTCGAAAATCTAAAATAGTAATAATAAAAATATGAATAAATAAATAAAAAGTAGACAATGAGGTTAAAAGGACATGGGGCCAGAGTATTTCCACAGGGCCAGATAGCACTGGAGGGACTTTAGATTTCATTTTGATTAACATTGAATGTCATTGAAATTTTCAGGGAGCAGGATGATGAACTTGTGAGTCAGGATCTGCTTGTTTTGTGGAGGTTGTAGGATGCAAGAAAGGACACAGTGGGGCCAGTTAAGATGCCAGTGCAGTGGTGAATGCACGGCTTTTGACTGTGACAATATCAGGGCAGGAAATGACAAAGGTCAGCTTTTTGTTATTTATGAAGGTGACACTGACAAAAGTCTAAGAATGCATTGGAATGTGTCTTTGGGAAAAGACAACAGTCAAGGTGGCCCTAGTGCATGTAATTTTATCCTCTTTCATTTGATTTTTCACTCATGTTTTTCTTTATTTATCCAGTATGTCTGCAGACTGGCATAACGCCAGTCTTAGATGCTGGAAAGACAAGGACAAGAAAACCTTTCGGTATAGAAGATTATAAACACACGTTTTTTTTTTTTTTTTTTTTTTTCGAGGTAGGGTCTCACTCTAGCCCAGGTTTATCTGGAATTCACTATAGAGTCTCAGAGTGGCCTCAAACTCAGTGATCCTCCTAACTCTGTCTCTAACTGCTGGAACTCAAAGTGCATGCCACCACACCCGGTTTCTCTTTGTTTTTGGACAGGGCCCCATATATCCCAGTCTGGATCCACTCCCTGTATGACCTTGAATTTCTAATCCTCCTGCCTTCACCTCTCAAGTGCTGGGATTAGACTCAGGACTTTGGGCATGTTAGATACAACTAACTGAGCCACATTCTCAGCCCTCAGCAAAACTTTAGTACTTATATGAAGTTTTTCAAGCATACCATATTTAAGGGCTTTGTGATATTTCATTTTATGAATATATTTTTTTAATATATCACACTTTCCTTGACATTTCCACATAGTTATTTTCTCAGAGGTTTAAAAAAAAAAAAAAAAGACGTTAGGGCTGGGAGATGACTCAGTGGTTAAAGATACTTCTTCGCAAAGCCTGCCAGCCCTGGTCCAATCACCTAGTACCCACATAAAGCCAGTTGTAAAATGGCACAGGCATCTGGAGTTCATTTGCAGTGGTAAGAGTCCCTGGTGTGCCCATTCATTCCCACTCTCCTCTCTCTACTTGCAAATAAGTAAAATAAATAAATAAATAAATTTAAAGACCTCACAATGGACTTACTAGGCCAAAGGATAGAAATTTCTTAAAAACTTTGCAGAAAATTGTTTTCTATGTCTGCTACTATAAACTTGGTCAAAAGCCTATTGCTGAGGGGGTCAAAAGTCCTAGAGGGAAAGCTATTGTTTGGCTAAATGAACAACAAACTGCCTTCTAAATATTTGTTTCTGCGCATAGATTAGTGCTGCTCTCAGCTTTGATCAGAGAACCTTCTTTGTGCATTGGACACTGGTTGATACAGAGACTCATAACCAGGTAAAGTGCTGAGAATAAGTGACTGCTGAGTGCTGAGCCCTAAGTGGTACATCTATACAATCCCCTCCAAGGCTCAGGGAACATCAAGAAAGAAGGCAGAATGTATGCAAGAGCCAGAAGACGGAATGGGATGCTATCTTCTGGACAAGAAATGTCCTTTGTACTCATGAACTCATAACAGTTATGATTAGCTGCATAAGATCAGTGCAAGATTGTGTTCATTAACATCCAATTATGGATGGAGCAAGTGCTCATGAGACCCTCACCTCTCCCTTAGGAGTTACTGGCAGTTAATAGTTGCTGGAGGAGTTGGAGACACTTTCTTCAGTGGCGTACCCACTGGTATATGGCCCATGCTCCATACCTATGTTCACATAAGCAACCTTGTTAAAGTCAGTTGTTACGAAAACAAACAAAATCAAAATAGAAGGAGGACTACTTAGGAAGAAGGAAGGGCTTAGTAGGAGTAGAAGGGGGACAAGAGAAGGTAATGGGGAGAAAATGTAATCAAAATACATTATGTGGGCTGGAGAAATGACTTAGAAGTTAAGGCACTTGCCTGTGAAGTCTAAGGACCCAGGTTTGATTCCTCAGTACCTACATAAGTCAGATGCACAAGGCACCACATATATCTGGAGTCTATTTGCAGTGGCTGGAGGCCCTGGCATGGTCATTTTCTCCATCTGTCTATCTGCCTCTTTCTCTCTCCCTCAAACAAATAAATGAAATATTAAAAAATACATTATGTACATGTATAAAATTTGTAAAAAAATTAATTAATCTAAATTAAAAATAAATAATAAGGGCCAGCTGTGATGGTGCACGCCTTTAATCCCAGCACTCGGGAGGCAGAGGTAGGAAGATCACCATGAGTTGGAACCCACCCTGAGACTACATAGTCAATCCAGGTCAGCCTTGACTAGAGTAAGACCCTACTTCAAAAAAACCAAAATAATAATAATAAATAAATAAATAAATAAATAAATAAATAAATAAATAAATAAATAAAACAATATGAGGAATACTTAAGGACCAATAATATAAAACCTTATGAATTTTTCTATATGGGCTGGATATATGCTCAGTCGCTAAGTGAGCTTCCTGGACAAGTATGAGGGCCTGAAACCACCCAAGTTTGAATCTCCAGAACCCATGTAACCCCAACCAAAAGACACAGGCTTGCAGACTGGATTAAAGAGCAGGATCCTACCAACTATTGCCTCCAGGAAACTCACCTCTCAATAAAAGATAGAAACCTTCTTAGGGTGAAAGGTTGGAAAACGGTATTTCAAGCAAATGGGTCTAGGAAACAAGAAGGGCTTGCTATCCTAATACCTGACAGGATAGACTTCAAACCAACATTAGTGAGGAACGATAAAAAAAGGCCACTTTATACTGATTAAAGGAACACTCCAACAGGAGGACATCACAATCCTAAACATATATGCTCCTAACATGGGGGCCCCCAAGTTCATCAAACAAACACTATCAGGCTTAAGGTCAGAGATAACTCCTAACACAATAGTAGTGGGTGACTTCAACACCACACTCTCATCACTTGACAGGTCTACCCAGCAAAAAATAAACAGAGAGACATCTGCATTAAATGATGTCATGGAACAAATGGACCTAACAGATATATACAGAACCCATGTAAGTAGCTGGGCATGTGTACCTGTAACACCAGTCCTGCAAAGGGGAGCATTAAAAAAAAAATCTAGAACCAGGGTTGTTCCTGTGCCCATGTGGAAAAACCAAGGCAGGAAGATCACTTGATCCAGGAGTTTAAAACCAGCCTGGGAGCCCGATGTTGTGGCGCATGCTTTTAATCCCATCACTCCAACACCTCTGTGTGTCTTCACTTCCCTGAACTGAATAGGAAGTCTTCCCAAGTGCCTCAGAAAAACAACACAAAGATAGGAATTTTTAGTTAAAAGATATAGTATTTTGTTGTTGTTGTTTCAAGATGAAAAGTTCTATTTTTTTCTCCATCAGTAATAATAAAGAAGCCGGGCGTGGTGGCGCACGCCTTTAATCCCAGCACTCGGGAGGCAGAGGTAGGAGGATTGCCATGAGTTCGAGGCCACCCTGAGACTACATAGCTAATTCCAGGTCAGCCTGGACCAGAGTGAGACCCTACCTTGCAAAACCAAAAAAAAAAAAAAAAAAAATAATAATAATAATAATAATAAAAAGAATACAGGGACATGCGTGGTGGCGCATGCCTTTAATCCCAGCACTCAGGAGGCAGTGATAGGAGGATTCGCCATGAGTTCAAGGCCACCGTGAGAGTACATAGTGAATTCCAGGCCTGCCTGGGCTAGAGTGAGACCCTACCTCAAAACAACAAACAACAACAACAAAAGCCTGGGTAACAAATAAAAATAAAGAATGAACTTCACCCTAATCTGCACTTGTCTGTATTCTTTTTGGTTTTTGTTGTTTTCCAGGTAGAGTCTCACTCTAGCCCAGGCTGACCTGGAACTCACTGTGTAGTCCCAGGCTGGCCTCAAACTCACAGTAATTCTCCTACCTCTACCTCCTGAGTGCTGGGATTAAAGGCATGGGCCACCACGCATGGCTCTGTATTCTTTATCATCACTGATGGAGAAAAAAACAGAACTTTTCATCTTGAAACAAAAAAAAATACTATATCTTTTAACTAAAAATTCCTTTCTTTGTGATATTTTTTCTGAGGCACTTGGGAAGACTTACCTATTCAGTGCAGGGAAGTGAAAACACACAGAGCTGCTGGATGTAAAAGAAAGTGGAACAAATGAGTCAAGGTCAAAGCGGAAGGGCAGGATTGTGAGGCCCTGTGGCTCCTTTTACTGGGTGCTCAGCTGCTGTCCTTCTCATTTTGCAGTTGGCCTCCTGCCAAACACCAAGTGCCTGCCCTTTACCTCCCTCCAGCATCCTGCCCAAGACACAGGAGTTGAGACACAGAAGCCCAAGCTTCCACCCTTCTGTCCTCACCCTGCAGTGCAAATCCCAGGATATTCTGGCTAGAGTAGAGTGATTTCTGAGGGTTCCCAGCAGCCAGAATGGCCTTAAGGGATTTCTTGTGTTTGGGCAGTGTTCTTCCTTGAATGAAAAGATCAAAGACATTGCTTGCCACAAGAATACACAAGTTAATAGATTTAGTATGTTCAGTGTCCCACAGAATAATGAAAGTATAAGAGATGCTTGATGTGCTATTTTTGAAAAATATGTTCCCCTTTGCGCTGGTTAAGCATGGGCTTTACTGTCAGACTAGGTTGAAATCTTGCTCTTGCTTTTGCCACTTACTTGTGGGAACCTCATCAGGTTTGGTTTTTCCAGGTAAGGGTTCAATCTAGCCCAGGCTCACCTGGAATTCACTGTGTCGTCTCCCGGTGGCCTTGGATTCACAGCAATCCTCCTACCTCTGTTTCTTTTGTTTGTTTGTTGTTGTTGTTTAGTATTTTATTTATTTATTTACTTGAGGTGAGGGGAGAGGGAGGGAAAGAATGGGCACACCAGGGACTCTAGCCACGGCAAATGAACTCCAGACCATGTGCCACTGGGGAATTGAACCTGGGTCCTTTGGCTTTGCAGGCAAACACCTTAACCGCTAAGGCATCTCTCCAGCCCTTCATCAGTTTTGATTTCTATGCTCCAGATTCCTTAGGCAGAATGGCACTAACAGTATTCAACTGAAACTATGAATGTTAGATGACATAATGTATGAAAAACCAATGCAGTACCAATTTCTAAATTTTTATTTCTTATCAGACCTAGAATGATATCTTCTATGATTCTGCAAATCAAATGAATTCAATAAATCAGCACACAGTGAACATATCCAAGTCTTTTCTTATTTCTTTCTGTTTTGAATACCTTAAACTTCTGGTCCTCTTGCCTCCACCTCCTTAGTGCTAGAATTACAGATGTGTGCTCCCATGCACAGTTTGTGCAATGCTAGGACAGAACCCAGGGCTTTATGCATGCTAGGCAAGCACTCTGTCAACTAAGACACAATCCCAGTGAACACGGGTCTAGTTCTATGCCGCCACAGACATCAGAGAATTACTGCTAAGGGAGAAAACTTGCTGGATTTTCAGTGCAGCATTTTGGTGCTCATTTTGCTGACATTCATGTGTGCAGGTAATGGAATCTGGGTCAGTATATGTCAAAAAAGAAAGAAAGAAAGAAAGAAAGAAAGAAAGAAAGAAAGGAAGGAAGGAAGGAAGGAAGGAAGGAAGGAAGGAAGGAAGGAAGGAAGGAAGGAAGAAAAAGAAAGAAAGGGACTGAGAACTTGGGGAGCAGCCAATTGTACCTAGACCCTGCAGTACAATGGCTGCCACAGAGCCTGAACTACTGACTTGATACCAAAATCTCATAAAATTTGAAATCTGAACCATTCCAAAATCATGAATGTTTTAAGCACCGAAATGTGGTGGTTTGAAAGTAAAGCATCCCCTACAGCCTCAGGTGTTTGGGGTTAAGCATTATGCTTTGTCTTCAGCTGGTGAACCCTTTAAAAGGTGGGGCTGGACCTTGGAGGTACTTAGCCTACCCTGTGTGTGTGCAGAATGGGCATCCCAGAGCTTCTTGCTACTGTAAACTAATTTCAGACACATGCACCACTTTGTGCATCTGCCTTTATGTGGGTACTAAGGAATCAAATTCAGGCCATCAGGTTTTGCAAATAAGCACTTTAAAAATTACCATTATTGTAGCCGGGCGTGGTGGCGCACGCCTTTAATCCCAGCACTCGGGAGGCAGAGGTAGGAGGATCACCGTGAGTTCAAGGCCATCCTGAGACTACATAGTGAATTCCAGGTCAGCCTGGGTCAGAGTGAGACCCTACCTCGAAAAAACAAAAACAAAAATTACCATTATTGTAAGCTAAATATTATATACTATCATTATTTTAACTCTAGGATTTTATAGTCAGAAAAAATGGAGTCCTAGGCTGCTTTAAACCATGCCATTGTGCTTTAAACCCCCCAAGGCAGTTCTGGATGTGGTGATGCATACCTGTAATCCCAGCACTTTGGAAACCGAGGCAGAAGCATCGTGAGTTTGAGGCAATATGGGCTACATATAGTGAGACCTGGTCTCAAAATGGTAACAATAACAACAGGAATAATGAAACCAACCACAAAACAGCCCAAAGATCTCTCCTGTCCTTCAGAATCAAAATTTATTTTTTTACTGTGATCTCCCAAGGTCTGGTATCTTCTGACCTCCAGCTCTCTGGCCTCTTCTGCTACTCCAGTTGTTTCTGCTATTCTTGCTCTGCTCAACTCTTTTTTTTGTTTCTACTCATCTCTTTACCACACCTCAATATCAGGGTACACTCACCCCCACTTCAGAGCCCTTGCACTTGCTGACTTTGGGCCTGAAAATCTCTCCACTTAAGTCAAGATTTCTCCCTACCTCACACCCTCCAGGACTATGCTGAAGTGTTAGTATCTTTTCAGTGAGTCCAATTCTGAGAACCCTAGTTAAACTGGAGCATTACTACAATGGTGACCTGCACCATAGCTATTCAAGAGGCTGAGGAAGGAGCATCACTGTAGCCCAGGAATAAGTAGTCATGTCTTTAATCCCAGCACTCTGGAGGCAGAGGTAGCAGGATTGTTGTGAGTCCAAGGCCACCCTGAGACTACATAGAGAATTTGTGAAACCCTACCTCAAAAAAAAAAAAAAAAAGAAAGAAAGAAAGAAAGAAAGAAAGAAAGAAAGAAAGAAAGAAAAGAAAAGAAAAGAAAAGAAAAGAAAAAGAAAGAAAGAAAGAAAGAAAGAAAGAAAGAAAGAAAGAAAGAAAGAAAGAAAGTCAGCCAGGACAATATAGTGAGTCTTTGCCTCAAGCAAAGGAAGAACATGGGCCAAGGAGGAGATGATTCAGTGGTTAAAGGTGACTTGATAGTCTAGGTTTGATTCCTCAGTACCCATGATGTACCCATGTAAATGTAAAGCCAGATCTGAGGAATTGAACCTGGGTCCTCAGGCTTCGTAGGCAAGTGCCTTAACTGCTAACCCATCATTCCAGCCCTATTATCTTCCTTTTTAAAAAATATTTTTTATGGGCTGGGCATGGTGGAACAAGACTTTAATCCAAGCACTTGGGAGGCAGAGGTGGGAGGTTTGCCATGAGGTTGAGGCCAGCCTGAGAATACATAATGAATTCCAGATCAGCCTGGACTGTAGGAAGACGCTACCTTGAAAAACAAAAACAAACAAAAAAATTATTTATTTATTTGAGAGAGAGACAGAGAGAAAGTGGCAGACAGATAGAGAATGAGTATGGGTGCATCAGCGCCTCCTGCCACTGAAAATGAACTCCAAATGCATGTGTCACTTCATGCATCTGGCTTACATGGGTACTGGGGAATCAAACTCAGGCCATCAGGCTTTGAAAGCAAGTGCCTTTAACTGCTGAGCCATGTTTTCAGCTGCTAGTACTATTTTTGACACTACAGAATTATAAGTTTAATGAGGGTGCATATATTATGTTATAGACGTTTGGACCTTGATAGCTTAATAATTAAAATTTAATGAACTAAAAAAATTAATGAATTAATGAATGAGTGATACATCCCTCTAGTTTGTTGCTTGTTTTGAAACAAGGCTTTATGTATCCCAGATGACTATGTAGCTAAGGATGACCTTGAACATCTGATCCTTCTGCTTCTACCTCCAAAGTACTGGGATTACAAAGCATGTCTCTGTGTGTGTGTGTGTGTGTGTGTGTGTGTGTGTGTGTGTATATGTATATACATATATATATAATATATATATATATGGTGCTGGGAATTGAACTCAGGGTTTTCTGTGTGCTAGGCAAGCACTGTACCAAGTGAGCTACATTCCCAGCCCCCGTACCTCTCTACTTTGTAACAGAAGATTTAAGAAAATACTTTAATGAAAGTACCCTCATGTACTGAGATAGGGCCCATTCCAGGGAAGAAAAGAGCACCACGGAGGACATCTTGGGGGGGCTGAAGACAAACTTGTCATGGGTGAATTTGCAGAGGGCTAAACCTTTTTATTGGGTTACCACAATAAAACCTTAATCGTGGTAATTGGGGAAAACTTAACCTCATCTCAGAAATTCCATTGCTTTAGAAAAACCCATTTATAGCCATTTCCCATTCATGTTAATAGAGCTCTCCTTTTCCTCTAAGTCCAGTAGAGCCAAAAGAAATTACTTCAAGGGCCTCAAAGGGAACAACTAGCTAAATATAGCCACATCATACTGTAAAAAATAAAGGCTGTGTAAGTCTGCCAAAATAGGATCCCATCAACAAGGAACATATTATGTTCTTCGTATCAACCTTGAGGTAGGACAGTTTAAGAAACTAAGTCTCACTTCTGTTTGTTTTTCTTTTTTTTAAATAATAATTGGAACTTTTTAGAGAGTACTACGGAGAACCTAAGGCCTCACACATCTACGTAAGTGCTCTACCACCGAGCCCAGAAAATTTGAATGACCTAGTGTTTGGACTGTCCTATTAACGTGCATCGTGGGTATTTAAAGACAGGGAGCTACATGACTCCAGACAAAAATATACGCTATCGTCCTGTAAGCTATGTGTGCCATCCCAGCTGCTGTGACAGCATTTGTCATGTGGTGACAGCCCACCTCTTCCTGCTGATACACACACTCAAACCAGTGTTCCAGCCCTTTGCTAGGGTCTTATGTGAATTTTTAAAAAATATTTTATTTTTATTGATTTGAGAGAGGAGAGAGAGAGAGAGAGAGAGAGAGAGAGAGAGGACACACTAAGGTCTCTAGCCACTGCAAATGAATTCCAGACACATTAACCACCATGTGCATCTGGCTTATGTGGGATCTGGGGAATCAAACCTAGGTCCTTAGGCTTTGTAGGCAAGCTCCTTAACTGCTAAGCCATCTCTCCAGCCCTTATGTGAATTTTTTTAAGTCGTTTCATGAATCCTTTGAAAGCAGAACATAAGACACCTTTAATCTGCATTTCAGACCATCCAGCCAGTAGAGATTATGTGTCAGTAGTATGTAGTTTGGGGCCAGAGAAGTGAAACCAAACACATTCTCAGGCTTGTGTAGGGTCTCTCAATACTAGGATTAAGCACTGGCCTCAGAGGCTAAGTAAAATAGTCATTAAACAAAACAAAACAAAATCCTTACCCAGGAAAAGTTTTACTTATAGCTTCCTCTCTTGGTGCAGGTAAGTTAAACAGGAAGCAGTAATGAGAAAGATTTTCTTAGAGAATGGAGGTCTTTTTTTATAGACAGGCTGAAGAGGAAGGAATAATAAGAACAGATAGGGGCACCCTGGAAAAAGAGAGTAAGCCAATGCACAAGGCAATATGATGTAGGGTTAGCACAAACAGAAGCCCAGTTATATGCAGCGATTTGACATGAAAGAAACTCTATAGCAGTTATGTCAATGTGTGCAAAGAAAACCATCACCTGGGAACTCACTGAAGGAAATTCTCAGGTCCTCTCCAGACGCACTGAATCACTACTTCTTTAACAAAAAAAAATTTTTTAAGATTTTATTTTTATTTATTTATTAGAGACAGAGAGATAGAGAGAGAGAGAGAGAGAGAGAGATGGGTGTGCCAGGGCCTCTGGCCACTGTAAACGAACTCCAAATACATGCGCCACCTTGTGCATCTGGCTTACATGGGTCCTGGAGAATCAAACCTCGGTCCTTGGGCTTCACAGGCATATGCCGTAACCATTAAGCCATCTCTCCAACCCCCTGAATCACTACTTCTATGGGTAGAGTCCAGCAAGCTGACCTGGAATTCACTATGTAATCTCAGGGTAGCCTCAAACTCGTGGTAATCCTCCTACCTCTGCCTCTCAAGAGCTGGGATTAAAGACATGTGCCACTACACCTGGCCTCCAGCTCATTCTGATGTTAGCTAAAGTTTGAAAACCATTGAATATAAGCAATCTTGTACTATAGTGCATTCACTGGCCAATATTAAGGGACATTACAATCACTATCTGGTAGGCAGGAATGGTGATGTACTCCAGGAATCCCCACATTAGAAAGGTTAAGTCAGGAGGATTCTGAGTTTGAGGTCAGCCTGGGCTATATATAGCAAGATTTGTCATTAAATAGCTAGATTAATCACTAGCTATATCCCTGACTGATTGAATACACACACACACACACACACACACACACACACACACACACACACACACATATATATATATAATTTTATCTTTTGTTCATGATCTGTCTTTACCTATAATTTCTGTGTACTAGGTCAGTCCATATTTTTATAACATTTATGTTTCATCATTTCTCTGTATGCTTTCTTTATAAAAGAACTAAATTCTACTTTTTATGAAAAACAGAGGTGGTAACATTTGAAACTTCTCTTAAAGGCTACATTGAGATTCACTATGTGCTAAATTCAGCTCAAAAACTTCCAAAGAAACAAAGGATTAGTCCCCATTCTTCAGAGACAATAGTCACTTGAAAGAAATTTAGGAAATTAACAAGGACCACATAAAGGAGCATCAAGGAGCTTAAGTGATTAGGGAATGTGAAGGGAAGAAGTAATCACAATAGAAAGGCTTCCAGAAGCTTTGGTCAACACTAGGAAGAAATAATGGATAGCAAAGGGTTGGCCGGCAGTGGGGAAGGTCTTCCAGGTTTAGAGAGTGGCCTTTCCAAGGGCCAAAAGAGAGGAACTAGCAAGTCATGTGCTGGATGATTTCTGCCAATTAACTTGGCTCAAGAGGAAGGTCATGTTAGGGAATAACAAAAATGAGGCTGAGAAGTTGACAGCAAGCCCAGAACGCTAAACCAAGAGATATGGCAACCAGTAAACAGGGAACCTTATATATTCCCAAATGAGGCAGTGAGATCATGACTACTACAGAATCCTGAAAAAAAAGTTGATACCCACATTAATGTTGTTATAGAAATAAATCCATGGGGGCTGGGCAGATGACTCAGTGGTTGAAGATGCTTGCTTGCAAAGCCTGACCACTGGAGCTTAATTCCCCAGCATCCACGTAAAGCCAGATACAATCCAAAGCTCACTGTTGCAGGAGTAACCCTGTCTCAGAAGGTGGAACACAAACACGTCAAGGTTGTTCTCTGACCTCCACATGTGTGCGCCCATACAGACACATACAGACTTGTGCATGCACGTATGCATGCAAAATAAGTAAATAATAACAACAATAAAAACTCTATGGGACAGAAAGATGGCTTAGCAATTAAGGCGCTTGCCTGCAAAGCCTAAGGACCCTAGTTCTATTCCCTAGAGCCCACATAAACCATATGGTGGCACATGCATTTGGAGTTCATTGCTAAAGGCCCTGGTGCACCCATCCTCTTTCTCTCTCTTTCTCTAATAAGTAAAAATAAATAAAATAAAATTTAAAAACTCTATAAAAGCCATTTGAAGCAGGAATTTTACAAGCAAGATACATAATAATTATTTGCATTATCCTTTCTTATGTTAATATGCCTCAAGAACATTGCCACATTTGCCCCAGCATCACCATGAAAAATAACTCTAATGTAAATTATTTGTGCTAGAAAGTAGCCCTTAGCCTGTAAGCACAGCACTAGAGAGGCTGAGGTAAGAGAATGGCTGTGAGTTCCCGATTTAGAGACCAACTTTGGTTACAGAGTGAGTGTCAAGTTAGCCCGAGCTAGAGTGAGATCCTATCTCAAACAAACAAAAAAGAGAAAGTAAGCCTTGCCACATGAAATTCTATTATGTAAAAGAAGCTTAGGCTTTCTTGAGTAAATCCTAAATCGGTGCAACTATGATCTGCCCCACTTGCACTGAACGCTAAAGGCTAAAACCACTTAGCTCCAGTTGAACCCTGAACCCCAAGTGTTGCAGTCAGGTTTGCATTGCTAGCACAAAACACCTGACCAAGAGCAGCTTGTGGGAAAAAGGGGTTTATTTTGGCTTACAGGCGAGGGGAAGCTCCATGATGGCAGGGGAAAATGATGGCCTGAGTAGAGGGGGGGACATCACCTACTGGCCAACACCAGGGGGACAATAGCAACAGGAGAGTGTGCCAAACACTAGCAAGGGAACACCGGCTATAACAACCATAAGCCCACCCCCAACAATACACCTGCTCCAGGAGGCATTTATTCCCAAATTTCCATCAGCTGGGGACCTGGCAGTCAGAACACCTAAGTTTATGGGGGACACCTAAATCAAACCACCACATCAAGTGTGTTACAGATTTTCACCTTTGTTCTGAGTTTCAATGGAGATAACTGTACCTGTCTTCATATTGCATTAACAAAGATTAAATCACTCTAAAATATCTTGGTATTTAAATCACACCAAGCTGGGTGTGGTGGTGCACACCTTTAATCCCAGCACTTGAGAGGCAGAGGTAGGACTGAGTTTGAGGTTACTCTGACTACACAGTGAATTCCAGGTAAATCTGAGTTAGAGTAAGACCCTACCTCAAAAAAATATAATAATAATAATAAATAAATAAATACCAAATACATCACATAAAAGAGCAAGCATGATACTGTAGTGTGTGGTGTTAACCCTGAATTCGATTTTCTTTTCAACTTAGTCTTTGACATGCGTAAGAAACCATCTGTATTTAAACACATTTGTTCACTCTGGGGTCCACACAACTCGCGGATACTGTGGGGAATTGAAATCAAAAGCAAAGCTGATAGATAGCAAATCTATGCAGGAATTTTTGCCAAGGCTAGACAATTCAGGAAGTGATTTCAAAGTGAAACCTGCCAGGGACTCTCAGAGCCAGGGAGAGTAAGTATTGAGAAGCAGAGCCCAGACATTTAATACAGCGTGCCTAAGGGTTAGCACTGATGTTCTGGAGAAAACTGTTAAGTGTTGAGAATGAAGGACTGAGTGTCGGCCATTTGAATGAAGACAGGAGTGTAAGGATATCATACTTGGGCTGGGAGATGGCTGTTAGTAGAGTGCTTGCTGAGTAAGCATGAGGAGTCCAGATTCCCAGAACACACTTAAAAATCCAGCCTTCATCAGTACTGGGAAGGTTCAGATCGGAAATCTGGGGATTGCTGGCTAGTCTAGCTGAATCTATGAACTCCATGTTCAGTGAGAGAAACCTGTCTCAAAAAATAAGATGAGTGCTAGAAAGATGGCTTAGCAGTTAAAGGTGCTTACCTGCAAAGCCAAAGGACCCAGGTTCAATTCCCCAGGATCCACATAAGCCAGATTCATGCATCTGGAGTTCGTTTGCAGTGGCTGGAGCCCTGGTGTGCCATTCTCTCTCTCTCTCTCTCTTTCCCTCTCTCTCATTTAAAGAAATAAAACTAAAAAGTCTAATTTAGTAAAAAATAATATAGCCAGGTGTGATGGCACACGCCTTTAATCTCAGCACTTGGGAAAGCAGAGGTAGGAGGATCGCCATGAGTTTGAGACCACCCTGAGACTACATAGTGAATTCTAGGTCAGTCTGGGCTAGAGTGGGACCCTACCTCAAAAACACAAAAATAATAAATACATAAATTGAAACCAGACGTGGTGGTATGCACCTGTCATCCCAGGTAGAAGGTGGAGGTACAAGGATCAGAAGTTCAAGGTCATCCTCACCTACACAGCAAGACAGAGGCCAGCCTGGGGCTATATATGAGACTGTCTCAAAAAGGGGGCGTGGGGAGCCGGGCATGGTGGTGCACACCTTTAATCCCAGTACTCGGAAGGCAGAGATAGGAGGATTGCCATGAGTTCAAGGTCACCCTGAGACTACAGAGTGAATTCCAGGTCAGCCTAGGCTAGAGCAAGACCCGAGGAGGAGTGGTGGGTTGGGGCGATGATCAACATGCTAGCTTGCAAAACCTGTTAGCCTGAGTTCAATTCCCCAGCACCTGTATAAAGCCCTGTGCAAAATAACACATTCATCTGTCATCCTAATGCACCTATGACAATGGGAGGTAGAGCCAGGAGCCAGGAAACTTGAGAGCATTCTCTTGCAAAGTCTGGCAGTTCATTTGCGGCAGCCAGAGACCCTGTGTCAAAAAAGGTGGAGCACAGACACCTGGAGGTTGTTCTTTGACTTCCACATGTGCACACAAATCCGGTCAAACATAAACCAAACTATAAACAGTGGTTATATTTGCTGGGGTGAATTTTTTACTATTTTATAATCTTGCTATTACTTAATAATAAAAGCAAATAAAGGCGACTATCGTGCCAGATAATATGATAAGTACTTTGCATTTATTAACTATTGTGTTTATGACACTACTCTAAGACAGGTATATTTTATGGATGAAAACTGAAGTTCAGAGAGAGAGATTCATCCAAGGCCATGCTACCAGTAAATGGCAGAGCTGATTTTAAGCCAAGTAGTGCAGCCAGAGTCCATGACCCTCATAACTCTATAATATCATCCTTGTTATTTATTTATGGATATATTTTTGCAGTGATTATGTTCCACTATAAATCAAACACAACATGAATATTAAAACATTGGTGCTTTATTGTATATAGTTTGGAAGTTAATACAATCTATAAACAAGGAAATTAGAATTACTCAATGATATTTTGCTAAATATTCAGCATTTTGATTTTTTTTTTCAGATTGTATAATCTTCTGTCTTTATCTAATTCTTGATTATTAGACACTTTGGGCTTTCCAGTTCTTCTATATTATAAATATTTGAGTTGACATGTATATGTATATCCATCAATTTTTTTGTTTCGTTTTGTTTTTATGAAGCAGGGTCTCACTGTCACCTAGGCTTACCATGACTCACCCTGTATCCAAGACGGCCTTGAACTCACAGCAATCATCCTACCTTAGCCTCCCTAGGGTTGCTGGGATTACAGGCATGAGGACCATGCTGGGCATATGTATCCATCATTCTTTTAGGAGACTTGTACATATTTGTTTGCTTTGTTTTGCTTTGTTTGTTCTGTTTTTCTTCAAAAATTTTTTTATTTATTTGAGAAAGAGAGAGAAAGAGACAGATGGAGGGGAAGAGGGGGAGAACGGGTGCACCAGGGCCTCTAGCCATTGTAAACAAGCTCCAGACACATGAACCACCTTGTGCACCAGGCTTTACCTGGGTACTGGGAAATCAAACTCTGGTCCTTAGGCTTTGTAGGCAAGCACCTTAACCACTGAACCATCTCTCCAGCCCTTGTTTGTTCTGTTTTTCAGACAGGGTCCCATTTTATATCCCAGGCTAGCAGTCCTTCTTCCTCAGCCTTCCTGAATGGTGGAATTAAACGCATGTTTATCATACCCAGAAGAGACTATATTTCATTAACATTTTAAAAATTTTATTTATTTATTTATTTACTTAAGAGAGAGAGAGAGAGAGAGAGAGAGGCAGATATATATATAGAGAGATGGGCATGCCAGGGTCTTCAGCCACTACAAACAAACTCCAGTTGCATGTGCCACCTTGTACATCTGGCTTACATGGGTCCTGGGGAATCAATCGATCCTGAGTCCTTTGGTTTTACAGGCAACCACCTTAACGACTAAGCCATCTTTCTAGCCTTCATTAATTTTTTTTGTTGTTGTTTGTTTGTACCTTAACCATAAAGCCATCTTTCCAGCCCAGCTTTCTTATTAAATTTTTATTTATTTTATTTGTGTGTGTGAGAGAGAGGCAGATACAGAGTGAGTATGAGTATGCCAGGGCTTCCTACCACTGCAAACAAACTCCAGATGCATGTGCCACTTTGTGCACATGGTTTTATGTGGGTATTGGGAATTGAACTCAGGCTCTTAGACTTTGCAGGCAAGCGCCTTAACCACTGAACCATCTCTGCAGCCCTCATTAACTTTTTTATGGTTGTTTGTTGAGACAAAATCTCATGCATCCCAAGTTGTCTTCAAACTCATTATGTAGCTGAGGATGACCTTAAATTCTTGATCTCCCTGCTGATGTTACAGTTACAGTGTCAGTTACTGTTTCCTTGCTGGACAAAATATCCAGCCAGAGTAGCACTTAGGGAAAGAAAAGGTTTATTTCAGTTTATAGTTTTGAGAAGTGTCCACTGTGGTGAGGAAAGCATGGCAGGAACATGTAGCCAGTGTCACATCTTCACATTAGCGGGCGGGGGGGGGGGCGGTATAGAAAGCACCAGCCAAAGGGGCTGAGCTGTAATGGCTCAAGACCTGGCCCCAGTGACACACTTCCTCCCACAAGGTTCCATCTTTCTTTTATTGTTTTTTCCAGATAGGGTCTCGCTCTAGCTCAGGCTGACCTGGAATTTACTATGTAGTCTCAGGGTAGCCTTGAAGTCACAGTGATCCTCCTACCTCTGCCTCTGAGTGCTGGGATTAAAGGCGTGTGCCACCACGCCCGGCTAGGTTCCATTTTATAAAGATACCACAAACAGCACCACCAACTGAAGATTAAGCATTCAAACACATGGTGGGGGACATTTTACATCCTAACCTGTATATACAAGCGTGCACTGCCACATCTAGTTTGTGTGATGCTGGGGACAACCTGAGGCTCTCGTTCATGGCAACTGAACAAGGACCTCACTGAGGAGAAAGGGAGACACTGTGTGAAGGCAGTAGGCAAGTAGCAGTCTCATTTTCGAACTATAGTTCAGTATATAGTACTGTACGTGTATATCTATGTATGTGTGGAATTTCCCATAGTTTAAAAACTCCTTGAGCATAAGATGCACTTGATAATATGTTGCACATCATATGACAAAGTACAATAATGCAAGCTCCATAATTTCTCCAAGAATATTTGTTGAAAAAAATAATTGAGAAGGAATTATTTGGGGGGAGAAATCAGACCAGCAAAAGGTTGGCAGAGGGGAGGGAGGGATGAGAGGATGGGGACAAATAAGAACAAATTATATTGACACAAGCATGAAAAGATTATAATAAAATATATTACTTTGTATGTTAACTTTAAAAGTTAATTTTAAAAATGATTAAGGAAGCCCGGCATGGTGGCACATGCCTTTAATACCAGCACTCAGGAAGCCGAGGTAGGAGGATTGCTGTGAGTTTGAGGCCACCCTGAGACTACATAGTTAATTTCAGCTGGGCTAGAGTGAGACCCTACCTCGAAAAAAAAAAAAAAAAAAAAAAAAATTAAGGGCTGAGGGCATAGCTCAGTAGTATAACACTTGCACAGCATGCATGAGGCCCTGGGTTTGATTGCCAGAACCAGTAACTAATAAATAAATTAATCTACATGTGGTGGCATATACCTGTAATCCCAACACTTGGGAGATGGAGGCAAAAGGAGGAGGAGTTTAAGGCTAGCCTCAGCTACATAGTGAGTTGGAGGCCAGACTGGGTTATGCTAGACCCTTTCTCACAGAAAGAAAAAGAAGGAAAAAAGGAAGGAAGGAAAGAGAGAGAAAAAAATAGAAAGAAGGCTGGGTGTGGTGGCACATGCCTTTAATTCCAGCACTTGGGAGGCAGAGGTGTGAGTTCAAGGACACCCTGAGACTACATAGTAAATTCCAGGTCAGTCTGAGCTAGAGAAGAATGAGACCCTATCTTGGAAAACCAGCTAGTAAGAAAGAAAGGAAGGAAAGAAAGGACAGAGAGAAAGAAAGGAAAGAAAAAAATAAAGAGAAGAAAAGAAAAAAAAGAAAAGAGATTGGAGAGATGGCTTAGTGGTTAAGGGTTCTTGCTTGCAAGGTCTGACAGCATGGGTTTGATTTCCCAGTACCCACATAAGACCACACGCAGAGTGGTACATGCACCTGGAGTTCAGTTGCAGTAGCAGAAGGCCCTGGAGCTCTCTCTGCTTGCTAATAAATAAAAATATTTTTTAAAAAGAAGACCAGGTGTGATGGCATCTGGGGCTAAATAGTGAGTTCTAGGTCAAAGAGGCTGAGATAGGAGGAGCACTGTGAATTGGAAGCCACCTGATTACATAGTGAGTCCTAAGCCAGTATCAGACTCTGTATCAGAAAACAAAACAAGTTAATAGAAATATAAGAATATTCTTGAGTAGGAGAGATGTCTTAGCCCTTAAGGCACTTGTCTGCAAGCCTAAGGACCCATGTTTAATTCCCCAGTACTCACATAAGCCAGATGCACAAGGTGCACATGCATCTGGAGTTTGTTTGCAGTGGCTGGAAGTCCTGGCCTGCCCATTCTCTCTCCCTCCCTCTCTCAAATAAATAAATAAAATATTTAAAAAGAATATACAAAACAAAACAAAAATTTTTTAATTGTGTGAACTTCCTCTGAGGAAATACAAATATATACACACACACACACACACACACACTCATGCTAGGTAGGGCACCAATGACAGTAGCAAAGAATGATTCTACCCACGTGTAGTTTGGTGAACTACTGAGTTTAAATGGGGTTACTTACTGGAGTATGGGCAATTTATGGGCAGCTACAACACTGAAGAAAATGTCTTTTTTTCTCCCAGCAAAGTTAACTGATCCTCAAGGAGGGACAGGGCGTCATGAGCCCCTCTCTCTAGCAATTGTTAACTGCCTAAAGTTTTTAGGGGGGTCTTGTGAGCCCCTCCTTCCTTAGTAACCATTAACTGCCTATAAGTTTGGGAGGAAGGACGGGATCTCAAGAGCCCCTTTCCCTTCCACAGTGCATCATGAATGGGCCCAATCTTGTGTAGTATTGCATGGGTAATTAGAGCTGCAGAGTTCACGAAGACAATTAGAAGGCTGGAGAGATGGATTAAGGCCATCTCTTATGGTTAAGGCACTTGCCTATGAAGCCTAAGGACCCAGGTTCAATTACCAAAACCCACGTAAGCCAGATGCACGAGGTGGCACATGCGTCTGGAGTTCATTTGCAGTGGATGGAGACCCTGGCATGCCTATTCTCTCTCCCTGTTTCTCTCTCTCCCTCTCTCTCTCTCTCCGATACATAAATATATATATATATATATTTTTAAAAGAAGGCAACAAGGCAATGGCCATGTCAGACTCATTGAAGACAACATTCCACAGTAAAAATAAACACTGATAATGGGGAGAGTCATCTGTCATGTCCTGAGGACACTCCAGCAACCCTAGGCTGGAGACCCACGTGGCAAATCACTGAGGCCTTCAGGCGAGGAACGGAGGAACTGAGGTGTCCGTCAAGAGCCATGATCCCCATGGAAATGCACCCTGCAACCACAGAGGAGCTTTGAGATGGCTGAAGCTTCATTGCTGTCTCCACTGTGACCTCAAGAGAGACCCTCAGCCACAGCCACCAGCTTCTAGATTCTTAGATCACAGAAATAAGAAACGTTTTCCATTCTAAGCCATAAAAGAAGGGTTGGTCATATAGCTCATTGTAGTTAGTTCCACCTTGCTGGGGTGAAGATTCAAACGACATGGATTAGGGAAGGACTGGGATTTATTTCAGGCTTACAGATCCAGGGGAACCTCCAATGGTGGGAGAAGCTGCTGACTTCCATAGATCCAAGCAGAGAGAGAGAAACAACTGCAGCAAGCAAACACTAGCAGCAGTTCACACACAAACCTGCCAAAGCACAGACTTGCTCTCTCATACCTTTGCGTTGGAATCAGTGACACATCCTCCATCCAGGAGGCTGGAGACCCAGGTTGCAAGCTTGATGCACAAGGTGGAGTATGCATCTGGAGTTCATTTGCAGTGGCTAGAGACACTAGAGCACCCATTCTCTCTCTGTCTCTCTCTCTCTCTCTCTCTAAGTTTTTTGAGGTGGGGTCCCACTCTAGCTCAGGCTGACCTGGAATTCACTATGTAGTCTCAGGGTGGCCTTGAACTCACTGCAATCCTCCTACCTCTGCCTCCTGAGTGCTGGGATTAAAGATGTGAGCCACCATGCCGGGCTTCTTTCTCTCTGTCTTTATCTGCCTCTTTCTATCTATCTTTCTCTCAAATAAATAAATAAAATATTGTTAAAAAAGAAAAGTACAACTAATTCATCATCTCAGATCTACTTGGAGAATCACTTTAGAAAATATGACATTAAATAACTTCCTGTTGTTCTTAAACAAATAAATTCTACCTCTCAGGAAGTTGGAGAACCCAAGGTTGAGTGGAATAAGCTATTTTTTCAAACTTATTTTATCTATTTATTTTGACAAGGGGTCTGGCTATGTAGCCCAGGCTTGCATCAAAATTGCAACTTTCCTCCCTCAGCCTCCCAAGTTCTAGAATTATAGATATGGGTCACTATGCCAACTAGAAAGATTCTTTCCCAAGGTAGGTTCTCACTCTAGCCCTGGCTGACCTGGAATTCACTATGTAGTCTCAGGTGGCCTTGAACGGATGGCTACCCTCCTACTCCCCTCCCCCCCCCTACCCCCAGTGCTGGGATTAAAGGCGTGTGCCACTATGCTGGGCTGAAAGATTCTTTAAACTTAACCAAATCACCTCCCCAGCCCCTTGATCAGACTTTTTTATGGACATATATAAATTTATCAACTTAAAAAATCCTTTTTATTGACAACTTTCATAATGTAGACAAAATACCATGATCATAATTCCCTCACACCACCCTACCTTTTCCCCATGCCAAGTCCCCCGCCCCCGCTGCCACACCACTGAATTCCTTCTTCTTTCCAACTAGTCTCCCTTCTATTTTGATGTCATCATTTTCTTTTGTCTTCTAATATGCAGGTCTTGTGAAGGTAGCATCAGCCACTGTGACGTCATTAATGCCACAGCCACTTTGGAGTAAGAGTATTGTAAGCACTGCTCCCCTTCCTTTGACCCCTACATTCTTTTCACCATCTCTTCCATAATGGTCCCTGAGCCTTGAAGGATGTGCTAGAGATGTCTCACTTAGGGCTTAATACTCCAGTTCTAAAAAAAAAAAAAAAAAAAAAATAAAAAAAGCCAGACATGGTGGTGGTGGCGCACACCTTTAGTCCCAGGACTCAGGAGACAGAGGAGGAGGATCTACATGAGTTCAAACCATCCTGAGACTACATAGTGAATTCCAGGTCAGCCTGGGCTAAAGTGAAACCCTACCTTGAAAAACCACACCACACACACACACACACACACACACACAGACACGTGCTCTCTCCAGATCCCGGAAGCCAGACGCACAAAGGTGGTACAAGTGCAAGGTTGCACATGAACACTAGGTGGTGAAAGCATTTGGAGTTCAATTTCAGTGACTAAGGCCCTGGCCCGCCAATTCTCTCTCACACTCACTCTCTCAAAGAAAGGAAAGAAATTCATAAGGTAGCTATTGCAATTTCTTTTATAGTTATTAAATACTATGTGCAATATAGAGTGATGGTTTATGTTACTTTTACTGGGTTTTAGCTCCATACTTTTGCACATTTAAATGACTGAATAGGGGGTGGAAAGATAGCTCAGTGGTTAAAGGCACTTGTTGGCTGCCTTGAGTTCAATCCCCAAGCAACTGACATGAGCCATATGCAAAAAAGTGGTGCAAGCATCTGGTATTTACTTGTGGAGATAAAAGGCCCTAATGTACATGTACACAGACATATCTGAATATATAAAAAATTAAATTGCTACAGATAATACATGTTACATATCACCTAATATTCTTTTCTACAAAAACTGTTTTAAAAACGCACCTGTTTGAGGAAACCCCAACTTTATATTAGGCCCCTTCTCTGATGACAGTTCCTATAATGTCCAAAAACCTGCAAAACATTTCCATATAAAAACACCACCAAAAATGTCACACACTAAATGGCTTATAACCCTACCCAACCCTGCAGCTCTCCTCTTCAGAATATATATATACATATATATCTGACTGTGCTGTTCTGTGATTCAGCCTAAGCCCTCACAGAGAGTTTTGCCAAGTCCATTTCCATCAGCACTGGTATCTGATCAGCCATCAGGCTTTTCAGCTCTTCCTCAGACTTAGGCCTTGACTCCTGACATCCTTTCCATTTTCACTGCAACTCCAACTCTTTTTCCTGTTCCTTGTAAATTATTGATTCAATGAATATGACTACTACTCTTGGTAATGCCATCATTCGTAAGTGGTAGACATTGGTATGTGAAAGTGTTTCCCCATCTATTTGTTGTAATCAATATTAAAACAAAATTGAGGCAGGCGTGGTGGCACATGCCTTTAATACATAGTTAATTTGAGGTCAGCCTGGACCAGAGTGAAACCCTACCTCGAAAAACAAAAAACAAAAAAAAAAAAACAAAAAAAAAATTGAGAATTGGGCATGAAGGTTCATGTCTATCATCCTAACACTCAGGAGACTGAGGTAGGAGGATTGCAATGGAATTAAGGCTAACCTGGACCACAGAATGAGTTCTAGGTTAATGTGGGCTAAAGTGATATATTGCCTCACCACCGTCCTCAAATACATATATACATACACACACATATGTGTGTGTGTGTTTATATAGATATACACATACATACATAATACACACATACCAGATGTGGTGTCACACACTGTTTTTTTCTTTATTTAATTTAATTTAATTATTTTTTTGGTTTTTTGAGGTAGCATCTTGCTCTAGCCCAGGCTGACCTGGAATTCACTATGTAGTCTCAGGCTGGCCTCGAACTCACAGGGATCCTCCTACCTCAGCCTCCAAGTGCTGGGATTAAAGGTGTGTGCCATCACATCCAGCTATTTTATATTTTTTATATATCAATTTATATATGTACATACAAACCTATACACTATGTACTCTTTTATTTGTTTGTGACAAGGTCTTACTATGTAGCCTTGAATTCCTGAGTTTAAGCTTTTCTGTTGTCAATCAACTGCCTGAGTTCCTGGGACCACAACTGTGTACACTGTACCTGGCTCTAAACTTCATTTCTCATGATGGGTATTAGTAATGACAGTAGAACCTGCAGGAACTGATTCATAGCTCATAGCCCCTTCCTAAGTTATGCTACTCATGTGGTTCCGGGAATGAGAACAACTTATTAAGGTAATTTTTTTTTTTTTTTTTTTTTTTTTTTGTTTTTTGAGGTAGGGTCTCTAGCTCAGGCTGACCTGGAATTCACTATGTAGTCTCAGGGTGGCCTTGAACTCACGGCGATCCTCCTACCTCTGCCTCCCAAGTGCTGGGATTAAAGGTGTGCGCCACCACGCCCAGCTTAAGGTAAATTCTTAATCACTGTTATTTATTGAAACCTCACTTCTTCATGACTGAATTACTTCCTCACCAGCTCTTTTACTGGGATAGACCCCAGGGCCTTTGGCATGCTAAGCAAGCAATCTACCACTGAGCTATATCATTAGCCCTTGGGATTTACAGATGACAGAGTTTTGCTATGTAGCTCAAACTAGCCACAGACTTGTGATCCCTCTGCCTTATGAGTATGGAATCCTAGACATGGGCCACTATCCCCCATTTCCTAGTGGATTTTTAATATATATATGTGTGTGTGTATGTATGTATGTATGTATGTATGTATGTATGTATATATTATATATATTTTGAAGTAGGGTTTCAAAAGGCTGACCTAGAATCCACTATGGAGTCTCAGGCTGGCCTCAAACTCACAGAAATCCTCCTATATCTGCCTCCCACGTGCTCCCTTAAAGGCATGCGCCACCATGTCAGGCATGTATATAATTTTTAAATTAATTAATGGGCACAATGGTTAAAGGTGCTTGCTTCAAAGCCTGCTGTCCTGAGTTGAATTCCCTAGCATCTATGTAAGTGACTGGGATCATTTGCAGCAGCAAGTGGCTCTGGCCATCCCCCTCGCATAAATAAATAATAACAAAATAAATAAGATAATTCATATTTGACCATTTCATACATGTACACAATGTATGTTGATTATAGTCATTCTTATTACCCCTCTTGTTAACTCTTACTTGTGCTGGGCCCTGAGCCTCTTCCTCTTCCCATTTAGTCCCCCTCCTACTTTCTTTTTCTAAAAATTCTTTAATTAATTAATTTACTTGAGAGAGAGAGAAGCAGATAGAGAAAGAGAGATTAGGCATGCCAGGGCCTTTAGCCACTACAAATGAACTCCAGATGCATGTGCTACCCTGTGTATCTGATTTATGTGGGTCCAGGGGAATTGAACCTGGGTCCTTTGGCTTTGCAGACAAGGAACTTAACCACTAAGCCATCTCCCCAGCACCCCATCCTACTTTCATGTCTTTTTCTTTTTAACCCTAGGAGATTAATTACGGTTGCTTGCATAAGTATGAGTAAGGAGTTGGAGTATGGGAAACTTATCAGTCGTTATATCACTACAATTCCCTCCCTTTTCCTTCCAACAATTATTAGCTCCTCAGGGAGGAGTGGGGTCTCACGAGCCTCTTGTCTATCCATGATGGAATCTTTTATTAATTAATTAATTTATTTATTTATTCATTCATTTGAGAGAGAAAGAGAAAGAGGCAGATAGAGAGAAAGAATAGGAGCGCCAGGACCTCTAGCCACTGGAAAAGAACTCCACATACATGAGACACCTTCTACATCTGGCTTATGTGGGTCCTGGGGAATTGAACTTGGATCCTTAGGCTTTGCAGGCAAGTTCCTTAACCATTAAGCTATCTCTCCAGCCCTGGAATCTTCTTCTTCTTTTTCTTTCTTTTTCCCTTTTTCCTTATTTTAATTGACCACTTATATACTTAAAGACAATAAACCATGATTTTTCCTCCCCTCCCCCATTTCCTTTCAGAACTCCACTCTCCATCATATCCCCTCCCTCTCTCCATTAGTCTCTCTTTTAATTTGATGTCATCATCTTTTTCTCCTATTATGAGGGTCTTGTGAAGGTATTGCTAGGCACTGCAAGATCATGGATATCAAGGCCAATTTCTGTCTGGACAGTTGCATTGTAAGGAGTTGTACTCTTCCTTTGGCTCTTACATTCTTTCCGCCCCCTCTTCCACAGTGGACCCTGAGCCTTGGAGAGTGTGTGAGAGAGAAGTTTCAGTGCTGGACACTCCTCCATCCCTTCTCAGCACTATGTTGCCTTTTGGGTCATTCCAGTGGTCATCGCCATCTGAAAAGAGAAGCTTCTATAACCAGAAGTGAGAGTAGCATTAATATGTGAATAGGAACATTAAGTGCTTTCAGGGCAGCTTGGTGGGAATAATATATACACTTAGCCAGACAAGAGCAGGCTTTATACCCCTAAGGCTCATGACCTCCCCTGCCATAGACTTTTGATTAGCTTTTTCAGGACCAGGCATGTATTCCCTCCCATAGAGAAGGCCTTCAGTCCCATTAGGGAGCAGTTGGTTTCCCCAAGGGCAGACATGCCACTATTGCATCCGTTCAGTTGTTGGGCCTGTCTGGCCAAACTTGAGTTTTCTAGTGTCCACTGTTTTCACCGCTGTTGATTTCTGTCTCCCATACGGCTGCATGCAGTGCAGCTTTTTCCAGCTTTCAGTTGGCTGGTCTACAGGGAGAAGGTTTTCAGCTCAGCACTAGCTTGATTTCTCAGTGACCTTGCCACTCAGGCAAGAGATGTCTTCAGCAATAGGGTCTTACCATCTGCCTCTCAAAGAAAACAAGGGCCTTGACAATAGCCTATAATGTTTTGGAGGCAACAGGGACCTCCCTGGCCAACAACTCACTGGAAGGTATACCATCCCAGGCACTGACAATTTTCTAGTAACAATCTATAGCTTCTGGATGTGCCATATTCAAAAAAGCACGTTTACATAAGTCTTATTTACAATATCTTGAATTTTGATTGACCCTCCCCCACCCTTCTTTTACACATTCTCTTCCCCTGGCCTCGCTTAGGCCTTTCCCCTCCCTGCAATCTGTTCTTCTACTTACATGTATACAATATCATCCATTTCAGTCCTTCTTTCTCCTCCCTCCCTTATAGCCTTTTACCAGCTTACTGGCTTCTGCTACCGATGTTTGGTCTGGCTCACACACAAGTCTATACATTTGTAGCTAGGATCCACATATGAGAGAGAACATGCGACATTTGGCTTTTTGGGTCTGGGTTACCTCACTTAGTATAATCCTTTCCAGATCCATCCATTTCCCTGCAAATTTCATAATTTCATTTTTCTTTATTGCTGAATAGAACTCCATTGTGTAGATGTACCTCATCTTTATTATCCAGTCATCTGTGGAGGGACATCTAGACTGGTTCCATTTCCTAGCTATTGTGAATAGAGTAGCAATAAACATGGTTGTGCAAGTATCTCCAAGGTAGTAAGAAGAGTCCTTCGCACATATGCCTAGGAGTGCTACAGCTGATCATACAGTAAATCTATTTTTAGCTGTCTCAAGAACCTCCACACTGATTTCCACAAGGGCTGGACCAGATTACATTCCCACCAACAGTGTAGAAGGGTTCCTCTTTTTCTGCATCCCCACCAACACTTATTGTCATTTGTTTTCTTTTTTAAAAAAAATTATTAATTTTTTTATTGACATCTTCTATACTTACATACAAAAAACATATGATATTTTCCTCCCCTCTCCCATTTCCTTTCAGAACTCCACTCTCCGTCATATCCCCTCCCTCTCTCCATTAGTCTTTCTTTTAATTTGATGTCATCATCTTTTTCTTCTATTTTGAGGGTCTTGCGAAGGTATTGCTAGGCACTGCAAGGTCATGGATATCGAGGCCAATTTCTGTCTGGGCAGTTGCATTGTAAGAGGTCATACCCTTCCTTTGGCTCTTCCATTCTATCCGCCCCCTCTTCCGCAATGGTCCCTGAGCCTTGGAGGGCGTGACAGAGGTGTTTCCATGCTGGGCACTCCTCTATCCCTTCTTCCCAGCGCTATGTTGCCTTTTGGGTGATCCCAGTGGTCATCGCCATCTGAAAAAAGAAGCTTCTCTAACCAGAAGTGAGAGTAGTGTTAATATGTGAACATGAATATTAAGTGTAGTGCCCCCAGGCAGCTTGGTGGGAATAATATACACATTTAGTCAGACAAGAGCAGGCTTTATACCCCTAAGGCTCATGACCTCACCTGCCATAGACTTTTGCTTAGGTTTTTCAGTACCAGGCATGTATTCCCTCCTGTAGAAAGGTCCTTCGGTCCAATTATGGCACAGTTGGTTACCCCAAGAGTAGACATGCCACTATTGCACCCGTTCAGTCATTGGGCCTGTATGGCCAAACTTGAATATTCAGTGTCTACTGTTTTCACTGCTGATGACTTCTGTCTCCCATATACTGCATGCAGTGCAGCCTTTTCCAGCTTTCAGTTGGCTGGTCTACAGGGAGAAGGTTTTCAGCTCAGCACTAGCTTGATTTCTCAGTGACCTTGCCTCTCAGGCAAGAGATGTCTTCAGCAATAGGGTCTTACTGTCTGTTTCTCAAGGGAAACCAAGGACTTTGGCAAAAGCCTATAATGTTTTGGAGGCTACCGGGACCTCCTTGGCCAACAACTCACTGGAAGGTATCCCATCCCAGGCACTGAAAATTTTCTAGTAACAGTCTACAGCTTCTAGATGTGCCATTATTCAAAAAAGTAGGTTTACATAAGTCTTATTCACAATATCTTGAATTTAGATTGACCCTCCCCCTGCCCTTCTTTTACGCATTCTCTTCCCATGGCCTCGCTTAGGCCATTCCCCTCCCTGTAATCTGTTCTTCTACTTACATATGTGCAATACCATACACTTAAGTCCTTCCCTTTCCTCCCTCCCTTATAGTCTTTTACCAGCTTACTAGTTTCTGGTACTTACTAGTTTTTGGTTCCAGTTCACACACAAGTCTATACATTTGTAGTTAGGATACACATATGAGAGAGAACATGTGATATTTGGCTTTCTGAGCCTGGCTTACCTCACTTAGTATAACCCTTTCCAGATCCATCAATTTTCCTGCAAATTTCTCAACTTCATTTTTCTTTACTGCTGAATAGAACTCCATTGTGTAAATGTACCACATCTTTATTATCCATTTCCTAGCTATTGTGAATCGAGTAGCAATAAACATGGTTGTGCAAGTATCTCTAAGGTAGTGAGAAGAGTCCTTCGGACATATGCCTACGAGTGCTACAGCTGGATCATATGGTAAATCTATTTCTAGCTGTCTCAAGAACCTCCACACTGATTTCCAAAATGGCTGGACCAGATTACATTCCCACCAACAGTGTAGAAGGGTTCCTCTTTTTCTGCATCCATGCCAACACTTACTGTCATTTGTTTTCTTGAATGTAGCCATTCTGACAGGAGTGAGATGGAATGTCAAAGTAGTTTTAATTCACATTTCCCTGATGGCTAAGGATGTAGAACACTTTTTTAAATGTTTATATGCCATCTGTATTTCTTCTTCTTCTGAGAACTCTCTATTTAGTTCCATAGCCCATTTTTTAACTGGGCTGTTTAATCTCTTATTGTTCTGTTTTTTGAATTCTTTGTATATTCTGTATATTAATCCTCTGTCAGATGTATAGCTGGCAAAGATTTTCTCCCATTCTGTAGGTTGTCTCTTTGTTCTATTCACAGTGTCCTTTGCTGTACAAAAGCTTTGTAATTTCATGAGATCCCAGTGGTTGATTAGTGGTTTTATTCTCTGAGTAAATGGGGTTATATTCAGAAAGTCATTGCCTATGCCAATATATTGAAGGCTTTCCCCTACCTTTTCCTCTAACAGTTTCAGAATTTCAGGTCTGATATTAAGGTCCCTGATCCACTTGGACTTGATTCTTGTACTTGGAGAGAGACAAGGATCTATTTTTATCCTTCTACATACAGATATCCAGTTTTCCCAGCACCATTTGTTGAAGAGGCTATATTCTCTCCAATGAATATTTTTGGCATTTTTGTCAAAAATCAGGTGGCTATAGTTGCCTGGATTAATATTTGGGTCTTTTATTCTGTTCCATTGATCTACCTGTCTGTCTTTGTGCCAGTACCATGCTGTTTTTGTTACTATGGCTTTGTAATATAACTGAAAATGGACTATGGTGATACCACCAGCCTGATTTTTGTTGCCCAAAATTATTTTGGCTATTCAAGGATTTTTGTGCTTCCAGATGAATTTTAGGATTATTTTTTCCATTTTTGTGAAAAATGCGATTGGGATTTTAATGGGGATTGCATTAAATGTGTAGATTGCTTTTGGTAGGGTTGCCATTTTCACAATAGTTAATCTTCCAATCCAAGAACATGAGATGTCTTTCCATTTCCTTGCGTCTTCTGCAATTTCTCTCTTGAGTGTTTTAAAGTTCTCATTGTAGAGATCCTTCACTTCCTTGGTTAAGTTTATTCCAAGGTATTTTTTTTTTTTTTTTTGAGGCAATTGTGACTGGGAGAGATTTCCTGATTTCATCCTCTGCATGTTTGTTGTTAGTGTATAGAAAAGCTACTGATTTCTGTGTGTTTATTTTGTATCCTGCTACATTGCTAAAAGTGTTATCAGCTCTAACAGTTTGCTGGTAGAGTCTTTAGGGTCTGTTATGTATAGAATCATATCATCTGCAAAATAATGATAATTTGATCTCTTCCCTTCCAATTTGCATCCCTTTTATGAGTGTCTCTTGCCATATTGCTATAGCTAAGACTACCAGTACTATATTAAATAAAATTGGGGACAGTGGACACCCTTTTCTTGTTCCTGAATGTAGTGGAAAAGCTTCAGGTTTTTCCCCATTTAGTATTATGTTGGCTGTAGGTTGGTCATAAATAGCTTTTATTATGTTGAGATATGTTCCTTCTATTCCCAATTTCTGTAATACTTTTACTATGAAGGGATGTTGGATTTTGTCAAACGTGTTTTCTGCATCTATTGAGATGATCATGTGATTTTTGTCCTTCAGACAATTTATACGTTGCATCACATTTATGGATTTGTGTATGTTGTCTATCCCTGCATCTCAGGGATAAAGCCTACTTGGTCAGGGTGAATAATCTTTCTGATATATTCTTGTATTCTGTTTGTCAGTATTTTGTTGAGAATTTTTTCATCAATGTTCATGAGGGAGATTGGTCTATAATTTTCTTTTTTTATTTATGGGTTGGAGAGAGATGGCTCTGCTGTTAAGGCACTTGCCTGCAAAGCCTAATGACCTGAGTTTGATTCCCCAGTACCCACATAAGCCAGATGCACAATGTGGCTCATGCATCATTTGCAGTGGCAGTAGGCCACTGTCTCTCTCTGCTTATAAATAAATAAAATATTTTTAAAATATTGATTTCTAGCACTTGGGAGGCAGAGGTAGGAGGATTAGCATGAGTTTGAGGCCAGCCTGAGACTACATAATGAATTCCAGGTCAGGCTGGGGGAGACCCTACCTCCAAAAACCAAAAATAAATTAATAAAATAAAATCCGTATATATGGGCTAGAGAGATGGCTTAGTAGTTAAGTGCTTGCCTGTGAAGCCTAAGGAGCCTGGTTCAAGGCTCAATTCCCTACTACCCATGTAAGCCAGATCCACAAGGTGGTGCATGCATCTGGAGTTCATTTGCAGTGGCTGGAAGCCCTAGAGTGCCCATTCTCTATCTATCTGCCTTTTTCTCTCTGTCACTCTCAAATAAATAGATAAATAACAACAATAAAAATAAATAAAATTATTTGACCCAGAGAGAGATAGACAGACAGACACAGAGAGAAAACACATACCCATAGGCCTGCCAGGGCGTATTGCCACTTCAAAGAACTGCTGACACATGTATCAACACTTTCTGCATCAGGGTTTATGTGGATGCTAGTGAATCAAACCTAGCAGGCTATGCAAGCAAGTGCCTTTAACTGCTGAGCCAACATCCCAGCCCCAGCCATTTGCCTGTTTTGTTTTGTTTTGTTTTGCTTTGTTTTGTTTTTTGAGATAGGGTCTCGCTCTAGCCCAGGCTGACCATTTGCCTTTTTTTGACACCAAAACTAGCACATAAGTTTCCTATTTGTTTGTTTTGAGATAGGGCCTCATGTAGGCCTGCTTCAAATTCATTATGTAGCTGAGGGTAACCTTGTACTCCTGATCTTTCTGCCTGCACCTTCCTTCAGTGGTGGGATTACAGGTGTGCACTTCCATGCACCCCCTTCTTCAAAATTTACTTCTAAGTGGTGGCATTTGGGGCTGGAGGGATTGTTAGTACAAGAAAGACTCCATCTTTGGACTCTGACTGCCATTTCATTGTAACCTTCTGTCTCCCAAGAGTGACCCAACCACCCCTCCCAGTGATCACTTTCCCTGAATGACCCAGACCACCCATCCCCATGATCACTTTGCTGGTATGGCCCCAAACAACCTGTCCACTTACTTTCCTGAAGTGGCCCAAGCTCTGAGGCAAGGTGGAATGCCTGTAACCAAGGAATTCCAATGTCCCACTGCCCCATGAGTATGCCTTAGTCTGTAAGGGAAGTGGCTTCTGACTTGCCTGGCCAGAGTCCTTCTCAGGCTTAAGGGAATAAAGCCTGTCTCTGCTGTTGAGCCAAACCTTCCTTCTTGTTTCATTTCCTCCTTTTCCCAACACAGATGGCCGAGCAGCTAAAGGTGCTTATTTGCTAAGCCTGTTGGTCTGAGTTCAATGCCCTAGCATCCACCTACAGCCAGAAACAAAGTTTTGCATGTATGGTACATATGTGCCCATACACACACATAATTAAAGAATTAATTATAATATACATAAATGGTGGCGCCTTCCTAAAATCTCAGAAATTGGAGAATAAGGAGGCAAAGATCATCCTCAACTACATAGCCAGTTCAAGGCCAGGCTGAAGTACATGAGACCTTGTCTTGAAAATAAATAAACTTTAAAAAGATTTATTCCTAAACAGTAGCTAGATAATAGCTTTCTCAAGTTATTTTATGCCCTGAGCAAGTTCCAGGAATGGCGTGAAAACTTTGGAGCCAGCTATGTATGAACAAGGGCTTGCTATACATCTGGAGTGGATTCATGATTTGGAATAGTGGTATTCTTGGACAGATGACTTAAGGCCCTTGGTGCTCCCAATATGGTGTTACATAAACCCCAGAATTTGACTCAAACTCAGACAGAAGAGAACCTGAAATGACTGAGTTTACAAATCTTTTTGGATTTTAGAGCTTAAAAGAGGTTAGACTGAGTTACAAACACAATTATATATAGTTATATTTCTTTGTTGTTGCTTTTTGAGATAAGGTCTCATGTAATCCAGACTGGTTTCCATCTGGTTATATAGTGGAAGCTAGCCTTGCAGTCCTTATCCTCTGCCTTTTACCTCTCAAGTGCTGGGATTACAGGCATGTGCCAGCACTCCAACTATGTTACATCCCCAGTCCCCTCCCCACTTTTGATTTTCTTCTGGAATTTGGTGTGTGTGTGTGTGTGTGTGTGTGTGTGTGTGTGTGTTGAAGTAGGGTCTCACTTCAGTTTAGGCTGACCTGGAACTCATAGCAATCCTATTTCAGCTTCCTGAGTATTCACTCAAATTAAAGGTATGTGCCACTGCAACTGACTAGAATTATGTATTTAAAAAAATATTTTTATTTTTATTATTTATTTGAGAGAGAAAGAGATAGAGACACGGGGGTGGGAAGGGAGGGAGAAAATAGGCATCCCAGGGCATCCAGCCACTGCAAAGGAATTTCAGACACATGTGCCACCTTGTGCATCTGGCTTAACCAAACCTTTGGCATTGCTGGCAAGTGTCTTAACCATTAAGCCATCTTTCCAGCCCAGAATTACATTTAAAAAATATTTTATTTATTTATTTGAGAGAGAATCAGATAGACAATGGCCACACTAGGGCCTCTAGCCACTGCAAACAAACTCCAGATGCATGTGCCACTTTATGAATCTGGCTTATATGGGCACTGGGGAATTGAACCTGGGTCCTTAGGCTTTGCAGGCAAGTGCCTTAACTGTTGAGCCATCTCTACAGCCCCCAAATTACATGTTTTTAAAAAATGTCTTTATTTATTTATGAGAGTGAGAGCGAGAGACATACACAGAGAGAGAATGAGCATGCCAGGGTCCCTTGCCCTGCACATGAACTCCAGATGCAGTGCCACTTTGTGTGTCCTGCTTTGTACATGGGTGCTGGGTAATCACACAGGAGCTGGTAGACTTCATAAGCAAACATCTTCAACCACTCAATCATCTCTCTAGTCCCTAAATCATGTATTTTTAAAACATGTCAGAACAGTCATAGTGTGTCACAAAAACCATTTTATCAGTCAGCTTGTTTGAACAGAAACACTCTCCAGTAATATTAACAGAATGATTATACTCAGAGTGACCACAGTTCTAGCAAGACGTTCTCAAGAATGATCAAGAACTGGTTTCCCAGAAGGTTTGCCTTCTGGTTGCACTATGCGCAGTGCTTCCTCTGTGCCTTGTTTCTCAGTGAGCTCAAGCTCAAAGGCTCAGAGCCACATATTATTCAATGGCTTACTATATTTCCCCTTTTGTTTATTCAGCATATGATACAACACAGCAAATGTTGCAGCTTTATCCCTAATTATTTGTTGTTGTTGTTGGGCGTTTTGTCTCCACACTATACAAAGAAGGCAAGAGATACAAACAATAATTAACAGCAATCCCACAGAGGTACCCCCAGACCATCTGAAATTGTTAAATGGATTTAGTGCATTCAGCCTTTCAGAAATTCTTTGAATAATATTCTTGCTATCTATAGCAGCTACTTGTTTGTTAAAAGTAGAAGATATTTGCTGTTGTAATCCAAAGACTTCTTCATCTACATTGCTATGATTCAATAAATGTTTTCTAACATTTTCTCCATGGAAACTGAGGCTCACTATAAGGAATAGGAGTTATACAATAATTGTTTATATTCCAATAAGATTTCATATTGATTTGTCATTGTAGGCTAACAATTTGATCTCTAGCATTACTACTGATTGTTGTAAATCAGCGAATTCAGCATTGATTTCACCATCTGGGCCATCCAAAGATTGGCAGAGTCCTTATGCCATTCAGTTACAAATTTAGCACTCTGTATTATATAGTGGAGAGCAAGTCCTGCCACAGCAGCAGTGGCCAGAACAGCTATCAGCCCCATGGTTATGACAACACTTAGTCCTACCATATGTTTGGCACATTTTAAAATAATCATCCTTGCAGGTGAATCCTGCCACTCACAATGCATTTGTAGAGGCAGCCATAATCCTATTCATGTTTTTAAAATGTAAATACTTCCAAAACTGTCAGCCCTATCATAAACATAAAAGGTAATCAAACACAAACTGAAACATAATGAAATTAATTCCCAGTAAATGACAAATTTGTATCATTAGAAGTAACATTTTTGGTTATTTTTCCTAACCATCTATACATTGCATTCAAATCTGTGGGAATTTCCCATAAATGTAATGGTAGGGTCAGGAGGGTACATGTGGGTATGGAGGAGATATACCACCTCCATACCACACAATGTCATCATGACTAGTATGCAGTATTAATAAGACTCCCATTATTATACATTCAGTGCCATCTTAATTCCTTCCCCTGAAGCTTGGTATGAGCGGAGGCTACAGGATTCCAATCTATGACTTTCCCAATAGGCAGTATTAACCAGTACTCAACCATTTAGCCCTTTACATTTAGCCCATTATACCCATGCACTAATCTCAGAGATCACTGGCCAGGTACACAAAGGCAAATCAGGAGAAGATTCCTTTGTCTCATTACTGTGTACAAATCCAGAAGCCTGTAATAAAAACAATCTTTGGGGCATATTAGTAGAGCTCTTTCTTTCTTTCTTTCTTTCTTTCTTTCTTTCTTTCTTTCTTTCTTTCTTTCTTTCTTTCTTTCTCTTTTTCTTCTTTCTTTCTTTCTTTCTTTCTTTTTTCTTTCCTTCCTTCTTTCTTTCTTTTTTCTTTCTCTTTCTTTCTTTCTTTTTCTTTCTTTCCTTCTTTCTTCTTTCTTTCTTCTTTCTTTCTCTTTCTTTTTTATTTCTTTCTTCTTTCTTTCTTTCTTTTTCTTTCTTTCTCTTTCTTTCTTTCTTTCTTTCTTTCTTTCTTTCTTTCTTCTTTTTTTCTTTTTTTAGTTTTTGGAGGCCTACCTCTTGCTCTAGCTCACGCTAACCTGGAATTCACTATGTAGTCTCAGGCTGGCCTTGACCTCATAGCAATCCTCTTAACCTCTGCCTCCCAAGTGCTGGGATTAAAGGTGTGCACCACCATGCCTAGCTGAGCTATTTCATGGTTATCCAGAATCATTAACCTACATTGGGATTGGAAAGCTAATGTACCCTTTATTAATAGGTGGGTTAGATATGTTCTACTGTGATAAGAGCAAGCATAGTAAGGAAAAGATCAGAAGAATTCTTTGGTTGATTCATCTGAGTTAACATTGCTTCAGTGTCTCCTGTCAGTTTTTTGATTTGTCCCCATGTTATGGGTGATGCTCGATGAGTTTGTACCAGTGGAACCCACACATGAAGTCTTCCAATGGTCACAGCTTGAAATTCTTCAGGTGGAGAGTCAAAGTCAAACCTTGCTCTTTTGTTCATGTTTAATAAATTGAGTCAGAATCCAAATTATGTCTCCAGTATCTATAACGACATAAGCAAATCCCCTTCTCCATCTTTTTATTAATCCTGGTTTCCATTAATTACTCATATCTCTATAAAATATAGGTTGTAAGGGCTGGAGAGATGGCTTAGTGATTAAGGCATTTGCCTGAGAAGCCATTCAATTACTCCAGGTCCCATCTATAAAATATACCCTCTGTTTGCAGTGGCTAGAGGCCCTGGTGCACTTTCTTAAGGCATTTGCCTGAGAAGCCTGTGGACTTCCCTCTCTTTTGCAGGTCCATAGAGGCACACACACCTCTGTTTGCAGTGGCTTGTGCACCCATTCTTACTCTCCTTCTCTCTTTTCCTCTCTTTGTGCTTCACTTACCATACCAATAAGCATTTGATCAATTAAATGATTATGATGAGCTATAAGTCCTGGTAAATTGCTATGTGCTCTGAGTAATATAAAAAGGGTGATTCCTAGTTCTAATTAAATATTGCCATTGTATAAATAATTGTGATAATTCAAGTCCATCATCAGGAATATAAATTGTTTCTATCTGTTTTACTGTAAATTCAGCATATTGAGTCAGTTATAATGTTTAGAGACTGTGGTATATCATGGAGTAACATAATTATTACATACAATTCTGCCTTTTGAACAGAGTGGTGGTGTACTTTTTCTATTTTCACAGATTCTCCTTAATATCTTGCCTTCCCTTCCTTATTAACATCAGTATAATAAGTATTAGCCTGAGATAAAGGGGTATTTCTAACAATGGTAGGCAATACCCTTGAGTTTTCTTTAGATATTGAATTCATCTATCTTTAGGATTTTGTGTATTTTGCCTATAAATTGAGAGCAGCATATTTGCCAATCCTCATTCAATTACCATTGTCATGAATTTCTTAGTACCAAATAATAGTACCACCAGGTACTATTATTTCAATAGGATTGTTTCCAGTTAATGTTTGTATTTGTAATCTTTCTTTACTCACTATATATCTTATTTTTTCCAAATATGTTGTCATTCTCTTTGTCATTTTATGTGGTAAAAAGATCCATTCTAAGGGCTGGAGAGATGGCTTAGTGGCTAAGGCACTTGCCTGCAAAGCCTAAGGACCCAGGTTCGATTCCCCAGTACCCACATAAACATGCATCTAGAGTTTGTTTGTAGTGGCTAGGGGCCCTGGCACACCCATTTTCTCTCTCTCTCTGTATCTGCCTCTTTCTCTCTCTCCCTCTCTAATCAATAATGTTGAGAATGGAATACTATTAAAGTTATAGGTAAATTAAGATCTATCAAATCTAAATATGCTGAATTCATATGGGATTCTAACCATTGAAGTTTCTTCTTCTGTACATTATTTACATTTCTGCAGGCTGTTTGATCAGTTTCATCTCTCCATCAAGTCTTAAACTGCATAAAAGTTCCTTGGATCTACAGTTGTTTGAGCTAACATGTCCCAGTCATAAGCAATCATTCTGAATTCATTGGCAATCCCTTGCAAAATCCCTTTCACATAAGTAGATTGCATTCCATACATCGTTATGATAGAACTTTTTAACTCTTTTATAATTTTAAAAGATAGGGGATTTTGTATATATTCTAAGTAAGCTTGAGGATATTGTGCATTTGGAGGACGTTGTTCAATCATTACTGGATATGCTAAAGACACTAGTAATTCATCATTATCTTCCTGCTTTCGAGCTTCTAAAATAGGTTGTTTAAGGTTGACATTGGCATCTGACGAGGCATTGACATTCAAGCTGTAGGTAGAAAAGCAGCATATTGAGGGGGCATTGAAGACCTGAGATTAGGAGGCAGCAATGGAGTGGTAGGGGCTGAAGGTCCTATAGAAGCTGGGCAAACTAATTCTTCTAAGGGATATTTAGTCTTTAAATTCCCCATTTTCTAGTTTTTCTAATAATTCCTTTCCTTCTCTGGAGTATGAAAACTCATGTTTACTTTCATTTTCAGAGCTTGGGCTGGAATCAGAGGAACTATCAGTGTCCTGTTTAGAATCTTTAAAAGTTCCAAACTCTGGCTGGAGAAATGGCTTAGCCGTTAAAGCACCTGCCTGTGAAGCCAAAGGATCCCAGTTCTATTCTCCCGGACCCACGTAAGCCAGATGCACAAAAGGCACATGCATCTGGAGTTATTGTAGTGGCTAGAGGCCCTGGCATGCCAATTCTCTCTCTGTCTGCCTCTCTTCTAGCTCTCTCTCTCTCTGCTGGCAAATAAATAAATAAAAATTACACACCCCCCCACAATTTTTTTTAAGTTCCAAACTCCTTTTTTGTGGATATTTTCTTTGTCTCTGATTCATTTTCATGCTCATCTAAGGATTATTCATCTCCTGAATTAACTTTATCTTTTGAGAACTTTCAGATTCACAAAAAGACCGAACCTTTAAAGGAAATCCCCCCCCCCCCCCCAGGTAGGGTTTCACTCTAGTCCTGGCTGACCTGGAATTCACTATGTAGTCTCAGGATGGCCTCACTCATGAGAGGTGATCCTCCTACCTCTGCCTCCTGAGTGCTGGGACTAAAGGCGTGCGCCACCACGCCCAGCTTCTTAAAGGAATCTTATCTCTTCTCTGATGGGCATGCCACAGAGCTTGCATGACTTCTTTCCATACTTTTAAATTAAGGCAAACCCTTCCTGACGGATGAAACCAATAGCAATGTTTATGGATTAAAATAAAAAGTTCATCAAAGATCGATTGTTTCACTTTCACTCCTGTACTGTACAAAATCTCCTGCAGTATTTCTGTACATTCTTGCTGGAGTGAGTGAGAATTCCCTATGAATCTGCAAAAAAATAAAACAAAAAAAATCTGTGCTAATTTATAAAGCAATGTATTGTTTCTTTATCCCTATCCTCCACCTTGTACAGAGTGATGATTTTTTTTTTTTTGTTTAAGTATTTTTACTTATTACTTATTTACAATGAGATGACAGAGAGAGAATGGGCATACCAGGGCCTCTTGCCATTGCAAATGAACTCCAGACATATGTGCCACTTTGTGCATCTGGCTTTATGTGGGTACTGGTGAAATGAATCCTGGTTGGCAGGCTTTGCAAGCAAATTCCTTTAACTACTGAACCATCTCTCCACCTGGTATCTTTCATTTCTATTTGTGTAATTTAATTGACCAAACAAGGGACAGCAATTAATATTTATTTTTAATTTTAATTTTTTAATTGCAAGTAGAGGGAGGGAGAAAGAGGAGGGAGGGAGAGAGATAGATAAATTGGTATACTAGGGCCTCTTTCTGTTGCAAACAAATTTCAGATGCATTCACCACTTTGTGCATCTGGCTTTACATTTGTACTTAGGAATCAGACCTGGACCAGCAGATTTTGCAAGCAATCACTTTTAACCAGTGAACCATCTCTCCAGCCTGATATCTTTCATTTCTATTTGTGTAATTTAATTGAACAAATAAGGGAGAGTAATTAATATTTTATTTTTTAATTTTTATTTGCAAGCAGAGAGAGAGAGAGAGAGAGAAATTGTTATATCAAGGCCTCATTCTGTTGCAAACTCCAGGTGCATCTTCCCAGTTTGAGAGTGATTAAATATTTTGTACTCTCATTTATTTCACTATTAGTGAGTTAATGTAGGTGTCCACTATCATTCATTAATACTTGTAAATCTGGCTAGAGATTCAGCCATCTCTCCAGCCTTGAAAGGTCACTTTGCTTTTTGCCTAAATCTAGAACAGACTATCCATGAGAGAAAACTTGTTCACTTATATCTTAAACAGGACTACTGTATTGCCTTAAGACTTTATGCACTTGGGGGGAGGGGGGAACCTTTACTGAAAGACATTTATTATTCCTGGCCTTTTTTTTTTTTTTTTTTTTTTTTTTTGGAGGTAGGGTGTCACTCTAGTCCAGGCTGACCTAGAATTCACTATGTAGTCTCAGATTAGCCTCAAACTCAGTGATCCTACCTCTGCCTCCCAAGTGCTGGGATTAAAGGTGTGCGCCACCAGGCCTGGCTTTTTTTTTTTTTTTTTGGTAATATTTATTTATTTAAGAGAAAGAGAATTGTGTTGGGGTCCCCCCAAGGCCAGCTCAGGAGGGACGATAGGGTCTCTGCCGAATTGGGGTGAGCAGCGCGGAGTCACGACACAGACTCCAGGAGTTGGGTGAAAGCGGAGCGAGAATCCACAAACTCATTTATTTAGCACAATGCACATAGGTTTTAAGGGGCTGTTAATCCTTGTATGGGGCGGTCCCCTTTTGGTGACCAATGACAGCTTGTCTCTGGACAGGACATCTCGTAGTAGGCTTCTCGCGAGCATGGGGCTGTAACTGTTGTCACATCGAGCCTGCGCAAAACACCATTTTTACAGAAGCCACTTCCTGTTGTCTTCTGCCATGTGGTCTGGCTAGGACCAGGCCTGTATTGTGCCATACAGAATTGGTGTGCCAGGGCCTCTAGCCACAGCAAACAAACTCGACACATGCATCACCTTGTGCATTTGGCTTATGTGGGTCCTTGGGAATTGAACCTGGGTCCTTTGGCTGTACAGGCAAGTGCCTTAACTGCTAAGTCATCTCTTCAGCTTCGAAAGCTCCTTTAGTTACAATCCTCTTAATAGGGTGATACAACTATTTATAGACCTTCTGTTGCAATGAACATGTCTTTCGATCATGGAGGGGAAAAACAACAGGGACAGGCAACTTGCCAGATACTTATTCTTGGCAATAATCAGCTGCTGTCTTCCCAGCCAGTGAGGTAGGCAGTCTCCCTCTGGCTCATGGACATAACTGATTCCTCACTATAGGCTTCCCACAGCCCATAGAAGGTGCAAATAAGCCCCCCACTTCCGGCCAAGGAAATGAACACCATGGTTGTCAAAAGTACTTTCATGGTGTTCTGATGGAGACATAACTGCTGCTGGTCCTGTATGGGCCCAGAGCTCAGTTCTGGAAATACTGGAGTCCTGTGATTTTTCCTGAATAAAAATAAAAGACATCCCTTCTCAGCCTTTTGCCCAGGATCTAGTATAAAACAACAGACTTCAGTTTTCTTTAAGATTGGTTTCCAGACCCTTTTTAACATTCATAGCACCTGGAACATGTTGTTTAACCAAAAGAAGTGTTTATTAAAAAAAAAAAAAGCTGGGCATGGTGGTGCATGCCTTTAATCCCAGCACTCAGGAGGCAGAGGTAGGAAGATCAACATGAGTTCGAGGCCACCCTGAGACTACATAGGGAATACCAGGTCAGCCAGGACTAGAGTGAAACCCTACTTGGGGGGGTGAGGGGGAACCTCAGAGAATATGGTGGCATGCAGCTTTAATCCCAGTGTAAGGGAGGCAATCACAGGAGGATCATCATGGGATCAAGGCCAGCCTGGTACTATTGAGTGAGATCCAGGGTAACTCTGGGTTAGAAACCCTACCCTGAGAAAAAAAAAGGGGGCTGGAGATGGCTCAGTAGTTGGACACTTGCTTACAAAGCTTGACAGCTAGCATTCAATTTCCTAGCATCCATGTAAGCCAGATGCAGAGTGGCAAATGTATCTGGAGTTCATTTGCAGTGGTGGGAAGTTCTGACGCACTCATAACCCACAACACTGTCAATCTCTAAAATATAAATAAATAAATAAATAAATAAATAAATAAATAAATAAAATGAAAATATCCAAGACATCTGAAGTAGAAAAAAACAAGTTATAAAATAATAGGTACCGTGAGTCTAATTTTACATTTAATGTACTTGATTTTCACAAGTATATACTAATTTTGTAAATGAAAACAAAACAATAAGTGTTCTTTTTACACATTTATTTATGAAATTAACTGAAATTGACTTACATAATTGCAACAAAGTGTTCACTGAAAAAAATAGTATGCACGGTATTTGTCTTTAGAAAAACATCTTATTTACATTTGAGAAACAAGGTGATTTTAATTAAATGTAGATTTTAGAAAAAAATTTATTCAGTAGATCAAGTAGCACTAAAGTAATAAAAGTGGACTTCCTAATCATTGTTAAAGCATCCAGTGAAACATGAAGGAGAAATATAATTTTTAATCATATTCAGAGAATCTAATGTGTTGACTTGCTTGTTGAGTCTTTGCCAGTCTTATCTTTTCAGCTTTGGTGATTAACTACAGAGAAAGAGAACAGAAATTAGAATGCATGGGATACACACAAACAAAAAATCTATTGTAATTATGAAAACTTTACAACTCCTGGTCTGAATGAAAAGTGGAGGTAGCAAGACAAATGAGACAATTATATTTAGGCCAAATTAATCAGAGTGAACTGTTGAGATCATGGCTTATTAGGTAACAGTAAGTCTACTTCAAACCTCACAATTAAAAATGGCCGTTCCTGAGCTGGGCATGGTGGTGCACACCTTTAATCCCAGCACTTGGGAGGCAGAGGTAGGAGGATTGCTGTGAGTTCGAGGCCACCCTGAGATGACAGTGAATTCCAGGTCAGCCTGAGCTAGAATGAGACCCTACCTCAAAAAACAAAACAAAACAAAACAAAACAACAACAACAACAACAACAAAAATGGACATTCTATATTGTGATTTTTTAATCCTTCTGAAGGAAGATTCAGGACCTACATATCCTGGACTTGGATGTTAATTATTAAGGTAGTACTTACATTGTATGGAGCCCTTAACTATATTGTACTTAAGGATTTATGTATGATTTGAATAAGACGTGGTAATTCTGGGTACAATATTACTTACTTTACAAACTGCTTACTGAAGAGATCAGATAGGGAGATTATAGTGTATAACAATTCATCACATGTTTTATACAGAACTAAAAAAGTGGTGGTACATGCCTATATTACCAGTACCCATGAGCTGGAGGTCCATAATGGGTACACTAGGAAATAAAACAAAACAAAAACAAGGGCTGGAGAGATCATGTCCCGTGGTCTGTTTGCAGTGGCAAGACCCTGGCACACCCATACACACACAGCAAATAAATACATAAGTTAATTAATTAAAACAAAGAAGCTGGGCATGGTGGCACACACCTTTAATCTCAGCATTTGGGAGGCTGGGGTAGGAGGATCAGATTGCTGTGAATTGAGGCCACCCTGAGACTGTATAGTGAATTCCAGGTTAGTCTGGCCTACAGTGAAACCCTACCTTGAAAAACCAAAAAACAAAACAACAAATAAAATGAGTATCAGGCATCAGTAATATGTATAGAAAAGATCATGCTGATAAAAAAAAAAAAAAAAAAAAAAGTAAGACAAGTCTCACTCCCCCTCCCCAAGTAGTATTTCTCACTTTAATGCCCCCTCTTTCTTTTGGCAGTGCTGGGGATGGAACCTGGTGCCTCACAAGTACTAGCCCACTCAACAACAAACCCAGCCCTTTCCTATCACATTTTATTTCAGACAAGGTCTCACTCTAGTCCAGGCTAACCTGGAATTCACTCTGTAGCCTAGGCTAGCCTTAGACCTCCTACTTCAGTCTCTCAATGATAGGATTATTGGCTTGAGTGCTCCTGTCACTTTAATACTTTGGTAAAAATCTGTAACAGCTAAGGCTAGGAATGTAGCAGGGTGAAAAACACTTGCTCAGCACAGGAAAAACCTCCGGTTTGATTCCGAGCACCCAAGAGGAGCAAAGTGAGAAAACACTAAAACAAATTGGGCCAGGAAAAACAAAAACAAACAAAAACACACAAACACCTTCTCACTTATCCACCTTTTCTACCTTTTAATCCTGCATAAATTGAACAGGACCCAGGAAACTGCTTCCAGAATCAGTCCTACACCATACCAATTAAGAATGAAAGTTTTTTTTTTTAAATAAAAAATAAGACCACTGATTTTCTTCTGCTCAGGAATGAATCAAATACTACTGTGGGAAACACTGGGCTACAGTGTCAGTAAGGAATGATGCCATACTATGTCAGAATCATTGAAATTCTGTCAGCATTTCAAAGCTTGCTTTCTCATGTCCCTAAGGTCTCTGTTGCAAAACCTTTGCAATGAGAACTTCCTAGGCAAGCTCATTTGATTCAGATTGTGATGCACAATCCTGGCTGGTTTATCCATAACCAACATGAAAACAGAGGAATTAGTTAAATTGCACCTATCATCCCACACTCCATAAATGTAGGCCAACACAAAGGGGTACTCAAAAACTATTAGCAATCTCTGGGCATGGGGAAAAAGTGTTGGCACTCTGAGCAACTGGAATGCCAAACACCAGAAATGAAGTGGAAGATTGGATTGTAAGTAGGTCAGTAAACTGTGGTCCACCACCCTCTAACAAGCTTCCTGTAATCTGCTTTGTGCAGTAGCTTCACTGTATCTCAATACACAAGCCAACTAACTTTCCTAGCCTCATCGAGTTTCCACTATCCTAACACCCTGAAAATTCCCTAGCAATATTTATTTCCTTGCCTAAAATTAAAGTAAAACAAATGGACCAAAGATTAACTCCTAGTTTAATAATACATATGCTATTTCAATGGAAAAAAATTTTTTTTCCCAAAGGAAGGGTCTAGCTTTAGCCCAGGCTGACCTGGAATTCACTATAGTTTCAGTGTGTCCCAGTGCAATTTTTTATCAATTAGAAGAACAACTATTTAATAAGAAAGGTGACTGTATTTTGATAATTGGGTTCTGGATTTGTGATTTTAACACTGGAACAATCTCAGACAGGACTTGAAATTTAAAATTAACACCTCAAAGATCTCAAAGACACTCCAGGAAAGAAAGTGGCCTTACAATTTCAGTTCCCATTCAAAAAAAAAAAAAAAAAAAAATTACCAAAGACCAGTAACAAACCTACTTTAAATTGCCATAAATTCCAACGAATACCAGGCAAAGAATTACCGGTGTTGCCAAGTCATTAAGACTAGAATATATGTACCACAACTTTCAAAGTTCTCACCAAACAAAAGAACATACATTTTTTTCAGGTTATCCTCAGACTTATATAATTTCTATAATTTACACATTTAAGTAATGCTTAGGTGCTCTTTTTTGTTCTAAAAAACGTCTAAAATCTTTAACAATAAATCTCAGCTTCAAAGAAAGGGAAAAAATGGGACGCTTTAAATTATGTCCCCTGGTTAAGAAAACAATTTTAATAAACTGAAGTTATTTTATATGTTCGATAATCACTTACTGACTTTCAATAGATATTTAACTCCTTAAAAAAGCACAGGACACAAAATCAACAATAAGGTAATTACCTTTTCTGTTCCTCTTTTCTTTTCTCGAGGTTGATTAAGCTTGGCCTGTCTGTCTACCAGAATCTTCTGCCAATACCTCTGTTCATGATCACCTTAAAAACAAGAAAAACTGGACTAGAAAACATAAGGCTACACATGAAAAAACATACTCAGCTCTCAATGCAAAAGTAGTAGCTTGGGAAAAGGTACTAGACCATTAGTCAAACTCAGAAATATCAAAATTGTTTTTAAAAATTCCATGAAGTTTTACCTGAAAGGACCTCGAGTTTCCAGCAATGCTTCTTTTTAATTTCAGTTTGTGCACTGATTACTGCTTGAGCATCCTCAGGAGTCTTAAATCTGACATGACATTCTGTATCTCCTTCTAGCAAATCAACATAAACAACTTCTGAGATTGTGGCCAAAGTATCCTACATTGAAAATAGATATAAAGACTTAAAATCAGAAACGAACATGTATCATAACAGAAAATTATTCTAGTGGTTGTTCAAAATGTATTCTATTATATACCATGTAGACAGATGAGTAATTATCTTCTGACACATTTCTTCTAAAACATACAGAAATTTGGACAAAAACCAAAAAAAAATTAGCTGTTAGAAATTACTTTCCTTTATTGTCCTTAAAATATGAACTAAAATATCCCACTAGGGACAAAACATTTAGAGAGTGGAATATACAAAGGAAGCCCTGCACTACATCAGTCTGGGAGTAGTTATACAAGGCATAAGATTAAAGAAAAGAAAGAACAGGATTTTGGGGAGGTTTATTTTCACTCACCTACATAACACCTCATATGATTAAAAATATGTGTAATATTCTTTCGACATTTTGTAAAACTCATAAAAAGTTTCACCAAGTCTATGAAAAATCCCAGGTTCTTGAGTAGACTTACAGGAACACAATTTGAATGGTCTTAGTTTTAGATAAAAACTTAAGCAATCTCTTCTAAGCAAGTTGAGGTCACCCAGAAAGGGAAAAGTTTTCCCTATGACACCTGCTGTGAGGGCAAATGAAGGAGATTCCTGCATTCATCATTTTTTTTTCTCACAGCAGGTTCTACAGCGTACACAATGTATTTATGCAGGAATGTCACACTATTCCTAATTCATCACCTTTCATTCATAAAGCTAAAGAAATAGATGTAGTTTTCTAACTAGAAAAAAAAAAGTCTTATTTACTTCTTCACATTTTGGCTTTGACTGAAAATTTTAAGTTAAGACTTAAATTACTCTAAAATACTGACCTTCTAGATAGCTGAGTTATAGAAAACACTGAACAATATCTGGAAATACTATTTCATTGTAGAATAAGAAAATATATTAGTAAAGAATTGTGAGTCTTTAGAAGCCAGGGACTAATTTTAACTCACCCTACCTAGCACTTAAGATACTATCTTTCCTCTCACATAACAAGGTCCTTAGTAAATGTTTGCTGAATGATAATAATAAAAATCTTGCCAGAATTATACCTGTTAATTTGTAACAGTACTGAATTTACATACAAAGCAAGAAATCAAATTGGAATGAAATGATGAAATTTGAATGCACTTTCTGGTAGTAATGAGGGTTAAAACTGATTTTTCCAATAGCTTAGATTACTGTAATTGAAAAGGTATTTCCTAAATATCCATTATAATGTCAGACTAATCTCCTGATTTAAAACCCTTACACTTTAAAATCCCTATAAATGACAAATTACCTTGATAATCACATGGGCAAGTCTGACAGAAGTTTAAAGCAACATAGCACAGCTGTTATTCCAGAAAAAATATAAACCACTAATTTGATTAATGCTGATGTTTTATGATTTTATTATGAAAGAAGTTGCAACTGCCATTAATTACCACTTAGATAGTAAATGCTCTTCAAATTTTTCCTTTCTTCCTTTTCATCCATCCATGCATCTACCTTGTGCTAGAGATTGAATCCAAGACCTTTCTTTCCCATGCAAATATATTCCTCTTTTTTTCCCTTTTACCTATTATCTATATTGCTACCATATCCTGAAATGTAAGCTGGTAGCAGTATTTGGGATTGGACAAATGCTTATCAATATTGAAAAGAGACACAACAGTCTTACTGACAGCTACAGGATTTAAGGATAAGGTTTCACACAGAGTGATTACAGATCATGGTGCAAAAATCAATTCAACAGTCTTTCAAGTTAAAAAACATGACTGGTATAGGTCTATATACAATAAAACAAAACAAAAACAGATGGTACTCAATGTCCAAAGAAGTTAAAAAGTATTTAGTGTTCCAGACATCTTATACAGTTTCAAAATCAAGTGCTAGCTGAGTGTGATGGTTCACATCTGTGATTTCAGTACCTGGGAAGCACAGGATTGTCATGAGTGTAAAGTTAGTTTGGACTACAAAGGAAGACTGCTCAAAAAACCAAAAAAACAACAATCAAAAAAATAACAATCATATGGGAATCTACCAAAAACTTAACAATACTAATAAACAAAAATTCATAAATTCACTACTGGTTTGCTTCAAAACTAGATAGTATCAGATGATTATATCAATTTTAAAATAATTTCAGAACTCTTGTTAACTAAATTAAAAAAAAATTCCTGAGATCTGGGCATGGTGGCTCATGCCTTTAATCCCAGCACTCAGGAAGCAGAAGTAGAAGGATCCAAGGAGTTCGAGGCCACCCTGAGACTAAATAGTGAATTACAGGTCAGCCTGAGCTGAAGTGAGACTCTACTTTGAACTCCCCCCCCCCCCCCCCCCCCCCCAAAAAAAAAAAAAAAAAAAAGTTACTATGGACTCAAAACCAGATAGATACACATTTGAATTTTATTTGTTTAGTTTCCTATTCCTTTCAAAACCTTTTCAAATAGGTAAGTTAATAGAAGGAAAAAGGGACCAAATACCCTGGGGGCTCAAAGGTATTACCCGCACTTGTTTCCTGCCAGGTAGTGGCTCTGCACTAATGATCTTCACAATTACTCCATTCACAAACTGTGGGCCTGATGCATTAATTTTGTCCTGAGGGCAACACTCTTGATTGTGGGCTGCTGATTTGAAAAGAAAAAGACAAGAAACATTTAGTTTTTAGGTTATTTAAATAGTTAAAAAAACTAAAATTTATTAAATATTGTATAGAACTTCAAAATTAACAAAATTAAGATTTCTTAGGTTATTTAAATAGTTAACCAAAAACTTAGTTCTGTTAATTTTGGTTTAATTAGTAAGTCAATACAGATAAAAGAATATTGAAAGCATGGTATTCAGTGTTAAAGTTTCTTTGTACAATTAATAAGAAATTAAAATATATTCTAATTTTGAACAGTCAATAAGAACAGTGCTTTAATTTGCTCCTGCTCTTGGTTAATATAATGCAATGAAAGTGAGTACAAAGGTAAACTGCAGTCCATATGCCTGCATACCAGGCACTGAGCAATAATAAAAAACAGAGAAAAACATGCTGTTTAAAAAGAGGACACTGATTAAAACGAGCTCCTCAAATTTTTTGTGTTAAAAAATTTTTTTTTGTAGTGCTGGAGCTCAAGACCAGAGGCTCAGCAAACATTAACTACAACTCCCTGGTTAGAGTAAGTCACATATCTTTATATGTTATAATCCTAAAAAAATGATCAAAGTGATCTTTACCTTTTTCTGTTTTGATTCCAGGCTTATCACTGTCTGCTTCCACTTCTGACTCCAGTTTTATTTGAGATATTGTTTTCTTTAAAGACGCCATGCTGGCTTTTTGCAGTGCCAAATACTCTTTTTTTAAATCCATCCATTCACTCCTGTTAAGCAAAAATTGACGGATTGAAATACACAAAACAGATGACTCAATTAAAAATTATGAAACTTGAAAAAGAAAAAAAATTATGAAACTTAAAGAATATACATTTTCAGTGACTCTAAAACACAATCTTCATAACTTTACTTTCTTTAAAAATATATACTTGAATTACATTTTTATGTCCTGAATTTAACAAACTAAAGGAATTCTTTTCTATCTCAACATTCAGATTAAAGTTTTAATTTCCCAATATTTTTATAGCTTAATTTGTAAAAGCAAAAAATTTTAGTTAATTTCCTTAAGGAACATTTACTAGATTAGTCATCTTTGGGGAAAAGTGAGAGATTCAAATGTAAAGATTTATTAAAGTGCTTCCAATTTGAGAGATAACATTCCTTAGGATTTGCTAGAGTCAAAAGGAATTGCTGAGAAGAAAAAAAACACCCAGTGGAAGCAATTTATTTATTTACATACATTTAACATGTAGATGTTTCTTCAAACAGCTAGAGCTCCACCAGATAAAAACACAATGCATCTCCTGGCTCTGTGGGAGCACTCATTGTTACCCTAATCTGTGCCATCAAACAAGCAGATAGGAGATTTATTTTTAAAGAGCATATCTTGTGGTAATGGTTTTAGCAGTTAACATTGACATGTTTACTTCAAAAAAAAAAAAAAAAAAGAGGGGGTGGGGGAATCTCAACCCATCCAGAATCTACTTTCCCTGAGAGCTGATACATTAAAATAACAAAAGGCTCTTGTAATGATTCTCAGAGATAGAAAGGCAAAAGGAATTCAGGGTTAAGAATAGTATAAATAGAAGTGTCCTGAAGTCCCAGCCTCCCACCCTCCCAAGAGAGACCAGAAGTGTTGGGATGAAATAGCGAACAAAGGTAAAGAAAATCTTTTTGGAGACTTTGCCACCTTTTTTCCCCCCTTCTTTTGGGTTTTAAAAGTTATCTTGTTTTGTGGATTCCCTTCCACTTTAACATGGGAGTGCTTTCTGTACTTTTTATAAAAGAGTAAGTGCTTCCATGTTTTAGTAGAAGTGAATTCAACTTACTCTTTTGGACTGGAACACATGCTAATCTAGGAGGTTGAAGGGGTCCCTTTGCTTTAACATGGGGGTACCTGCTGTGTGTAACAAAAGTAAGTGCTTCCATGTTTCAGTGGAGGTGTCTCTAAAACAAATCAATGTCTTTTGGCTGCTAAGAGAAGGATACTATTAGCCTGGGCTCCCCACCACTTAAACGTGGATGTACTTGCTTTGGAACTAAAAAAGTAAGTGCTTCCATGTTTTGGTGATGGTAAGTTTTCCTTTTACATTTTCTCAGCCTAACTTCAATCTATTTAAGGGGCCTCCTTGACTTTAACATGGAGCCACTTGCTGTATCCTGGTAAAAATAAGTGCTTCCATGTTTGAGTGTGGTGGTTCCTTCTTAATCTTCAAATGTTAAGTTGACTTGTTGGACTACAGGCCTTCACTGTTGCTAATATGCAACTCTGTTGAATATAAATTGGAATTGCACTTTAGCAATGGTGATGGACTGTCGTCAGTTGTCTCCAATAGGAAAATTGAATTCTTACTTGGACAATACTCGCAATGGTATAACCTCTTCTCCCATTTTATGCCTCTCCTTGTGTTTTTTCTTATGCTTTCTTTTAGCTTTTAGGAGTGAACCATCTTTTAGATCTCCAGCATCCTTTTCCTCTTCTGTAGAGCAACATTCCAAGTCTAGAAAAACGAAGACTTTTAACATCTGTGGAGTAGTTACAGGTCCTTGCATTGTTTAATACTAATATGAACATTTATACCTCTGCTTTCTTTGGAGACCTCAGAAGCTGCTTCTTCAGTGCCTTCCCTGTGATCTCTCTTCTTGGATTTGGGCCTGGCAGGTAAGCATTCTGCATCTCCTGAGCTGCTTCTCTTCCTCTTCCCAGCTCTGCCCTCTGGTATGCTGGAGGAGGGCTCAGCCCTTTCCCGCTTCTTCTTCTTTGCAGGTTGCCTTTGGGGTTCAGGCGTGTCAGTTTCAGATCCTTCTGATGCAGTCCTTGATCTTTTCACCTTACTGGCAGTCACGTTGCTTGTGTCCATATTTGACTCTTTGGTTTGGATATTGTCTTCCTTCTTCATTCTGCCTTTCTTCTTCTTCTTCTTTTTCTTTTCTTCTGTAAAATAGTATTTTGTTTTAACTTGAGCTATTGTTTCATTTTGTTTTAACTTAAGATATTGTTTCAGTATAACAATAAGTACTCACCAGCTACTCTTAGAGATGGGATGGGTTTATTTTTCACTGTCTTGGGAAACACTCCGGGTTTTCTTGGTGCTTCTTCTGGTGGGTTGTTAAGGAACTGTAATGAATGCAAAATATTACTAATTGTTATTATTTGCTTTTTTCCATTTTTCTCTTAGGACTAGACATACCTCAATAGCTTTTGCTGCTTGTTCTTTGGTTTCAAATTCCACAAAGGCGAATCCCTTCGGATCTCCAGTGGACTTGTAATGTGGTATGCTTATGTAAACGACATTGCCACATTTCCCAAATACTCTCTCAATCCAGCTATGAGTAACATTTTTGGGAAGTAATTCCTGATAAAGCAGAAGTATAGCCTTTAATATGCATGAATAAATACAACTTAAAAATTCTATGTTGTCTTGATTTCGCTAGTTATTGGCATTAACTACAATAAACTTACCACATACACTGTTCGCTCGTCCTCATCCTTTGGTCTTTCTCCTAGAGGCTTTTTTCTCCTGATTCTGGTCCCTTCTAAATCCAGCTTTAAAATGTACATTAAGCATTAATTAATACGGTTTAATGTTATGGGACAAAAGGTTAGTTATGGGCTATATAAGAAAAATGTTACCTCTACAACAGCTGAGCTTTTTAATGCTCTGGCTATTAATTTGCCATCGGTAGTCAACTTTTTCATCTTGTTGAAAGATACAAGAAGTGATATATCCACATCTTAAAGACAAGAAAAGTAATGTCAGACTCTAGAAATAAATTATAAAAGTAACTATAAAAAGTACTATAAAAACTCTTAGGGTGTTAAATGGGCTACATTATTTATTGGCTTGAACTTACAAATAGTGTAAAAAATTATATAAAAACTATAAAAACTTACATCCATCCCTAGATTTTTCTATTTGCTCTCGAAGAAATCTATCCTTGTGAAGATTTGCATCCCCAAACCAAAAGTCTACTTGTTTAGCAATATCTGCAAGCACCTGTTTGACCCGGGAACGTTTCTTTTTTTCTACATCTTTTTTCTTCTCAGTGTTTTCTTCTTCCATTTTCTGATTTTCAGTTTCCATTGCTGTAAAAACAATCCAATAACAGCTAATGCAATAAGCTAGCTTTATCTGCTTCCAGCAGAACTTTTCTGTTTACATGGGATTTGAAGGTTTTTGGGTGCAGAATAGATAGTGGGTGGGCTCTAACTCGGTGATCCTACTTCTGTTTCCTGGGATTAAAGGTGTCCCCTCCCCTTTACTTTTTCCCTTCAGTTCTAGCCTGGACCTGGTTATCCAGAAACAGTTTTCCCTGAAATAACAGCTTGTCATTCATTAAAAGTTACCTCAATACAAAATTGGATCCATGTTCAGTATTTACTTTTTTTCCCCCTAGCACTTGAGAATTTGAGATCAATAAAAATCAGACTTGTTTACATGCTAGGCAGACACTCTACATCCCAAATGCTATTTTGTTTACTAAATAACATCTTCATCATTCCTGGTACATAATAGTCACTCATGTGAAAGAAAGCTGGGTGGGGGAGAAAGCTGGGTGGGGGAGGGGTTCATACATACTTGGGAGAATAAGGAGCCAGAGTTGAAGACACCTGGGTTAAAAGGTTTTATTTAAGTAGAGTACTTTCTACTATCAAACTTATTGAACACCAGGTTTGGGATGATATATTAACCCTGAGAATAAACTGTTAGCCATAGTAAGGTTTTTTTTTTTTTTTTTTTTTAGAAACAAGGCACTAAGGAATTAAAGTTTGCATAGCATTCATTAAGTTCATGGACTGTGAAGCCAGCTCACAATACATCCAACAGACCCCCCCCCCCCGTCACAACTGACACTGGGGACTGAGGCTCCAGATGAGATGAAACTGCACCTACTGTATCATCTCAGGTTAGGCAAGCACAGTAACTGCTGATGTGAGTGGCAAAAATAGATGGCCCTTGATGAATTTCACCTCAAATCTCAGCTGAATGTTCCTTGCTTAAGACGTATAGAAATTAGCAGTTAGAAGTTGCCATTAATATTTATGCCTAGTACTCCTCTGCCTCTCCCCTGTTTTTAATCTTGAGGCAGGGTCCAACTCTACCCCAAGGTGGGTTAGAGGTGTGAGTCACCATGTCCAGCTGAAGATTATAGGCATGCACATTTATGAGACTGAATGAATATGGGTGCCTTTTGACACTGCAAATGAAACTCCAGATACATGTAGCATTACTTGGGTATGGGGGAATCAAATCCCAACTGGTAGGCTTTGAAAGCAAATGCCTTTAACAGCTGAGCCATCATCTCCTTACCCCCAAAGATATTTTTATAACATGCCTTCTAAGGTTTGCTTTTCTGGATCCTGCTACTGTGCTCTTGCTCTACCTTCACATTCTACCTATGACTAGATTCAGTACTGGGCCTCTCTCTTGGCTATACATTCACCCTTCTGGAGGGTCCTGGCTTTTACTATTTTAGCTTGATGCCTTACAAATCATGTTCTCTCAATGTTTCCATTCTAAAAGTTAACTGTTCACTTGACATCTCCAGTTGTTTATTCAAAAGATATTTCAAACAACACAAAAATAAGAGCTGTAAACCTATCTTTCCTTATTTCAGAATCACTAGCTACAAAATTGCTTAGGACAAAACTACAGAAATCACCCTAACTCTCTTTTTCTTATACCCCATAGTTAATTCATCAGTACTTCTACAGCACTATCTTTAAAATATAGCCTTGGACATCAGCATTTCTCATCCTCTACACATTCCAACCACTTGTCCAAGCCATTATTTTGTTTAAACTACTGTTAAGATCTTCCTTACTGGTCTGTCTGCTTCTACTGTCCTCTGAAAAGTAGTTGCCCAGATAGTCTAATCATTTAAATATATAAGCCAGGACTATTTCTTGTACAAGCTCCTTCAAAGATTTTTTATCGGGAGCTGCAGAACTGGCTCAGTGGTTAAAGATGCTTGCAAACCCTAATTCCCCAGTACCTACATAAAGCCAGATGCACAAAGTGGCACATGCAATCTGGAGTTTGCGTGGCAGGAGACCCTGGTGTGCCCATACTCACTCTGTGTCTGCCTCATTTTCTGTCTCTCTCTCTCAAATAATAAATTAAAAGTCCAATGACCTTATGGTTTGCTATACAATCTAGATGGGGATATCTTCCTAATTTCATCTCCCATAATTCTTCCAGCAGGTTCACTCCAAACATATCATACCATCTCTAGATACCTTAAGCACATTAAAGCTATTCCCACTTCAAGGCCTTTGTTCTTTCTGCTCTCTTTGTCTAGACACATCTGAAAGGTTTATTTACTCAGAAGCTTTTTCTTCCTCCAATCTAAAAAAAAAAAAACAAACCAACACCAACACCAACACCACCACCAACAAAAAACCTCCCATGCTGTCAACACAAACTCAATCAACTGCCCTTTTCTATTTGCCTATATTCATTATCTGGAATAAAATTTTTCTCATCTATCTAGCAGAATGTAAACATAAGAACAAGGCTTTAACTTGATCCCTACCTATGTATTCGTGGAATACCAAACATTTAAAACTATCTATAAAGTATTAATATGTCAAAAATTTTATTTTATTTTTACTTATTTATTTGACAGAGAAAAAGAAGGAGAGAGAGAAGGGTGTGCCAGGGCCTCTAGTCACTGCAAATGAACTCCAGATGCAAGTGCCACCTTGTGCATCTGGCTAACATGAGTCCTGGGAAATTAAATCTGGGTCCTTTGGCTTTACAGGCAAATGCCTTAGCTGCTAAGCCATCCCTCCAGTCCCTCAATTTTTTAAAAATATGTTTTTTTTAAATTTATTTGAGAGAGAAAGACAAAGGGACACACAAAGAGTGTGAGTATGGGAACACTAGGGCCTGCAACTGCAAATGAACAACAGCTGCTTGTGCAACTTTGTGCATCTGACTTTATGTGGGTACTGGGTAACTGCCCAGGCCATCAGGCTTTGCAAGTGCCTTTAACCACTGAGCCATCTCCCCAGTCTCTTATAATTTTTTTGGTAAGATTTGTAGAATATAAATGCAATGCAAATATAGGCTATGATTACAAGCTCCAGTGCTAACTGTAAATTATAAAGGGCAGATCACTAGCTCTGCAATTCCGTTCCTTGTCAAAGCTCACTACTAAGAAATCATGGACAGAACTTCAGAAACACAGAATATCATAGTACTCTCAGGAGAGATTTTTCCCCCATCATCCTAATATCTTGGTCCAGAGACATTCTTTCAATAATTCTCTTAAGGTTTATTTTTGTGGCTTGGAGTGATTCATTTCAGAACGATCAAATATACTTTCAATTGAAAGGAAGATAAAAACTAAATAGAAAGTCACATGAGATATGGAACAATTTAGTCTCTACCCCCTCCTTCCTCTTCTCCAAGGGTTAGACCCATGGCCACATATGTTAGTCAAATATACTACCACTGAGCTACCATACTCCCTTAGCCCTAGTTAGATATGTGTACTATCATCCTGCATTTTCCAAATCAATTTCTTTTCTGTGCAGTCTGTTCTTTCTACTATTTTTTTGGGGGGTGGTGGTGGTGTTTAGAAGTAGGGTCTTATTCTAGCACAGGTTAACCTGAAATTCACTATGTAGTGTCAGGCTGGCCTTGGACTTATGGCAATTACCTCTGCCTCCCGAGTGCTGAGATTAAAAGAATGCACCACCACGCTTAGCTACTATTCTTTTTTTTTTTTTTTTTGGCTAGCTCAGGCTGACCTGGAATTTACTCTGTATTCTCAGGGTAGCCTCGAACTCATGATGATCCTCCTACCTCTGCCTCCCAAGTTCTGGGATTAAAGGCGTGCGCCACCACACCCCGCTTCGACTACTATTGTTTTTAAAAAATATTTTAATTTATTTTCAAGCAGAGACAGAATGGGTGCACCAGGGCCTCTAGCAGCTGCAAACAAACTCTAGATGCATGGGCCACATTGTGCATCTGGCTTTATGTCGGTAGTGGGGAATTAAACCTGGGTCGTTAGGCTTTGCAGGCAAGTGCCTTAGCTGCTGGGCCATCTCTCAGCCCCCTTTCAACTATTCTGATATTAAGGAGAGTGCTATAATCTACCATACTGACAAAGCAAACTATGTACAACTGTATGAAATCGAGGCAGTTACTTCAACTCTCTGTGGTCCATAAAATATGGACAGGGTCATTACGAGGATTAATCAAAACAAACAAACAAACAAACAAACAAACAAACAAACAAACAAAAAAACTAAGCCAGGCTGGAGAGATGGCTTAGAAGTTAAGGCACTTGCCTGAAAAGCCAAAGGACCCAGGTTCAATTCCCCAGGACCCATGTAAGCCAGATACACAAGAGGGCGCACACATCTGGAGTTTGTTTGCTGTGGCTGGAGGCCCTGGCACACCCATTCTCTCTCTCTGTCCCTCTCTCTGCCTATTTCTCTCTCTCTCAAATAATCAATAAATAAAAAAAAATAATGTCTTAAAAATAACTAAGCAAAGCACTTAATGTTGCTGTTGTAGAGAATATAACAACAGGTAGTCAAGCTATTATTTACCAATCTATCACTAATTTCAACCAATCTGGTTTGGGATGATGTCTAACCTTGTAAAATTAGAAATTTCTCAGCATTTTTTGGAACTGTAATATCTATTAAAACTATTGTTCAATAACACAATAATATCTAGCTAGTCTTTAAACATGGAATCTGTCTATCTATCTATCCACTGAGACAGGGGCTCACTATGTAGCCCAAGCTAGCCTCAATCTTGTGGTGATTTTCCTACCTCAGCCTCCCAAGTAAGGCATGAACCACTTGCCAGACTTCAACAGATACTTTAAACAAAGAATAAAAGTTATTGTGTACAGAAAGCACATACTAGAGACTTTATATATGCATTGTTTTAAATCTTCACAGCCCTACTATGTTGTTTCTTCCACCTTCATTTAAAGGTGGCTTAAAAGTCATGTAACTTGGCCAAAGCTAGCTAAGGAAGTGAGGCCTGGTAGGTTTTACTTTCATATGCCTACCTTTTAATAAAATCTTCTGCAATTTGTCACCATCCACACTAAGTTCTGACTCAGGAGTCCTTGTCCTGAAGTTCAAGAACTCTTGTGAATCCCTGAAATGATTAAAAGGTAAATTTTAAAGAAAAGGTAAAATCATGATGCTTGCACAAATAAAAACAAGAAAAACTTTAAAAAGAATACATGGTAAAGTTAAGTGCCATTCAAAGGAGAATTCAAGAAGCAGATACATACACAGGCATTCAGGAATGTTGAATGTTAAGATACTGATTAAGGCAATAACTAATTACATTTCACCTGGATAATTTTCACTTTTATTTTTCTATAAGTTACATAGTTGTAAAACACCTCAATGGCAAGGACAGGCATTGATAAAGTAGAAGTGAGATAGGTCATGACCTAAATTTTTTTGGCCATTTTAAAATCAGTTTTTCCTTATAAAATTGTTACTTACAGCCAATTTGCTGTATAGTACAGGAGCCAAACCATGCTAATTAAATAGAAACAATTAGCCAGTATTAACTTATATTTAAATTGCTTAATATATTTAATATATATGCAAAAAATTCATAATATATGCACAAAACGTTGCAGGTAGCCTCGAGTTGCTGGCACCCCACCACCACCACGAAGAGCAGCTTGTGGGAGGGTTTATTTTGGTTTATAGACTCAAGCGGAAGCTTCCTGATGGCAGGGAAAACGTAGCTTGAGCAGAGGCTGGACATCACCTCACCTCCTGGCCAACATCAGGTGGACAAAAGCAGCAGGAGTGTGTGCAAAGCTGTGGCAAGGGGAAGCGGTTATAACACCCATACGCCTACCTCCAACAAGGTTAGGGATCAAGCATTCAGAACACATGAGTTTATGGGGGACATGTGAATAAAAACCACCACATAGGTACACATATATTTTCCTATAAAACTCTTGTAGAACCTTCTCAGGTTAAAAAAAAAGTGGAGATGATGTGTGTGTGTGTGTGTGTACACACACACACACACACATATATAAAAACTACAAATGGTTCTAGTCACAATGGCTGGTGAAACCGTTAGTGGCCTGGGTCTTTGCTCTGAGTGAGTCTGAGTTGATTCATATATCCATCCTTAACTGGCTCAGAGCCACCGCATTCATCACTCAGTACGTGAGCTCCTTTCCACAACTAGGTTTTCGGCTTTGTGGCAAGGACCAGAGTCTTGCAAAAAAAAGAAAAAACGCCAACGACTTCAGCAGCCAGAGCTCCACTGCCAGCAGCGACCCAGGTACCTTCGCTCATTTCCTACCTCGGCTTCTAGGGCACTTCCGCCCGGCCTGGGCCACAAGCGGGGCGTGCCCACGTCTGCCTGCCCACGCCTGCCTGCCCGTCTACCGGCACCAAGCGCCGCGCGCCCCCACCGCGCCGACGCGGGGACTGCAACCGCCGCCGCCCAGCGGGGCCTGCGGCGCGTGCGCAGAGAGCCAACATGGGCGGGGCGGGGCGAGAGGGATGAGAACATGAACCGCAGGGAAAAAAGAAACGCCCACGGGGATGCAAACTTCACCCAACCTGACCGTCCCTGCAGGAGACCTGCGACTTACTCCGTCCAATGCCCAAAAATCCACGGCGGGCACCTGCGACCCTCAGCGCTTTTACGTCTCCGAGCCCTTCAGTCGTGGTAATTTCGCGTCATACGACCAGCGACGCCGTTCCCTCGACCCGCGGTCGTGAAGACTAGACCCGAGCCCCAGCGCCCGTCGTGACGTCACAGGCGCGCCGGCTCCGAGGGGGCGGGGCGCCGGAGAGCGCGGCGGCAGAGGAGGCGGGGCGACGGGGAAGGATTTGATTGGAGGTTGTGGGGGGGGAGGCGACGGCGCGCTTTCCTACGGTCCCGGGCTAGTGACGTCACGGCGCTCGCGGGAGAAATTCGAAATGTCGGGGACGTGAAGGGGTTCTCTGAGGATCTCTGGGGCGCGAGGGGTCGGGCCTCATCCGCGTCTCGCTGCAGTTCTTCGTAGTAGGAGCACCAGGCACTCGTGGTTGTGCTGGGGCCTGAGGAGGAGAAAGTGTCCGCTGTCATTTAGTGACACAAGCTCTCGATGAGCAGAGTAGAGCTGGGCCCGAGAAAGGAAAGGCTGTTTCTTTTAGTCAGTGGTACTGGGGGGCTTCTTGACAGGTTGTTCGTGATTTTGGGACTATTCATCCAGTTGTTTTTACGGTGCTGGGGGTGGAGATCAGGGGCGTCGTGCATGCCGGGTAAGTATGGGTTCTACCCCTGAGCCAAGGTCTGTCTCCCTCTGTAGTCCAGGCTGGCCTCCATTCTCCATCCGCCGGCCCCAGCCTCCTCAGTGCAAGGGTTACAGATGCGGAACGCCACACCCACTTCTCTGAAACTCTTGTTTTTTTTCGTTTGTTTGTTTGTTTGTTTTTGAGCTAGGGTGTCACTCTAACCCAGACTGACCTGGAATTCACTATGTTGTCCCCGACTGGCCTGAACTCAAGTGTTCCTCCTATCTCTGCCTCCCGAGTGCTGCGATTTAAATGCGTGCGCCACCACTCCGGACTTCCCCTCAACTCTTGGTTTTTCGAGATAGGGTCTCGCTGTAGACCAGGCTGATGTGAAATTCACTGTGTAGTCTCAGGGTGACCTTGAACTCATAGCGATCCTCCTCCTTCTGCCTCCCGAGTGCTGGGATTAAAGGCATGCAGCACCACGCCCAGCCCCTGAAACTTCAGTCAAAATAATTTAGGGGTTCGGTTTAAGTTTCGAAAATCCTGCTTGCTTAAAAACAAACGGTCTCAAGCCATTTTGTCCTAACAGGAGAAATGGTGCATTTTGTCCAGAACACCATGTACATGACTTTATTGGGTGTACTAATATTAGCACAATGATATATGTATATATGTGTGTAGGTATATGTGTATCTCTCTTATACACACATCACATTTGGAATCTACTACTTCAAAAGGTCTTCAGACTAATTTTCCTTATAGAAGTGAGTCAACATTTGAATTGTGTGAAACATGTGGGCAGATTAACACTTAGCTTTTCCTTAACTTTTTATATATATATATATATAGTTTTGTTGTTTGTTTATGGAGGTAGGGTCTTGCTTTAGCCCAGGCTGACCTGGAATTCACTGTGTAGCTCAGGGTAGCCTCGAACTCATGGTGATCCTCCTACCTCTGCCTCCCGAATGCTGGGATTAAAGGCATATGCCACCATACCCAGCTCTACCTCACAATATTTTTGTTTGTTTATTTGCAGGGAGAGAGGGGGGGAATGGGTGCACCAGGGCCTCTTGCCACTGCAAACAAACTCCAGACTCATGTAACACTTTGTGTATCTGGTTTTACATTGGTACTGGGGAATTGAACCCAGTTCTTCAGGCTTTGCTAACTGCTGAGTCATCTTCCCAGCCCCAGCTTAGGTATTTCTTGGAGAAGTCATGGTTGATATCATAAACCAATATCGGTATCTTCCATGATTATTTCTGCATGTAATTATTGTTTATCATCCTAATTTACTAAAAACTTGAATTCTGGATTGCATTTTGTTGATTACTCTCTCAGCATAGTGCAATGTTTGGTGCTTGATACCTGCTAAATAAATATTCCTAACTTACAAATAATGTAGGTGACATTCTTTATGTATAAAAGAGGAACTGAACATAGTGTGCAACCAAAAATTACTGATTCCTTCTAGATCTTTTAGGCCGTGTTCATCACCACTTAGCACAGATTATTGGGCCCCCAACTTCAGATTTTCCAATTTAATAGGTCAAGGGTTGGATGCAAAATATTCATTGCTAACCAATTCTCAAGTAATGCTCAGTCATAATTTTTGTGTGTGTTTTTGTGTGTGTGCGTGCATACATGCATATCCAGTTTACCATCAATGACTATAGATTTCCAAATTTGGTCATGTAATTTTATAACAACTACCCTGCAACACTTTTGAAAGTTTTTTCTACTGTGACACATGCCTGTAATCACATCTACTCTGGAAGCTGAGACAGGAAGATCATTAGCAAGCAAGCAAGCAAGCAAGGACCATAGTTCAGTGGGAGAATGTTTGTATATGCAAGGCCCTGGGTTCAATCCCCAGAGCTGGAATGTGGAGAGGAAGAAAGAAAAGATTTTTCACTGCAGATGTATTATGCATGTTTACTCTAGGATGCTGTGTTACATTGACGTTAAGGTATGCAGTCAGTTCTCTGCATCTAAAACTAACCAAATGTAGATTGAAAAACATTGTCACTACTGAACATGTATAAGTTTTTTCTTGTCATCCTCTAAATAATACATTTTAATAACTATATCATTTACAATGTGTTGGGTATAAATAATCTAGCATTTTAATTGTTGTTTTGTTTGGTGTTTTTTGTTTGTTTGTTTTGCTTTTCAAGGTAGGGTCTCGCTCTAGCTCAGGCTGACCTGGAATTCACTCTGTCTTCTCAGGGTGGCCTCGACCTCATGGTGATCCTCCTACTTCTGCCTCCAAGTGCTGGGATTAAAGGCGTGCCCCACCACACCTGGTTTTGTTTGGTGTTTTTTTTGAGGCAGGATTTCACTCTAGCCCAGGCTTTCCTGGGGTACTCACTGTAGTCCCAGGTGATCCTCCTACCTCTGCTTCCTGAGCGCTGGGATTAAAGGCCTATGCCTCCATGCCCAGTTTCTTAGCTGTGGTTTAATGTTTATAGGAGGATAAAAATGTGTATGGGTTCTATGTAAAAACTGACTTTTTTCTGTTGTTGATTTGTTTTTTAGAGGTAGGGTCCCATTCTAGCACAGACTGACCTGGGACTCACTTTATAGTCCCAGGCTGGCCTCAAACTCATGGCATTCCTTTTTACCTCTGCCTCTTGAGTGCTGAGTTAGATCCCGAGTGTCTGGATTAAAGGTGTGCACCACCACACCTGGCTAAAGTGGGGACTCATAGTCCCACACTGGCCTCCAACTCACAGTGATCCTCCTAACTCTGCCTCCCAAGTGCTGCAATCAAAGGCATGTGCACCCCACATTTTTATGTATGGATTTAAGTAGCTACAGATATTGGTGTGAGTGGAGTCCTGAAACTCTTATGGATGGACACCAAGGGACCCTTTAAAAGGAAGAATTTAAAATGCAAGGGGGCCATCTTGTGGTGGGTATAACAATTTAGAAACTAAATATTGAACTTGTGTTCTAAGGAATGAAATTTGTGGAAGCAAAATAAATTATTTCCTGATACATGTTATGACACTAACTAAATTGGTTTTTGTATTTTACAAAACATTCTCTTTATTTTATACAGTGTATTATCACTCTTACTGTATCCTTAGTGGCAGTTTGATTATATCTGTTTGCCTTAGTAGTTAAGATAGTCCTTGCATATTAGTTCCTTGTGATTACAAGTTGTTGGGAAAATTTCTGTTTCATATTTATTATTAGGGTTGATTGAATATTTAATCCTTTTAAAATTTCTGTTTTAGATGATATAAGTAGTTGAATAACTACTGATTATTTTTCTGGACATGACTGGTTTATAAGAAGAAACAATGGAATGCCAAGAATTTATTGTAAGCCTTACTTATTTTTTTTTGTTTTTATTTTATCTTCTTTTCTTTTTTTTTTTTTTTTTTTTTTTTTTTTTTTGAGGTAGGGTCTTGCTCTAGCCCAGGCTGACCTGGAATTCACTCTGTAGTCCCACGCTGGCCTTAGACTTATAGCTAATCCTCCTACCTCTGCCTCCCAAGTGCTGTGCTGGGGTTAAAGGTGTGTGCCATCCTCCCACCCTACTCTTTTCTGAAATAGGGTTTCTGGTATCCCAGGCTGGCCTTGATCTCCTATGTAGCTATGGATAATCTTGATCTCTTTTTTTTTCCTTGAGGTAGGATCTCACTGTAGCCCAGGCTGACCTGGAATTCACCATGTAGTCTCAGGGTGGCCTCATGGCGATCCTCCTACCTCCCGCGTGCTGGGATTAAAGGCGTTTGCCACCACACCCGGTTCTAACCTTGAACTCTTGATTCTCTTGTCTTTACTTCCTCAATGCTAGGATTGTAGGTGTGTGGCACTACACACAATTTATGCAGTGTTGGGCATGAAACCCAGGGCTTTGTGCATGCTAGACTCTACTGAGTTATGTCTCCAGCCCCTAATTCTTTCTAATTTTCACATTTTTCTTTTATCCTTTTCTTCCTTCCTCCATTTCTTCTTCTTCTTCTAAATCAGATGTCTGGGCTAGAGAGATAGCTTAGTGGTTAAGGCATTTATTTGCCTGCAAAGCCAAAGAATCCCAGTTCGATTCTCCAGGACCCATGTAAGCCAGATGCACAAGGGGGCATGTGCATCTGGAGTTCGTTTAACAGTGGCTGGAGGCCCTGGAGCACCCATTCTCTCTCTCTCTCCCTCCCTCTTTCTCTCAAATAAATAAATAAATTTAAAAAAATGAGATGTCTTCCTAGGGTTGCCAGATCTAGCAAAACAAAACGAAGTAAGATACAAAAATAAATTTGAATTTCAGAGGGTCAAATAATAGTTTTCTAATATAAGTGTGTCACAAATATTGCACCCTTTTATCCGATGGGTGGTTTGAATGTAAACGTATGTCCTGGCTCTAGCCAAGGCAGACCTGGAATTCACTGTGTAGTCTTTGGCTATCCTCAAACTCACTGCAGTCCTCCTACCTCGGCTTCCTGAGTACTGGGATTAAAGATGTGTATTGCTCTGATGTTTTTTCTACCTAGTCTTTGGAAGGCAGAGCCCTGCTGGAGTAGCATGTACAGCCCTAGTAGGTGTATAGAGAGCAGCTTGAGCGCTGGTTGTTTGTGCTTGTTGCTGTTGGTTTTTCTCTCCCTGCTTTGGATGTATGCTGGAATGAGCCAGTTTTTGTTTGTTTGTTTTCCATGATGAAACTTCTGGATTCAGTAAGCCTGAAATAAACCCTTTCCTTCCATAAGGTTGGGAGTTTGTCCAGCAACTTTAAGGTAACTGCAACACCTGGCAAGCCTATCTTGTAGCTATTCATATTTATTTATTTTTTTCATTTTTTCATATTTATTAGAATAACTCTTGTAACAAATTATTTGGAAGCTTGGGAGAGGAAAGTTTTTTTTTCTTTAAGACCTGGCATGGCATGCTCTTCTGGGTAGACAGTGGCTGTCCCATTTCTTGGCAGTAAGACCTTTTTGGTACTCTTTTAAAATATATATTTGTGGCTGGGGAGATGGCTTAGCCATTAAGGTGCTTGCCTGCAAAGCTAAAGGACCTAGGTTTGATTCCCCAGGACCCATGTAAGCCAGATGCACAAGGTAGCACATGTGTCTGGAGTTCGTTTGCATCAGCTAGAGTCCCTGGCATGCCCATTCTCTCTCTGTCTGTGTGTCTCTCTCCCCCTCTGCTTCTACCTCAAATAAATAAAATAAAATATTAAATATATATATATATACACACACACACACACACACACACATATATGTGTGTGTGTGTGTGTGTGTGTGTGTGTATTTGCTGGGGAGACAGCTTAGCAATTAATGAACTTGCTTACAAAGCCTTTTATTCTGGGGTCAATTTCCCATCCACCCATGTACAGATGGATGGGCATTCATTTGCAGTGGCAAGAGACCTTGGTGTGTATACATACCAATTAAATACATACATGCCAATTAAAAAATAATTAGTCAGGGTAACTCATCATACCTTGAATCCCAGTACTCAAGGAGGCTGACGATCACTGTGATTTCAAGACTAGCCTGAGCTAGAGTGAGAACCTGCCTCAAAAAAACAAAAATTAGCCAGGCGTGGTGGCACGCTTCTTTAATCCCAGCACTTGGGAGGCAGAGGTGGGAGGATCGCCATGAGTTCAAGGCCACCTGAGACTATGTAGTTAATTCCAGGTCAGCCTGGACCAGAGTGAAACCCTACCTCGAAAAAAAAAATAATAATAAATAAAAAAAAATTAAAGACATCAAAAAACTTTCATACTTATAGCTTATATCCTTTGATATTTTTTATGTTGGAAATTAAACCAAATTAAAAAGTTATCATTCATTACAAAGTAACAATAATTGAACTGGGAGCAATAGCTCATACTTTAATCCCAGCTCTTGAGAGGCTGAGGTAGGAGCGTTGTCATGAGTTTGAGGCCAGCCTGGGCCACAGTGAGTTATTAGAGTGAGACCCTGCCTCAAAATTAAGTAAAACTAAAAAATGTATTGCATGTGAGCATAAATTATATTTAAAAAAATATTGTCTATTTATTTGAGAGAGAGAGAGAGAGAGAGAGAGAGAGGTAGAAATATAGAGAGGATGGACTTGCCAGGGCCTCCAGCCATTGCATATGAACTCCAGATACATGTACCACCTTGTGCATTTGACTTACATGGGTCCTGGGGAATTGAACTGGGGTCTTTTGGCTTTGCAGGCAAGTGCCTTACCTGCTAAACCATCTCTCCAACCTGTAAATTATATTTTTAATGAAAACGTTAACTTTTTCAAAGCAATAACAATAGCAAGGATAAAAACTTGAAATCTGGGCATGGTGAGCATGCTCAATCTTCAAATAAATCTCGCAGTATAACCATATATAACCTTGAGAACTCCTTCCTTCTACTAAAGGGATGAGAATATAAAGACAAAACAACGTGAAAATTATTTAGCCTTGCAGATGCCTATAAAGATTGTAGAGACTTCCCAGAGTCTGTGGACCACACTTTAGAGAGCTATATGAATAAGTATTTGTAACCCAACAGTTTTTCTCTTCCCACTGATGCTTTTGTGGTTCAGAATTATTTTCAGGCTAGAGAGATGGCTTAGCCGCTGAGACACTTGCCTGTAAAGACTAAAGACCTGGGTTTGACTCCCCAGAACCCATGTAAGCCAGATGTACAAAGTGGCACATGCATCTGGCATTCCTTTGCAGTGGCTAGAGGCCCATACTCATATTCTCTCTCTCTCTCTCTCTCTCTGTCTCTCTGGTTGCCATAAATAAATAGAATATTAAAAACACATTATATTCAATGCTCAGTTAACTAGTTTCTCCCTTGGATTTTACCTGTCCTTTCTACCTTTGCCTGTGAGTACTACTTACTAATAGTTTCCTTTTTTGTAAAAAAAAAAATCTTTTTAAAAATATTTTTTATTTGTTTATTTGAGAGAGGGGAGAGAGAGAATGGGCACTCCAGGGCCTCTAGCCACTGAAAACAAACTAGATGCATGCACTACCATGTGTGTATCTGGCTTATGTGGGTACTGGGGAATCAAACTTGGGTTCTTAGGCTTTGCAGGCAAATGCTTTAACCATGAAGCCATCTTTCTCCAGCTCTCCTTCCTTTTTTTTTTTTTTTTTTTTTTTTTGTGCTCAAGCCATTTTATCTGACTGGAAGGAGGGCAGGGCAGGGCTCCAGACATCCGTGGAGTCCCAAGTCCTTCACAGTGCTGATCTCTCACCTCCACATCCCCCTTGCCACTGAAACCTTTTTTAGAAAAATATTTTTCTTTATGTATTTGAGAGAGAAAGAGAAAAATAGGGATATGCCAGGCATAGTGGCACACACCTTTAATCCACACCACTTGGGAGGAAGAGGTAGGATTGTCATGAGTTCGAGGCCACCCTGAGACTGCATAGTTAATTCTAGGTCAGCCTGGACCAGAGTGAGGAGAAAGAAAGAAAGAAAGAAAGAAAGAAAGAAAGAAAGAAAGAAAGAAAGAAAGAAAGAAAGAAAGAGAGAGGGAGGGAGGGAGGGAGGGAGGGAGGAGGGAATGGACATGCCAGGGCCTTCAGGACCTCCAGGCACTGCAAATGAACTCCAGATGCGCGCACCCTCTTGTGCATCTGGCTTATGTGAGTCCTGGGGAATCAAACCCGGGTCCTTTGGCTTTGTAGGTAAGTGCCTTAACTACTAAGCCATTTCTCCATCCCTCTTTCCTTTTTAAAAATGTTTTCAATATTTTTTTCTTTTTTAAAAAACAATTTCCTTCCTTCCTTTCTTCTGCAACGGACTCCAGATGCATGTGCCACCTTATGTATCTGGTTAAGTGGGTCCTGGGGAATCAAACCTGGGTCCTTAGGCTTCACAAGCAAGTGCCTTAACCACTGAGCCATCTCTCCAGCCCTAATTTTTTTTTTCTTTTTTGTGCTAAGGATTAAATTCAGGATCTCATCCCAGCACTTGGGAGGTAGAGGTAGGAGGATCGCTATGAGTTCAAGGCCACCCTGAGACTACAGGGGATTGAACCTGGGTCCTTTGGCTTTGTAGGCGAGTGCCTTAACTGCTAAGCCATCTCTCCAGCCCAGATATCTGTACTTTTATTTGATAAAAGATGTCTAAAACATTTTACTTTTTTTTTTTTTTTTTCCTTTTTATTGACAGTTTTCCTGTTTACAGATAATAAACCATGATAATTCCCTCCCTTCCCCCACTTTCCCCTTTACAAATCTATACTCCATCATATTGCCTCCCTCTCTCCATTAATTTCTCTTTTATTTTGATGTTATCATCTTTTCTTCTTATTATGAGTGTCTTGTGAAGATAATGCTAGGCACTGTGAGGTCATGGATATCAAGGCCAATTTCTTTCTGGTCAATTAACATTGTAAGCAGTCCTACCCTTTTCCTTCAGCTCTTATGTTCTCTCCATCACCTCTTCTCCAATGGACCCTGAGCCTTGGAAGGTATGATACACATGTTTCAGTGCTGAATATTCCTCTGTCATGTCTTCTCAGCACTATGGTGCCTTCTGAGTCATCGCAAGGTCACCACCATCTGAAAAGATAAGCTTCTCTAACCAAAAGGGAGAACAGCATTAATATATGAGTATGAACATTAAGAGAAGTGCTTACAGGGCAGTTTGGTGAGCATAATATATGCAATTAGTCAGACAAGAGCCAGGCATTACACTACTAATGCTCGTGACCTCTCCCACTGTAGGTTTTTTTTTCCCTTTGGTTTTTCAAGGTAGGGTCTCACTCTAGTCCAGGTTGACCTGGAATTCACTGTGTAGTCTCAGGGTGGCCTTGAACTCACAGCGATCCTCCTACCTCTGCCTTCCAAGTGCGGGGATTAAAGGCATGTGCCACCATGCCCAGCTCCACATAGGCTTTTGATTGGATTTCCCCCATAACAGACATGCCACTATTGCACTCTTGGCTCATTTGGCCTGGCTGGCCAAACTTGAGGCTTTCAGTGTCTACTGTTTTCACCACTAATGACTTCTGTCTTCCATAGGGCTGCATGCAGTGCAGCTTTTCCCAGCTTTCTGTCAGCTGGTCTACAGGGAGAAGGCTTTCAGCTCATTGCCATTTGATTTCTCGGTGACCTTGCAGCCCTTGCCATGTGGAGTCTTCAGAAATAGGGTCTTATCTTCTATTCCTAGTGGGAAACCAAGAGCCTTGGCAATAGCCTGTAATGTTTTGGAGGTATCAGGGACCTCCCTGGCCAATAACTCACGTGGAAGGTATCCCATCCTTAGCACTGAAAATTTTCTAGTAACAGTTTATGGTTTCTGTGTGTATCATCCAAAAAAGTAGGTTATCATGTGGCTTATTCACAATATCCTGAATTTTGATTATCCCTCCCCCACACTCCTGTTACTCAGTTTCTTCCCCTAACCTCCCTTAGACCATTCCACGCACAGTAATCTGTCCATCTACTTACATATATACAGTAATATATACAGTATCATCCACTTAAGTCCAGCCCCTCCTCTCTCCCTTATAGCCCTTTTCAAGCTTCCTGGCTTCTGCTACCAATTTTTACTCCAACTTCTAAAACATTTTCAAATGATGTATAAAATACTACTAAGTATATATAAATAGAGTCTATTTCTTTTGTGTTTTTGGAAATAAGGTACTGTATACTCATCAAAAGATGAAGAAGTCAAAAGTGTGGCATGATGGAGTTCTGAAGATCAGTCACTTAGGAAACAAAGTAAGTGCAAAGTTGTTAACTACAGTCTTAAGAGCTATATTCTTGCCTTTTGCTTGCACATTGAAGAAACTGTGTAGATGATAAAATGTTAGCTATGGCCATACACTAACATGATGTAAAAACAAATGTCCAGGGCTGGAGAGATGGCTTAGCGGTTAAACGCTTGCCTATGAAGCCTAAGGACCCCGGTTCGAGGCTTGATTCTCCAGGACCCACGTAAGCCAGATGCACAAGGGGGTGCATGCATCTGAAGTTCGTTTGCAGTGGCTGGAGGCCCTAGCGCACCCATTCTCTCTCTCTCTCTCTCTACCTGCCTATTTCTGTAGCTCTCTCAAATAAATAAATAAATAAATAAATAAATAAATAAATAAATAAATAAAATATTAAAAAAAAACAAATGTCCAAATACTTTTCCTATCACAGAGGTTTATTTGTACATCATGAAAATTTAGTATTATTTAGCTTATTTTTATTTATTTATTTTGAGAGAGAGGGAGAGAGAAAGAGGCAGATAGAGAAAGAGCTCAGATAACTACTTTTCTTATAACAATTGTTATGCAGTTTTATCGAAACATAAATAATGTTTTCAATTCTCAGTTTTGCAACCATAAGTACAGTCAAAATTTAGTGCATTTTTATAAACACAGAAAGAAATCCCATAGCCATTAACTATCTATGCTTAGTATCCAGTCCTCTGCCTCCAACCTAAGTTAACACAAATCTATTATTTTCTCTCTATGTAGGTATACGTGCATACTTACTATTTGCTTATTATTTTTGTGTGTGTAGAGTATGTGTGGTATGTGATGTGATGTGTATGTAGTGTATGCGTGTATGTGTGCATATGATTGCACATGTGTGCAGAGGCCAGAGGGACTGTTGGATATCCTTTTTTCACTCATCTGCCTGTTTCCTTGAGGTGGAGTCTCTCACTCAGCCCAAAGCTGCCATTTTTCCTCATTTTTTTATTCAGCAAACACCAGTTCTCTGCTCCCTCAGGACTGTCACAGGCGTGTGTAGCCATGCCCAGCTGTGTGCACATAAGTTGGGGATCAAATTCAGGCCCTTTGCTTGCATAGCAAGCCCTCCTCAGCCTGTCTTTTTAAATTTTTAATACTTTTTGTTTTTATTTTTTTTTGAGGTAGGGTCTTACTCTAGCCCAGGCAGACCTGGAATTCACTGTAGTCTCAAGCTGGTCTCAAACTGACACTGATCCTCCTACCACTGCCCTCCAACTATTGGTATTAAATGTGTGCATCACCACACCTGGCTTATTTTTAATTTGTATTTCTTTTTTGCAGTGGTAGGGATTGGACCCAGGACCTTGTGTATGTTAAGCAAGTGCTCTGCCATTGAGTTTTCTCTCAGCCCTTGTTGTTGTTGAGATAGGGTCGCACTCTAGGTCAGGCTGGCCTGGAAGTCAGTCTATAGCTTAGCCTAGCCTTGAACTCATGATTCTCCTACCTCAGCTTCCTAAGTGCTAGAATTATAGGTGTGAGCCATGATGGCTGGCTTCAGTCTTAGTTTTTTGAGATGGGCTCACTATGTATCTCAGGGTAGTATTCACTTCAGATCCTCTTGAGTGCTCAGAATGCAGACATGTCTTGAATGAGACAGGGTCTTGCTGTATAATAACCCAGGCTCACTTCCAACTCAGTGCCTTCCTTTCTTACTTTACTGTGCTAAGTGCTGGGATTATAGGTGTGCACGAGTTGCCCTGGATAGTGAGTCTTGCGTTTAGCATAATGTTTTCAAGGTTTATTGGTGTTGAAGCATGTATTAATACAGTTCCTTAAAAAATTTTGTTTTTGTTTTTCCAGGTAGGGTCTCACTCTAGCTCAGGTTGACCTGGAATTCACTCTGTAGTCTCAGGGTAGCCTCCGACTCATGGCAAATCCTCCTACCTCTGCCTCCCAAGTGCTGGGATTAAAGGCGTGCACCACTATGCCTGACCTTTTAAAATTTTTTTAAAAAGAATTTGTGTACAAGGTGAGAAAAGGAGTGTGTTTGTGTGTATGGATGCACCAGAGCCTCCTGCCACTGCAAACAAATACCAGACACTTGTTCCACTTTTTGTGTCTGGCTTACATGGGTGGCTTGGGAATTGAACTTGGGCTGCTAGGCTTTGCAAGCAAGTGCCTTTTCTGCTGAGCTATCTTCCCAGCCCCTGCATGGATATTTTTGTGTTGATATGGTTATATTTTCCCTGGCTACAGACATAGGAGTGGAATTGCTGACTCATGTGGTAACTTTATATTTAATCCTTTATGGAATTGCCAAACTTTTCTAAAATGATAGAAGTGCCAATAATAATTAATAAATATTAAAAATAAAAGAGGTTTGTAGAGAAATAACTATAGGAAATACTAAAGCCAGAGGGGAAAGTGAAAAAATAGCTATTTTAGCTTCTATTTTCTCCTTTGACATTCACATTCAATAAGATTTGTTCATTACACTTCATACCAGCAGGCTTTTTAAGCAAGCAACTTTAACTGCTGAGCCTTCTTCCCAGCCCTACATGATTTATTTATATAACAATACTTGTATGTATGTGTATATGTATATTTGGTTTTTCAAGGTAGGGTCTCACTCTAGCCCAGGCTGACCTGGAATTTACTATGTAGTCTCAGGCTGACCTCAAACTCACAGTGATCCTCCTACCCCTGCCTCCTGAGTACTGGGATTAAAGGCATGCACCACAATACCTGGCTTAGAATATATCTTTATTTATTATTTATTTGCAAAAGAGAGAGAGAGAAAGAAATAGGCATGCCAGGGCCTCCTACCACTGCAAATGAACTATAGATACATGTGCTACTCTGTGCATCTGGCTTTTTGTGGGTACTAGGGAATTAAAACCAGGCCATCAGACCTTTTAAGCAAGCACCCTTAACTGCTGAGCCATCTCTTCAGTCTTATATAACAGCTTTTGATTTGCTATTGTAGATTTCTAAGAAAAGCAAAATTATTGTCTGTTCTTTTTTTTTCAATTTTTGTTTATTTTTATTTATTTATTTGAAAGTGACAGAGAAAGAGGCAGAGAGAGAGAGAGAGAGAATGGGTGCTCCAGGGCCTCCAGCCACTGCAAACGAACTCCAGATGCATGTGCCACCTTGTGCATCTGGCTTATGTGGGTTCTAGGGAATTGAGCCTTGAACCAGGGTCCTTAGGCTTCACAAGCAAGTGCTTAACCGCTAAGCCATCTCTCCAGCCCCGTCTGTTCTTTTTTAACATTTATTTTGTTTTAAAACAGGCAACTTTATATGATGACAAAGGAGCATGTTTGGAAAGTCTGTTTCTTAAGTGCCTTGAGGTATTTTAATATATCTACTTTATATGTATTATAATTAAAAATTTTCTTTAGATTTGTCTTTATGAATGTTAATAATGTAGTCATGGTACCTAAGCTAATAATTATAGCTGATGTTTGTTCTTCATTTATTTTAACAAGACGTTGTGCTAATAGCTTTTAGATGTTTTATTGTAATTTTTATGAGAATGCTATAAGGTTTTTATATTAGTATAGCAAAGAAAGGTGTAGTAACTGCTCTCTGTTCCTCGGGTGATGATGGTTGTAATAAGAATAAACTCAGGCAGTGACTCTAGAGTCTACTGCTATTACATGTCATATTTTGTTTTCTGTAGTGATAGAAATGGAACCCAGAGCTTGGTTATTTGGGCTGATTTTGTACTTTGAAATACTTTTCTATAACCTTTCTGTGTCTTCTTAAAGTGTAAATGTAGATCAAGGCTGTTCTAAAGATTTGAAATTGCTGAATATAAAGTTCATGGCACTTTATTATTATTATTGTTGTTGTTGTTGTTAGTAGTAGTAGTAGTACCATGATTCTAAATGTATTAAAATGCATATTCATATTATATAAATATTTGGCCATGGTATTTAAGGCACCTTGAAATTTTATGTGACAGTAATAGTAGTTGTACTTTTATATTTATGAAAAGAGGGTCCAGAAGAGGCACTATCATAGTAGATACTTAATTAGTAGTAGTTTACTATTATTTCATCTTTGAGTAATTTCATTAGTAAAAGATTAATCTGATGTAAATTTTATGTATTTTCTTTTTTCTTAAGATTTATTTTTATTTAGTTAGTTATTAGGGCAGAGAGAGGCAGAGAGAGAGAGAGTAAGAATGGGCACACCAAGGCCTCTAGCCATTGCAGACAAACTTCAGACGCATGCACCACCATGAGCATCTGGCTTGCATGGGACTTGGAGAATCGAACCTGGGTCCTTAGGCTTTGCAGGCATGCACCTTAACTGCTGAGCCATCTCTCTGGCCCTTATGTATTTTCAAATTAGGTTGATAATCTTGTATTTAGTTGTAGGAGGTGGTGGTAAGTTAACAAATGACTAAAATTGTTCCTTTTTTGGGATTGTGATTATTTAAGCAACAGTAATAACTTATATAAGAAAGATACTTTAAAATATCTTTGAAATATTTAATTATGATAATTATGAGTTTGTAGTTTTTGTGCATTTATAAGGATATATAACTGATAATTTAATAAATCTGATTTTTAAAAATTTGCCTTTTGTTATATAACTTCAAAATGAATTCATGAAAAGGAATCCTTTTTTTTTCTGTTGTCATTGTTCTAGCATGTGATAAAGAGCCTCAATAGGACCATACTATTTGCTGTTGAATAAGGAAATTGGTGATTTTCTTTTTTGGTTCATTGGTAGTTAACTCATACATAAAGATAAATAATTGAAGAATTTCATTGCTGAATCATTCATTTAACTATTTTTTTTTAAGTTTTTAAAAAATTTGTTTTATTTACTTGTTAGAGAGAGGGATAGAGAACGGACACGCCAGGGCTTTCAGCCACTGCAAACGAACTCCAGATGCATATGCCACTTTGTGCATCTGGCCTATGTGGGTCCTGGGTCCTTTGGCTTTGCACACAAGCACCTTAACCACTAAGCCGTCCATGCAGCCCTTAACTGTTTATTGAACATGCTTTCTTGTTTAGTGCAGTGAGCATACTGAAATATTTAGACAATAAAATAACTGTATGTGTATAACTTTTGCATTTATTCTTTAAAACTTAGGTGAAACCTGGAGCTGACTTAGAAAGTGACCGATACTTAATCACTATTGAGGAAGTTAAAGTTGCTGGAAGCAAAACTATGAAACAGCATGTCATTCAAGAAGCACTAGAATCAGATTCAAGGCAGTTTATATCCTCTGGCAGGTCTCGTGGATGCCAGCCTGCTGGTTTAAAGCGGAGGGCTACTGTAAGTTTCCATGTAGAAATTAATATTTCAATATATCTAAAAACGAATTTCAAAACTAGTGAATTTGTATGGTACTCTACCATTAAAGTAATACTTCATAGTTTACTTAGGTAGCAAAAAAGTTTCAATTAGAAAAATCTTACTAATAAATGAGTGTTTACATTTTAATTTAACAAACTTTAAATATTACTTACTATTTTGCCTTAGGCAAACCATACACATTCCTTGTCATTCTTTTTTTTTTTAATAAAATATTTTATTTTTATTTATGTGAAAGAGAGAAAGGCAGTTAGAGAAAGCAAGAGGGACAGAGAGAGAGAGAATAGGAGTGCTAGGGCCTCCAGCCGCTGCAAACCAACTCCAGCAGACACATCACCTGTGCATCTGGCTTTATGTGGGTCCTGGGGAGTCAAACCTGGGTCCTTTGGCTTTCCAAGCAAGCTGCTTAACCACTAAGCCATCTCTCTAGCCCCCTTGTCATTCTTTTTAGCCATTTTATTTCACATTTTTTTTCAATTTTAAAAAATTTTTTTCATTTATTTATTTGAGAGAGAGAGAAAGAGGCAGATAGAGAATGGGCATGTCAGGACCTCCAGCCACTGACAACGAACTCCAGACGCATGTGCCCCCTTGTGCATTTGGCTTATGTGGGTCCTGCAGAGTTGAACCTGGGTCCTTTGGTTTTGCAGGCAAATGCCTTAGCTGCTAAGCCCTCACATTTTCTTTATAATGCATAACTAACAATTATTTAAATCTTTTTAGGGTCTTCAGAGACCATATAAAATCCCAAAGAAAATGGCCATTACAGAAAATGGTGAATCAGATGCATCACTTCATGAGAAACCTAGCCTGGCTTTACCTGCTCCAGTCTATAGCTCACTTCCTTTGTTTTCTACTGTTGGCAAGAAAGATACAAATAATATGCCAGGAGACTTTGAGAATATTGTCACTTGCAAGAATAGAGAGAGAAATGGCATGCCTTCTCCTTCTGTTGTTTCTACTTTATCCTTCAAGATTAACTCAGAAATGCTAAGTGAAGAAAATTACTTTTGTTCTTCTGGTAGTTCTGGAACTCAGCATTCAGACTCTTTACTCACCACTGACCCTACGAAAAGAAAGGATGTGGCATCTCACTCTCCAGGAGTTTCACAAAACATCAGAAGCAAAGCACAAATATTGGCTCTTCTGAAGTCCACATCAGCTAACATGCATAAGGATCTAAATTCTGAGGTTACAGAAAATGCTTCTCAGACACCATCACAAAGATGTTTAAAACTTCCTACTAAACCTCTGTGCTCCACTCAACAGGTAGACTGTGCTGACACAAAGAACACAGAACATTTACACCATGAGCCTCAATCAGAAAATACTATAAAAAAGAAAAGCCGGTGGGCCAAGTTTTTACCCTCTCAGAGTTCACCAGAACATTCTACTATAGATGAGAATGACAGAGAAAGCAAACCCGATTCTCAAGATGGTACAAATTTGAATTTGACAAATCTTTTGGTAGAAAAAAAGATACAAGTCTTTGACACATGTGTTGAAAAGGAAAAAAAGTATAATGAAGACGATAATGGCCAATTCTGGAATCAAGAAAGATTAGAAATTCCTTCATTCGGTGAAAATAGCAGCTCACTGGTTAGATGTAGCAGTACAGAAAATGTTGACATGTTATCAGAACTTGACAATCAAAAAGATAAACTGTCTGTTAATCAAAATGACACCATGTTCACAGAAGGACCAGTCTGCATTAGAGAAAATGTCCAGGTGGTAAATACATGTGGGACACCAGAACAGGAGTATGAAACAGTGTCACTTTTCCTAGAAGAAACTTCTCTAACTAACACCTCTAGGTTCTCCACTGGAATTGCAGACATATTTTCTAAAAGTAGTGAAAGTCTGAATAATGAACCTTCAGAACCACTTTTGAAGGTAACCTTTAATCTGAGCAGTTTTGAGGCCAGTGATACTGATGAGGAGTCACAGGAAGGCAACAGAATTTCCCAGGATTTAGGGAATTGGGAAAAGGAAATTTTGATTAAGGATAAGTCATGTGTTCAAAAGAGCTGTAAAAATTTAAGCCATCAGGAAACTGGAAGTAAACATTTGCCACTCTTATCATCTATTGAAGTAAAGCATACAGAGGTATTTCCTGTTAAAGAGACTCTGCTATCAGAGTTTTGTGACAGAACCTGTGTGGGTTTTGATGCAGAACCTTGTAAAGACAGAAACATTGGAAAAGCAATAGAGGAGCAATGTGTTGACGTAGTAAGCGGTTTTGACTCATCATTAGAGTGGAATGATGGCGTATATGTAGATAACCTAGAAAACGCTAATGAATCCATCCAAAAAGATGAAATTAACTATGATTTTGTTTCACCCTCAAATGAATCTAAAAATGTAAGCACAAATCTACACATTCCTCATTTTTTAAACACAGTTACTAATCAGACTCCTAAAAACAATGACTTGTTTTCAGAGAATCCTCATCCACAGCCTTTTATTTTGGGAAGTCACTTAGACAAAAAAGACAAACAGGTTTTACCACCTATCTCTACCAGTGACATTGGTATCCAGCTATTAAACACCACTCAGGATCATTCTGAATGTGTTGAACCAGATAAAACAAATACCCATGTTTCTAGTTCTCTGTTTTACCCTCTGAGAAACAAGCATACTGTTTCCAAAGACACTGAAGCATATCCTGAAATTGAAGACTTAGGACAGGTTAGAAGCTTACCACATGCCCTTATTGAACTTGAAACTACAATGAAGAATGAACAATCCTGGAATAATCCCAGAACTTCCTCAGAACTTTCTGAAGTATTAAATGACATTTCCCTTCTAAAGTCACTGTCTGAACATAATACGGCTTTAGAAAGCTTGGAAATACTGAAGAAGAAAGATGCTGCCTTTCAGCAAGTTACTCAGGAGATATATGAGCCAGATAGCAGCCCTGAAGGTTAGAGTGACAACATGTCTGTTTTGGATTCTTTTTGTAGTGAAAAGGATGAGAAGATATTTCCTATTTACTACATTAAAGAGTTAAGTAGTGTCGTGGCTTACACCTGTAATCCTAGTGGAGGCAGGAGAAGGAATTCCAGGTCATTCTTAGTTAAGGTCAGCCTGGACTATGAAACCTTGCCTTAAAAACAAAATCCAAAAGTTATATAAATAATACTGTATTTTATAAAAATAATTCTAATTGAGTTGAGGATAATATAGTGAGAACTAAGTCTTTCTATCATAGCCCCTCAGTCTTGGTGTAATTAGCCAGTCTCTTAGGGTACTTTCCAGACATAGTCCATGCATCTGCAGAGCACATACATTGCCCCATATAAGCAGTGGACATACAAGATAAGCATTATATGTCCAAAAATGTGAGGTTTAAATGTTTAGCACTTTATAGATTAGCACCTTTAATACTAATTCAATATTACAATGATTTTTTTTCCTCCATTCTGTAGTTTGTTTACTCCCATAGTATGAAAGAGCCTTGGCTCTCTAACTGTCAGGATATTTACTCCCTGAATTCCACAGTGCACAACAAATACTGTCTATATTGTTATACTAATGTTACTGTTGTTAAAAAAAAAAAAAACCTTTACAATTTTAAAAGTTCACAAATCTTTTGTGAATCTTACTAAATGAAATAGTGCATGTCATATTTAAGCATATTGTGCATATTCTCTGATTTATCATTTTCATGTATTAGAAATGTTAACCTTTTATGATTTGTTGAGGTATGTATATATGCGCACATATATAAATATATATATTATGTAATTACATAGTACTTTTTTTTTCCGAGGTAGGGTCTGACCTGTTATTCACTATATAGTCTCAGGGTGGCCTCGAACTCATGGCGATCCTCCTACCTCTGCCTCCTGAGTGCTGGGATCTCCATGAGTTCGAGGCCCCCTGAGATTACATAGTGAATTCCAGGTTAGCCTGGAATACACACACACACACACACACACACACACACACACACACACACACACACACACATTATTTATGAAAGAGAGAGAATAAGCATGCCAGAGCCTCTTGCCACTGCAAATGAACTTTAGACACATGTACCCCTTTGTGCATCTGGCTTTATGTGGGTACAAGGGAATCAAACTCAGACTTGGAGACTTTTTAAGCAAGTGCCTTTAACTGTTGAGCCATTTCCCCAGTCCCCCAAGATTCTGTTTTTAAATGGACATCCAATGAGGTGGTATGATTAGCCCCCTGCCCTTTCCATTCTGCCAACTTTCCTGCCTCATACTCCTTGCTTTTGCTTTCAGTTTCCCTTGAACATCTGTAGCCCTAGCATAGCTAATCTTCTCTTCAGGTCTCAGCTTACATGCTACGTCCCATGAGAAATGCTTCCATATCACCCTGTGTAAAATTATACTGTATCACATCACCTTTCCATGTGACACCCGTTTATATCACAATCTGGTTTAATTCCGTGTCTGGCTTCTGTGTTCCTCTCGTTTCAAGGAATTTTATTTGTCTTGTTTACTGCTATTTCCACAGTGCTGGACACTGCTTAAAAACTAACCACTGAAGGGGCTGGAGAAAAAGCTCAGCTGGTAAAGTGCAAGATTGAGGACTTGAGTTTGTAAGTTGTGGCATACACCTGTAATCTCAGCACTGGGAAGCAGAGACAGGCAGATTCCTGCGGCTTACTGATCTGCTTCTAGCCTTATTGGTATGCTCCAGGCCAGTGAGAAACCCTGTCTCAAAAAAGAGGAAGATGGGCCTAACATGGTGGTGCACACCTTTCATCCCAGCACTCGGGAGGCAGAGAGGTAGGAGGTTCCCTATGAATTTGAGGCCACCCTGAGACTACATAGTGAATTCCAGGTTGGCCTGGACTAGAGAGGAACCCTACCTTGGTAGGGGAGAGGGAGGAAGGAGAGGAAGATGGCATACCTGGGGGTAACACTTGAGGTGGTCATCTGGCACTTGCCAACACAAACCTTATTCATACAAATGCACACCACACATAAGCAAGACAAACAAACAAACAAAAAAAAAAATCAACTTTTTGTGAATAAATAAAAACTTTTTTGTGAAATATTTTGGGAATAAATAAAACCTTTCCCAAGCTGTAGTTAGGTGGATGTAAGGGGGCCTTACAAGTAGCACTAGATAGCTTTTCCTTTTCTGAAGTGGCACATAGTAATAATATAATTGTCTTAGTTTTTTTACTTTCAACAATTGGTTAGTAATTCATTATTGGCATTCTTAATTTTGAGCTATTGGCTTAGTACTTTATTTTTTAATTATTTGGCAAAAAATACAAGAAGAAATTCCTTCTTAGATATTGGCTTAGTAACCAAGAAAGCTGTCATTCTAAATACTAAATTTTTTCCCATAAAACTGTACCAACCTACAGTGAATATTGTGTGAATCCTTACCCAGTCCAGATCAAACAATTATTAAAGTGTTAACTTCATCTTAAAGCCTAAGTTATATTCCTTGTTCCTTTCAGTTTTGGAAGTAAATTTAAAGCATTTTTAGAGCATCACTATACATGAAATAAATAAGTTTTTTTTTTTTCTATTACAGCTAGGAATCCATTCACTACAGTAGTTTCACAAGCAATACCAGAGTCTCCTCATCTGAATCAGGATTCTCAACAGGTATATATTTATCTCTCTTTTTCAAAATTAATATATACTCCTTGTACAAGATAATAGATTTAATTTCATACAAGCCTATCATGTACATTGATCATATTTATTCTCCTACTACCTTCTGTTGTCTTCCTTTTTGAATTAATAATTTCTTGCAATATGGTTTTATATTGATATGGGTATTCTATAGATTATAGTTGAATTGTAATAATCAGTAGGTCCCAAACTGTCTTGGTTCATTACTTCTCATATTTCAGTAATTTTTTCATTCTATTACTGGCCAAAAGAAATGCAGTTTAACATTTTAATTTTAAATAAATACAGGCACTAATGAAATATATGTTTTTGTTAGACACTACACAACTTCTAAAACCTCTGAATAGATGACACCTCCCTCCCCCATTATTCATCATTTCAGCTGATCTTTAGTCCCCACACACTAAGGCAGAGGCAGGAGTATGGCTGTAAGTTCAAGGCTAGCTTAATCTGCATCACTACTTCCAGGGCAGCCAGTACTACATAGTGAGATACAGTCTCAAAACAAACAGATATGATAATATTGAAAGAAACATATGGCTGGGGAGATGGCTTAGTGGATAAACTGCTGGCCACTCAAGTCTGAATACCCAAATCCCATGTAAAAACTGGAAGCCAGGATAGGCTTCTGTAATTCCAGTATGCTACTGGTAAGATAGGAGGTGGAGAAATTCCTAAGAGCTCGCAGATGAGCTGTCATGGAGATCGCATCAGTGAACAAGAAGGGAAAACAAAGAGACCCTGAGATGGAAGGGGAGGATCAACCCAAAAGTTGTCCTCTGACCTCCACACACTCCAACTCATATACATTCACATTCATGCATATTCACACATCCACAATCTCTTCCCCCCCAAAAGAAATGTAGTGAGATCTAATGTTTAAATTGTGCTTGAGCTAGTTCCTTTCCTGTTTTTATTTTTTATTTTTTTATTAGTTATGTACATAGTATATATACAGCCATGATGGTACCTTTGTTAACCTTCTCCCTGTCCTCCCCCCATGGGTAATGTGGGTCTTGCCTTATGGGTGTATCCATCAGTTATGCGAGAGAGGCAATGACTCTGTATATAATGACCCAACTCTTGTGAGTCTCTGTGTCTCTGGATATCTGAACAAATGGCATGTGATGCTGCATTTCCAACACCCCAGAGCCTTTGTATTTACTGTGGCATTCTAGAGTAACTTGAACATTTTGGAACCCATGATAGCAGTTTCAGAAATAGTAATTAGGATGCGTTGGGATTCTAGAATAAATTATGTAGTGTTTCTCAGTGGAGATTGTTAGCAGTTTTAGGGGAACAGTTCTCATTTTCTGGCACTGCTCTTTCCAGCAGACATGTTTGGGAGAAAAGAAAGTGAAATGCTTCAATTGTGTCTTTATCTTCCTCATAAGCACCCTTTCTTCTTGCCTTCCTGATTGCTCACCTTGCTTCCTTTCTTGAGGGAGACTTTCCCTGGGCAATCCATACTGGCCTTGACTTATAGGCTTTTGCCACCATGCTTAGCTTCTTTATTGAATGTAGAAAAGAGTGGAGGGCTCCGGTGATGGCTCAGTGGTTAAAGGCACTTGCTTGCTTGCAAAACCTATGACCCAGGTTTCAATTCCTTAGTACCTACCCAAAGTCTGTTTGCAGTGGCAAGAGGCCCAGGTCATGCCATACTTAACTCTCTTCAAATAAATAAATATATTTCTTTTAAAAAGAAGAGTAAAGAAAAAAATAATTTAAACTACCTCTCAGATGTGATTATTAAGTTTGCTAGCTTTTTTTGTGCCTCTGTAGAAAATACTATTAAGTTGATGTGTATAAATGACAGCCTTTCTCCTTAACATTGTTAATTCTTCTTAAATTTACTTTTTTTTAACAATATGTTTTTATGTTTACTTTTTTAGAGCAAGAGAAGAGAGAGAGAGAGAGAGAGAGACAGAATTGGCACACCAGAGCCTCAGCCATTGCAATCGAATGCTAGACACTTGCGCCTAGTGGGCATGTGCGACTTTGCACTTGCCTCACCTTTGTGTGTCTGACTTACATGGGATCTAGAGAATTGAACCTGGGTCCTTATGCTTCACAGGCAAGCACCTTAACTGCTAAGCCATCTCTCCAGCCTTTAAATATACCTTTTAAGGGACACCAACAACCCTTTTTTTATGCTTTGAACAAAGTGTTCCTTATTTTAGACATTTAGATTGTTTCCAGCATTTTGCTATTATGAATTGGTTTGCCACATAAATTGTTTTTGCATTTTAAGTTCTTTCCTTGGATTAATTTTATTTCTAAAAGTAGAAATACTTGAAAGAGTAGGAACCAGGGCTGGAGAGATGTCTTAGAGGTTAAACACTTGCCTGTGAAGACTAAGGATCCTGGTTCGAGGCTTGATTCTCCAGGATCCATATAAGCCAGATGCACAAGGGGGTACACGCATCTGGAGTTTGTTTGCAGTGGCTGGAGGCCCTGGTGCACCCATTCTCTCTCTCTGTCTCTACCTGCCTATTTCTGTATCTCTCTCTCTCAAATAAATAAATAAATAAAAATAAAAAAGAGTAGGAACCAATTCCTTATGTTCTTAATATTATCATATCTAAAATTCTTGACATATAATTAGAATATTTAGTTTACTTCATTTACTGTGAAGGACTTTTTAAGTACTTGCTAAGTGAAAACACTATTTTACCACTGTAAATTATATATTTTTCCTGTATAAAAAATTGTTGCCTGCAAAGGCAAAGGACCTCAGTTCGATTCCCCAGCACCCATGTTAGCCAGATGCACAAGGGGGTGCACGTATCTGGAGTTTGTTTGCAGTGGCTGGAGGCCCTGGTGCGCCCATTCTCTCTCCCTCTTTCTCTCTGTCAAATAAATAAGTAAAAATAAAATATTTTTTTAAAAAATGTTGTCTTTATATTAATTTTCTATTTCTAAGTTGCTAAATGTGGTGGTTTGATTCAGGTGTCCCCCATAAACTTAAGTGTTCTGAATGCTACTCTCTCCAGCTGATGGCAGTTTAGAAATTAAAGCCTCCTGGAGGCGGTGTATTGTTGGGGGCGGGCTTATGGGTATTATAGCCAGCTTCCCCTTGCCAGTATTTGGCACACTCACCGGTTGCTGTTGTCCACTTTATGTTGACCAGAGGGTGATGTCCACCCTCTGCTTATGCCATTGTTTTTCTTGCCATCATGGAGCTTCCCCCTTGAGCCTATAAGCCAAAATAAACCTCTTTTTTCCCACAAGCTGCTTTTAGTCGGGTGATTTCTGCCAGCAATGAGAACCTTACTGCAATAGTAAATGACCATGAGTTTAAACCAAATGAACCACTTCAGTTTTTGCAAGCCTTTTAAAATATAAAGTAACGAAAAACCATTTGCATAGTTTGAAGGCACATTTAATGTCATATCATTTTTTTACATTATACATTGTCAGTTTGAAACTCATTTGCTGTTAATTATGTTTTACTTGTCTTCTATCTAATGTATACATGTATCCTGTAGGATCAATATGATTTAGTTGAATAACATATCCTTTATCAAAAAGTTAATTTGGGGGACTGGAGAGATGACTTAGCGGTTAAGGTGCTTGCCTGCAAAGCCAAAGGACCCAGGTTCGATTTCTCAGTAGCTAGCTACCTAAAGCCAGATGCACAAGGTGGACCATGCTTCTGGAATTTGTTTGCAGTGGCTGGAGGCCCTGGTGTGCTTATTCTCTCTCTATTTGCCTCCTTCCTTTTCCCTCTCAAATAAATAAAAAATATATGTATAAATTAGTTAATATTTGGGGCTAGAGAGATGGCTCAGCAGTTAAAGGTTCTTGCTTGCACAGCGTGACAGTCTGTTTTTTTTTTTTGTTGTTGTTGGTTTGTTTGTTTTTTGGTTTTTTGAGGTAGGGTCTTACTCCAGCTCAGGCTGACCTGGAACCCACTATGTAGTCTCAGGGTGACCTCAAACTCACGGCAATCCTCCTACCTCTGCCTCTGAGTGCTGGTATTAAAGGCGTGAGATATCACGCCTGGCTGCTGCTGTTGCTTCTTTGTTTTGATTTTCAAGGTAGGGTCTCACTCTAGCCCAGGCTGACCTGGAATAATTCACTATGTGGTCTCAGGATGTTTTTGAACTCATAGTGATCCTCCTACCCCTGCCTCCCAAGTGCTGGTATAAAAGGTGTGTGCCACCGTGCTCTGCCTGTTTTTTTTTTTTTTTTTTTTTTTTTAATTTATCTGTTTATTTGAGAGAGAAAGAAGCAGATACAGAGAAAGAATGGATGCACCAGGGCTTCTAGCCACAGAAAATGAACTCCTGAAGCATGCTCTGCCTCATGCATCTGGCTTTATATGGGTACTGGGGAATTGAACCTAGATCATTAGGCTTTGCAGGCAAATGTCTTAACTCCTGAGCCATCTCTCCAGCCCAGCCTGGGTTTGATTTCCTAGTCCCATGTAGAGCCAGATGCACAAAGTGGTAAATGTGTCTGGAATTTGCAGTGACAGAAAGCCCTGGTATGTCCATACTCTCTCTCTCTCTCTTGTTCTGTTTACCTTTCTTTCTTTCTTTCTTTCTTTCTTTCTTTCTTTCTTTCTTTCTTTCTTTCTCTCTCTCTCTCTCTCTCAAGTAAATATTTTCTTAAAAAGTTAATTTTGCAAATTTTCAAGTTTCACTAAATTTGTAAGTCATCATTAACAATACCTGCCGGTCTATTGCTTAAAACAGAATAAAACAGAAATATCTGTGTCTTGCCATTTTTCACTTTTACACAAGACCAAATATGTAAGATCTTTTTTTCTTGTTTTTTTTGAGGTAGGGTCTCACTCTACCCCAGGCTGACTTGGAATTCACTATGTAGTCTCAGGATGGCCTCGAACTCACGGCAGTTCTCCTACCTTTGCCTCCCAAGTGCTGGGATTAAAGGTGCCACCATGCCTGGCTCGAATATCTAAGATCTTAATCAGCAACTGAATAATTTACCTTGGCAGTGATCACATTCTTGTCCTTTTTTTTTGTTTGTTTGTTTTTTGTTTTGTTTTTCGAGGTAGGGTCTCACTCTAGCCCAGGCTGACCTGAAATTCACTGTAGTCTCAGGGTGGCATCAAACTCATGGCAATCCTCCTACCTCTGCCTCCCCAGTGCTGGGATTAAAGGCGTGCGCCATCATGCCTGGCCTTACATTCTTATCTTTTTTCCACTTGGAAAAAAGTTTTCATTTTTCCAAGTACAAATTATCACAATGTATAAACAACAGATAAATACATTGTCACTGTTTTCCCCCAGAATGTTGCCCTTTAAAATAAATGTATCAGCTGGGTGTGGTGTAGCACACCTTTGATCCCAGCACCCAGGAGGCAGAGGTAAGAGGATTGCCATGAGTTCAAGGCCAGCCTGAGACTACATAGTGAATTCTAAGTCAGCCTGGGCTAAAATAAGACCCCCCTACCTCAAAAAACCAAAAAACCAAAACAAAACAAAAAAATCCAAAAAGGTACCATATTTGGAAAAATCTGTTGAGATCCCACAGTAATAAAAAACATTAAAAAGATCTTACTGTTTTTCCCCAAGAAAAAATTATTTTTAAATCTGTTTTTAGCATTTAAATAGGAATATGCTTGTATTTTTATATTAACTCTTTCTACATCTCCCTGAAACAACCTTTTTCATATATGTTGGTAATAGAATTCAACCCATAGTGCTCTTTGAACATAAACTCAATGGCATCTTTGTCTTATTTCTGTATTATTAGCTATACAAAGCATAAAAAAACTGCTAATTAATTTCCAAAATTCACTTAGAAAATGCTAATACTATGTTACGAATTCAGTATTTTCAAGAACTACTTGGGGTTGGAGAGTTAGCTCAGTGGTTAAAGGCAGTTTTTTGCAAAGCCTGATGGCCTGGGTTCAAGTCTCCAGTACCCATGTAAATCCAGATGTTTAAAGTGGCCCATGCATCTGAAGTTTGTTTAGAATGTCAGGAGGCCCTACTCTCTCTCTCTCTCTCTCTCTCTCTGCTTCTTTCTCTGTCTCAAATAAATAAATAAAATTTAAAAAAGAGCTATTTGGTTTTCAATGTGCTTATATATTATGATATAAAAGGGAAGTGATAATTTTTAAAGAAATATATTACCTCTGTCTATTGAGAAAATGCTTTCTTTCTATATTTCCCTTTTTAAAATTTAAAATTTTTAGCCGGGCGTGGTGGTGCACACCTTTAATCCCAGCACTCGGGAGGCAGAGGTACGAGGATCGCTGTGAGTTCAAGGCCACCCTGAGACTACATAGTGAATTCCAGGTCAGCCTGAGCTAAAGTGAGACCCTATCTCGTAAAACCAAAAAAATAATAATAATAATTTTTTTTTTATTATCGACAACTTTTATACTTACATACAAAAAACTATGATATTTCCCTCCCCTCCTCCATTCCCCTTTAGAACTCCATTCTCCGTCATATCCCCTCCCTCTCTCCATTAGTCTCTCTTTTAATTTGCTGTCATCATCTTTTTCTTCTATTTTTAGGGTTTTGTGAAGGTATTGCTAGGCATTGTGAGGTCATGGATATCGAGGCCAATTTCTGTCTGGGCGGTTGCATTGTAAGGAATCATACCCTTCCTTTGGCTCTTATATTCTTTCCGCCCCCTCTTCCGCAATGGACCCTGAGTCTTGGAGGGTGTGAAAGAGATGTTTCAGTGCTGGACACTCCTCCATCCCTTCTTCTCAGCACTATGTTGCCTTTTGGGTCATCCCAGTGGGCATCACCATCTGAAAAGAGAAGCTTCTCTAACCAGAAGTGAGAGAAGCATTATTATATGAATATGAACATTAAGTGTAGTGCTTTCAGGGCAGCTTGGTGGGAATAATATATACATTTAGCCAGACAAGAGCAGGCTTTATACCCCTAAGGCTCATGACCTCCCCTGCCATAGACTTTTGCCCTTTTAAAAATATTTATTTATTTATTTATTTATTTATTTATTTATTTATTTATTTATTTGCAAGCAGAGAGAGATAGGGGAGAATGGGGGTGCTAGGGCCTTTAGCCATTACAAATGAACTCCAGATGTATGTACCACTTTGTGCATCTAGCTTTATGTGAGTACTGAAGAGTTGAACCCAGGTTTTTTTTAGGCTCTGCAGGCAAGCACCTTTAACTGCTGAGCCATCTCCCCATCCCCTGAAACCATTCATATTTTAAAGAAAATAAAATTCATGTTATTTTTTTCTTTACATGGCAAGTTGACTTTTGTATGTGTGCATACTGACTGTTTTCTAGCACCTGGATGATGACTAGCAGTACTTTCTTTACTTTTTTTTTTTCCCAAGGTAGGGTCTCACTTTAGTCCAAGCTGACCTAGAACTCACTTTGTAGTCCCAGGCTGGCCTTGAACTCACAGTAATCCTCCTGCCTCTACCTCCCAAATGCTGGGATTACTTTAATGTGCATCATCATGCCCCAGCCTTTCTATATTTCTTAAACACACATAGAAACTTAAGTAGTTGAATTCATTATTTATTTTTTTGGCAGTGCTGGGAATTACCTAGAGTATTGTGCATGTTAGGCAATTGCTCTACCACTGGATTATATCCTTGGTTCTCTATTTTAATTTTTTTTTAAAACTAAGGTCTCACTAAGTTTCCAGGCTGAACTTGAGCTCACTCTAAACCAGGCAGGCCTAACTTGTGACCCTATTATCCCCCATGTAGTCTACTCTAATTCTTCTATTTATGACTGAATATGTAGAAATACATATATAGCCAAAGCTCTAAATATGCCTCCTACTACACATCAAGAATGAACCAAGGGCTGGAGAGATGACTTAGTGGTTAAGGCACTTGCCTGCAAAGCCTAAGGAGCCAGGTTCGATTCCCTAGGATCCATGTAAGCCAGATGCACAAGGTGGTACATGTGCCTAGAGTTCATTTACAGTGGCTGGAGGTCCTGGTGTGCCCATTCTCTCTCTCTGCCTCTTTCTCAAATAAATACAATCATTTAAAAACTGATCCGAGGGCTGGATACATGGCTTAGTGGTTAAGGCATTTGCCTGCAAAGCCAAAGAACCCTGGTTTGATTCCCCAGGACCCACATAAGCCAAGTGCGCACGTATCTGGCATTCGTTTGCAGTGGCTGGAGGCCCTGGCATGCCCATTTTCTCTCCCTCCCTCCCCTCCTCTATCTCTTAAATAAATAAATAAAAAATAGGGAATATGATGGAGATTGGAGTCTAAAGGGGAATGGGGGGGGGAAATATCATGCGTTTTTTGTATGTAAGTATAGAAGTTGTCAATTAAAAAATATTGTAAAAAAAAAACAAAACTGATCAGAGATGTCCTGTATAGTGGAGGATACCTGTGAGTCTGAGGCAAGCCTGGAGCTCCAGAATGAGTTCCAGGTTAAATTGGGCTAGAGTTCAAGTTTGCGAAAAAGTTCTCAGGTACCTCGAAATAAAAAAACAAAAACAAGAAGCAATTAAAAATTTAGGATTATGGAGCTGGGCGTGGTGGTGCATGTCTTTAATCCCAACACTCAGGAGGCAGAGGTAGGAGGATCACTGTAAGTTTGAGACTACCCTGAGACTACATAGTGAATTCCAGGTTAGCCTGAGCCAGAGTGAGACCCTACCTCGAAAAAAAAAAAAAAAAAAAAAAAAGTAGGATTATAGGCTGGAGAGATGGCTTAGCAGTTAAGGCCCTGCCTGTGAAGCCTAAGGACCCCGGTTTGATTCTCCAGGTCCCACGTAAGCCAGATGAACATGGTGGTGCGTGTGTCTGGAGTTCGCCTGCAGTGGCTAAAGGCCCTGGCATGCCCATTCTCACTCTTTCTCTTTCTCTCCCTCTCTCTGTCTCTAATAAACAAATCAAAATTAAATCTTAAAAAAAAAAATTTAGGATTAGCCAGGTGTGGTGGCACACACCTTTAATCCCAGCACCCGGGCACTTGCTTGCAAAGTCTGCTGGCCTGCGTTCAGTTTCCCCATGTCCACATAAAGCCAGATGCAGTGGCAAAAGGTCCATAGTCTAGCTCTTTCTTTCTGGGCTTGCAACTAATAAGAATTATTATTATTATTTATTTTGAGAGAGACAAAGAGGGGGAGAGAGAGAGACAAAGAGAGAGAGAGAGAGAAAATGCATCACTGTGTCTGGCTATGTGGGACCTGGAGATTCGAACATGAGTTCTTAGGTTTTGCAGGCAAGTGCCTTAACCACTAAGCCATCTCTCCAGCCCCCAATAAGTAAATACATGAAATATTTTTTTAAAACAACTAGATCAAGCTAGTCATGGTGGTGAATGCCTGTAATCCAACACTTGGGAGGCAGAGACAGAAAGACCAAGAGTTCAAGGCCAGCTTTAAATGCAAAGTGAAAAATGCCAAAGCCAGCCTGAGCTACATGAAACCCTGTCACAAAAAATGGAAAAAAAAATTAGAAGTAGGATTTTATAATATGCTGAGTTTTAAAATATACTGTCATAGTATTATATATATATATATATATATATATATATATATATATATATATATGCTCTCATAGCTTATGTGTGTGTATAGAGGACATAGTACCTTATATATATGCTCTGATAGCTTGCATGTGTATGTATGCAGGTCATAGTACCTCATATATGCTCTAATAGCTTGCATGTGTGTGTATAGAGGACATAGTACCTTATCTATATGCTCTGGATGGCTTGCGTGTGTGTATAGAGGACATAGTATCTTATCTATATGCTCTGGATGGCTTGCGTGTGTGTATAGAGCAAAGCAAGATGGACATGGCAGTTGTGTTTTCTTTTTTCTATTCCTAGAGACATATTTGAATATGTTCTCTAGAACTCACTATGCATCCCAGGCTGTCTTCAAACTTGTAATTCTTCTTCTGCCCCTGAGTTCTAGGGGTAATTATATGTTCAAAGAACAAACTTACCTTAAGTTGTGTGTTTTCCCAACAAAATTATGAACCACCTGGCAACTGTTCTAGTAAACTATATGGATATTTCGATAACCTACTGATATTTTATTCTAGCTCTTTTCCTTGGGAAGTGAAGAGACTGCCTTTCTTGCTGCTATTCCTAAACAAATAGAAAGAACATCCTGTGGCCCAAAGGTAAAATCTGTGAAGAACTCTGTTTTGCATAACCTTCTGTCTTCCTAGTGTGTGTGTGTGTGTGTGTGTGTGTGTTTTTTTTTTATGCAGACATCCGAGATTTTATAGGCAGAAAATTAGTGAGTACAGTAAATTAGCCTGGTTTTAAGAATGGGAGAAACTTATGATCTCTAGCTCCCTCTTTTGTCCTGAACCTTTTTGTGATACCAGTTTGCTAATCATGTAGTACATGTCCTATCCACACATAAATAAGGTTCTAGGGGTTGTATACAATGCCATGTAGAATGTGATTAGTGAATGCTCTATGGTGAACAAAATAATTATTTTTATAGCCTTCACCATGTTGTTGACTGTAATTCTTCTATATATGACTCAAGGCTAAAGCTAAAGCTCTAAGTATGCTACCTACTCCACATCAAGAATGAACAGAGGGCTGGAGAGATAAGGCACTTGCCTGTGAAGCCCAAGGACCAGGTTTGACTTCCCAGTACTCACATAAGCCAGATGCCCAAGGTGGCACGTGCATCTGGAGTTCGTTTGCAGTGGCTGGAGGTCCTGGTGTGCCCATTGTCTCTCTTTCTCCCTTTCTCTCCCTCAAATAAATTAATTAAAAAATTAATGGATATGTCATGTATGGTGGTGCATGCTTGTAATCCCAGCACTTGGGAATTAGAGTTGGGAGGATAAGAAGTTCAAGACCTTTCTGGCCTGCATGAGACTTTGTCTCAAAAATAAATAAATAAACAAACAAACAAATTAAAAAAAATATCTGACGGAGGCAACAGCATGTAAATGGTTAGGTTTGTAAACAGTGACTGTATTCCCAAAATCCCTGCCTGCCTCTGAAAGGGAACACAGGACAGTGCAGAAGACAAGGCGTCTGCTTCACTGGGAGTGGATATTCACCATCAATCAAGGCAAAAGCATGTAGAATTTTGTTTGTTTGGTTTCTTTTCAGGGAAGAGTCTCTGTAGCCCTAGGTTGGCCTTGAACTCATGGTGGTTCTCTTACCTCAGCCTCCAGAATTCTGGGATTATAGGCATGTGTACCATGTCCAGATTAAAATATTAACAGTTAAGACTTGTTTTTATTTATATTGCATGTTTTAAACTCAGAATAGGGCTAGAGAGATGGCTTAGTAGTTAAGGCACTTGCCTGCAAAGTCTAAAGATTCATACTCAATTCTCCAGGTCCCACATAAGCCAGATGCACAAGGTGACGCAAGAACACAAGGTCGCACATGCAAACAAGGTGGTGCTTGCGTCTGAGTTCAATTGCAGTGGCTGGAGGCCCTAGTGTGCCAATCCTCTCTCTCACTCATTAAAAAAAAAAAAATTAAAAGTTTGGAGATATGGCTTAGTGGTTAAGGCGCTTGCCTGCAAATCCTACGCATGTTCAGTCTCTCCACATCCGACGTAAGCCAGATGCACAAAGGTGATGCAAGCACAAGGCCGCACATATGTACTAGGTGGCACAAACATCTGGAGTTCAGTTGCAGTGGCTGAAGCCCTCACGCCAATTCTTTCTCTCTCTTAAAAAAATTATTAAAAATTAGGGCTGGAGGAATGGCTTAGCAGTTAAGGCACTCACTTACAAAGCCAAAGGACCTTGGTTCGATTCCCTGGGACCCATGTAAGCCAGATGCACATGGTGGCACAAGTGTTTGGAGTTCATTTGCAGCAGCTGGAGGCTCTGGCACACCCATAGTTTCTCTCTCTGTCAAATAAATAAATAAAAGTAAAATGTAAAAAAATTAAATTCAGAATAATGGGTTCAGGTTTGGGAAGGAGCTCAGTGGTGGAGCACCACAAAAAAAAATTTTTTTTTTGCAGTAAAAGTTATGTAAAAGGGCATTTGAATTTTCTTTCGAATATGATTTTAGAATCTTCATTATGGAATAACAGTATATTAAAATTATATATCATTGTCTTTTGGTAATTTATCAATTAGAAGTAAATGAATCTTTTATGAACATTTCTTTGACTGTTTTATATACCTTATTTTCCCACACTCTCGGTAGGCTTTTTATGCTGGCTGTGTGGTGTAAAAATGATAAAATCCTTAAGGGGGCAGCAGAGAAAGCTATTTGAAACCTGAAATCAGACTGAGGGAATGAAGAAAGTTTTGAGGGAACAAGTCTGCGTTGGAATCAGTCTCAGAGGTTTTGCACTCACAGTAATAAGACACAAATCTCCTGGTATGCAGAGAGCCCACTGTCCCTCTGGCAGTTAATCCTGGTAGTCTACAAAACCCTTAAGTAAAGCAAATTGCTTCTTCCATTCCTTCTCTTTCTTTTCCTATCCCTCCCACCCTTCCTTTCTTTCTTTTTGAGGTAAGGTCTCACTCTAAACCAATTTGATTTATAACCCACTCTAGTTCCAGGTTGGTCTGGAACTCACAGCAATCCTCCTACCTCTGTGTATACCAACCACACCTAGCTCTTTAATTTTCTATTATATTTTCATAAATTGCTTTCTATAGCCAAGTACTATATTATGTTAATGCTGCTGATACCTAGGTGGAGCAGAAAGGTCTGCCCTCAAGGGGCTTGCAGGGCTTGCATCACTGTACAGACCAGGAGAAACATTGTAAAACAAAGTGACAAGCTTAGGCTATCATGTTATATATACTATGTTTGTGATGTATAGTAGAAGCATAGAGAAAGGGGCAGCTAAGTCTCTGGCCTAATTGGTCATCATCCTTATCCTTATATACTAGTAAAAACTCATTAATGTTGAACTTGAATGTAGTTAAATTGATATACTTCAAATTTGTTACTTTTAACATATGTTTTAGTATAATAGGAACTTTTCTGGTTTTAAGCATTACCCCTATGATATTTATATTAAGTATTATTCATAAATATTAATAAAAATAAGTTACATATTAGTTTCTATGTGTATACATTATGGATATATGCCAGTCAATACTTACAAAGTTCTTATATTTTAATAACTTACCTGTAGCCTGTTGAGTTTCAAGGACATCAGGTGAAAGGATCAGCTACTAGTGGTGTCATGGTCAGAGGATGCAGCTCACAGCTAGATTGCAATCAGTGTCCAGAGAGCATTGACTATGAAAACTTCATGGCAGATACTTACTTTTTGACACCAGAGTTGCCTAACACTTCTATGTATACTGGCTGCCTGCAGGTAAAAATGTTTTTATAATTGCATTTTGCTAAATAATTTTATTTATGTCAGTATTAAATTTTGTAAAGAGATCATAGGTAAATATTGATACAAAAGGAAAACAGGAATAAGTTGACAAGAAGCATGCAGCTCAAACCAAACCACACAAATATTTTATTAGGTTTTCCAATTATTGGCATATAGTTGTTTGTAAGAGACCATTATATCCTTTTGTTATCAGAACCTGCCACTGCCAGTTTCTGGGCTTTCTGTGGTTAATAGGAAAAATCATTTTACTTCTCCTTGGTCTCTTACAATAGATACTTTGTTTTGACTTCTTTCCATGTTCCCATGCCTATACTAATTCCCAGTCCCTTTAATATTATATTGTAATTTATAGTTACTGTTTCTTAGTTTTATCAAAGGTGGGGTTTCTGTTTCTTATTTTCCATGTTTGAAAAGAGAATAGAGAGTACTCTGTATTGAAAAATAAACTTGCTGGAAAAATAAATGGTAGTTCATGCCTAAAATCCCAGAACTCAGGAGCTGAGGCAAGGGGATCACTGCAAGTTCAAGTGGGGCCTGGGCCACATAGTAAATTGTAAGCTAATCTGGGCTACAGATTGAGACCCTGGGAGGAAGAAAGGCAGGCAGAAGAAAGAAAGAAAAGATAAGAGGGAAGGAAGAAACTTAGCTTTTTTTTTTTTTTAAACTTTATTGAGGCTTCCATAAATATAGACAATAAAACCATGATAATTTCCTCCCTCCATTCTCCTGTCTCAAATCCATGTTCCATCAAACCTCCCCCTTCCAATTAGTCTCTGTCTTATTTTGATGTCATTATCTTTTCCTCCTATTTTGAAGGTCTTGTGTAGATAGTTGCAGGCACTATGAGGTGATGAATATCAAGACCACTTTTTTTTTGGTCTGGAAGATTGCATTGTAATACCCCTCCTTTGGCTCTTTCATTCTTTCTGCCACCTTTTTTGCAATGGACCCTGAGCCTTGAAGGGTGTGATAGAGATGTCTCAGTGAGCTTTGAGTCACCCCAGTGGCTATCACCATCTGAAAGAAGAAGCTTCTTTGACCAAAAGTGAACTTAACATTAATAGATGGATATAAATATTTAAAACAGTGCTTACAGGCAGTTTTGGGGCATAATATATGCATTTAGCCAATGTCTGCTTGTTTTATTTTAATTATTTTCACATATTTTTGTTGTAATTAGATGGTATATATCCTGAACATATAAAAATGTTTAAAGCAAAAACAAGCTAGACTTGTCAAGAGGGATAAGTGCCTTTTTTTTTATGGTTGCCTTCTTTTTTTTTTAATTATTAATTTTTTTATTGACACCTTATATACTTACATACAAAAAACATATGATATTTCCCTCCCCTCCCCTCCCATTCCACTTTAGAACACCAATCTCCATCATATCCCCTCCCTCTCTCCATTAGTCTTTCTTTTAATTTGATGTCATCATCTTTTTCTTCTATTTTGAGGGTCTTGCGAAGGTATTGCTAGGCACTGCAAGGTCATGGATATCGAGGCCAATTTCTGTCTGGGCAGTTGCATTGTAAGAAGTCATACCCTTCCTTTGGCTCTTCCATTCTATCCGCCCCCTCTTCCGCAATGGTCCCTGAGCCTTGGAGGGTGTGACAGAGGTGTTTCAGTGCTGGGCACTCCTCTATCCCTTCTTCTCAGCACTATGTTGCCTTTTGGGTGATCCCAGTGGTCATTACCATCTGAAAAGAGAAGCTTCTCTAACCAGAAGTGAGAGTAGAGTTAATATGTGAACATGAACATTAAGTGTAGTGCCCCCAGGGCAGCTTGGTGGGAATAATATATACATTCAGTCAGACAAGAGCAGGCTTTATACTCCTAAGGCTCATGACCTCACCTGCCATAGACTTTTGCTTACGTTTTTCAGTACCAGGCATGTATTCCCTCCCGTAGAGAGGGCCTTCAATCCAATTATGGAGCAGTTGGTTACCTCAAGAGTAGACATGCCACTATTGCACCCGTTCAGTCATTGGGCCTATATGGCCAAACTTGAATATTTAGTGTCCACTGTTTTCACTGCTGATGACTTCTGTCTCCCATACGGCTGCATGCAGTGCAGCCTTTTCCAACTTTCAGTTGGCTGGTCTACAGGGAGAAGGTAAGTGCCTTTTTGAGTAAGTGAGACTGATTGTTAATATGAATTTCTGTGAACTCTTAAGATATACTTGGCATTTTGTCAGGTTCAATGATACTGTCACTGTAAGAAGCACCATTTTGTTATATGCTGCCCATAAGAAGAGCAGTGAGCAGGCCTGGTGGTGCACAGCTTTAATCCCAGCACTTGGGAGGCAGGGGTAGGAGGACTGCCATGAGTTCGAGGCCACCCTGAGAATACAGAGTGAATTCCAGGTCAGCCTGGGCTAGAGTGAGACCCTACCTTAAAAAAAAAAAAAAAAAAAAGAAGAAGAGCAGTGAGATAAACATGGCACAGTGTTTCTTTGTCACTTGTGTCAAAAGCACATCATTAAAATTTACCATATTAAAATTTTTAGGTGTACAATTCAGTACTATTAAGCATATTTGCATCATTTTGAAACAGACTTCCAGAATTTTTTATCTTTATTTAGATCCCCCATTTTCATTAATTAGCTAATTAATTTTTGTGGTAGTACTTGGGATTGAACCTGGGAACTTGGACACGCTTAGGTAGGTACTCCACTACTGAGCTATATCCTGTCCCTGCTTTTTATCAATGTTGAGATAGGGCCTCCATAATTTACCTAGGCTGGCCTTGACCTCAGTCTGTAATTCAGACAAACCCTCAACCTGTGATTCCCTTGCCTCGGGTTCTGAGTATCTGATTTATGGGCCTGGATTTATTTCATTTTTAAGTTATTTTTTTATTTTTTAAAATGTATGTTTTTTTGAGGTAGGGTCTCACTGTAGCCCAGGCTGACCTGGAGTTCACTATGTAGTCTCAGGGTGGCATCAAGTTCATGGTGATCCTCCTGTCTCTGTCTCCCGAGTGCTAGAATTAAAGGTATTCGCCACCACACACAGTTTAATTTTTTTTTTTTTTAATTTGAGAGATTGTGAACAAGTGAGAATGGGCATGCCAGGGCCTCTTGCCACCACAAACAAACTCCAGATGTATGCTGTGCATCAGGCTTTGTATGAGTACTGGGGAATTGAATCCAAGTCATCATGCTGTGCAAACCAGAACATTTAACTGCTGGTCCATCTCTCCAGCCCATATTTTTACTCTTAATTGACATATATTGTACATTTTAATGAGTTTTTATGTGATATTTCAAATCATGCTTACTGTGCATAAAGATCAGATGAGGGTATAACTAGCATATCTATCACCTTAGACATTCACCATTTCTTTGTGTTGGAAAAATCCCTCTTAGTAGCTATTTTGACATATTCAATTCATTTTTGTCAGCCATAGCTCTCTGAGTATGCTATAAAACATTAGAAGTTAACATTATTCTGTCCATCTGCATGTCTCCTCAGCATTCTTCCCAAGCTCTGGTAACCAGTATTCTGTTTTCTAATAGGTTTTTGTTTTGTTTTGTTTTTCAAGGTAGGGTCTCATTTTAGCCCAGGCTGACCTGGAATTCACTATGTAGTCTCAAACTGACCTTGAACTCACAGTGTTCTGCCTCCCAAGTTTTGGGCCTGAGCTAGAGTAAGACTCTACCTTAAAAAAAAAGTGAGAAGCCTGGAGAGATGGCTTAGCAGTTAAGGCATTTTCCTGAAAAGCCAAAGGACCCAGGTTCAACTCTTGAGGTTCCATGTAAGCCAGATGCCCAAGGGGGTGCATGCATCTGGAGTTCGATTGGCATAACATATGCATTTAGCAGACAACAGCAGGCATTTATTATCTAGGGCTCCTGACCTCAGTTATAGGCTTTTGATTAGGTTTTCAGTACCATGCATATATTCTTTCCCATGGCCAATCTTAAGGCTTTCAGGGTCCACTGCTGTTAACACTGTTGATGCTCTCTCCCAAAGGGTTGTATGCAGCATAGCTCTTTCCAGCTTGTCAACAGGAAGGAGGCTTTCAGCTCAGCTCCTGCTTGATTTCTCAGTGACCTGCAGCCCAGGCATGTGCAATCTTCAGCAGTAGAGTCTTACCATCTCGTTCTGGTGGGCAACCAAGAGCCTAGGCAATGGCTTGTAATGTTTTGGGGGATTTAGAGGCCTTCCTGGACATAATTGTTTCTTTTTTGAGACCGGCTCTCATTTTGTTATAGCCAGTTATTCTGTCAGTGAATATGTAGGTTAATGCTTATCTTGGTTGTTGTGACTAGCACCTCAGTAAACATGGGCATGCAGATATCTTAAAAAAATGTTTAGCCGGGCTTGGTAGTGCATGCCTTTAATCCCAGCACTTGGGAGGCAGAGGTAGGAGATTGCCATGCGTTCAAGGCCACCCTGAGATTATATAGTTAATTCCAGATCAGCCTGGACCAGAGTGAGACCCTACCTCGAAAAAAAAATGTTTAATAACTTGATTGCTTCAGATCTCCTAATAAGGAGGTTGTGCTTCCTGCTTTTATTTATCTTTTTCAGTTTACTTATTTGAGTGCATACATAGGGGAACAGGGAGAAATACTAAATAAATATTTCTTCTTAATTTTGTTTTTTTTATGAGTTTTTATTTTATTTACTTATTTAGTTATTCATAGTGCCAAGGATTAAGCTGTATCTTCAGCCCTTTTACTATTGTTTTTATTAAAAGGAAAATACCAGGACTAGAGAGATGGCTAAGCAGTTAAGGCACTTGCCTGCAAAGCCTAACAACCCGACTTTGATTTCCCAGTACCCACATGAAGCTAAATGCACAGAGTGGCACATGCATCTGGATTTAATTTGCATCAGCTGCAGACCTTGGCACGCCCATTCTCTCTGTCTCTTCTCTCTATCTTCTTCTGTTTGCAAAATCAGTCAATCAATCAATCAATAAAAATATTTTTGTGATTCTTTTTAAAATTTAATTGAATTTAATTAATTTATTTTTATGAACAACTATTCTTACAGACAATAAACCATGATATTTCCCTCCCCTCCCCCATTCCCCTTCAGAACTCTACTCTCCATCATATTCCCTCCCTCTCTCTTAGTCTCTCTTTTAATTTGGTGTCATCATCTTTTTCTCCTATTATGAGGGGCTTGGGAAGGTATTACTAGGCACTGCAAGGTCATGGATATTGAGGCCAATTTCTGTCTGGACAGTTGCATTATAAGGAGACGCACCCTTCCTTTGGCTCTTACATTCTTTCAGCCCCCTCTTCTGCAATGGACCCTGAGCCTTGGTGGGTGTGATAGAGACGTTTCAGTACTGGACACTCTGTCCCTTCTTCTCAGCACTATGTTGCCTTTTGGGTGATCCCAGTGGTCATTACCATCTGAAAAGAGAAGCTTCTCTAACAAGAAGTGAGTGTAGCATTAATATGTGAATATGGACATTAAGTGTAGTGCTTTCAGGGCAGTTTGGTGGGAATAATATATATATTTAGCCAGACAAGAGCAGGCTTTATACCCCTAAGGCTCATGACCTCCCCTGCCATAGCCTTTTGATTAGTTTTTTCAGTACCAGGCATGTATTCCCTCCCACAGAGTGGGCCTTCAGTCCAATTAGAGAGCAGTTGGTTTCCCCAAGAGGAGACATGCCACTATTGCACCCATTCAGTCATTTGGCCTGTCTGGCCAAACTTGAGGTTTCCAGTGTCCACTGTTTTCACTGCTGATGATTTCTGTCTCCCGTAGGGCTAATAAATAAAAATACTTTTTAAAAGGCAAACACATTCTAAGCTGGCTTGGTCTTCAGTGACAAGAGATCCTGTCTCAAAGAAGATAAAGCACAGACACCTCAGAATTACTGTCTGGCCTCCACATGCTTGCCATGGCATGTGCATCCCCATACAAATAAAAAAATAATAAAAATTACATACTCTTTTTTTTTTTTTTTTTTTTTTTTTAGTGGTGCTGGGTTGAATCTAGGTCCTTGTACATAGTAGGCAAGCACTTTACCACTGAGGTATAGTTATAAACCTTAAGACTGTATTCTTATCTATAGATAGAAAGAAAGAAAGAAAGAAAGAAAGAAAGAAAGAAAGAAAGAAAGAAAGAAAGAAAAAGCAAGCAGGCAAGAAAGAAAAAGAAAGGAAAGAAAGAAAGAAATGGATATATTTTTTCAAGTACAACTATGCAGGAGAGTGTGGAGTTAAAAGTAAGAACATGAGAGAAAACTCCCCAGTCCAGGTGTATGTAGGAATCAAGATCTTCACAGGTCCACACACAAGGTTGGAGTTGGACTGAGCCCCTTCATAGGAAATTTACCCTCAGATCCAAATCCTTATAACCCAGATAAGCTCAAATCAGAAAGTGACTCATTTCAATGAAGACCAAAGCTTTATAGTCAATATTTGACTTTCTATTATTCTTATTGATTTTAGTAATATTAGTCCTTTTTGTTAGAAGTTTTATGGCTCTTTGCTCCCAGCATAGTTCTACACAATATATGTGAAATAGTTTTAGACAGGGTCTCACTCTAGCCCAGACTGACCTGGACCTCACTCCAAAGCCAAGACTGGCCTCGAACTCATGCCATCCTTCTACCTCAGCCTCCTGAGTGCTGGAATTCAAGGCTGCACCACCACACCTGTCTAATATTTATTTTTTATAGTATAGATTAGTAGAATTCAAACTAATCAGAAAAAAAATGTTTTAAGAAGATTTTGGTCAGCAATTTTGTTTCTTTTTCTGGACAGATCTCTACTTCAAGCCCTGATTCTACATTTTCTTTGGACACAAGAGATGAAGACTCTGTGCTGGAGTTTTCTGAGGAGTCTCTGCATGCAAGAACTTTCCCTGGTGAGCTGCATTTTCTCACCTGGGATGATGTTTGGTACTGTACTGCTCTAATACCTAATTGTTCATGTAAAGTTTTTTATTTGTGACATTGTTATGCTAAAAATATCTTGGAACCAGATTTAGTGTTATATCCCTTCAAGCCTTCACATACTGTTTCTTTCTTTTGACTTTTTCTGTTCTGCATAGCTGTTCCAAGTAATCTTTTCTTTTCCATACTTCTTACAGCTCAAACGAAGAGCTTGGCCCCACTGTAGCGCCTTCCTTACTTGGGGAGGTGATGCAAATGTCTCCACACCACTAGTGACCTCTTAACTCCCTCTTTTTCTGAGGGATTCTGGCAGTATCAGGAAACTCTTCAACTGTTCCAGGCTGTCTTGTACTCCCAGGCCTTTTTATTTTTCACCCAGTTTGACCCCTATGAGTCATTTTCTGATTTTTTAAACCTTTTTTATTTATTTATTTATTTTATTTATTGAAGAGAGTGAGAAAGAGTCTTCAGTCACTGCAAATGAACTCCAGACACATGTACTACTTTGTGCATTTGGCGTTACGTGGGTAATGGGGACTTGAACTAGGGTCATTAGGTTTTGCAGGCAAGTGCCTTAGCCACTAAGCCATCTTTCCAGCCCCTCTTTTTTGACAACTTACATAATGATAGATAATAAACCATGATAATTCCCTCCTCCTTTCACTTTCCCTTTCATAACTCCACTCTCCATCATATCCCCTCCACCTCCCAATTAGTCTGTCTTTTATTTTAATGTCATCATCATTTCCTCCTTTTATGAGAGTCTTGTGTAGGTAGTGCCAGGCACTCTTAAGGTCATGGGTATCCAGGCCATTTTGTGTCTGGAAGAGTGCATTATAAGGAATCCTATCCTTCCTTTGGCTCTTTCATTCTTCCTGCCACCTCTTCCACAATGGACCCTGAGTCTTGGAAGGCATGACAGAGATGTTTCAGTGCTGAACATTCCTTTATCACTTCTTACCACTGTGGTGCCTTTTGAGTCAACCCAAGGACGCCACCATCTGAAAAGAGGAGCTTCTCTGACCAAAAGTGAGAATAGCATTAATATATGGGTATGAACATTAGAGAAGTGCTTACCGGGCAGTTTGGTGAGCATAATATATACATTTAGCCAGACACCAGCAGGTATTATACTCCTAGAGCTCATGACCTCCCCCCTCATACATTTTCAGTATTAGGCATGTATTCCTTCTGGTGGAGCTGGCCTTCAGTCTAATTAGTGAGATGTTGGTTTCCCCCATAATAGATATGCCACTATTGCACTTGTTGGCTCATTGGCCTGGCTGGCCAAACTTATGGCTTGCAGTGTCCACTGTTGTTTATCTCCACTGATGATGTCAATCTCTCTCTCCCATAGAGCTGCATGCAGCGTAGCTTTTTCCAGCTTTCTGCCAGCTGGTCTGCAGCTGGTTTCTCAGTGACCATGCAGCCCAAGCCTATGGAGTCTTCAGCAATAGGGTTTTACCATCTGTTCCTGGTGGGAAACCAGGAGCCTTGGCAATGGCCTGTAATGTTTGGGGGCCATCAGGAACTTCCCTGGTGAACAACTCACTGGAAGTTATTCCATCCCTGGCACTGAAATTGTTCTAGTAACAATCTGTGGCTTCTGGGTACATCATTGTGCAAAAAAGTAGGTTACCATATGGCTTATTCATACCCTTTTAAATTTTTATTAACCTTCCCCCCACCCTTCCTTTATTTATCCCACCCCTGACCTCATTTAGGCCTTTCCACCCCCACATTACTTACATATATACAATACCATCCCCTTATGTCCTTCCCTCTCCTCCCTACATTATAGCCCCTTTCTAGCTTACTGGACTCTGCTATGAGTTTTATTCCAACTCACATACAAGTCCAAACATTTGTAGCTAGGGCCCAAATATGAGAGAGAACATGCAGCACTTGGTTTTCTGGGCCTGGTTACCTAAGTATAATCCTCACTAGTATAATCCCCTGTTTTTGTTTTTTTGAGGTAGAGTCTCACACTAGCCCAGGCTAACCTGGACCTTGTTCTATACTCCCAGGCTGGCCTTGAACTCATAATGATCCTCCTGTGTTTTCCTCCTGAGTGCTGGGTTTAAAGGCATGTGCCACCATGTCCAGGTTGGCAGTACATTTTTGTTTAACCAGCATTCTGTTTTCTTTCAGGATTGAAAAAAATTAGTTCTTTGGAGAATAAGAACCTTCAAAAGCTCCCATTCGTAAGTAGAGCCTTGGTTCCATTTTTAACTTTGCCACCTGATGATGGGACAGCTGACTTTAATTCTTGTCCACTTATGGTAGACTGTGACACCCAAGTGTCTTCTGGTTGTTCTATGTTCAACTTGGGTGAAGAGTCAGTAGTTGGGCCTGAAGACCAAAGTGAAACTCCTTCCTGTGAAGAATGCAGAGAAGTGACTCCAGGAGGTGTTTCACAGCTTGCTGTTGAATCGTCTCAAAGCAAGTGGCTGAAGTATCAAAACGCACCCCTGTGCAGCTTGACTCCTCTAAATAGTGTTGAGAAGAAAGAGACCGGTGGCCTCTTTGCTGAGGCTGTTTCTAGGATACATTTTAGTGACACAAGTGAAAAGCAGAGTAATGCTATGAATGCAAGTTCTTTAGACGGTGTACATTTGCAAATGATAAAAGGCATGCTCTACCAACAGCAACACGATTTCAGCAGTCAAAATTTGGTTTCCAGAAAGAAAGAAACTTTTTTGAATTTAAAGACTTCCAAGACGGAGGAAATTGAAAATGTGTTAGGAAAGTCTACCTGCTACAACTGTAGTGTAAAGGATTTACAGGTGAGGAATTCACCAGTCTCTTGGTTCATTTTTTCCCCCAACAGCTATTGTCTGAATTTCAACAAAAGAATAAACAAAACTGTATGGGAGCAGTTTACCTTTTGAGCATATAGCAGTGTTTGATACAGAACTATAGCCATAAGCACATTATCTCCTTTGACTTCAAGGTCTTTCCTATATGAAATTAGATATTGGAAAGTTTCTGGTGCAGTGTTTTGAACATAAAATGTATTTAATAAATTATCGCTCTTATTCCTATTTCTACCAGTTTTTTCTCTACTAATATTAGTATAATTGTCATTATTTTTTTATTTTTGGGGGGGGAGAGGGGAGAGAGACACAGCAGAGAGAGAGGGAGAGATGGGCGCGCCAGCAGCCTCTCAGCTGCTGTGAATGAAATCCAGATGCATGCGCCCCCTTGTGGTCAAGTGCGGCATTGCACCCTTGCGTCACTTTGCATCTGGCTAAACGTGGGACCTGGAGATTGGAACCGGCATTCTAAGGCTTAGGAGGCAGGTGCCTTAACTGCTAAGCCATCTCTCCAGCCATAATTGTCAGTATTTTTGACTATGAAGTCAGTCTTGCCAATTAGATTATGAAGATAAACACACATCTATTACAAATTGGCTGTGAGTCATTCTTATTGCAGTCATAATTGAAATAGAGGGGCTGGAGAGATGGCTTAGCGGTTAAGGTGCTTGCCTGAGAAGCCTAGGCATCCAGGTTTGATTCTCCAGTGCCACATAGTCCAGATGCACAAGGTGGTGCATGTGTCTGAACTTAGTTTGCAGTGTCTGGAGGCCCTGGCACACCCATTCTCTCTCTCATTTTTCTCTCTCATAAATAAATATGAGATATATAAAATTATTCATTTATAGCAGTTCAAATTTTCTAAAGTATTCAAGATCTTATTAAGGGATAGATGAGAAAAACAAGTCTTATTTAGGGTTAAAAGTGCCATGTGGTAATTCTGGCTCGATGCAATCTCTTATTTAAAATTTTAAAAAACCCACAATTTTTGATGGATTCTGGCAATCAGAAGTAAAATTGGTGTTTTCCTAATGTGTGTATGAAAAGTAGTGTGTTTACTGGCAAGAAGTATCTCCCCCACACTTTAGAGTTGTTATAATAGCTTGTACTATTCTATTGCAGGAGATAAATGGTTCGGAGCTGTGTTTCCCAAAAGGGCAGAAAGTAAAATCTTCTTATCTTCCTCAAAGACATATTTACATACCAGCTGTTTTTCAGTCTCCTGCACATTATAAGCAGATCTTTACATCTTCTATCATAGGTATGCCTGTTATATTTTTATGATGATGACTGCCAAATGTAATAGAGCTTTAAGAAATATAACATGTTATGAATTTTCATAGCGAATTTATACATGTTTATGCTAGGATTTGACAATTTTTCTAACGTGAGATCAAAATTGAGCTTTACAAGTGGAAAATGACATTATTTTTAAAGTTACAGCTTTTCATTTTAAAATAAAAGTCCAAATAACCTTATTACATGTAAGTGAAAAAAAAAGTGTAATTAGGTTTTGAGGTATAAAAACAAAACTTGTGTTTTAAAACATGAGTTGTGACAGGGTGTGGTAGTGCATGCTTGTGTTCCCAGCACTCAGGAGGCTAAGGAAGGAGGATTGAGAATTCAAGGCCAGCCAAAGCTACAAAGCAATAACTGTCTCAAAGAAATAAAAAAGTAAATAAGTAAATAATTTGGATACTAAAAATACTACATGTGAGTATGTGATGTGTGAAGTTGCAATGAAACCCTTTAGTATATATAGTTGATATGCATTAATAATATGAAATGAAGTCTAGTTGATATAAAAATGAAGTATAGCATAGTATTTAGACTCTAACATGAAGCCTGTAATTTACTAGTATTTTGCTTTGGATACATTAATCTAATGTCTGTAGAACTGTTATTTTTTTCAAATTGGTAAAATAAGGACATTAATAAAAAGATAAACTAGCCAGACATTATAGCACACGCCTTTAATCAGCACTCAGGAGGCAGAAGTAGAAGGATAGCCAAGAGTTTGAGGCCACCCTGAGACTACATAGTGAATTCCAGGTCAGCCTGGGTGAGAGGGAGACCATATCTTGAAATATAAAAAATAAAAAAAAGATTGCATAAATAAAAGTATAAAATGAATGCTAATGTTTATGGTTGACTGTTAAAAGGCTATCTGCTCAAAATTTGGCTAACAAAATAGCACATGTGATACAAATATAAAATAATTTTACATTTAAGTTTTGGCTATGTATTCTTTTTTGTAGAACATCTGAATATATTGCTGTTTGAGTTGGCACAAAGGTTGTACAAAGCTCTTTCAAAAGTTGACATATCCTTTTATACGTCATCAAAAGGAGACACAGTAAAAAATGAAAACAGTTTGCCATGCTGCCATCATAATCACCCTGCAAAACTTGTCATGGTTAAAAAAGAAGGTCCAAATAAGGTATTGTTCCTGCTCTCCCCATCCTTGTCAGACATAAATTAGGTACCTATGGGGAGAGAGAGACTTGATTAGGACTTTTCTGTTTTGGCATAGGAGCTAATATGCAGTAAGCTCTCAATACTTTTCAATGAACTAACTGGTCTGTGTTTTAGGATACAAAATGATGAGCTAAAATTAGACTACACATTTTTAGGAACTTACTGCCTAGCAGTGGATGGAAAAAGATACAGAGATAAATACTTATATGGTACTGTAATTGATAAGGTAGAGGAATATATGCTCTTGTTACAGTGATAGCTCTGAGAAGGGAAATGTGTTCCACTTGAGGGTTTAGAGAATGCAGATGGACTTGAAATAACTAACTGAAGGCTAGAAACTAGTCTGCTGTGAATTCTCCATGCCACTAACAGACAAGGCAAAAGAAACAAATTTGTATTGCTGAGATCATGGTGTGAAATATGTGTTCGTTGACAACTTGTACTTGTTTTGTAAAACTGCTTCCACGTATAATAATATAATAATTTTATTGTTTGCATATCCTACTTCATTAGTTGAATGTATAATAAGTTTTTTGTTTTTGTTTTCTTTCTTTCTTTCTTTTTTTTTTTTTTTTGTTTTTCAAGGTAGGGTCTCACTCTGGCCCAGGCTGACCTGGAATTCACTATGTAGTCTCAGGGTGGCCTTGAACTCACAGCGATCCTCCTACCTCTGCCTCCCGAGTGCTGGGATTAGAGGCGTACTCCACCATGCCCGGCTTGAATGTATAAGTTTGATTTTAAATTTCGTTGTCACAGGAAGAATTTGTAAATAATAGCTTAGCTATAGAATGAAGTATACAGCCTCTAGAAGTGTTCTTTTCAAGATTATTTGACTATATAGTTGGCATGCTTATACTATGTTATTGGATTAAAGGGTTTGGTTATAGTGTAGAAAGTACATCATTATATTGTTTATGTTGTTATAATATGTAATGTATAACATAATGAAAAAATACAATATATTACTTCTAATATACTGTTAAATTATTATTATTATCATTTTGGGGGGTTTTCAAGATAGGGTCTCTTTCTAGCCCAGGGTGACCTGGAATTCACTATGTAGTGTCAGGGTGGCCTTGAACTCATGGCAATCCCCCTACCTCTGCCTCCCAAGTGCTGGGTTTAAAGGCATGTGCCACCATGCCTGGCAAATTGTGTTGTTTTAAAAGGTCATTTATACATGTGTATTATCTGTATGTGTAAGTATATCTGATATGTGTCTCACTCTGGTCCAGGCTGACCTGGAATTAACTATGATGCATCCTCCTACCTCTGCCTCCCGATGTTTAAAGCTGTTGCTTTTTATAGTAAACATTTGAATAGTAAATTATATTTTTTTGCTAATTTTCAAATAAGTTTTTATTCTCAGAACAATACATCTTTTTTAAAAAAATTTATTTTTTTATTTATTTGACAGAGAAAGAGGGAGAGAGAGAGAATGGGCACTCCAGCCACTGCAAACGCATGTGCCCCGTTGTGCATCTGTCTAACGTGGGTCCTTGGGAATTGAACTAGGGTCCTTTGGCTATGCACAAGCCATCCCTCCAGCCCCATCTTTTAAAAAAGTTTTTTAATTTATATTAGTAAGCAGAGACAGAAAGAGAGAGAGAGAGAGAGAGAGAGAGAGAAAATCAGCACAAATTCCAGATGCATGATCCATTTTGTACATCTGGCTTTACATGGGTAATGGGGAATTGAACCTTGGGCAGCAGGCTTTGCAAACAAGAGTCTTTAACCACTGAGTCATCTCCTCAGTCCTGTAAAATCTTTTGATAAAAGAAATTAAATGGAAAATTAGGTGCTTTAAAATTTTAATTTAGTATTTAAGTTAATAATAGTTAAATAAATAGTGATCAGTTTTCTGGAATACATTACTACTAGACAGTCTTTATAAAACTCTTGATAAATACAGTGTAGAAAACAAAAGAAAAAGCTTTTCAAAATTAAAAAAAAAAAAACATTTTTTGAGGCAGGGTCTCACTTTAGCCTAAGCTGACCTAGAAGTCACTCTGTGTCCTTGGCTAGCCTTGAACTCATGTAGACACTTCTACCTCAGCCTCCTATGTGCTGGGATTAAAGACATGAGCCACCACACCCTGCTAAATTTTAATATTTTTTTCTTTGCATTGCTGAGCGTCAAACCCAGAGCCTCATGCATACTAGGCAAGGTTTCTATTAGTAATCTATACCTCCAGTCCTAAGTGTTATTATTTTTTTTTCCATCTTAGGGTCGTCTGTTTTATACATGTGAAAGGCCCAAAGCTGATCAATGTAAGTTTTTCAAATGGTTTGAAGAAGTGACTCCAGGATGGTTAACAAAGGAAAAGTCTCGTCCCAGCATGGTTTTAAGTGATATTAAGAGCATTGGCTTGTACTTAAGAAGTCAAAAGATACCAGTCTATGAGGAATGCCAGCTTTTGGTGAGGTATACTACATTGCCTGTAATTATATCAGAACAGCAGTCAAAACAACCCTTCTGGAACTGGGGGGCTGAACTCAGTCTTGCATATACTTGGCAAGCTTCCTGCCATTAGGGTTCATTCTTAGCCCCACCAATAGTTGTAAAAGAAATTGTCATGGAAAAAGTATTTAACAGAGCAAAAACCTCAATTTCTTTAATTGTAAAATATGAGTCTCTGAAGTTATCTTGGACCTGTCAATATGAGCACAACTAGCAGGAGGATATTTTTTCTGTATGTCCATGGCTATTCTTTGCCCTAAGGGAAACCCCATTGAGCAAATCACAGGGATAATTTTTAGCAGTGCAATAGAATAGGTATGTATTCATTCATAAGCCTAAATTACATAACATGTAGGATAATTCAGTGTTACTTTTTTAAAAAATTATTTTTCTTTCTTTATTTGAGAGAGAGAGAAATAGGGAGGGAAAGAGAGAGAGAAAGAGAAAGAATGGACATGCCAGGGCCTTTAGCTGCTGCAAACGAACTCCAGATGCATGTGCCCCCTTGTGCATTTGGCTTATGTGGGTTCTTGGGAATTGAACCGGGGTCCTTTGGCTTTGCAGGCAAGTACCTTAAAAACTAAGCCATTTCTCCAGCCTCATTTAAAAAAATGTTTAATTTTTCTTTATTTATTTGAGAGAGAGAAATGTTACTTTTTAGGGAACATGTCTTATAGAAGTGGGCTTACTAAAAAGTAAATATAATGATTATTTATAAGGAGATATAATAATAATTTGTGTAGAACTTAAAAATCTGGACTCACTTCCAAGCAATTTGTGTTATTCAATCATGACAATAATGAATAAGATATAGAGATAATAGGGATAAGTTATTAATCCATTTTACAGCTATATAAACTTAGATGCTCTGTCTTCCAGATGATTTTCTATCTCTATATCTTTTAAAAGTGATAACAGTGCTATGAGTGCTATTACTTTCATCTTTTCTTAGAATATTTTTGTATTTTATATACATGTGTGAAAGTAAATAAGTATGCACAGCCTGGTTCTTTCCTTTGCATGCTGTATTTTAAAGATTTTTTTTTTTTAAATTAGGGCTTAACTATTAGAAGAGATGGCTCCACTGCTAAAGGTGCTTGTTTGCAAAGCCTGTCAGGCCTGGGTTCAATTCTTCAGTACCCACATAAAGCCAGATGCCAAGTGGCCCATGTGTCTCTGGTCCCAGTGCATTTAAGGCAATGGAAGGAGAAACCAGAAGAATCTAGAAGCTCATGGGCCAGCAAACCTGGCGCACATACAACAGCAAGCACAAAAAGGTTGGCCCTGACTCAGAACAAAAGAAGGAAACGAAGGCGTTGGGAAAAGACAGGTCCCCTAAGTTGTGCTCTGCACCATGACACATGCACTCTCCCCTTCCCATCATCATTCTCACCCACATGTACATACATACTCATAAATAATTTTAAAAATTTCTACTATAATAGTCAAGTTCTTTGTTGTGTTCTTCAGGACAGGATTTGATTTTCAGAGAAAACAGTGTGGTAAACTAAAGTTTGCTGCTATAAATGCTGACTTTTACAGTGAAACAAAAAACAAAATTTATCTTAAGCTGAGTCGGAAGGAGAGTTCTTCAGCTTATAATAAAGGTAGGTAGACCTGATTTATATTGGTGATTCAGTTACATACCATTCAGTATCTTTTTGCATATAGCTTTATGTTAGAGAGAATTCATTGTGCATTTAGTATGTATGGTGTGATGGTGTGGTGTGGTGTGTGTGTGTGTGTGTGTGTGTGTGTGTGTGTGTGTGTGTGTGTGTGTGTAGATCCATATACATGTTGTGGAGGCCAGAGGAGAACGTTGGGTATCCTCCAGTATCATTCATCCATGTGTTTCCTTGAGACTATTTTACCCACCCAGGGAAGTTACACACTGAGGGTCAAATTAAAAGTCCTTTATGGCTGGAGGTCAAGACTAGGCTTATGATGGAAAGAACCAGAAGAAAGGTGGGGTAGGGTTTACAAAGCCAAAACCCATAATTGCATCATACTAGTTGTAGGTCAGATAATAGACGTTGCAGTTAAACTATAACTTATTCAAACCAGGGGCCAGAGTCAAATACCAGAAGTTATAGTTAAGCAAAAACAATGAACCTCCTGGAACTACAGAAAATGATAAATTTCCTGGTTCAGCAGGTATAACTAGATAAGAATGTTCTGTTAACCAGGATATGGTTTGGACAGGCAGGCAGGAGAGCATCTGAGTGAAACAAAAATGGAGTCACTTGGGGCAGTTAAAGATAGTCTCTTTCTGGTGGCCCACACCTTTAATCCCAGCACTTGGGAAGTTGAGGTAGGAGGATTACTGTGAGTGTGAGACCAGCCTGAGACTACATAGTGAATTCCAGGTCTGCCTGACGTGGCATGAGACCCAATCTCAAAAAACAAAACAAAAAAAGACAGTCTATCTCACTGAAGCCAGAGTTGTGATTTTGGTCAGACCATCAAGCACCAGTGATTCCCCAGTCTCCACTCACCACCAAACTGGGGTTACAGGGATGCATGGCCATGTCGTTGCTAAGGAATCAAACTTAGAGTGAATCAGGCCAAGATTTCTTAAGCATTATTTAATAGTGCTATATATTGAAAAATTAATGTATAATAAATTATATCTTTTCTAAAGTGTATAATTAAAATTTTTAGTTTTAACAACTTTATTAAAAGAATATCAGGGCTATAGGGATGGGTGAGTGAGTAAGGCATGAGGACCTGAGTTTGAATGCCCAGTACTCATGTAGAAGGCAGGCGTGGTGGTGCATGCCTGTAATCTCAGCACTGGAAGGAAGAGCAGTAGGAGTCTGGAGCTTGCTGGCTGGGTAGTACAGCTGAATTGGTGAGCTCTATGTTCAGGAAGAGTATTTCAAAGTACTCCTCCCCCTCCTTTGGCTCTTACATTCTTTTTGAAAAATTATTTTATTTTTATTTATTTGACAGAGAAAGAGGAAGAGAGGAGAATGGGTGTGCCAGGGCCTCCTGCAATTGCAAATGAACTTGAGATGCATGTCCCCCTTGTGCATCTCACTAACGTGGGTCCTGGGGAATCAAACCTGGGTCCTTTGGCTTTGCAGGCAAATGCCTTAACCAATAACCCATCCATCCAATGTTCCCTGAGCCTCTCTCTTTTTTTCCCTCTGAGGTAGAGTTTTACTCTAGCCCAAACTGATCTGGAATTCACTATGTAGTCTCAGGGTGACCTTGAACTTATGGCGATCCTCCTACCTCTGCCTCCCAAATGCTAGGATTATAAAGGCGTGTGCCATCACACTGTCTTACAATGTCTTACTTATTGCTGACTACTCAGCCAGCAGTCTCCCGAGTACTCACTGCCATCTACAAAAAGAAGCTTGTCTGACCAAAAGTGAGAGAAGCACTAATTTATGGACATAAAAATAAGTATTTAGAGGGCAATTTGATGACAATATAACCAGTCTCAAAAAAATAAGGTGGAGAGCAGCTGAAGAAGATACTCAAAGCTGATCTCTGACCCTGGTGTGCCCATTCTCTCTCTCTCTAATAAATAAATAAATTAAAAAAGAAAGTCCTGACATTTATGACAACATACATGGATTTAGAAGATTTTATGTAAGTGAAATAAACTAGACACACAGATTTTACAATATATCACAAAGAGATGAATATAAAATAGTTGAACTTAGAGAATCAGAGTAGAATGGTAGGTCGCAGACTTTATGTTGTGTGTTCTAGTTATCTAATGTACACCATGGTAACTGTAGTTAATAATAATGCATTGTATCCTGGAAATTTCTAAAGGGCAGAGATCTTAAGAGTTCTCATCACATACACCAAATAACTATGCCAGATGATTGTGGGAATCATGGCACAAGATATAACAAAGTATCATGTTGTGGTGATAGAATGATTGCTTAGCTTGCACAAGACACTGGGTTTAATCCCCACTACCATCCCCTAAAATGCTATTTTTATGCCCAAATTACATATAATTTGTTTATCAGTCGTATCTCAATAGAGCTGGAATTTGAAAAAAAAATTTTTTTAGGTGATCTTTGGGTGATTTCAAAAACCCTAGACTTTGAACTAGATACTTTCATTGCATGTAGTGCCTTCTTTGGACCATCGTCTATCAATGAGGTGGAGCTATTGCCTTTGAAAGGATATTTTCCTTCTAATTGGCCAACTAACAGTAAGTATTACCGTGTCCATCTTAATTTATATTAGAAACAATAATAGACACAGGAGGCACTGGGAGCAAAAATACTGTGTGTGGGATTCTTTGATTAAAGCCCCTTCTTAAAAGCCCCACTTCTAGTTTCTAATATTGTATACAATATAATTCTGAAAATACATATGCAAGTTGAAATGTACATATTTCTGCAGATCAAATCCCATAGGATTGACAGTACAATAATATCTTGAAACATTTATTTAAGTGTTTTGTTAAAGTTGAATCACATAGTATATATTTAGTTTTTAAAAATGTAAACATTAGGGGCTGGAGAGATGGCTCAGCAGTTAAAGTACTTGCCTGCAAAACCTAACAACCTAGGTTCTATTCCCTATTATTCATATAAAGCCTGATGCACAAAGTGGCACATATGTCTAGAGTTTATTTGCAGTGCCCGTTCTGTGTGTGTGTGTGCACGCGCACACGTGCATCTGTCTGTCTGTCTCTATCTCTCTCTCTGCCTGAAAATAAATAAATAAAAATATTTTTTTAATGTAAACATTAATCTAGGCGTGGTGGCGCATGGAGGCAGAGGTAGGAGGATTGCTAAGAGTCAAGACCACCCTGAGAATACAGAGTGAATTCCAGGTCAGCCTGGGCTATAGTGAGACCCTACCTTGAAAAAAAAAAGTAAACATTTGTAGCAGACAGCTTCAGGTTCACTGAGATGAACTTCCTGACCAGGCACAGTTATGGAGGAAGGGATATTATTTATTGAAACTTACAGATCCAGGGGAAGTTCCGTAATAGCAGAAGAAGCGGCTTGCCCTTCACAGGACCAGGCAAGAGAGAGAAAAGCCAACCAGGCGCACAGCACACAGAGCAAAACTACAGCCTAAAGAGTCACACAGCACACTTCAGGAACTACTGCTAGGCACACTTTGCATATCTTTACAATGGAATCTCAAACCCACCACCACACCTTAAGACCGGCCCCCAGTGACATTGCCTCTAGCAAGGTGATTGCAGATGCAAATTATAACTAATAAAACACTGAACATATTGGGGGACATATATTAAAACTACTACATTCTGCCCCTGGCCCCCAATAGATTTATAACTATCAAACATTGTAAATTGTATTCAGTCCAATATCAAAGGTTCTCACAGTCTTGACCAACTTAAGATAGTGAGTCCTGTAAAATCAAACAAGTTAAATACTTTCAACATGTAAAGGCACAGAGTAAACATTTTTAACTGGTATAAGGCATAGCAAGGAGAAACTAGAACAATGCAAACTCAACTACCATCAACCGTCATCAAACTTCTGCAGTTCAAGTTCAATATAACCCAAGACTGACAGTCTCCAGGTTTTCCAATTCCGCCCCTCCAGCTGGGCAGAGTCGCCAGGGAAAACTTTGATCCCAGGCCAACACTGCACTCCATGGTAGTCCTTGCATAGTCCTGCTATATCAAAAACATGTTCAGGTCTCCATGCAAACCATGGTCCATTTTCCAAAGGCTCTTCCAGCCTATTCCTGAGGGTCTTCATGCCCTGTCTCATGCCGCATCTCAGCAGCGTCTCCTGGAACCATGTGCAATTCATGACCACTCCATGCATTTTTCATGCTTCCAAAACTAATACCAGGTGTGCAGGACACAGCCATATTCATAATCCAGGGATGAAATAAATCATAGCCTTGAAAAGCAGGTTCCTTCTCCAGTCAACTCTTTACAAGAGTTTGCATTTCTAACAGTCTTTCCTCAGGCATCCTTTCCATTGTTTTAATGTAAAGCAGTCAAGCCACCTTCCTTCCACCTTCCTTAAGATTGCTAATGTGTTTGACAATAGCAGCTTGACTAACCTAAAACCAGTCTTAGTGCCTCTAATTTTAATTTGCTTGAGGTTTTCCAACTTAAAATCTTAAATTTCTCAGTCCGATATCTTTAGCCAAGCACATCAGTCCATTACAGATTTAACCTTGATCAAACTTTCTGGGCCTGGATAGCAGAACGTAGCCATCCCTTATGCCAGTAGCCCAGTTCCAACAATGTCCTCTGCAGTCTTTCCTTCCCCTTAGAAAGCTCATAAGCCAAGCCTCGAAGTTCAATACTATCTGCACTTAGCATTCTCAAACTCTCATCAGAATAGTCCATAAAACTTGGCTTACCACTCCAGAAGGCATCTTCAGTTGCAAGCACCAAGTCCATGCCCATTCATCCAAAACAAAGGTTCCAAAAGACAAATATCCACACGGTCTGGTTCATCTCACCCCACTCCTGGTACCACTTTACTGTAGCAGACAGCTTCAGGTTTGCTGAGATGAACTTCCAGACCAGGCACAGTTATGGAGGAAGGGATATTATTTATTGAAGCTTACAGATCCAGGGGAAGTCCAATAATAGCAGAACAAGTGGCTTGCCCTTCACAGGACCAGGCAGGAGAGAGAAAAGCCAACCAGGCACACAGCACACAGAGCAAAACTACAGCCAAAGAGTTACACAGCACACTTCAGGAGCTACTGCTAGGCACACTTTGCATATCTTTACAATGGAATCTCAAACCCACCACCACACCTTAAGACCGGCCCCCAGTGACATTGTCTCTAGCAAGGTGATTGCAGATGCAAACTATAACTAATAAAACACTGAACATATTGGGGGACATATATTCAAACTACCACAACATTAAACATGAGAATTCTTTCAAATAATTTCTTGTTTTCTATATATTCTAATAAAATAATCGAAGAATTTGAAATATAAGAAAATGTTCAAACATTACATGGAAACTATGTAGTGCAAGTTGAATGTTGATTAGGCAGTGTCACTGTGCACTATCTCTGTCCTTCATTCACTGATGTCTAGAATTCCACAAATGTCTGTTATGCAATTTAGTGACATTCATATATAAAATGAATAAAAAGAAAGCACAGTAATGTAATGGATTGAAGTCTGAAGACCTCTGAATGTACTTAAAAGTTTATGTCACATGATTAACTTAATAGCTGATCTCTTGCTTATGAGGGCAGTTATTGTTTATTATGATGGTTTTATTCACATCAAATATTTATTTTCTGCATCTTTTTTATAGCAGTGGTACATGCATTATTGGTTTGCAATGCCAACACAGAACTGACTACTTTGAAAAACATTCAGGACTACTTTAACCCAGCTTCTTTACCACTTATGCCATACCTGTTAACAATGTAAGTCATTATTGACCTTAGGGTCACTGCTATTAAAGAATAGTAACTGAAAGTGAATATGAAAATGCAACAAAGTACATTCACATATTTTAATGATCTTTCAGAACATGAAATTACTCTGTGTTAGGAGTTAAACATAAGACTTAGTGGTGGAATGCTCCCTACCATGTGTGAGGACCTGGGTTTGACTTTTAGCATCAAAAATAAATAATTTTTTTAAAGAAAGAGAAATATGCATCACTTCCCTTGTAACTATTCATTTTTTGTGGTTTGAACTAGTAAGTACTGGAATATTTTTTCTTTGTCAAGGAGCAACTTTTGAACAACTTTTATTTACACATGTGTGTGTTGCAAGAGACATGTCAAGGTGTCTTGCTGCTAATGAATACTCATCAGGCTTTATGTGGGTGTCTAGGGAATTGAACCCACCTCAGCAGGCTTTGCAAGCAAGTGCCTTTAACCACTCTGCTATCTCCCCAGCCCCTATTAATTTCAGATTATAGATGTTGAAAATAATTTTATTCTTGACATTATCTCTATTTCATTTTTAATTTCTTTTTTGTTTTTGTTTTTGTTTTTTTTTCCAAGGTAGGGTCTCACTCTAGCTCAGGCTGACCTAGAATTCACTATTTAGTTTAGGGTGACCTCAAACTCTTGGCGATCCTCCTACCTCTGCCTCCTGCGTGCTGGGATTAAAGGCATGTGCCACCACTCCCGGCTTTCATTTTTAATTTCTTAAACATCAAAGCTCTTCTTAAAAATCAGAATTTGTATGAAATATATTAAAATGATAGAGAAAAGTCTATTTTCCACTTTGTGGAGGATTGAACATGCACTTGTACATGGTAAGCAAGTCCTCTACCACTGAGCTACATCCCCAGTCCCTATCTTCTAGTTCAGATACTTATTATCTGTCTTGTGGTATTTTTCTTTTCCCCCACAATGAAATCCTAGGTAAAAAAATGGCCTGGGGGCTGGAGGGATGGCTTAGCAGTTAAGGGTTTGCCTGCAAAGCCAAAGGACCCAGGTTCAATTCCCAGGACACACATTAGCCAGGTCTACAAGGTGGTGCATGCATCTGGAGTTTGTCTGCATGGCTGGAGGCCTTGGTGCACCCATTCTCTCCTTCCTCTGTCTCTCTCTCTCTCTCTCTCTCTGAGCCCTCTTTCTCTCTGTCAAATAAATAAATAAATATTTTTAAAAATGTCTTGGATAAATAACAATGAAATAGATATAAAAGCCATTTCTTTATTGCAATTTTGCCTCAAATAGAAGCTATGTTAGTTATCCATATTAGGCTACTAATTAGTATTGTGGTTTGGGAGTAAGTATTTTAATATCTATATATCTTTGTTTGGAATAATTACTATCTTTTGGTATAAAGATTATATAAACTAATTTGTACATTACTTAAACTAATGTCAGGAGTTAGCAGGCATTGAATAAACATTAGTTCTCTTTCACTGTCCTCCAAATTGAAGTCTGTATCCATTTGTCCCCTCCAAAATGTTCTGTGATGATTGTAATGTGAAAGCTAATTCTGTTCCCTATTTGAAGTCTCTAATTTTTCTCTGATTTACTGCTGTTTCCTTAGGTCTTCATCATCACCAGTTAGCAATAAGAGCATCAATACAAGAAAATTTAACCCACCAGCTTTTGTAAATAACAAAACAAAATTTGAACTCCTCAGCCTAGGAGTGACATTGCAATTAACTAGCAAGATAATTCAGACACATAAGTTAAACCAAGATCAAGCTACAGCTCTAACTCAAATAGCTCAAATGATGGCCTCCCATGAAAGTGTTGAAGAAACAACTGAGCAGAGCATCCACCCCCTCCCTATCACAGTCATCCATGGTAAGAAGCATGAAGGAAGATAGTCCTAGTAAATGCATTTTTACATAGACTTTTGTAGGTTAGTCTGCTCGTTTATAGTTTCCTAGGGAGTGAAAATACAGGGTCTAGAGCAAGAATGCTGTCTTTATATCTTGGCTCAATCATTTATTAGTTATATTACTTATCTCTTTGATTTCCTGCTCTGTAAAATGAGAATAAAAGCATAATTCATAGGGTTGGAGAATTAAGTCATTTCACATAAATAAAATGTTTAAAGAAGTGCCTGACACTTGAGACGCTATTAGTAAAATTAGCATTTATTGTTGTTAGGATTATCTCTTTGTAATTTCTCTGTTTTGTCCGTGTGTGTGTGTGTGTGTGTGTGTGTGTGTGTGTGTGTGTGTAATTTTATTCATTTATTTGAGAGAGAGAGAGAGAAAACCAAACTGTTAAAAAAAGAAAAACTAGTTGTGGCCTGGTATTGTGGTCACATACCAATTATACTAATAGCATTCAGGAGGCAGAGGTAGGAGGATTACAGTTTGGGTTTTTTTTTAAATTTATTTGAGAGAGAAAATGGGCACACCAGGGCATCGAGCCACTGCAAACGAACTCCAGATGCATGCACCCTCTTGTGCATCTGGCTTACATGGGACTTGGGGAATCAAACCGGGATCCTTTGGCTTTGCAGGCAAACGCCTTAACCACTACACAATTAGTTTTTCTTCTTTTTAAAAATTTTTTTTTTATTGACAAGTTCTTTAATTGTAGACAATATCCCATGGTACTTCCCACCCTCCCCCCTCTTTCCCCTTGGAAATTTCACTCCCCCTCTCAATCAGTCTCTCTTTTCAGTTTGATGTCATGATCTTTTCCTCCTATTATGATGGTCTTGGTCTTATGTAGATAGTGTCAGGCACTGTGAGGTCATGGATATCCAGGCCATTTTGTATCTGGAGAAGCACATTTTAAGGAGTCCTACTCTTCCTTTGGCTCTTACATTCTTCCCCCCCCTCTTCTGCAATGGACCCTGAACCTTGGAAGGTGTGTTTGAGATGTTTCAGTGCTGAGCACTCCTCTGTCACTTTTCAGCACCATGGTGCCTTCTGAGTCATCCCAGGGTTACTACCATCTGAAAAGAGAAGCTTCTCTAACCATAAGTGAGAGTAGCATTAATAGATGGGTGTGGACATTAAGAGAAGTGCTTACTGGGCAGTTTGGTGAGACTAGTATATACATTTAGTGGGACACCAGCAGATGTTACACCTCTAGGGCTCATGACTACCCCTGTCATAGGTTTTCAGTATCAGGGATGTGTTTCCTCCCATGGAGCAGGCCTCCAGTCCAATTAGAGGGCAGTTGGTCTCCCCCATAACAGACATGCCACTATTGCACCATTGGCTCATTTGGCCTGGCTGGCCAAATTTAAAGCTTGCAGTGTTCACTGTTGAGTACCTTCACTGGTGTTTTCTCTCTCCCATTGAACTGCATGCAATGTAGCTTTTTCCAACTTTCTGTCAGCTGGTCCACCTGGAGGAGGCTTTCAACTCAGCTCCAGCAGGATTTCTCAGTGACCTTGCCACCCAAGTATGTGGAGTCTTCAGCAATAGGGTCTTGCCATCTATTCCTGGTGGGAAACCAAGGGCTTCGGCAATGGCCTATAATGTTTTGGGGGTATCTGTGACCTCCCCAGCCAACAACTCACTGCAAGGTATCCCCTCCCTGGCACTGAAAATTTTCTAGTAACAATTTGTGGCTTCTGAGTGTTCCATTGTCCAGAAAAGTAGGTTTCCCTATGACTTATTTATATCCTCTTAGATTTTAATTAGCTCTCCCTCCACCTTTCCTTTACTCAGTCTCTTCCCCTGACCTCACTTAGGCCTTTTCACCTCCATCAATCTGTTCTTCTACTTACCTATATACAATACCATCCTATTAAGTCCCCCCTCGCTCCCTTTCTATTCCTTTTATATGAGTTTTATTTTTACTCACATAGAAGTCCAATCATTTGTAGCTAGGATCCACATATGAGGAACATGTGATGTTTGGCTTTCTGGGCCTGGGTTACCTCACTAAGTATAGTCCTTTCCAGATCCATCCATTTTCCAGCAAATTTCATAACTTCATTTTTCTTTATTGCTGAGTAGAACTCCATTGTGTAAATGTGCCACATCTTCATTATCCACTCATCAATTTAGGGACATCTAGGCTGGTTCCATTTCCTAGCTGTTGTGAATAGAGCGGCAATAAACATGGTTGAGCAAGTATCTCTGAGGTAGTGAGACAAGTCCTTAGTATATATGCCTAGGAGTGGTATAGCTGGGTCGTATGGTAGATCTATATTTACCTATCTCAGGAACCTCCACACTGATTTCCACAATGGCTGGACCAGATTGCATTCCCACCAACAGTGTAGAAGTGTTCCTCTTTTTCTTCATCCTCGCCAGCATTTATAGTCATTTGTTTTCATGATGGTAGCCAATCTGACAGGAGTGAGATGGAATCGCAAGGTAGTTTTAATCTGCATTTCCCTGATGACTAGGGATGTCGAACTTTTTTTTAGATGTTTATATGCCATCTGTAGTTCTTCTTCTGAGAACTCTCTATTTAGTTCCATAGCCCATTTTTAATTGAATCGTTTGATTTCTTATTATTTAATTTTTTGAGTTCTTTGTATATCCTAGATATTAACCCTCTGTCAGATGTATAGCTGGCAAAGATTTTCTCCCATTCTGTAGATCACCTCTTTGATCTATTCACAGTGTATTTAGGTGTACAAAAGCTTTGTAGTTTCATGAGGTCCTAGTGGTTGATCTGTGGTTTTATTTCCTGAGTGATTGGGGTTATATTCAGAAAGTCTTTGCCAAGACCAATATGTTGAAGGGTTTTCCCTACTTTTTCCTCTAGCAGTTTCAGAGTTTCAGGTCTGATATTAACATCTTTGATCCATTTGGACTTGATTCTTATGCATGGAGAGAGATAAGGATCTATTTTCCTCCTTGTATAGATGCATATCCAGTTTTCCCAGCACCATTTGCTGAAGAAGCCGTCATTTCTCCAATGAGTATTATTGGCATTTTTGTCAAAGATCAGGTGACTATAGCTACCTGGACTTACATCAGGGTCCTCTATTCTGTTCCATTGGTCTACATGTCTGTTTTTGTGCCATGCTGTTTTGTTACTATGGCTCTGTAATATAGGTTAAAATCAGGTATGGTGATACCACCAGACTTATTTTTGTTGCTCAAAATTGTTTTAGATATCTGAGGTTTTTTGTGCCTCCAAATGAATTTTTGGATTGTTTTTTCTATTTCCATGAAGAATGCCATTGGAATTTTGATGGGGAGTGCATTAAATGTATAGATTGCTTTTGGTAGGATTGCCATTTTCACAATATTGATTCTTTTAATCCAAGAACAGGGGATGTCTTTCCATTTCCTAGTGTCTTCTGCAATTTCTCATTTGAGTGTTTTAAAGTTCTCCTTGTAGAGATCCTTCACTTCCTTGGTTAGGTTTATCCAAAGGTACTTTATTTATTTTATTTTTGTTGCAGTTGTGAATGGGAGTGATTCTCTGATTTCATCCTCTGTGTGTTTGTTGTTAGCATATAGAAAGGCTACTGATTTCTGTGTGTTTATTTTGTATCCTGCTACATGGCTATAGGTGTTTATCAGCTCTAACAGTCTGCTGGTAGAGTCTTTAGGGTCCTTTATGTATAGAATCTTATCATCTGCACATAATGATAACTTGATCTCTTCCTTTCCAATTTGTATACCTTTTATGTGTGTCTCTTGCCTTATTGCTATGGCTAAGACTTCTAGTACTATATTAAATAATAGTGGGGACAGTGGACACCCTTGTCCTGTGCCCGATTTTAGTGGAAAAGCTTCAAGTTTTTCTCCATTTAGTATTATGTTGGCTGTGGGTTTGTCATAAATAATCTTTATTATGTTGAGATATGTTCCTTTTATTCCCAGTCTCTGTAGGACTTTTATCATGAAGGGATGTTGGATTTTGTCAAATGCTTTTTCTGCATCTAATGAGATGATCATGTGATTTTTGTCCTTCAATCCATTTATATCATGTATCACATTTATTGATTTGTTTATGTTGAACCATCTCTGCATCTGTGGGATAAAGCCTACTTGGTCAGGGGAGAATGATCTTTCTAATATATTCTTGTATTCTGTTTGCCAATATTTTGTTGAGAATTTTTGCATCTATGTTCATAAAGGAAATTGGTCTGTTAATTTTCCTTTTTTGTTCTATCTTTGTCTGGTTTTGGGATCAAGGTGATGCTGGCTTCATAGTAGGAGTTTGGTAGAATTCCTTCCTCTTCTATTTTATGGAAAAGTTTAAGAAGCATTGGTGTTAGTCCTTCCATGAAGGTCCAGTAAAATTCAGCAGTAAATCCACCTGGGCCTGAGCTTTTTTTAGTTGGGAGGTTTTTTTATAACTGCTTGGATCTCCGTACTTGTTGTAGATCTATTTAAGTGGTTAATCCTATCTTGATTTAATTTGGGTAGGTCATATAAATCAAGGAACTCATCTATTTCTTACAGATTTTCAAACTTAGTGGAGTATATGTTCTTATAGTATGTCCCTATGATTTTTTAAATTTCTCTGTTATCTTGTAATGGTGCCTTTTTTCATCTCTGATTTTATTAACTTGTGTCTCTTCCCTTTTTTTTTTGGTCAGATTTGCTAAGGGTTTGTCAATCTTGTTTATCCTTTCAAAGAACCAACTCTTTGTTTCATTGATTCTTTGGATAATTTTTTTGGTTTCTATTTCATAAATTTCTGCCCTAATCTTTATTATTTCTTCCCCTCTACTGATATTTGGTTTGCCTTGTTCTTCCTTTTCCAAGGCCTTAAGGTGGAACATTAAGTTGTTTACCTGCGACCTTTCTAATTTCTTAACATAGGCACTTAAAGCTATAAATTTCCCTCTTAGGACTGCCTTCATTGTGTCCTAAAGGTTTTGGTATGTTGTGTTCTCATTATCACTTAATTCCATGAATTTTTTCATTTCCTTCTTGATTTCTTCATTAACCCACACATCATTTAGTAGTGTATTTTTTAGTTTCCATGATTTTCTGTATGCTCTATAGCTTTTCTTGTTATTTATTTGTAGTTTGATCCCATTGTGATCCAATAGAGTGCAAGAAATTATTTCAGTTTTCCTCTATTGGTTAAGATTTGCTTTGTGTCCTAATATATGGTCTGTTTTAGAGAATGTTCCATGAGCTGCTGAAAAGAATGTGTATTCTTCAGCGTTTGGATGAAATGCCTTATATGTATCTGTTAGGTCCATTTGTTCTGTGACCTCACTTAATCCAGAAACATCTCTGTTTATTTTTTGCTGGGATGATCTGTCAATTGGTGAGAGTGGGGTGTTGAAGTCACGCACTACAAGTGTGTTTGGTGTTATCTGTGACCTTAGTTCTAATAGCGTTTGTTTGATGAAATTAGGAGCCCCTATGTTAGGTGCATATATGTTTAGAATAGTAATTTCCTCCTGTTGAAGCATTCCTTTAATCAATATAAAGTGACCTTCCGTATCTTTCCTAACTCATGTTGGTCTGAAGTCTACCCTGTCAGAGATTAGGATAGTGACCCCTGCTTGTTTTCTAGGCCCATTTGCTTGAAACACCGTTTTCTAGCCTTTCACCCTAAAATAGTGTCCATCCTTTGTAGAAAGGTGAGTTTCTTGGAGGCAACAAATTGAAGGATCCTGCTTTTTAACCCAGTCTGCAAACCTATGTCTTTTGGTTGGGACATTCAAGCTGTTGTTATTAAGAGTTATTATTGATAGGTGTGTATTTATTTTTGCCATTTTTCTTGTTTTGTAGTTCATCCAGTTTTACCTTTGCCCTCTTGTATTAACTAATATTTGAATATGGTTTGTTTTTTCCAGGTTCCTTATATGTGTTCTTTCTCGTCAGCATGGAGGATCCTTTCAAGTATTTTCTTCTTCTTCTTCTTATTATTATTATTTTTTTAATTTTTGAGGTAGGGTTTCACTGTGACCCAGGCTGACCTGGAACTAACTATGTAGTCTCAGAGTGGCCTTGAACTCACTGCGATCCTCCTACCTCTGCCTCCCCAGTACTGGGATTCAAAGCGTGCACCACCATGCCCAGCTCAAGTATTTTCTGTAGAGTTGTTTTTGTCTTCAAATATTCCTTTGGCCTGCTTTTGTTGTGGAATGTCCTTATTTCTCCATCTATTTGAATGAATAGCTTTGCAGAATAAAGTAATCTTGGTTGACAGTTGTTATCTTTCAGAACTTGGAATACATCACTCCAAGCCCTTCTGGCTTTTAAAGTTTGTGTTGAATAATCCACTGTGATTCTGGTGGGCTTGCCTTTGTAGGTGACTTGCCTTTTCTCTCTAGCTGCTTTCAGTATATTTTCTTTGGTTTGTATGTGTGGTAGTTTAATTATAATATGGTGGGGAGAGGTTCTTTCCAGGTTTTTTCTGTTTGGTATTCTAAAGGCTTTCTGTATCTGCATTGGCATCTCTTTCTCAATTTGGGGGAAGTTTTCTTGTATGATTTTGTTGAAAATACCTACTATGCCTTTGGAGTGTAATTCTTCTCCTTCTACTATACCCTGAATTCTTATGTTTGATCTTTTCATAGTGTCCCAAATATCTTGAAATTCCCATTCATACCTTCCTATTAGTTTGTCTTTCTCTTTGTTGGACTGTATTAGATCTGCCACCTTGTCTTCTAGTTTAGATATTCTGTTCTCTCTTTCATCCATTCTACTGGAGAGATTTTCTACAGTTTTTTATTTCACTGACTGTGTTCTTCATTGCTAGTATTTCTTACTGGTTTTTCTTTATTATTTCTATTTCCTTATTCATGTCTTGTATTGACCTCTTTATTTCATTAATTTGGTTTCCTGTGTGTTCTTTGATTTCCTCCCTTATGTCTTGTATTGACCTCCTTATTTCATTAAATTGATTTCCTATGTGCTCTTTGAGTTCTTTGAACATATTTATAATCATTCTTTTGAAATTTTCTCAGGCATTTCCTCTAAGTCAGTCTCACTGAAGGTCATTTCTGATACAGTAATACTTTTTGGTGGATTTATATTGTCTTGATTTTTTGTGTTTCTTGTATTATAATGTAGAGATTTTTGCATCTTGGATTAATTTAATGCTTGGGTTTTCTAATTATCTGCAGTAATATTAGATGTATCAATCAATCTGATGTTATATATCTTCAGGGTAGGAGCTTAAGGTGCTAGGTGTGGTTCTTAACACTCTCAGATTAACCAGAAAAGTGACCCTAGGTGTTGGGTTTGCCTGCTATGAGAGTATTCAAGTAAGCTGAATGGTACAGAATACAGACAAATTCTAAAAACTTAACTAAACAATGTATGTTTTCAATGAAAAACAACACAGAGTATTTATGCAAAAGTAGGTATGACAAACAGATGCTGTAACAAAGTCACAGTCCTAAGGATGTGTATTGCCCCACACCCTTAATTTTGTCAACTGGGAGGCTAAGATTTCTGGTCTGTAGATGGTTCCAAGGTCAGCTTGTGACCAAGTGAGACCCTTTCCCAATGAATGACAGAAGAGGAAACAAAGGCACTATAAATCAGGAAGCAAGAAATGAGCAGCCCAAAATATAGCTTATTTAAGAATGTCAAATCCCACCATCCATCAGATTTAAAATATAATTTACCCTGACACGGATGGTGCAATTAGCCCTTCTGATGCAAGCCTATATACTAGGCTTATTTGGCGGATACTGACCTGGTGTAATCCCACTTACCTTTGGGACGGCTTTGATCTCAGCTATGCAGCACAGCCACTTGGCTCCCTCTTTGCTGTATTATGGGCTCAGGAATGCTGGCTGGGGCTGTGGGTCACTATTCTGATTGTGCTGGGTGCTGGGTAGGTGAGATCCCTTCCCCAGGTCTCTGGTGCTTGCTGGTGTTTGTGCTGGTGGTGGGGGAGGGGAGGCAGTGGATGGAGGCTGAAGTCTGCCCACTGGTCCACACCATCTTCCTCCTCACAAGCTGCTCCGTTGGTCTCTGCTGTCCTCCTTCCACATTTCTTCAGTTTGTCAGGAGGCCGGTGTGAGTGGAAAATCCCCTCACCTGGTTTTAAAATCCTGCTGCTCAGGCCAAGCCTGGCGGCTGTAGCTGCATGGAACTCGTCACCTCTGCCAGAGCCACTTCTGCCTGCTTCTGTGGCTCTAGACGCTCTGGATCTTTCCTACTTCTCTGCTGCAGTTGATAATTTACTATACACCTCACTTTTTAGTAGAGGAGTGTATTTTGCTGGTTTTTTTTTTTTTTTTTTTTTTTTTTTTTTTTGCTTTTTCTCCCATAAGCTGTTTTGGTGTGGTTCCTATGCTGCCATCTTAAATGGAAGTCCTCACAATTAGTTTTTCTAAAGCACAATCTGATAAGTCAATTCTGTTGCTTAAGATCCTCACTAATTTCTCACCCCAGGCTTTAAGACAAAGTTAAAATTTTTTAGGCATATGAAACTTATTAATTATCTTCTTATAATTTATCCCCTTTGATCCTGCTTTTGTGTCTGTGTGCACTTACTATTTGGAAATTTTAAACTTCTTTCAACAGGTAAATACTTTGTTAACCTCTGCCTTCTTTTATTTTTATTAATATTATTTTTATTTATTTATTGGTTGATTGATTTTATTTATTTTTTTATTTATATTATTCTGATTTTGCATTCATAGTATTGGTTCCATTGTCCTCCTCCCTGTCCTCCCACTTTCAAAGGGACCCTCATCAATGGGGAATGTGGGTCGTGCATTGTGAGGTTAGTCAAGAGTTCTGGGGTGTAGGCCCCAGTCTCTGTGCATAATGCCCCAACTCGTGACTCCAACAATCTTTCCGCCCCCTCTTCCGCGAGTTTCCCTGAGCCACTTTGAGGTCATTTTATTTCTGTTTCAGTGATGAGGTTTTGGGAGCCTCTGTTGATTTTATTTTTTGAGGTAGAATTCCAATCTAGGCCAGGCTGACCTAGAATTCACTCTGTAGTCTCAGGATGTCCTTGAACTTACCAATGGTCCTCATATTTCTGCCTCCTGAGTGCTGGGATTAAAGGTTTGTGCCACCATACCTGTGTATTTATTTTAAAACATTGTTTTTTATTTATTTGCTCATATGTGTATGGGTGCAGCAGAGACTCTTGCTACTGCAAATGAACTCCAGATGCATGCACCACTTTTGTGTCTAGATTGGCTTGGGTACTGCAAAACCTGGCTAGCAGGCATTGTAAGCAAGTACCTTTAAATGTTGAGCTATTTCCCCAGCCCTAAATATGTTGTTATTATTATTATTATTATTATTATTATTATTATTGATTTTTCATGGTAGGGTTTCACTCTAGTCCAGGCTAACCTGTAACTCACTATGTAGTCTCAGGGTGGCCTTGAACTCACAGTGATCCTCCTACCTCTGCCTCCCAAGTGCTGGGATTAAAGGCGTGCGCTGGCAATATATTATTATTATTATTATTATTATTATTATTAATTATTTATTTTATTTTTTGGAGAGAGAGACAGAGATAGACAGAAAGGGAGAAGGAGACAGAGATGGGCTTGCCAGCAGTCTCAGCTGCTGTGAGCGAAATCCAGATGTGTTCGCCCCCTTGTGGGCAAGTGCAGCATTGCGCCCTTGCATCACTTTGCATCTGGCTAAACGTGGGACCTGGAGTTTGGAACCGGCTTCTTAGGCTTAACAGGCAGGCGCCTTACCCGCTAAGCCATCTCTCCAGCCCCCATATTATTATTTTTTTTTAAATATTATTTATTTGAGAGAGAGAGAGGGAAAGAGAGAGAGAATGGGCACACCATGCCCTCCGGACACTGCAAATGAAGTCCAAATGGATGGGCCACCTTGCGCATCTGGCTTACATGGGTCCTGGAGAATCAAACCTAGGTCCTTAGGCTTTGCAGGCAAGTACCTAAAACAGTGGGCTTTGTTGGAACATTTTCATGTGTACAAACCATGTACTTTGAGCTTCTTTATCTTTCAATTACCAAGTATTCTGTCTTCCCCCTTCCTTTTCCTCCCTTCTCCTCCCCCTAACTCTCCCCTCTCCTTTCTCTCCCTTCCACTTCTTTCTTCCCTTTCTTCTTTCTTCCCCTTCTCTTCCCCTCCCTCCCCCCTCCCTTTCTCCTCTACTCCTTTCCCCTCCTCTCCCTCCTCTTTCTCTCCCCTCCTCTTCCCTTTTCTACAGTGGACCTTAAGTCTTGGAAGATAATAGAGATATTTCAGTGCTGAGCACTCCTCTATCACTTCTTCTCAGCAGTATGGTGCCTTTTGAGTCATCTCAGAGGTCACCACCATCTGAAAATAGAAGTTTCTCTAACCAAAAGTGAGAATAGCATTAATATATAGGTATGAACATTAAGAGAAGTGGGGTTTATTGGGACATTTTCATGTATACATACAATATACTTTGATCCTCTTTATCTTTCAGTTACCAATTATTCTCTCTTCCCTTCCCTTCCCTCCCCTTCCTTCCTCTTCCCTCCTCTTCCTTTCTCTTCCTGCCTCTCCCTTTCCCTTCCTTTCTCCTCCTTTCCCTTCCCTTCCCTCCTTCCTTTCTTTCTTTCTTTCATCTGGGCAAAGTGACTTTATTGGCAAAAGCCAAGATTACATAGGATTTAAGAGTTAGCACTGGGGCCCTTCTTCTTGCCAAAGGTGGGCACAACATTAACAAAGCACCAGTTGTACTGCATCCTCCGCTTGGCCCAGCCTGTCTTCTTCTCCTGTTTGGCCACCTTGGGAGTTTGACCTCTCACTTTTCCAGCATGGGCAAGGGAACCATGGACTTTAAACCTCCCTTATCACCTTCCATATTACCCCTTCATCTTCCTTAATAGTCTCTCTTCTATTGATGTCTTTGTCTTTCTTTCTGAGATATTACACATGAGAGAATTTTTTTCTACCTAATATCACTACTGAGAAGTCCAGTATGAGTCTAATTCTTGTCCTTTGAGCTAATGTATTTCTGCATTTTGGAAGTTGGTTTAACAATTCAACAAATTAAGGCACATGACCCTTTTATTGAGCTGTTTGGATATCTTACGCTGGAAAATTCCATTCATCTACTTCTTACTTTTAGAAAGCATTCCCATCTCCACTAAAGCAAAACATGTCACCATATTACTTATTATCCATTTACTTGTTTATCTTATTGAATAGAATCTTATTAAAGATAGAAGTGTTTTGAGTATCCCTGTGCACAGCACATAGTAGATACCCAATATGTTTGAATACATTAACGAAATGAAAGAAAGTAAGATAGATTAAATATGTCTTGTGACTGTCATAAAAATTTTTATGATAATGCCTTGAAATTTTCCCCTTCATTTGAAACAATTAGGTGTATTTGGAGCAGGCAAAAGTTACTTGCTGGCTGTGGTGATTTTGTTCCTTGTACAACTCTTTGAAAAGAGTGAAGCTCTCACAGGTGGAAATGCAAGGCCGTGGAAACTTCTGATTTCTTCTTCCACTAATGTAGCTGTTGACAGAGTACTGCTTGGGTAGGTATGACAGTATTTATTAAGTAGCTGATGTTTTAGGTTTGATTATGAGAGATGGAATCCACCATAGGCATCAAGTGTACATAAGTATTCTTGTTGGCTGTATAGGAATGCAAGGCCTTTGCTCTGACTCAAGAGCTAGCATCTGTGAAACAGGCTAACTTATTAATTAATAATTATTAATTTGTGAGTAGGTGAAGATCATATGTCTGACTTGATAATTTTGACATTGAGATGGGATACTCTTGTACTGATTCAACGTGAACCAAGAATAGCTAAGGCTGGAAGTATATTGCTTGGGGAGGCAATCTGCCAAGTGCTGAGCATTCCTGCAAGGCATTTCTCAGACTTGGGTTATAGTGAGCAACTTGGACTGATGAGGTAATATCTCTCCCTGGAGCTAAGAGCAGGCTTACCTACTACTTGCTATTAAAAATAACGTATCTTAAGCCAGGCGTGGTGGCGCACGCCTTTAATCCCAGCACTCAGGAGGCAGAGATAGGAGGATTGCCATGAGTTTGAGGCCACTCTGAGACCATAGTGAATTCCAGGTCAGCCTGGACCAGAGTGAGACCCTACCTCGAAAAACCAAAAAAAAAAAAAAAAAAAGTATCTTGGGGTAGAGAGTTGGTTCAGCAGTGTAGGTGCTTGCTTCCAAAACCTAAAGGCCCAGGTCATATTCCCGTGAGATTATGCTGTTATATCCCCTCTCCCCCAACCCCTTGCCACTGAAGGTGCTCCTTACTGGGGTTATGTGGTCATGAATGCATCACCAGTGCAGTAATCTTACATGTAATCTTGTTTTGTCCTGCTTAGTAAATCTTTACCTGTTTTCTTTAAAGGCTTCTCAGTCTTGGATTTGAAAAGTTTGTCAGAGTTGGGAGTGTTAGGAAGATTGCCAAGCCAATTTTACCCTATAGGTAAGATTGCTAAATTTCAACTCACAGGATGTTCAGAGAAATATGGCATTTAATAAGTTTTACCTTAAATTTGTGGGACTTTTTTGTACACATTTATTTATGTGGGGTGTATACACATGTCCAATTCATGCACCTAGAGGTCAGAGGAGAATGTCAGATGTCCTCTTTTTATTCATCCTCTTGTTTTCTTGAGATGGAGTCTCATTGAACTCAGACATGCCAGTTTTGGTTAGACTCATCAACCAACAAACGCCAATGATTCCATGGTCTCTACTCCTCCCATGAGATTGAGGTTATAGTTATGTGTGGCCATGCCTTCCTGTTTCTGTGGGTGCTGGGGAATCTCATTCACAGCGAATCAAGCCTTCTCAGGACCTCTTGCTTGCATGGTAATTACTCTTAACCACTGAGTCATCTCCTCAGCCCCAAATTTAGTTTTAAGAAAGAGTAAAAATAAAAGCTGGGCGTGGTGGTGCACGCCTTTAATCCCAGCACTCGGGAGGCAGAGGTAGGAGGATCGCCGAGAGTTCAAGACCACCCTGAGACTACATAGTTAATTCCAGGTCAGCCTGGACCAGAGTGAGACCCTACCTCACAAAACCAAAAAAAAAAAAAAAAAAAAAAAAAAAAGAGTAAAAATAGCTTTATTTATATTTACTTATTTTTGGTTAAATTAGGAAATCTAATTTAAGAAGTCTAATCTGTGTCTTGCTCTTTTGTGATGTATGGAAATGAGAGAGAGGAATGTTCGGTCATATAATTCATTTTCAGTTTGCATGCTGGCTCAGAAAATGAAAATGAACAATTAAAAGAACTCCAAGCATTAATGAAAGAAGACCTTACTCCTGTGGAAAAGATCTATGTGAGAAAAAGTATTGAGCAACATAAACTGGGGACCAACAGAACCCTGCTGAAGCAGGTAAGGGGACATAACATTAGTTTCTTTCTTTCTTTATCTTTTTCTTTTTTAGGTAGGGTCTCACTCTAGCCTAGGTTGACTGGAATTCACTATGTAGTCTCAGGGTGGCCTAGAACTCATAGCAATCCTCCTACTTCTGCCTTCCACTTGCTGGGATTAAAGGCATGCCCCACCACACCCATATCTAGTTTCTTTCTTAATTTATATAGTTAACTCATATTCTCTTTAATTATAGAATTATTTTCCATAATAAAACTGTTGTGATAGCTTTGGTTCATTACATGTGTTTTTATCTGTCCTTATATAGTCCATCCAGTGCATATTTTGTTTGCTGCAAGCCATTTTTCCAAGTTATGAGCAGACCCTACTCTCCATGTCCACCACACTCTTTCTCCTTCCTATGTCCATGCCTTTTTATAGGTTTGGAGAGGAAAGTGAAGAGCTTAAAGCACATCGTTGGCAAACTCAATGAAGTTAGTTGTGTTCTAGGAGAAAAAATGGAAAATAGTTTTGACCCTGGCAAAATAACAAAAGTGAAATTTTTCTTTGATGGTCTTCCAGAAAGCTGTCTGTGCCCAAGAATCCAAGTGGCACACCTCCTATTTCCAGGGAGTGCATGCCAGGACTTGATTCATAGTAACAAGAAGCATTGTTTCTTTGATGAAGGACAGCTGGGCATCAGCTGTTGAGAGAAACCAGTCAGTAGCTTTCTCTTGTAACTAGGGAGCATGGGGAGCAGCAGTGAAGGAAAGTTGGTGTCTTCTTGAACCACATGGACATTAGGCATTTTTTATAAGTGATTTGGGGAAATCAACTTGTTTGGGACCTTGTGTTGGTCACATATTGCTGAAATTATGCCACTGAACAATAAAATCTCAGTACACTCTATAAAACAGCTGATAATGCTACATGCCAATTGGTGTAGCTCAGCTTTGGATTGTGGGTCAAATCTTTCATTCTTAGCATAGATCCCCATGGCATTTCTTCTCTTTACCTGGAGAAGATCTTAGATTATATCCTGTCTACTAACATTCTGTTTGCTGTCACAGAGTTATGCATGTGGCCAAGCCCAGTCTTAGTGGGGCAGGGAATTGTCCTCCACTACCTCTCTGGTGGGAAGCACCGAAAAGTCACATAACAGGTGGTGTGACATTAAAAAAAAAAAAAAAACCTCACAGGGAGAAGAAACTGGAATTAGTAACAAAAACATTTTTGTTTTGACTCTGTAAATTTCAGAGGATTGAAAACTAACTTTCTATGATCTTAGTTATAGTATTGACTTCTGCACTACCTCTTTTCAGCCAAGTACTGAATAGGATTGTGCCCAGTGATGCAAACTTATTTGTATGAATGACTTCCCAGTTCACTCACCTGGCATGGTGATGTGTGAGAATAACTGCTGAAGAGTTTTTGATAATTTCAAGTGAAAGCACCAGCATTTGCCTGTTGCTCATTGGTCTTATGTAGTCACAGTGAAAGCAATTATAAAGGAAATATTTTAAAAACAAATTTTAAAAAAATGTCCAGTGCAGTCAAGCAATCAGACCTGATAAGATCCTTACAGTGCTCTTATAAAACTTTTAAAAATAATTATTACTTCTTAAGTCAATAATGGAATCTCTTCTACTTTTAGACTCTTAGCAGTATAATAATGAATTAAATGATAAAAATAATATAATTCTTGGGCTGGAGAGATGTCTTAGCAGTTAAAGCATTTGCCTGTGAATCCAAAAGACCCAGGACTCCCAGACCCATGTAAATTAATTTTGTCTGGATTCATTTAAAACAGGCCCTTATTTTTTTCTCTCTTTCTCAAACAAATAAATGAATTTAAAAAATATATATAAATCTTTAAGAAAAAATTTGATTTTTAGATTTTTATGTAGAGGCTTATTTTTATAAAGTTATTTTTTTTTCATGTATGTCTATTGGTGTGGGTTCTTGCAAGTGTGTAGACCCGGGTTTTTTCTCTTGTATAAATGCTGGGTGTGGGCTGGAGAGAGGGCTTAGATTGTGTGCAAATGTGCATGCATGTGTGGAGGCCAGAGGACAACTTCAAGTGTCATGCTTAGCAGCGCTGTCCACTTCCTTTGAGATAGGGTCTCTCATTGGCTTGGAGCTTGCCAACTAAGCTAGACTTGTTGGACAGTGAACACTAGGGATCCATCTCTGCCTCCTTAGAACAGGAATTATAGGCATGCCCTATCATTTTTTATTTTATTTATTTATGAGAGAGAAAGAAAATGTGTGTGCTAGGGCCCCTAACTACTGCAAACCAGCTCCAGACACATGTGCTACCTTGTACATCTCGCTTATATGGGTACTGGGGAATTGAACCTGGGTTCTTAGGCTTCACAGGCAAGTGCCTTAACCAACTGCTAAGCTATCTCTCCAGCATTTAAAAGAAAAAAAAAAAACTTACATATTTATTTATTTGAGAAAGAGGGGGGCAGATAGACAGAGAATGGGTGTGCCAGGGCTTCTAGCCATTGCAGATGAACTATAGACACAGCGTCACCTTGTGCATCTGGCTTATATGGGTACTGGGAAATCAAACCTGAGTCCTTAGGCTTTACCGGCAACTAAGTGCTAAGCCATCTCTCTAGCCCACACCCAGCATTTTTACAAGAGATAAAACCCAGGTCCTCACACTTGCAAGATTAGCACTTTATTGACTGAGCTATCTCTCTCCATCCCTGTCTTCCTCTCTCTCCATATATATATTACATATATCGTTTTTGTTTTTGGTTTTTCGAGGTAGGGTCTCACTGTAACCCAGGCTGACCTGGAATTCACTATGTAGTCTCAGGGTGGCCTTAAAGTCACATCAGTCCTCCTACCTCTGCCTCCAAGCACTGGGATTATAGGTGTACATCAATAGACACTCCTTTAAGTTAAAAAAATTATTTCTGTGTAATGATTCCTTTATTTTTAAAATGTTATATTTATTTATTTATTCATTTGTGAGAGAGAGAGGCAGATAGAGAAAAGGGCACGCTAGGGCCTCTAGCCACTGCAAACAAACTCCAAACACATGCATCATCTTGTGCATCTGGCTTATATGGGTACTGGGGAATTAAACCTGGGTCCTTAAGCTTCAGAGGCAAGTGCCTTAACCATTAATCCATCTCTCCAGCCCAAAATTAAAAAAATTTTCTTGGGTCTGGAGAGATGGCTTGGCAGTTAAGCCTAACAATTGTAGTCTCAGGGTGGACTTGAATTCATGGCAATCCTCCTGTCTCTGCCTCTCAAGTACTGAGATTAAAGGTGTGTGCCAGCACACCTGGCTCTTTTTTCGCTTTTTTGTTTTTTAATAAAAAAAGGAAAGCCTAACTGATGCAGAGCTATTATATGTGGTGAATGTTATTAAGAAAATAATATGTTTAAAATTTTTTCTTAGGATCTGTGAAGACAATACTTAATTTGGAAAGCAAATTTTTGTTGGTTACATTTTTTCAAAACAGGAAATCTGTTTATATGGCCTTCCCTTGCTGTCAGGAGATGTAATTATACTTCAGATATTATAAGAAATGAATATGGATATGAATGTTTATACATGCATATTCATACATTATACATAGTGTTTGTATATGAATATATGTGCATAGCTTATATACTACTTACTAGGCTAATAACTGTATCTAATTTTAGAAAATTCACAGCATTGCAGTTACCTTCTCATTGCTGGGACAAAGCTTCAACCAGAAACAGCTTATAAATGGAAAGGATTTATTTCAGCTTACAGTTTCCAGGGGAAGGGTCATCATGGCAGACCTGAGCACCTGGGTCACATCTCCACATCAACAGGAAGGAAGTAGTCCATCTACTGTGCTCAGTGCTGTGCTCTATTACCTCAAAGCCCACCCCAGCAACACAATTCTTCCAGCCAGGCTCCATCTTCTAAAGGCCCCACAACTTTCCCAAATGGTCATCAGCTGAGGACCAAATATTCTAAACACATGAACTTATGGGGGTCATTTCACATTCAAACCATCATACAGATTTATAAAGGTTAAACATTAGCCTTTTTGGCTTTTTGTCTTGAAAATAGTGCTTTTTACTATTTTTAAGACATATGAGGGCTGGAGAGATGGCTCAGTGGTTAAGGTGCTTGCATACAAAGTGAAAGGACCCAGGTTCAATTCCTCAGCACCCATGTAAGCCAGATGTACATGTGTCTGGAGTTCATTTGCAGAGGCTGAAGGCCACGGTGCACCCATTCATTATCTGCCCCTTCTTTTTCTCTCTCTCAATGAAATAAATAAAAATTTTTTAAAAAGACATTTTAAGACTCAAATATACTAAAAGCTATAAGTACACTTGAAATTTATTGTTGTTTAGAATTAGATAACTTTTTAAAAATTAATTTATTTATGAGAGAAAGAGTATGGATGCACCAGGGCCTCCTGCCACTGTAAATGAACTCTAGACACATGCACCACTTTATGTATCTGGCTTTACATGGGTACTGAGAAATTGAACCCAGGCCATCAGGTTTTGCAAGCAAGTTCCTTTAATGACTGAGCCATCTCTCCAGCCCTAGAATTAGAAAACTTTATCTTTTAGTTGTCTCTTTGTTTACTTAACCTTTGGGATATAAGGCCTTGAACTCAACAATTCTCCTGCCTTATCCTCTTGAGTGCTAGAACTATAGGCGTGCGTTTTCCATATGCAGCTACCTTCTTAAATAAATCAAAATACTATTGTGTTCAAAGCCTAATTCAGGACAGTTCATTAGCATATTCAGTGTTCTTTATGGAGAACTTTGATCAGTGTTGACATAATGCATACTTTATTAATTCAAGTTCATCTAGACAGTAAGACATGTTATCTTTGAAATTTTCTAAATCATTCATAATATAATACTTCCCTTCTAATTTTAAAATGTAACTTTAAAAATATATTTTTATTTATTGATTTGAGAGAGACAGAGATACAGAAATAGGCAGGTAGAGAGAGAGAATGGGCGTGCCAGGGCCTCCAGCCACTGCAAACGAATTCCAGATGCATGCGCCCCCTTGGGCATCTGGTTTATGTGGGTCCTGGGGAGTCGAACCTGGGTCCTTTGGCTTTGCAGGCAAGCACCTTAACTGCTAAGCCGTCTCTCCAGCCCTAAAATGTAACTTTTGTTCTTATTAATGGTCTTGTGGGTAACATAGCCTATCTAGTGTAATTTCCATATTATATGTGGAATAATAAAAATAAGGAAATAGGGGTGAGGAGATGGCTTAGTGGTTAAGGCACCTGCCTGCTAAGCCTAAGAATGCTGGTTCCAATCTCCAGTGGTTCCAATCTCCAGGTCCCACATTTAGCCAGATGCAAAGTGACGCAAGGGCGCAATGCCGCACTTGCCCACAAGGGGGCACACATCTGGATTTTGTTCACAGCAGCTGAGAGACTGCTGGTGTGCCCATCTCTGTCTGTCTCCCTCTCCCTCTCTGTCTCTCTCTCTCTCTCTGTCTCTCTCCAAAAAAATAAAATAATTAAAACATTTAAAAATAAGTAAATAAAGGGACCAGTGATTTGTGATTATTAGATGAACTAGTTTGACTTCTGATTTTAGCCTTTAGGTTGTTAAAAATGAATATTTAAATGGGCATGGTGGCACATGCCTTTAATCCCAGCACTCAGGAGGCAGAGGTAGGAGGATCGCTGTGAGTTCAAGTCCACCCTGAGACTACATAGTGAATTCCAGCTCAGCCTGGGCTAGGGGGAGACCCTACCTCAAAACCACAAAAAAAAAAGATTTATTTATTTTTAATAGTTATCAATAATATTTTTGTTTCTCTGGGTGTGGTCAATCATAGTTGTAGTCTAATATTCAGGAGCGTGAAGCATAAGGATCACCACAAGTTCAAGGCCAGCATGGACTATGGAGTAACACTCTGTTTCAAAACAATGTTACTTATTTTCCTAAAGGTTCGAGTCGTTGGCATTACCTGTGCAGCCTGTCCATTCCCATGCATGAATGATCTTAAATTTCCCGTTGTTGTGCTGGATGAGTGTAGTCAAATGACAGAACCGGCCTCTCTTCTTCCCATCGCAAGGTAACCTACAATATTCTTTGCCCGTAGGTGCTCAATGTCAACATTATTTCAAACTCCCTGAGCTTAGCATCTTATGAAACCCTTGCTTATCAGAATTGTTAGCAGTTCAAATAGAAAGTCATTTTGAGAATAATACACAGGAAAAGATTTGAAGTAATGTATCAAAATTTGGTTAGATTATAGTCTAAACATTTGAATCACATAATTTTTTTGCACGTGTGTGTGATATGTGGTGACTGCACATGTGTGTGTAGATGTACGTGACTCATTCACGTGTGCCGAGGCCATAGGACAATATCTGGTGTCCTTCCATTCCTCTGTGTATTTCCTTCAACCAAAGCTACTGTGCATCAATGAGCCTCAACTGTTCTCCCATCTCTGCTCCTGTCCACGCCCCTCACTGGAGTTGTAGATGTGTGTGGCCATGCCCAGTTTTTTGTTTGTTTGTTTGTTTGTCTGTTTGTTTTTTGAGGCAGGGTCTCACTCTAGCTAAGGCTGACCTGGAATTCTCTATGTATTCTCAGGGTGGCCTTGAACTTGCAGTGCTCCTCCTACCTCTGCCTCCTAAGTGCTGGGATTAAAGGCGTGCGCCACCATGCCCAGTTTTTATATGGATCCTGAGGAGTCGAATTTGGCTGTCTCCAGCCTAAGAGCCCCCTCATGCTTAAGTGGCAAGCATTCTTAACCACTGAACCTCAGCACTGGATCACATCATTTTTTTTTTTTTCTGAGGTAGGTTCTCACTCTACCCCAGACTGACCTGGAACTTACTTGAGGCCCCAGGCTATCTTCAAACTCAAAGGAATCCTGCTACCTCTGCCTCCCATATGCTGGGATTAGGGGTGTACACCACCACTCTGGACTTCTAAATCACATCATTCTTAAACCATGAGAGCACTCTGCTAGGATTCTGCTGGAACTTTGCACACCTTCCACAGTTCGCTCCTCTTTAGTCATATTTGAACAATCTAACTCAACTGAAGAATGTCCTCCCTTACTTTGGCATAAACTGTTGAAAAAAACATTTTTAGATTATGAAAAAATATTAAGTATATAAAGAAAGTAAGTTAAATTTATCTAAAATATTTTGCTATTATTTTTCTATTGTGTGTGTGTTAGATGTATGTATGTGCACACAGGCACATGTAATGTGGAGGTCAGAGGACAAATTTCAAGTGCAGGTCTTCACACTCACCTCCTTTGTGGCAAGGTTTGTTTCTCTCGTTCTCACTGTTGTTCTTTGCTGCATGTGCCATGAGCTTCCAGACTTCTAGAAAATTCTCCTTTCTTTGCCTCCCATCTCACTGGCAGCATGTTAGATGTACAGAAGCCTGCCATAGCTTCTGACTTACATGGGGTCTGGAACTCAAACTCTGGAAGTCAGGCTTAAGTGGCAAGTATTTTATCCACTGATTTTATCCAATCCTTTGTCTCCTGAAATTCAAGAGTATGAAATTTTGTAAGCTCATCTGGCCAATGGGAAATCTTTTAAAGCATCTTTTGGGGCTGGGATGCAGCTCAGTGGTAGAGCATATTTAGCATGTGTTCAATCCTTTGTACAATGAGAAAAACCAAGCATCTCTCTCTCTCTCTCTTTTTTTTTTTTTTTTTGGTTTTTTGAGGTGGGGTCTCACTCTAGCCCATGCTGACCTGGAATTCACTATGTAGTCTCAGGGTGGCCTCGAACTCTCAGCGATCCTCCTACCTCTGCCTCCCGAGTGCTGGGATTAAAGGCGTGCGCCACCACACCCGGCTTAAGCATCTCTTATTGAGGAGGCCTAACCATAGTGGTAAGAGGACCAGATTAGGACTTCATAGACCTTGCTCCATTCTCAGTTGGTAAAGGAGCAGATTACCAACTATCAGAGGTTACCTGGGACATGGGAGGTCCATTAGTCTTCAGTTTTTAACTGGGATATGCCTGGGCAAACAGGATCATTTGATCATAGTTCCTAGCAGCCAGGGTTGGAAGGTCAGTGAGTCCCTGGGTAGAAGGCAGAAGAACAGTACATTCTGCTCTATACTAAACACATTATGTGTTTCACTGATCCTTCCTATAGCCAAGAGCACAAGTATTGTTATTACAGATTACTGATAAGAATACTGAAGCATAGAGAGACTTAAATAACTGTTATATGCACACATATAATCAAGTTGAGACTTGTATGTAGATTTTTATGTAAAACTTGAACTTTTACCCACTATGTCTTATTTCTTCTTAGAAACACAGTTAGCCTTGAAGGCCTAGTTTTATCTCACACCTAAACCAACCATTTAAGCCAAATGAACTCCAAGAACCCTTTTAAGAGGATAGATTCTAAAGATCAGTATTTACCAAATGTATTTTGTGATACTATCTCCACACAGAGGAAAGGGACACTTAAAACATGTGGCTGAAGAGATGACTCAATAGTTAAAGGTGCTTGCTTGAAAGCCTATTGACCTGGGTTCAATTCCCCAGTACCCATGTAAAGCCAAATGCACAAAGTGGTGCAGGCATCTGGAATTTGCAGGGGCATGAGGCCCTGGCACACCTATTCTCATCCCCCTCCCTGTCTCTCTCTCTGCTTGCAAATTAATAAATAAAATATTTTTAAACATGGAAAAAATTAAGTTATTCCTAATTTTTAAAGAATTTATATATATATAAATTAAGCTATATATATATATAGAGAGAGAGACACACACACACATACATACATATATAGTGGTTTTCAGAGGCAGGGTCTCACACCAGTTCAGGCTGACCTGAAATTCTCTATGTAGTCTTAGGGTGGCCTCGAACTCAGAGTACTGGGATTAAAAGTGTGTGCCAAGGTGGGCGTGGTGGCGAATGCCTTTAATCCCAGCACTCGGGAGGCAGAGGTAGGAGGATCATTGTGAGTTCAAGGCTACCCTGAGACTACATAGTTAATTCCAGGACAGCCTGGGCCAGAGTGAGACCCTACCTCAAAAAAACAAAAAAAAAAAGTGTGTGCCACCACGCCTGGCTGAATTTAAATATTTAAATAAAATAGTTTAAGGGAAAATACTTAAATGCATGACATTTCAAAGCCTTTAGTAAGCTTATTAACACTATCATTGTTAGTCCTCAGAACACTTCATGGATTTGAATTCTTGGAATACATTTTAGAAAGTACAATAAATGCTGTCAATATACTTTTTTTAAACCTTGGATTAATTTTTGAAATTCCATTTTTAGGTTTGAGTGTGAAAAAGCTGATTCTTGTTGGAGACCCGAAACAGCTGCCTCCTACAATTCAGGGTTCTGATGCAGCTCATGGAAGTGGATTGGAACAAACTCTTTTTGATCGGCTTTGCTTAATGGTATGTACTACTAAAAGTACTAATCATTTACTGATGGTACACTGTGTGGGCTGATAAGGAGTGAAACTAGTATAGCATTCCCTTGTTCTGTAATGCTATGTAATTGGAATTGTTTAAAGCCTACTCATCCCATTATTTTAGCATGCTTTGATAAATGGAACCATTTCTCTGTGTACTCTAGCACTGGGTAGTATTGCTTTTGCTTAAAACTTAAGCCTGTAATACATCGGTCGGTTATCCATATGGAGATCTATGTCACTTTTGTTCTTTTTTTCTATCTTTTATTGTTTTTTTTTTTTTTTTTCAGGTAGAGTCTTGCTGTAGCCCAGGCTGACCTGGAATTCACTATGTAGACTGAGGGCAGCCTTGAATTCACAGCAATCCTCCTACCTCTGCTTCCCTGTGCTGGGATTAAAGGTGTGTGCCACCATGCCTGGCATGATCTATGTCACATTTTCAGACATGTGAAAAATTGACTTTTGTGCATACACCAGATACACACACAAACACTACACACCACATATACTATACACATGCAAAAAAAAGAAGAAAAAAGAACACCTCAATTAACCATTAGTAGATTTAAAATACAAGTGAAATTCAGTATTTAACACTTTAAAGTGAACAATTCATTGGCCTCTAGTTCAATTAAAATACTCTGCAACTACTACCTCTATCTAGTTACAATGTTTGTAAATAAAAATCTTTGTTTTTATTTGTTTTTCTAGAAATATATACTTTTTTATTTTTTGGTTTTTTGAGGTAGGCTCTTGCTCTAGCCCAGGCTTGCCTGGAATTCACTATGTAATCTCAGGCCTGGCAATCCTCCTACCTCTACCTCCTGATTGCTGGAAATAAAGGCATGCGCCACCACACCTGGCTTCTTATGTTTTTGATTAGCATACACAAGTGGGTTTCACTGTGGCATTTTCACATACATACATTTTCATTTGTATGTATGTATCATAATTTGTTCATAGTCTCTGCTGTTGTTTACCGCTACTGTCTCCCTTTCCCATTCCTGCTGATCCCTTGCCTTCCTGCAGATAGTCTCCCTTCTGTTTTCAAGACATATATACTAGTATAGCATTCCCTTGTTCTGCAATGCTATGTAATTGGAATTGTTTAAAGCCTACTCATCCCATTATTTTAGCATGCTTTGATAAATGAAACCATTTCTCTGTGTACTCTAGCACTGGGTAGTATTGCTTTTGCTTAAAACTTAAGCCTGTAATACATGAGTCGGTTATCCATATGGAGATCTATGTCACTTTTGTTCTTTTTTCTATCTTTTATTGTTTTTTTTTTTTTTTTTTCAGGTAGAGTCTTGCTGTAGCCCAGGCTGACCTGGAATTCACTATGTAGACTGAGGGCAGCCTTGAACTCACAGCAATCCTCCTACCTCTGCTTCCCTGTGCTGGGATTAAAGGTGTGTGCCACCATGCCTGGCATGATCTATGTCACATTTTCAGACATGTGAAAATTGACTTTTGTGCATACACCAGATACACACACAAACACTACACACCACATATACATATATGCAAAAAAAGAAGAAAAAGAACACCTCAATTAACTAATTCCAGGACAGCCTGGGCCAGAGTGAGACCCTACCTCAAAAAAAAAAAAAAAAAAGTGTGTGCCACCACGCCTGGCTGAATTTAAATATTTAAATAAAATAGTTTAAGGGAAAATACTTAAATGCATGACATTTCAAAGCCTTTAGTAAGCTTATTAACACTATCATTGTTAGTCCTCAGAACACTTCATGGATTTGAATTCTTGGAATACATTTTAGAAAGTACAATAAATGCTGTCAATATACTTTTTTTTTAAACCTTGGATTAATTTTTGAAATTCCATTTTTTAGGTTTGAGTGTGAAAAGCTGATTCTTGTTGGAGACCCGAAACAGCTGCCTCCTACAATTCAGGGTTCTGATGCAGCTCATGAAAGTGGATTGGAACAAACTCTTTTTGATCGGCTTTGCTTAATGGTATGTACTACTAAAAGTACTAATCATTTACTGATGGTACACTGTGTGGGCTGATAAGGAGTGAAACTAGTATAGCATTCCCTTGTTCTGTAATGCTATGTAATTGGAATTGTTTAAAGCCTACTCATCCCATTATTTTAGCATGCTTTGATAAATGAAACCATTTCTCTGTGTACTCTAGCACTGGGTAGTATTGCTTTTGCTTAAAACTTAAGCCTGTAATACATCGGTCGGTTATCCATATGGAGAGCTATGTCACTTTTGTTCTTTTTTTCTATCTTTTTTTGTTTTTTTTTTTTTTTTTTTTTTTTTCAGGTAGAGTCTTGCTGTAGCCCAGGCTGACCTGGAATTCACTATGTAGACTGAGGGCAGCCTTGAACTCACAGCAATCCTCCTACCTCTGCTTCCCTGTGCTGGGATTAAAGGTGTGTGCCACCATGCCTGGCATGATCTATGTCACATTTTCAGACATGTGAAAAATTGACTTTTGTGCATACACCAGATACACACACAAACACTACACACCACATATACTATACACATGCAAAAAAAAAAGAAGAAAAAAGAACACCTCAATTAACCATTAGTAGATTTAAAATACAAATAAAATTCAGTATTTACCACTTTAAAGTGAACAATTCATTGGCCTCTAGTACAATTAAAATACTCTGCAACTACTACCTCTATCTAGTTACAATGTTTGTAAATAAAAATCTTTGTTTTTATTTGTTTTTCTAGAAATATATACTTTTTATTTTTGGTTTTTGAGGTAGGCTCTTGCTCTAGCCCAGGCTTGCCTGGAATTCACTATGTAATCTCAGGCCTGGCAATCCTCCTACCTCTACCTCCTGATTGCTGGAAATAAAGGCATGCGCCACCACACCTGGCTTCTTATGTTTTTGATTAGCATACACAAGTGGGTTTCACTGTGGCATTTTCACATACATACATTTTCATTTGTATGTATGTATCATAATTTGTTCATAGTCTCTGCTGTTGTTTACTGCTACTGTCTCCCTTTCCCATCCCTTGCTTTCCTGCAGATAGTCTCCCTTCTGTTTTCATGACATATATATCCCATTATATTCTTCGAGGTAGGGTCTCACTCTGGTCCAGGCTGACCTGGAATTAACTATGTAGTCTCAGGGTGGCTTCGAACTCTCAGCTATCCTCCTACCTCTGCCTCCTGAGTGCTGGGATTAAAGGCGTGCACCACCACACCCAGCTTAATTTTTAGTATTTTTAATATTTATTTTATTTATTTATTTTTTATTTATTTATTTATTTATTTATTAGAGAGAGAGAGAGACAGAGAAAGGGCATGCCAGGGCCTCTAGCCACTGCAAACAAACTCCAGATGCATGCACCACCTTGTGCATCTGGCTTACATGGGACCTGGAGAATCAAACCTGGATCCTTAGGCTTCACAGGCAAGTGCCTTAACCACTAAACCATCTCTCCAGCCCAATTTTTAGTATTTGACCTCCATACTTAAGGCTGTCATCATGTGACAGATATATTTGCATTAACTATAACTGTATTTTTACAGTTAAAATTGTAAACATAATTTGTATCGTTACTAAAAGTGCTCCATTTATAGTAAATCATGCTTTCTTGTAACTAGCTGTGCAGTCATGTCTCTTATCATAAATATGTTTAACCACTAATTGTTATGTTGTGTGGATATACCATAATACAGTACCTTCTCTAACATTAGTTAATTTCCATTATAAATGATGATCCGTTGAGCATTTTCATGCCTGCTGCTTTTAGTCCTAGGTTTCACATGAGTTCTGACTGAGACCTACAAACTTACACAAACCTGTGCACCAAAGAGTAGTGAGGCTTGACTTCTTCCATGTTTTTCTTCTCATAAAAGATACTTGTTCATGTGGTCATTTGTGTCACATTTAACAATATAGGTTTTATTAGCATTCCTTGTTGTAGTGAAAATGTTCTGAGAATCCCAAAAGTTTTACCAAATAAAAGTGTACTCTGGAAGATTGCTAAAGTGAATGAGACTTGGATATCATGATGTATTGATGCAATTTGAAACTCCTTTGAAGATTCAGAATGAAAAAAATGGCTTTATCCAAAGAGAAAAATGAATAAGTTATCAATAACACTTTCTTTTTGCAGTTTTAGAGGTTCAGCCTAGGACCCCATGCATGCTAGGCAACCCAACCTTCTATTTTATTGTGTATTTTGAGATAGGGTCTTACTAAATTCTTCAGGCTGCCCTTGAACTCATTATGTAGCACAGGCAGGACTTTAACTTGTGGTCCTCTTGTCTTAAATACCTAGTAGCTGGGATTACAGGCTTGCCCTACCAGGGCCCAACCTAATGCTTTTGAAAGATCTCTTTTAACTTAGGTTAGGCCAGCTCTAGACAGATCAGAAAATCATATTGTTAATTAAATGCCAAATTTATTGGATATGTCTATGATTTGCTTGATTCTTATTTTATAATTTTATAGTATAATAGTTTATTGTGAATTTACTTTTTCCTCCCTGATTATTTTTAATTTTTATTGACAATTTTTATACATGTATATAATGTATTTTGATCATAATACTCTCCCATTACTTTCCTGTATCCCTCCTCCCCTGTGAACCCTTTCTTTCCAACTAGTTCATCTTCTACTTTGATATCTTGTTTTAAAATCCTTCTTCCATCACCCATAAAGAAAAGTTGACGTGTGCAGGTCATAGTTCAGGTAATGATAGCCACTGTGAGATCATGAATGCAATGGCCACATGAACATACTCATATTCATAACCCATTCTCTCTTGATTGTAGTTATCTTTTAAGATTATGATGGAACAATATGTAATTTTTAAAATATTATCATTTTCCTTCCCTTAGGAAAAAAAGAAATGTGATTTAATTTATTTCTTTTGACTAAATTTCTTAGGGTCACAAACCAGTTCTATTAAGAACCCAGTACCGTTGTCACCCTGCAATCAGTGCTATTGCTAATGATATGTTTTATGGAGGCAACCTCATAAATGGCATTTCAGAAATAGAAAGGAGTCCTTTATTGGAGTGGCTTCCCACCTTGTGTTTCTATAACGTTAAAGGAGTGGAACAGGTAAATGATATTAGTGTTGATGGGAATCAGTACTTAATTTCTTGGTTTAATTTTATTGTCATTGTTTGTATAATTTTAGTCAGTCTTTCCACAGCCTTTCTGGGAAATATAATTTAGAGTCTGTTTCTTACTCCAGATTGAAAGAGATAACAGCTTTCATAATGTGGCAGAAGCAGCTTTTACACTCAAGCTAATTCAATCACTGATTGCAAGTGGAATAGCGGGCTCAATGATTGGCGTGATAACATTATACAAATCCCAAATGTACAAGGTTTGTGTTACACATTCTGATATTTGTCACATTAAATATCATAATTATATATTACAATGTTTGTTATTACATTTCTAATAGTTTGGTTTGGTGTTTGGAAACCTTTTGGGACTATAATTTAAGTACTAACAAAGAAACATTCTAATTTTTTTTCTGGCCTAGATTTTTTTTTGCATAATTAAATGTAAAACTAACAAGGTTTAATTAAATTCAGTTTACAGCTGTTGGGCAAAAATGCAAATAAACAAATTAGAGGACGAAAATGCAGTGTTTGTGTTTGGAGACAGATGGGATTGACTCTGGTTTTCAAAATGGTCTTGCATTGTTGTTACATTTTATCAGAACATATGAGCTAGTTGCTGCAAAGTAAACTTTGAAATCTTTGTTTTTCTATTAGTAGTTTTTCTTTTTCATTATTTGCTTATTATTAGCTCATTTAAATTTACAAATGAATTTATGAGCAATAGGTAATCACTTTTGATTTTGTTTCATAAATAATATTGTCATCTAGTCATTAGTTATTTTAGAAACTCTCTAAGTTCATGTGAGTTATAAAAAGGCAAAAAAAAAGGTCCTCTGTTAGCTTGATTCAGATGGCTGCTGTGCACAGGTTCTGAGGCTGATGTTCTCAGTCTACACTGTGTGACCCTGTCTTTCCTCCACAGCTGTGGCATGCCTTCAGTGCTGAGGCCTTCAACTATCCTGACATTAAAGCTGTGCAGGTGTCCACAGTAGATGCTTTTCAGGGAGCTGAAAAGGAAATCATTATTCTGTCCTGTGTAAGGACAAGACAAGTAGGATTCATTGATTCAGAAAAACGAATGAATGTTGCATTGACCAGAGGAAGAAGGCATTTGCTGATTGTGGGAAATTTAGCCTGCTTGAGGAAAAATCGACTATGGGGGCGTGTGATCCAACACTGTGAAGGTAAAATAATAAAAATGTGTTTTTTAAAGAAGCATTTTAAATTAAAACTGATTTTGGTGGTGGATGAATGATTGAGGTGTTTAGGGTTAAACAATCTGGCTGTGTCACTGTGGGAGATACCTGATGTGATGATATGGGAACCACTGTCAATTAAAGAATAGCTGTCTCATGTTTGGTGTCTTTTTAAGGGAGGGAAGATGGATTGCAACATGCAAGTCAGTATGAACCCCAGCTGAACCATTTCCTTAAAGATTATCTTGAAAAACGAGCAGAAGAAAAACAGAAGAAAAAGACTGAAAATGAAAAATCTAAGGATAAATCTCATTAACAAAAACATGTGGTCCTGGAATTTTGTACTGATATAAATTCAGATTCACTTTATTTCATGTATTTCTGCAATTTTCCTCACTCCAAAGCCCTTATTATAGAAGAACTATATTATTTAAATAACATACTGAATAAATACCTCTAAAAAAATTGCTCTTCAAAAAAAACTACACATTGCTTATACTAAAATAGGCAGTTTTCTTTTTTTTTTTTTTTTTTGTAAAAGGAATGAATGGTACAGGGACAGATATCTTCCTAAGGAGTACAGTGTACTGCAAAAATATGGAATATCACAAAAGCTTTATCAGTTAGAACATATCTGTAGCCAGGTGCACAGCATGCTCTTTTTTGAACTATAAGAGTCTTTTAGAGGTAAATATACTACCCACCTTCTGAAAACTAAAACTACTTATACCAAAGCTTTTTAAGAAGTACAATAGTTAAATAGTTTACACTTGGAGGCGGTGCTGGGCACTGCCTGGTGTTCAGATGGATAAACATGAACAAGGGAAGGATGGAAGTCTGTTGACTCCCTTCTAGTCTTTAGCATGTATGTGTATTTATTTACAAAGCATTTAGTGGTGTATGTAGCATATGTGGAATAAAATTTGTTCTTAATAAAGGACCATATGCCCATCATAGATGAAAGAATAGCAATGTCTTGATTATAATTAATATCAATGAAGAGTTTATTTTTGTTTATTTTTATTTATTTATTTAAGAGGGATAGACAGAGAGAAAGAGAGAGATAATGGGTGTGCCAGGGCCCCGATCCACTGTAAATGAACTCCAGATGCATGCACCACCTTGTGCATCTGGCTTACGTGGGTCCTGGGGAACCAAGCCTCGAACCTGGTTCCCTAGGCTTCACAGGGAGGCAGCGGTAGGAGAATCACTGTGAGTTTGAGGCCACCCTGAGAATACAGAGTGAATTCCAGGTCAGCCTGGGATAGAATAAGACCCTACTTCAAAAAACAAAAATTTAAACTGGATTCCCGAGCTTTGCTGTCAAATACTCCCTGTTCTTTATTAATTTTGAGCCTTTTCTTGGCTAGCTGGAGTTAGGTTTCAAGTAATTTGTTTTTGCAAGAAGAATTAGTAATGCCACTTTTAAAACTTTTTTTTTCTGAGACAGAGAGAGAGAGGATGGGCACTCCAGAGCTTCTCAGCCACTGTGAACGAACTCCAGACGTGTGTGCCCCTTGTGTGCATGTGCGACATTGTGTGCTTGCTTCACTTTTGTATCTGGCTAAACATGGGACCTGGAGATTCGAATGGGCGTTCTTAGACTTTGCAGGCAGGTGCCTTAACCACTAAGCCATTTTTTCCAACCCTTTTAAAACTTTTTATTGAAAACTTTCATAAGTTTAGACAATATACCATATTCCCTCCCACAATCCCTATTTTACTTGCCCAAATCTCCCCTCCACTGAACCCCTTTCCTATTAGACTCTTCTCTTTTGGTGTCATCACTTTTTATTTTTTCCATCCTATTATATAGGCCTTGTGTAAGTAGTGTCAACCACTGTGAGGTCATGAATATCAAGGCTACTTTGTGTCTAGAAGAGTGCATTGTAAGCAGTCTTCCCCTTTGGCCCCCTCTTCTCTGCCACCTCTTCAGCAATGTTTTTTGAGTCGGGAGTCCTGTTCCAGTTGTGTAGCCCAAGCTGGTCTGGAAATCTCAATGTTTCTCAACCTCCACAGTACTGGAATTACAGGAGTGCAGCACCTAGTATTTTTTCTTTATAACTTAAAGAATAATTAACAAAGCAGTGTAATTTTTCATAATTGCTTCTGAGCCCTCCTTTCCCATTCTTTCCAGGCCATTAGCACAGTCACTGTATCAAGAAAAGGAGGAAAGTGTTGGTTGGGGAAGCCATGTGAAATGTCTTGGTCTCTTTTTCTTTGCCTTCCCTGTTCCCTTAGCCCATGGTGTAGATTTGCATTTCAGGCTTTCTTACCTCTGGGTGGACCAGACTCACAGTGGGTATGATACTTGTGGTTTTGTCACTTGTTTTCATCTCAGTCCCTGTTCCTGTCCATCAGAGCACACAGTCCACTCATTTCTCTTCCCCAAGGCTGTTACCACAGAAATAGAGTGATGGACAGGTAGTACTCATCTCTCCACTTCCTTTAAGTACTGAATAAGAAGTCAAGGATCTATTGGCTCATCTGCAAGTTTTTTTTTCTTAGAGATTAATAAGTCAAAGCATTTCTATAATTGGGCACTGGTGGCCATTGTAAAGTTATCTATAGTTGATCATATAGTTTGAGTGAAAATATACCATCTTAGCACTGAATATGAGTATGTCTTTTATGCTTTCAAGCAGAAAATGTTCTGAACAATATTTGACATTGAGCAACCCCTAAATTCAAGCTAACACAGCCTTTATGTTTTTCATTTCAAATTCTAAGCTTCATAGACACAAGTTAAATTTTAAGTAGTATCCCATCTAATAAAATAATAAAATTTCTGATTATTTTATAATCTATTTAAGTCAGTTTTATAATTATAGCTATCAGAAATCTATAAATAAAGGTATCCAAACAGCATTTTCCATTGTTGCAGATTTTCACTGTTGAGTTCTTTATCTCATGACCATGAAAAATTAAGTACATGGATAATGAGATTTGAATAAGGGAAAGGAGATTTGAGAAAAAGGTGGAAAAGTTCCAAAGTGTCAGGGCAAGCAAATTGAGGATTTTTATTATTATCCAAAGAAGAGAAAGAAATAAAGAGAAAGTTAGGTTTTTTAGGTAGAAAAGCAGGTAGACTCCATGAGGATCTGTACCAAGATGAGCAACTGTGCCAAGGGAGGGGCTTCTGGGGTTTGCTACATTATTTCATTAAGGGGATAAATATTACTCCTACCTTAGAATGTCTGAAGGTGAGAAGTAGTGTCTTGAGCAAGTGAGTGATTGAGAGACTGCACCCAAGATCCCAGGAGGATTTTGTTCCGCTGATCAGGAGGAAGTGGCTCTTACCTATGGAGGGGTGATAAAGATGTTTCCCTTCCTAATGCTACCAGGGAAACACAAGGTGGGAGTCTGTCCTTCAGTGACTTTCAAGCATAATGTCTACCTGCCTACAACACCAGCCTGTGTTCATAGATGACAGTGTTATAACAATGTTCTCAGATTTTTATTCTTAGAACTCAGCTTACATATATTGAAACAATGAAATTTATAGGTCCTATTTTAAGTAGTTATAAGAATACATGGTATGTGTGTTGGATCATTTTTAAGACTCTTCCACAAATAGAACATTGATCCCTAGTGTGGGACAGGCACTTTTCCTATTGCATAAGGCCAAGGTTCAGAAAAATTGAAGATATCCACCTAATCTATCATAACTAATGAGAGGCGAGGTGAAAATAGACTGGTCCAGTTCTGAGGTTAGGTTACAATGCATCACTTGCATTGTAAATCATCTTGCTTAATGAATGGTAAAAGACACTGAAACAAAAATAAAATCTGGCACAACTCATTTCCTCAGTTTGCCTCAATTGAGTCCACAATAATTTATCAAAAATGCATTTTTTGGATCTATAAAACTTTTTTTTGAAAACTGGAAAACAGTCTGAAAGTCATTTAAATCTATGGAGGTTGTGAGTAAGATGGTTGATAGCCGCTGCCTCCGCATGACAAGATGAGGAGCTATCAAGGATAACAAAGAACAACTTTATTACAAAGTGTCTTTCACAGCTGCTAGATGGACTTGTGGTTTGAATATAAGATGATCCCTTAACCTCATGTGTTTGCATACTTGATCTCCAGCAAAATGGCCCTGTTCAGGAAAGTTGTTCAACCATTAGAAGGTGGAGCCTTGCTGAAGGAAGTGTGTCAGTGGAAGAGGCCCTTGAGGTTTTATACTCCAGTCCTGCTTGCATCATCCTTCCTGCTGATGTAATGCCAACTTTCTGCCCCTGCCAAAATGAACTTTACCCTGTGGGACTGTAAACTGAATTGAAACCTTTTTCTACCACAAGATACTTCTGGTCATCATGTATCCTATTCAAGCAATAAGAAAGTAACTGATAGAGGACTATTGTGTAAATATGTTAAGTTTATTTGAGCTATTGTTCAGTTTAACTCTGAAGTTTGTTGGTTGTTTGTTCTCTTTTCTTTTCTTCCTTCCTTCCTTCCTTCCTTCCTTTCTTTTTTTTTTTTTTTTTTTTTTTTTTTTTTTTTTTTTTGGTTATTGTTGTTCTGGGACCTTTCTGTTGACAACAATGGGATATTGAAGTCAACCACTGTCACTGTATTTGGACCTATATGCCCAGTGATATATATAGTGTTTGTGTGGGGTAAAATTTGGTACATCTGGTCAGGAAAACACTTGTTATGCAAACATGAGGATCTAAGTTTGGACACTTACAATCCATGTAAATGCTGGGCATTATGGCATGTTATATACCTAAAATCCTATTGCTAAGTAGACTGAAATGGAATTACTGGGATTCACTGACTAGTTAGTCTAGTCAACTCAGTGAACTAGTTTCAGTGATACTTTACCTCAAAGAATAAGGTACATAGTAAGACACCTAATATCAACCTTTGCCCTACACACACACACACACACACGTGCGCTTACACCACATACAAACATACCTAAACACATGTGTACATGCATGTTAACGTGCACACAGAAATTAGGTACTCCAAAGTTTGCTGTATACTTGTTATAGCTTCATGATAGATTGTTACTTTTAGAAATATGTAGTGGCATTCTTTATCTCCTAGTTTCTGTTTGAAGCCTACCTTTTTGGATTTAATTATGCTACTCCTGTTTGGTTTTAGTTCGTTTTTGTTTGGTGTACTGACTTCATCCAGTGCCTTCTCCATTGCCCTGGGTAGGCTGCCAATAGGCCACTGGTGAGTTAAGGTACCAACTTGTCCCTGGCCCCTTTATGACCACCACCATCACCACCCTCTGGCTTCTCACAACATGGCATTTAGATAGAGATTCCCATGTGAGTCAGGGAATAGCTGCAATCAAATTGAGATCATCTCACCTATCCCGTCCATGAACTAGTACCATGCATTTCCCAAGACTGAACCCCAGAAAGCAGAACAAAGACAAATGCACACACATGTGTGCACACACAAAACAAAGCAAGGCAAAAATCAAACAAATTAAAAAATTGCAAATACCCACTTAACATAGTGTGCCAGTAAAACGTGAATAAGTAGAATCTCCAAGTGGGTAAGTCTCAACACTAAATAAGTAACATGAAAAACCAAGTGAATATGTCTCCGCCGAGCACAACCAATGCCACAGCAGAGAACCGCGGTGAGAGCTCCTTAGAGGAAACTCCAGACAAAGAACTCAAAGTCACAACTATAAATATGCACAAAGAACTCAAAGAAGACTCAGATAAAGGCATGAATGGAATCTTGAATAAATTATGTTGAAATGAATTCCAAGAGAATATGAAAAATTAGGTGAAATGAAAAAGTCAAACCAGGTTAAGAACGTGATGGAAATTAGAGAGGTAGATAACCTAAAGAAAAACCAAACTGAAATGAAGCTGAAAATCAAAAATTCACTACATTAAATGTAAAGCTCCTTTGAAAGCTATGCCAATGGAATAGATCAAGTATAACACAGAATATTAGGTCTTGAAGACAAGACAGAGGAAGTGGATCAATTAGCTAAAACCAATGTGAAGTTCAAAAAAATATGGATAGGGGCTGGAGAGATGGCTTTGCAGTTAAGGTGCTTGCCTGCAAAGTCTAAAGGATCTTGGTTCAATTCTCCAGGACCCATATAAGCCATGTGCATAGGAGGCACATGCATCTGGAGTTTGTTTGCAGTGGCTGGATGCCCTGGCATGCTCATATTCTTTCTCTCTCAAATAAATAAAATATATAAAAATATTTGGATACAATTTGAGAGATATGTGGGATGCCATGAAATGACCAAGTGTTCAATAATGGAAAATAAGTGTGGTGGCTCACACCTTTAATCACAGCACTTGGGAGGCAGAGGTAGGTGAGTTTGAAGCCACCCTGAGAGTACATAGTGAATTCCAGGTCAGCCTCAGCTAGAGCGAGACCCTACCTTGAAAACCCAAAAAATAAAATGCAATAAATAATGGAAAACAACAGGTCAATATAGAAAATATTTTAAATAAAATTATAGATGAAATGGGGTGGGAGATATGGCTTACTGGCTAAGGTACTTGCCTGTGAAGCCTAAGGACCCAGGTTCAATTCTTCAGTACCCACATAAGCCTGAAGCACAAGGTAGCAGTATGCATCTGGAGATGATTGCAGTGGCTAGAGGCCCTGAGGCACCCATTCTCTCAATAAAATTTAAAAATATTTTTTAAAAATATAGAAGGAAATCTCCCAAATTTAGGAAAATAGATACCCATTCAGGCATAAGGGGCATACAGAACACCAAATAGGACCAGGAAAAAAAAAAAAAAAAAAAAAAAACCTCCCCATGTCATATAGGCAAAACACTAAATACGCAGAACAAAGGAAGGGTGCTAAAAACTATAAGGGAAAAACATCAAGTAACATGTAAAGGCAGGCTTATCAGACTTTTATTTATTTTTTAATTTTTATTTATTTATTTGAGAAAGAGATACAGAAATAAGCATGTGAGAGAGAATGGGCATGCCAGGGCCTCCAGCCATTGCAAATGAACTCCAGATGCATGTGCCCCCTTGTGCATCTGGCTTATGTGGGTCCTGGAGAATCAAGCCTCAAACCAGGGTCCTTAGGCTTCACAGGCAAGTGTTTAGTTGCTAAGCCATCTCTCCAGCCCCACGGCTGACTTTTAAATGGAAGCTCAAAACCAGAAAGATTTGGAATGATATATTTCTTTTTTTTTCTTTTTTCTTTTCTTTTCTTTTCTTTTCTTTCTTTCTTTCTTTCTTTCTTTTTTTTTTTTTTGGAGAGAGACACAGAGAGAGGGAGAGGAAGACAGATAGAGATGGGCGTGCTAGCAGTCTCTCAGCCGCTGCGAACAAAATCCAGATGTGTGCGCCCCCTTGTGGTCAAGTGCAGCATTGCGCCCTTGCATCACTTTGGATCTGGCTAAACGTGGGACCTGGAGATTGGAACCAGTGTTCTTAGGCTTAGGAGGCAGGCACCTTAACCACTAAGCCATCTCTCCAGCCCTGGAATGATATATTTCAATTATTAAAAGACCACAGCTGCCAACCCAGACTACTATACCCAGCAAAATTATCTCTCTTAATAGAAGGAGAAAGAAAAATGTTCCATGATAAAAGCAGGTTAAAGAAATTTATCAGCACTAACATAGCTTTACAGAGGATACTGAGTAGAAGACTTTAGATTGAAAAGAAGGTTAAAAATATTCAAGAAGCTAGGGGAGGGGGAAATGACAACTAATACTAGAATGGTTGTTTAACTAGATGAAGACTAAGAAAACCACAAACACCACAAAAGCATAAATATGACAGGGATTAAATACACTTTTCACTAATAACTGAATGCTTTTTAAATATTTTATCTATTGGAGAGAGAGAAAGAGACAGATAGAATGAGCATGCCAGGTCCTCCAGCCACTGCAAATGAACTGTAGATGCATGTGCCACCTTGTGCATCTGCCTTACATGGGTACTGGGGAATTGAAACTGGGTCCTTTGTAGGCAAGTGCCTTAACTGCTAAGCCATCTGGCCAGTCCATAACCCATGTAAGCCAGACACACAAGGTGGTGCACACGTCTAGAGTCCATTTGCAATGGCTGGAGGCCAACCCATTCTCTCTCTCTCTCTCTTTCTATCTAACTGCATCTCTCTCAAATAAATTTTTTTTAAAGGGCTGTATAGATGGTTTAGCAGTTAAGGCACTTGCCTGTAAAGCCAAAGGACACAGGTTCAATTTCCTAGTATCCACTTAAGACAGATGCACAAGGTGGCATGTATGGCACAATACAGGCCTGGTCCTAGCCAGACCGCATGGCAGAAGAAAACAGGAAGTGGCTTCTGTAAAAATGGCGTTTTGTGCAGGCTTGATGTGACAACAGTTACAGTCTCATGCTTGCGAGAAGCCTACTACGAGATGTCCTGTCCAGAGACAGGCTGTCATTGGTCACCAAAAGGGGACCGCCCCATACAAGGATTAGCAGCCCCTTAAACCCTATGTGCATTGTGCTAAATAAACGAGTTTGTGGATTCTCGCTTCCACTTTCACCCAACTCCCGGAGTCTGTGTCGTGACTCCGCGCTGCTCACCCCAATTCGGCAGAGACCCTATCATCCCTCCTGAGCTGGCCTTGGGGGGGACCCCAACAGTGGCACATGTGTCTGGAGTTCATTTACTACAGCTGAAGGCCCTGGCACTCCCATTCTCTCTCTCTCTCTCTCTCTACTTGCTTCTTCTCTCTCAAACAAATAAAAAATAAATAAATAATAAATAAATAAATAAATAAATAAATAAATAAATAAATAAATTACACAAATCAAATGGACCTAACAGACACTTACAGATCATTCCATCCAGACACTACAGAATATACATTTTTCTCATTAGCCTATGGAACTTTCTCTAAAATAGATCACCTAATAGAATACAAGCAAGTCTCCACAAATTCAAGTGTGGTAGTTTGAATATATGTCCCCCAATATATTCAATGTTTTATTACTTTATAGTTTGCATCTGCAATCACCTTGCTAGAGGCAAGGTCACTGGGGGCCGGTCTTAAGGTGTGGTGATGGTTTGAGATTCCATTGTAAAGATATGCAAATGTGCCTAGCAGGAGTTCCTGAAGTGTGCTGTGTGACCTTTTGGCTGTAGTTCTGCTCTGTGTGCTGTGGTGGCTGCTTGGCTTTTGCTCTCTCTGCCTGGCCTTGTGAGAGCAGGCCACTACTTCTGCCTTTATGGAACTTCCCCTGGATCTGTAAGCTTCAATAAATAATATCCCTTCCTCCATAACTGTGCCTGGTCTGGAAGTTCATCTCAGCGAACCTGAAGCTGTCTGCTACATCAAGTAACGTGAAATAATTCCTTATATCTTATCTGACCACAGTGCAGCTAGAAATTACCAAGAGAAACTACAGAAAATACACAAACTACTGGAGATTAAACAATAGACTCTTGAAATATATATGTCATCAAAGAAATCAAGAAGGAAATCAAAAAGTTTCTACAACTAAAGGAAAATGAAAACACGACAAACCAAAACCTATAGGACACAATGAAGGCAGTCCTAGGAAGGATATTTATAACTGTTAAATGCCTGCATTACAAAACAGAGACATCAAATGACAATGATGCACCTGAAGGCCTTGGGAAAACAAGAACAAACCAAGCCCCAAAGTACCATATGAAAGAAATAGATCAGAGAAAATCCATGAAATAGAAATGAGAGAAAAAAAAAAAAAAAAAGGAGGGGCTGGGGAAATGGCTTAGGAGTTAAGGAGTTTGCCTTGTGAAGCCTAAGGACTCTGGTTTGATTCCCCAAGAACCACATAAGCCAGAACTACAAGGGGCTGCATGCATCTGGAGTTCATTTGCAATGGATGGATGCCCTGGCAAGCCCATTCTCTTTCTCTTTATCTGCCTCTTTCTCTCTCTCTTAAATAAATAAATGTTTTTTTTTAATTTTAAAAATCATAAGTTTGTTATTTTGAAAGTAAGCAAGGTTGACAAACCTTTACTGAAATTAACCATAGGGAGAGGGGAAGACCCAAATCAATGATTACAGATGAAGAAGGAGAAATTACAACAGAATTACAATGAAATCAGGAGAAAGGTAAGGGCACATTTTTCAAAAACCTATATTCCACCTAATTGGAAAACCTAAAAAAAATGGATTTTTTTTTTTTTTTTTTTTTTTTTTTTTGAGAGAGACACAGAGACAGACAGACAGAGGGAGAGGGAGACAGATAAAGGATGGGCACACCAGCAGTCTCTCAGCTGCTGTGAACAAAATGCAGATGCGTGCGCCCCCTTCTGGGCACGTGCAGCATTGCGCCACTTTGCATCTGGCTAAACGTGGGACCTGGAAATTGAAACCGGGTTCTTAGGCTTAGCAGGCAGGCGCCTTAACTGCTAAGCCATCTCTCCAGCCCAAGAAATAGATTTTTAAAAAATTATTTATTTATTTGAGAGCGAGAAAGACAGACAGAGATTGGGCATGCCAGGGCCTCCAGCCACTGTAAATGAACTCCAGATGCATGCACCACCTTGTGCATCTGGCTTACATGGGTCCTGGGGAATCGAACTTAGGTCCTTTGGCTTTGCAGGCAAGTGCCTTAACTGCTAAACCATCTTCAGCCCAAGAAATGGATTTTTATTTGTTATTTTAATTTTTATTTATTTGACAGAGAAAGAGGGAGGGAGAGAGAGAGAGAGAATGGGGGCACACTGGACTTCCAGCCACTGTAAACGAACTCCAGATGCATGTGCCCCCTTGTACATCTGGCTAATGTGGGTCCTGGGGAATCAAACAAGGTCCTTCGACTTTGCAGGCAAACGCCTTAATTGCTAAGCCATCCCTCCAGCCCAAGAAATGGATTTTTAAAGATGCACATGACCTATCAAAGTTAGACCAAGATGTCACGAATAGAATATGTAAATAATTCAAAAAGTTAAATAGCAAAAAACACAAATCATCCTATCAATCATTGGGCAGATAAATTGAAAGGACAGCTCTCAAAAGTTGTTTAAGCCGGGCGTGGTGGCACATGCCTTTAATCCCAGCACTCGGGAGGCAGAGGTAGGAGGATCGCCGAGAGTTCGAGGCTACCCTGAGACTACATAGTGAATTCCAGGTCAGCCTGGACCAGAGTGAAACCCTACCTCAAAAAAAAAAAAAAAAAAAAAAAAAAAAAAAATTGTTGTTTAAACATTGTATTGGTTGAATATTTCTTTGCTCTTCACAGTGCCTTATTTTGCAGTGTGAATGTTTATTCTGTGAAATTTTGTTTTTTGTTATTACGGCTCAGTTAAAAGGCCTTGGACTATGGGGATGTTTGGACATCATTGCGATTGATAAAAACTATGGGGTTTTTAAAGTTGGATGAATGAATTGCATTTTACATCATGTATGGTTACCAGTTTATGTGGGCTAAAGGTGCAGTGTGGTGGTTTGATTCAGGTGTCCCCCAAATTAAAGCCTTCCTGGAGGCAGTGTGTTGTTGAGGGTGGACTTATGGGTGTTATAGCCAGCTTCCTCTTGCTAGTGTTTGGCACATTCTCCTGTTTCTGTTGTCTATCTGATGTTGGTCACAAGGTGATGTCCACCCTCTGCTCAAGCTATCATTTTCCCTGACATCATGCAGCTTCCCCTTGAGTCTGTAAGCCAAAATAAACACTTTTTTCCCCACAAGCTGTTCTTGGTCAGGTGTTTTCTGCCAGCAATGCAAACCTGACTGCAACAGCATACTACAGAGATACTTGCACATCTATGATTTTTTAAATTAATTAATTTATTTATATGAAAGAAAGAGAAAGAGAGAATAGGCATGCCAAGTCTTCTAGCCCATGCAAACGAAATCCAGATGCATGTACTACCTTGTGCATCTGGCTTGTGTTGGTTCTGGGGAATCAAACCCAGAGCCTTAGGCTTCACAGGCAAGCACCTTAACCACTGAGCCATCTCTCCAGTCCACATCCATGTTTATTGCCATATTATTTAAAATAATCAAGGTATGGAAGCAGCCTGGATGTTCATTAAAAATGGATAAAGAAAATATGATACACACGTGCATAATACATGTTTTATTCAGCAGTAAAGAATGAAATCAATACATTTTCAGGAAAAATGACTGGAACTGGAGATCATCATTTTAAATGAAATAAGCCAGATTCAGTAAGACACATATTGAAGTTTTTCTGTTATATGCAGAATCTAAGATTTATCTTAGATAACCCTAAGGCTAGGATATGGCTCAGTTGGTAAAGTGCTCATTATGCAAGCGAGAGTACCTGAGGCAAGACTAGCTGAAGTAGTGGGCTTAAGGGGAGACACCCTGCCTCAGTAAAGTAAGAGGAGAGCAATAGAGGAAAACACTAGATGTTAACCTTTGGCCTCCACATGCAAACATATGTGCACATGCATTCTGTCTACCCATATGCCGACATGCATACCCACATGTACAAATGACACAGGCACATATATACAATATATAGGACATTAAATTAGGGTGACTATGTGGGTGGAAGATGGAGTCTAGATGGAAGGGGAAAAAGATAATAGGGGAAAAGTGTGTGTTTTCATATATATATTTGAATGGATGAGGAGTATTTCTGGAGAGAAAGAGACCAGTGGGAGTGAGGAGAAGGGAGGATAATGTATTGGTCAATGTGAGTAAAGGACAATGATATATGTGTATGAAAATTTCACAATAAAGCCTATTAAAATGAAAATCTGGACATGTTACAACTTAATGAAATGGAAGAAAAGTGATTATCATGACAAGTGTAAAAATCATACTTATGTTTTGTACTCTGTTCTTCTTTTTAGCCTCTTTGAAAGCATACATTGCACATTAAAGTCCAAGGTTATGAAGCTTAGTTTAAAACTTTAAAATGAACCATAACTTTTGGTGTTACTGCTTTAGATTTGAATAGAAAGAACATTTTATGTGAAGATGCCAATGCAAACTCTAAATGCTACATGCTCTCAACCACAGTTTAAAGACAGCTGTGAAATGGCTTCATACTGATTAGATTTTTTATATTAAATAAGAATGCACTGGAAATTGGTGATTTACTTGTCAGATATTGGACTTTGAAAATTAAATAATTGCTATAAAACATTAGATCAACACTGATTTGAAATGCCTGCTTTGTAATTCCTCATGAGTGAAATGTATGTTTGGTTCAAGTTTGGTTCTCTAATTCTATTAGCATGACTTGATTACACAGTCAAGGAAAAATACTGACCAAGAAGCACTCAACAGTGAATTCTTTTCATCCTGAAACACTAGTTAGGTTGATTAAAACAAAACTTTTCTGTTAATCTTTAAGCTATTGCTTTCCTTTACTATTCTACTTTCTAATTAGACAAACGTGAGTGAGGATGAGTGTGTGTGTGTAAAACCAAGAAACTTGCAGGCTAAAGAATGAGCAAAGAAGTGGTCCTAAAAGAGAGAAAGAGAGAGAGAGAGAAAAAGTATTTGGGATATCTATGATAATCAGCCTCCTTTAAGACAGAGCAAGTATATTCTATTGGGTTTGTGTTTGTTGGCATAGAATTACATTCTTTGGAACAGTTGAAGTCAGTGCATTCACTGAGCAACTAGTCTCTGCTGGCTCTGTGTCAGTGAGAGCGTAGTTGGGCTCAAGCTTGCATAATAAGTGTGTACAGTTTGTTTTGTGTGTCAGCCTACATAGCATCAGCTCCATCTTCTCCAGGCTGTGCTACTCTTCCTCCTGGCCCACAGTGGAGATCCAGATATCACATGGGTTTCAAGCAGCAGGGTGAAGGAGAAGAGAGGGAGGGGACTTGCTTCTGCTTCTGCCTTGGGAACATGGAGTTGCGTGTACCACTTCTATTTACATTTCCTGGATGTGTACTGACCACTCCTAGCTGCAAGGCACTGAGAATTACAATCTTTGCTCTAAGCAAACATGTGCCCAGCTGAATGTGGTCCTCTTAGTATGGAAGAAGGAGAAAATAGCAAGAGAAGGGTAATGGCTTTATTTTTCATAGTGGTTCATAAGACAGACGTTCTCATTCACTTTTTGGGACTTTGTCTAATTCCTTCAATGTCTTAAGGAGTCAGGGTGTAGTGTCCCATAGTTCATGGGAAAGGTCCCAGCTCTGCCATAGAGGGTATAGATCTGAGAACAGGAATCTATGGGACATGGGTTCTCTGTGGTCACTGGACACATGAGAACTTCATGCCTTGTTTGCATTTGTACTTCTGGTCATGTTGGTGCCAATAAGAAAAACATAACTCCATAAATACCTTGTCTGTTAACATTTGATGACAGATAAGTGTGTACAAAGATTTCACAATGTATTCAAAAGAGGCATATCACACACATTTTGGTATCATACTAAAGGCACCCAAGCTTGGAACTTCATAGTGGAGGGTTGCATGGAATTTATGTTGCCAGTGAATGTGTCTAAGTAGCTTATAAACCCAATATCTATTGCATTGAGTTCATATTAATTTGGATGGAACTGACCTCATTGATATATAACTTATAAGTTTTGTCAGTTGTCATGGTTGGGATCTTTGTGTATCTTCATGTAACAACATAAACACCATGGTCACGGTGGTGATTTGATTCAGGTGTCCTTCATAAACTTAGCTGTTCAGACTCCTAGGTTCCCAGCTGATGGAGATTTGGGAATTAATGCTTCCTAGAGGCAGTGTATTGTTGGGGGTGGGCTTAAGGGTATTATAGCCAGCGTCCCCTTGCCAGTGTTTGGCACACTCTCTTGTTCCTATTGTCCACCTTATGTTGGGCCAGGGGATGATGTCCATCCTCTGCTCAAGCCATTGTTTTCCCCTGCCATCACAGAGCTTCCCCTCAAGTCTGTAAGTCAAAAAAAAACTTTTTCCCCAAAAAGCTGTTCTTGGTCAGGTTATTTCTGCCAGCAATGTGAACCTGACTGCAACACTAATGTTGGTACTGAGAGTGGGGTCATTTTCTGCCAGACACCTGACTGTGTGGCTTTGGCCTTTTGGAGCTGATTTTCAAGAGGAATGTGAACAAATTTAAAACCTCAGCCCAAGAGACACCTTGTAGCAGTGCTGTAAGTACAGCTTGATGGATTATTCTGGTCAGAGTTACAAGACCTGAATACAGTAAGAACTATGGACTATGAAGTTTGGCTTATGAGGGTGAAAAGGAGCTTTGCCTGGACTGGGCTCCAAGGAGTTTGTGAGAGAGGCTTGCTGTTACGCTTGTGTCCTGAGAACTTGTGCAGGGTTGCAGTGCGTAGAAACTGACTGGTGTGTCCAGAAGGATATGGCACAGAAATGAAATCTTTGGGCCCAAACTGCTGCCCATTCAGCTGCAGTTGAGAGATTATAACCTTTGAGCTTGGGCCAGCTGACTGCACTGGGGCAACAGGAAGAATGTAGACTCTAATGAAGGGGCCTGAGTGCTCAAGGAGTGTCCTGTTCTTCAAAATCTGCTTTATTCCCCCCTGGATCAACAAATTGGCACTCTACCTGGTATTGTGGAGTATAAGAAATGCAGGAAAGAGAAGGTCATTGAGTTGCAATGCAGTCTTGTGTTTTGAAATGGCCATGGGCAGTGTGAAGCAGGTTTGCTGGATGCCTGCATGGAAACCCGATGGAGATGTGAGGATGAACCATGGATTGCAGTGGAGACCCATTGGAGATGCCGGGACTACCAGATGGCTGCTAAGGAAAGCTGCCAGCCCCAGATGAAGTTTTCCAGAATAGCCTAGCTGGAGGGGTGAAATTGGAACTCTAGAGACTTGTTGCTGGTTAGAATTATTGGACTTGGAGACTTGTCACTGACTAGAGCTTGATGTTTGCCCTATTTAAATCTTGTATTGCTTGAATATTTCTTTTCTATACCCAATGCCATCTTTTGCAATGTGAATGTTTATTCTGTGCCATTATGATATTGGGGGGGATATTTTTTGTATTATGGCTCAGTTAAAAGATCTTGGATTATGGGGTTGTTTGAACATCATTAGGATTAATAAAAACTATGGGGACTTTTCAAGTTGGACTGAATGCATTTATTTTTTAAAAAATATATTTTATTCATTTATTTATTTGAGAGAGAGAAAAAGAGAGAAAGAGAGAGAGAATGGGCACACTAGGGCCTCCAGCCAGTGCAAATGAATTCCAGATGTATGCGCCCCTTGTGCATCTGGCTTATATGGGTCCTGGAGATTCGAACTGGGATCCTTTGGCTTTGCAGGTAAATGCCTTAACTGCTAAGCCATTTCTCCAGCCCTGCATTGTATTTTATATCATGTATGGATGTCAGTTTATGGGGGCCAGGGGCACAATGTTGGCCAGAGGGTGATGTCCACCCTCTGTTCATGCCATTGTTTCCCCCTGCCATCATGGAGCTTCCCCTGGAGTCTGTAAGCCAAAATAACCCCCCCTTTTTTTTTCCCCAAAAGCTGCTCTTGGTTGGGTGATATCTGCCAGCAATGCAAATTGACTGCAACTGCCACAGTCTGCACTGAGAATCTTTCCTTTTCAGAAGAGCCAACACATTACTCCAGGAAATGGTATGGGATTGGAGTTGCCAAGCCTGACTTCATGAGATGACAGGCCTTGATGACAGTAGGGTTCCTTGCCCATAGTAGATGGGTAATGTTGACCAAAAGCTCCCTCATTTGTGAAAAGAGTGATGACAAAAAAATGTCCTCGCTGGGATTCATGTGAAGAAGGAGTGAGTAATGTATGCACAGTTCCTGTCTGGTACAGGGCCTGGCTCACTGTGGTGGGCTGGTTCTCTGCTGTACAAGTTCTGGTTTTCTTGAAGTTCTCACCAAGTACTTGCTTGAAATTAGTCATTAAGAAAACATGGTAGAAAAGTGTTGCCACTTGATAGGACCTAAAGTATGGGGAAAGACTGAGCACAGAAAATTGCAAAGGACACCATCCTTTTAGAGGACGATTGTGACCAGAGTGTTGCTGTTGAAGTGACACAGTCTTGAACTAACTTCGCTGTCTTGTCAGTCTTGTCTGACGAAGAGGAGGTGAGAGGAGGACGGTCCTCCACTCCATAACTCACCTGAGCTTTGACTTAGCTCTCCACACTGATCAAATCACCTCCGTGATTAAAGAAAAGCCATTGTGCCTCGTAGTTAATAGATCCATTTCAGCTTAAGTATAAAATTAGCAAGAAATTCCAGTTGCTAAAATTATGATTGGAATCCCTTTCTAGATATACTTGCTTGGCCAGATGCTTGATGCTGAGAAATATTCTGACTTTAATGAGACTGGATGCATATGTTTTTATTATTATCATGTAAAAATTTTACTTAACCTGTTGTATTTCATCATTTTTATGAAGAAAAGAAAAGTTACTTTGAGCTTTCAGGATGAGAAGGAAGGAAAAGCTGTTACCCAATGGGAACTATTTCTTAATTAGCTGACTGTGAATAGTCAACTGTTTCCAAGGTGCAGTGTGGGGAAAAGTGAGCATCACTGAGGCCAATGTTCTGAGACACTGAGAACCCAAGAAGGACTCAGTGAGGGAACAAAAATACTATGGGACCCTGGCAGTGCCCTGTGAGGCATTTTTATGCTAGGGCACATGTGCTTAGTCCAAAGCATTTTCCTTAAACCTCTCATTCACTTTCTGAAAAACTGTTCTTAAATTCAATATAGTTCAAACAACTTGAAGGGTTTGAGAAGGATCACCAAGCCAAGGATAGACTTACAGGTTCATGCAAATAACAAGGCTGTATTTTTCTCTAAGTTTTTGTGACAAAGTAGATTCTATCAAATTCAGAAATTTAAAAAGAATATCTGGGGAGACCTAGTCACAGCATTAATAAGAGTTGGGTTTGAATTAATATTGATGTAGACATTTACTGATTTAATTTCTAGTCTATTTTATTTTTTCCCCAAATTTCTTGGTAGACTTTTACCATGAAAAAGTGCTAGAACAAACATCTCTTGATTTCTCCGTACAATATTACAATATTGTACAATATTATAAGTTAGTCTTTCTCTTCCTTCTAGAGAAAATGGACTTGAAAATCCTCAAAAATAAGACCTTGGAGAAAAAGAGTTTGCTGAGAAGAATGCCATTATCCTCTTGCAAATCACGTCCTTTCTCTGATTCTCGGTCCCACAGGGACAATAGTCTAGCATCATTTCCGTGTGTGACTGGTGCTTGGAAAAGCATTCCAGCATCAGCCCACAACAGTCCTGCTGCAGAGAAACCAGATGCCCAAAACATTAGGAAGCAAAATTCAGAACTCTACATTTTCTGGCTCCTGGTTATTTTAAGAATAGCAGCTGTAAATGCCATGTTTTCAAACATAGAATGAAAGAGGAAGAAACTTTTTAATAACTACTGGGGGCAGAGCAAGAAGAAACATATTTAGGAAAGATTAGTCTTAGATTTTCTGTTATCAAGGGCTAGTTTTTGCTTTTTAAAAGTAATTATGAGCTTTACTATATGAACATATCACATATTGACCATGTTCCCATTGGGTTATACTCATATTCCCTCTCCCCAAAGCCATTCCATTGGGAGCCTCCTCAATGGGGTTATTGCTATTCACTTTGAGGTCATGGACACCCCAGTTGGTCTTGGGGGGGCAGTGCCTTAGGATAGATACTCATTCCCACCTTGTGGCTCTTACAATCTTTCTGTCTTCTTTTCCACAGTGTTCGCTGAGCCTCTGCTAGTGTGTTAGGAGTCTCCTTTAGTATTGAGCTTTCTGCATCCTCTGAATTTCTGCTTTGATGTGTTTTGAGTTTCTTCAGTGTCTACCACCATCTCCCTGCAAGAGATTGTCAGGCTGGTCGTGAGAGCAGCACTCATGTTGAAATCACCAGTTCCTCTTTAGTGTCTCCTGGGCTCTGGCTGATACTAGGAAGTCTGCTACCTTTTTTAGTTGTATTGATGGACCTTGGTTCTCCCCAGTATTCACTGCCATCTGAAAAAAAAAAAAAAAAAAAAAAAAAGCAGAATCTCCAACCAAGAGTGAGAACAGTATAGATTAAAAGAGATAAGCAGCGTCACCTAAGACTTTGCCATGGGCGTGCCCTCTGAGCCAAAAGAATAGTGGGAGCTTCTCTTTAGAGTCTATGAGCTTCTATTGCAGTTAACTTCACATTGCTGGCACAAGCACCTGACCATAAGCAGCTTATGGGAGGAAATGTGTTTATTTTGGCTTACAGATTCTAGGGGAACCCCCATGATGGCAGGGGAAAACATGGCATGAGCAGACACTGGACATCATCTCCTGGCTATCATCAGGTAGATAACAGCAGCAGGAGAGTGGGCCAAACACTGGCAAGGGGAAGCTGGCTATAATACCAATAAGCCCACCTCCAACAACACACCTCTTGCAGGAGGCTCCAATTCCCAAATTGTCACCATCTGGGTATCAACACCTGAATCAAACCACTATACCTTCCTATCCATAGGCTTCTGACTTGGTTCTCAGTAACAGGTATGAATTCCCTCCCAGTAAGCAGGCCAATCAGAGAGCAATTGATTAGGCTATCCACATAGGCTGTGTGCCACTATTTAGCAAGTGTTATTAAATAAGAAACATGGTTGACATTTTTTCTTTAAAAATCCACTCAAACCCTACAATCTGGGCTCATCCCACTGAAAAGTCGATGGGATTGGATCTATGCAGAATACAGAAAACAGTTATTCCAAGTTCTCCTTTTCTCTGTTCAGCTCAAGAAATTTTGATATGAGGAATACTGAAATTAACATGGTATGTTCCTGACCTCTATACTGCTCCTGTTAACACTGATAGCTCAAGGCCAAGTTTTAAATCATTGTTTTAAAATTGAAGTATCTCAGGTGAATCAACAGTCCAACTCTTAGAGCCTTAATTTTAACTGCAGGTGAGTTCTTATACAACCCACCCCACTTCAGGTATCTTTGATCTGAAATTTCCTTCCACTCTTTGATGATGTTTCTAAAAGAGAAACCACCTTCAAGAAAACCATCATTAAAAACAAAAAATCAAACAAACAAAAAATAGGGCTGGAGGTTTAGTGGTTAAGGCACTTGCCTGCAAAGCTTAAGGACCCAGGTTTGATTCCCCAGGACCCATGTAAGCCAGATGCACAAGGTGGGGCATGTGTCTGTAGTTCATTTGCAGTGGCTAGAGGCCCTGGCATGCACACACACTCTCTCTCTCAAAATATAATAAATAAAATAAACAATTGGCCTGGAGAGATGGCCTAGTGGTTACAGTGCTTGCCTGCAAAGCCAAAGGACCCAGGTTCAATTCCCCAGGGCCCACATAAGCCAGATACACAAGGTGGTGCATGCGTCTGGAGTTTATTTTCAGTACCTAGAGGCCCTGGCATGACCATTCTCTCTCTTTAGCTGCCTCTTTCTCTCTGTCTCTCAATAAATAAATAAAAATAAATTATTTTAAAAATTATTATAAAGGCTCTAATATTTATTTGGGAAACACAAAGATTAAAATTTAAATTACCATTACCCAATTGCAAAAAAATTAAAACTTCTCTAGGGTTTGTGTACTTATATGTTTGTGCCACCATTCAGATATAAACATCATCTGCCAGCTGGGGTCATACTAAACATGAAATTTTTAAAAAATCATTCATTATTTAGTTGTGTATGTATTGGTATGTGTATTGCACATGTGTGTGGAAGGTCAGAGGACAACTTCAAGGTGTCTATGCTATACCTTCTGTGAGAGAGTGAGTCCCTTGCTCCTAGTACACAATAACTGCCAGACCTGCAAAGGAATGTCAGACTAGCTGGAGCTTTGGCATCTCCTGGCTCTGACTAAGCTCCACCTCCCATGGTCATGGGTGGGCTGGGATCACAGATGCATGTGCCACTTTGCACTTTGCATCTGGCTTTACATGGGGGTTGGGGAATTGAGCCAGGCCAGTAACCACCTTTAGCCACTGGGCCACCTCTCCAACTCCAGAATTGTGAAATAAGAAAATATTAAATCTCTGTCAAAATATGATCTTAACGTCTGCACAACACTTTCTTGTTTTAGCAATTATACTAAAGTACATGTATGCTAGTATTTACTCATTTTAAACTCACTTATCATTGTCTTGTCTTTACTGTTAATAAATGTGAGCATCTTGTATTCATTCTGATTCACAAGCAAAGTGCTAAAGTAAGTCCTTGTGTTGTCTTTGACCATTGGGTAACACAGGAATTTGTCTGAGAAGGCTAAGGATCAGAAACTTAATTGGGAAAGAGCTGAAATGGGGAGCAAAAATAATAATTTTGAGAGTCTGGACACGGGGGATGAAGCATACTAAATGGTGTGCTTCACTCTCCTTAACTGTGTCCTACATATGACATCTAGCTAGAAATGAACATCAAATATCTATCTATCACAGCCGGGTGTGGTGGCACACATCTTTAGACGTAGTACTCGGGAGGCAGAGGTAGGAGGATCGCTGAGAGTTCAAGGCCACCCTGAGACTACATAGTGAATTCCAGGTCAACCTGAGCTAGAGCGAGACCCTACTTCGAAAAAACCAAATAAATAAACTTAAAAAAATCTATTCAGAAAAAGAATAAAAATAAGTCTTGTGGGAGGAAGAATGAGGAAGGGTGAGAGGGTTTAATGAAAATTCACTACACCCATGTACAGAAATATCCTTACATGCTAATAAACAATGTTATCATTGCTCTCACTAAAGCAATGAGTTGGGAGAAAGAATGTGGAATGATATTTAGGGTGTGCAGGGGAACACTTAGGTATCTGCACACCCTTGTATGCTATGTAGAAATACATGCACCTGGGCCAGGTCCCACGTTTAGCCAGATGCAAAGTGACGCAAGGGCGCAATGCCGCACTTGCCCACATGGGGGCGCACACATCTGGATTTCGTTCCAGCAGCTGAGAGACTGCTGGCGCGCCCATCTCTATCTGTCTCCCTCTCCTTCTCTATCTCTCTCTCTCCATATCTATTTAAAAAAAAAAAAAAGAAACACATACACCTAAGAATGTCACCGAGCCCTGCACCGTCCGCTGCTCGAGTTTCCCCAGCCTGCTGAGCCTCGGCCGCGCATCGGCTTGAACTGCAAATCCTCAAAGCAGTGGTCATGCCAAGGCGCCATTGTTCTCAAACTTCGCTGCCATCAGATCCCCATAGCGGAGCCGTTTCTCGTAAGTGTGTTTATTTCGGCTTCGGCTTTGGAATCTGTAGGTTCGGGGCTGTTGGGCACCCGAGGGTCAGGAGGAGGCTCCAGGAGGGCGTCGTCGCGGAGGGCCTGTCTAGCTTGTCCAGCCCGCAGCCTCCCCGCGGTCCCGGGGATCGCCGGCAGGGGGCGCCGGCCGCGCATCCTCCCGCAGCGCGGTGCTCATCGCTCAGGTGTGGCTGGCTGGAAGCAGCGCGAGGCCCCCGCGCAGCCGGCGGCGGGGGGCTCGGAGCCTTGACCCACCGCGACTCCGCCTCGAAAGACGGGGTTTTGTGCTCCCTTGTAAAAGCCTTCTCCGCCCCACACCGCTCCGAGGCGCAAATGAGCTAGGGGTGGGAGGGGCGGCGGGCGAAGCGGAGAAAAGAGTTGCTGGCCGGCTGAATACCTTCTTTAAATTACTGCTGACACCTCGGTTCCAGGCCCCTAAAATCTCAATCAACAATCCATTAGAACTCAACAGGAGTAAAACTAAATCCTCGTTTAAGTGTATTTATCCGATCTCCTTTCTCTCTTTCAAATGCTAAATCCATTTCAGCATATGCCCCCTTCTTTCTCTCGCCATTCTCTCAAGACTGGCAGCCCATACCACTCTTGTAAATATGAAAGATGCTAATCATATGACATATCACGTCTCCGTCGGAGCTGGAATAAAGCCTTCAGATTTGGGATCATTGCCTCCAGACAACAGCTTCATCAGCCGGAAAGTTGGTTTTTTTTTCTCCTTTCCTTCAACTCTCAATCCCTTCTTTGTCTGGAGGAAAATGCAGCCGACTCGAGCCACCCAGGCCATATGGTTCACTCTGTATTTTCTTAGTTGAATTCTGAATTGTTTCTGTGACTTGCGAAGTTTTTTTGGACGTGCATATAAAGACATAGAAGAGCTACTTGTGCAGGGAGCGTTCCCGGGCGCGCCTCGGGCCTGGGCCTGGGCCTGGGCCTGCAGTCCCGTGTCAGTGCGGTCACCCAGCACAGTGCAGGCCGCGCTGGAGAAATGCTTGGGGAGGACGGAGTGGAAGGAATGATTTCATTCAGCTGTAAGAGAGACCCTGGGCGGGGGGTGGGTTCTAAGGTACCTCTTTGGGTCGCTGAACATAAACTGCATCCTTGTCCTCCCCTGACTATTCTGTTGGATTACACTTTGGGTTTGTCTACCATAGCCTTCACCGGTTTTTTGTTGTTGTTTTGTTTTTTGTTTTGTTTTTTTGTAGTTCCAGGGGTGGCCTTGAACTCACAGACTCTCCTATTTCCGCCTCCGGAGTTCTGGCATTATAGGGGTGAGCCACCACGTCCTGCACCTTCACCTGTTTGTAGCCATTCTTTATCTTTAGGCTACTTATTTGAATGTAAACCCTATGCATGTAAGAAATGGTATCTGTGTTGTGCACAGTCGTGTTCCCCAAAGTTGGCACAGTACCTGGCCGGTATTGGATGTTCTTAAGTATATTTTGATGTAAGAAGGGAGGGATAAATCAGTTAATAAATTAAAAGAACAAACTAATATCTTATTCCTCAACATCATAGATGAAGAAATCTTTTCTTGTAACGATTCAAACTTATTTACCCTAGCCTCACTACTTAATTTCTTTTTTAAAATTTATTTGAGAGAGAGAGAGAGAGAGAGAATTGGCATGCCAGGGCCTCTGGCCACTGCAAACGAACTCCAGAACCATGCGCCCCCTTGTGCATCTGGCTTACATGGGTCCTGGAGAGTCGAATCAGGATCCTTTGGCCTTGTAGGCAAATGCCTTAACGGCTAAGCCATCTCTCCAGCCCTCACTAATTTCTGCCATCAAGAAGAACCAGTGTTGAGAGGTTCTGTTCGATTTCTGGTTTGGTTTTCCTTAGAGGAGAATGGGGTGGGGGAAGGGAATCAGCTTTTAAGATCTTCATCCATTTCTCTGAATAAGTTTTGTGTTTTCCAGGTTGGGGACAGTCCCAGAGAGGAGGCAGCAGGCAGCCAAATTTCCTTTCTCTCTGTCTAACTCCTAACACAAACCGCAAAGGGCCCTTTCACCAAATCATTAAATTCTACAGAGGTGGTCAAGCTCGTCCTGCTTTTCATGAAACGAAGAAAGAAAAGGGTCCTTGAAGTTTAGGAGATGCCCAAGGAAAACTCCTTGAATGACATCAAAAGAACGAGTTTCCATAGCTGTTGAAGCTCGAGGGCAGTGTATCACACAAAGGGGGATCGAGGCACCCGGACGGGCCCACCGCTCTGTCCCAGGACAATTGGGTCACTGAAATAGGGAATTAATTACCATTGGAGAGTGGGCAGCCCATTCACCACTGGCTGAGTTTTATTAAACGCCAATATAAATAACAAAACAACTCTTGTGGCTTCACTATCCCTACACGCCAAAGGAAGGATTATGCTGGGGATTAACATCTTAAAGTCTATGAGACTTTCTGACTCAAGGCTCGGAGCTGGTAATCGCGTTTGTCTCCTGGCTCAGCGATTAGTGCTCTTTCTTGCACTTTCGCCCGGACAGCCAATGTCCCTTTTTGCAGGCACAGAGGTTTGGGGAGGAGATTCTCCCCGTGAAGAGCCCCAACCCCACACACGGGCTGTTCTTTTCCCCTCACCTGAGGAAAACCATCAGGAAGCAGCCGGGCTGACAAAGTCTCCTCCAGTGATTTCCTCCCTGCGTGGGAAAGAAAAGGGGCGCTTAGATAGAGGTTGGCAACAGGGTTGAAGAGTGTTTCCGGCTCTGCCTTCCCCCAGAGCTGGCCAGAAGGAAGGGCGTGCAGGACCCCAGCAGGGTCCTCTCCGCACTCACCCTGCAGATCCTGCTGCCAGCCAGCCGCCCTGGGGTCGCTAAGCCCGAACACCAGCACGTTTGGCCTTGAGGACAAGACGACATGCGTGCAGCTCAAGGCCTGGGAGACGGTCTTTGTCCCCAGCCTGCCCTAGCTGATGTCTTTGGGATTAGGAGTACCCCCAAGGGACAGGGGTTGGCGTAGGCACGCAGGCGGCTTCGCATCCACCTGGTAGGGACCTCTCAAGGACTCTTGGGAAGCCGAATCCTCCCTCAACCCGACCCAGATGGGGAATGAGGGTGAGACCCAAGGTATCAAGCAAGAAGGTGACTCGGGATCAGAACGGAAGCACGTGTGAGTTGACCTGATTTCCAGTGGCTCCTTGGTTCCAGAGAAAGGGACTGCCCCCAAGGTGGAACTCCCTCCAACCCCCACCACCAATAACGGACCCTAACATTGCGAAAGCCCTCCACGGAGAAATGATTGTTACCACCCCATCGTCCCCAGATCTGAGAAATAAATGTTCGGCCCATAGCGAAGGTCCAGAAACTTGTCTGTGGTCGTGAAAGCTGTTTAGTATTTGCTAACTTTCTCACTATCTTTCCGCCTTTCTGACATCTCATCCGGAAGATGAGAATTTAGGCTTCCCAGCTAGCCTTACAGGTCTGTCAGGCAGCCAGCCATGTCTTTTGCCGAGGGTACACATGTGACCTCCGTGTGTCCTCGCAGGACAGCCTCACCTTTGCGCTCCTTCACGCCCAGCATATTCACCTGTAGTCTGGCGCCGGGGACCATTTGTCTTTCGCCACCACTTGTGAGGTCGAAGTGTGGATGGGATGTTGCCTGTGGCCCCCGCAGACACACCTACCCTAAACTTTTAGGGCTTTTGGGTCGCCGCAAAGTTCAAGCTTCTTAGAAGGGACAAAGACTTTCTAAAGATCCCCTCCTCTCCACCCCTCCCCCATCTCGGTTTTTCTGTCACTGGCCGCACTCAGCTCCTTTCTTTCTAAGGCTTGGGGATGAGTTTAAATCACTGGGCTCGCATTTCTTGATAACCGCCTGCTTTGAGCCTTTGTTCTCTTAAAGTAGGATTGCACACTGAAAGAAGGGCTGAAGATGAACAGTTTGACCCTTCAGGACAGTTCACGCAATGGACAGGCGGGGCCCTCGGTCACCATCCTCGCCATACTATTCACCCGTTCTCCTCCCCCCTCCACATAACATTTCAGCCTCGTTTCATCTGGACAATCTTTTTAGACCACACAAGTACCTCTTGAATTTATTTAAGGCAAAAGAGTGCTAGAAAAGTCTACCTAAGAAAATTTGGGGTAGGTCACGACTTCGAAAAACTGAGTGTAAAAAAGAAATTGCTTTTCAAAATTTTATTTTCCCAGAAAAACCGAGCAAAACGCTAAACAAACAGAATTCTGCTATCTAGGCAACAGTTGGTCTCTAGATTGAACAAGAACAGTTAGCTTGTCTTTTTCCCTCCTCCTCTGCCTCCTCCTTCTTTTCTTATTTTTCTTTTAAAAATATTTTATTTCTTTGAGAGGGAAACAGAGAGAAAAAGATGGACAGAAAGAGTGAGTATGGGCATGCCAGGGCCTCTGGCCACTGCAACTGTACTCCAGATACATGCACTACACTGTGCCTCTGACTTCACACGGGTACTAGTAAATCTGGGTCATTAAGCATTACAGGCAAATGCCTTAATCACTGAGCCATCTCTCCAACCCTTCTTCGTTTTCCAGGTAGGGTCTCACCCTGGCCCAGGCTAACATGAAACTCACTCTGTAGTAGGCTGGCCTCAAACTCACAGCGATCCTCCTACCTCAGCCTCCCAAGTGTTGGATGAAAAGCGTGGTCCACCATGCCTGGTTTTCTTTTCCTTTTTTTTTTTTTAAAAAAATTTATTTATTTATTTATTTATTTATTTATTTATTTATTTGGAGTTGGGGAATGGGAGCACCAGGGCATTTTGCCACTGCAACCAAACTCCAGACAAATATTCCACTTTGTGCATTTGGCTTTACATGAGTACTAGGGAATTGAACCCCAGGCCATCAGACTTTGCAAGCAAGTGCCTTCAAATGCTGAGCCATCTCTTCAGCCCGTCTTTTCTTTTTTTGAATGATATTTTGAATGATGGAGCTATTTCCAGAAGTGTTCTGGTTTCATGGCTAAGACAGCTCTTGAGAACTATAGTACAAACACGTGAATTTTTTTAGTTCCAAAATGATGTGAGTTTTACACCTGTACTTTGCACAATAATGAAATGCACTCTACTACATAAACCAAAGAATAGTTTCTCACTAAAAAAAAATGAAATTGCATGAACTCACAATAACTTGATATTTAAGTGAGATTTTGGTTATATAAACATTTGTGTATATACACAAGTCTAAATTTCTTGACAGTCTTAGAATATTTCTTTTACCATTTGAAAGAAACTTCCAGGATAGGACACGTGCAGCTAATCTTAATACTATTTTATTATTCCTAAGCATAAGCACAGATAAACTTTTATATACACCCTTAACTTCTCCCCAGAAGGTGTGGAGTTTGCCAGAGGAAAGCATGTGCCCTTTCAGTGAATCATAAAAATCATAAAATCCTAGTGGACTATGAATACTAGGGAGCCAGTCACTGCAAGACGGTAAACAATCAATGAAAGAAATCCATTGTGCGTTTCACTAGCACTCAGCGTTCAGCCCAGCTTGGTGCCATGGCTTTTGGGGGTTATGCATAAAGCTTCTACGACTGTGTTTTTTTTCCCCACATACACTTTGTCATCAAACCACTCTGCGCTTTCTAACCTGAAAGTTTAAAGTAACCTGTGCAAAAGAGACATGTCTCTACAGATACTAAACTAACCCTCCTTCCTTTTCTACTGCATTAGTTTAGTGGCTCGTCTTTCTTTCCATGCAGGCAGCTCCTGTGGAGACAGGGAGCCATCCAAGCACGGACACACCATGGCTCCTCTCATCATTTCAGTATTTGTTTTTAGCTGTCTTTGATCATCTCATCAGATCCTAGGGTTCTCATTCTTTTATCCCATTCAAACTTATGAACAAACAGAATCTCTCCACCCACTCGCACATGTTCGTCCAATCTCCAATCGTGCTAGCCAAGTGCACAGCCTTATTGGTTTTTGTTTTAGGAGGAATTTGCAGAATGTTTACTTATTTGCTATCAGGGACCACTGTCTACTATATGAGGCTCATGTGCGTACCTGCAACCACAATACACACTCCTGAAATCTTTCACTACTGACCAAACTTGATCAACCTTCCTCATGGAGTTTTGGTTCTCTAAGTTCCCGAGACCTGATGGACAGAGACCGAGAGAGGCAGATACTGTGAGTGGAGGAACCTGAGTGTGCCTTTCCTATCCTTTTCATTTGGGCACCTGCTGCACATGAAATCAGAACTATTTTGGAAGGAATCAGGAGAAACTGGGGAAATGATACTTTTTTAAGCTTGGGAAATGTGCTTTAAAGGGGGAGGAGATGAAACAAATATCAAAAAGCAAATGTGAAAATCATGACAATTTTCCAGTGATTTGAAGACAGAAGCCTGAAGGTTGGGGAAATGCAAAGAGCAAAAGTTTCCCAGGATCCTTTCATTTTCTTCACGGAACTCATTCCGATCATTCTCACTCCCGCCCCATAGAAAGCCTTAAGTGAATGAAAACCGAACCAAAACATCAATCCACGTTTCCACCACTTTTTTTTCTGAAGTACATCTTATTTTCAATTTCTACAACCAAGAAAGCAGACACCTGCAGACAACATTCTCGGCCTCTCTTGGTGTCTCAGTACGCCACCATTTCTCTCTTCAAGTCCCCGTGTAAAAGGGATCTCAAGGGATGGAGTCCAGAAGCATTTTGCCACCGAGTCCAGCTAATATTGGGCCCCGCACACACTGCAGGGTTCAGTACACACTCAGGTTCAGGTTCTGCATCTAAGAAAAGCCGGATGACAAGAGGATGGGCGTGGGGGAGGCAGTGGTGGTGGTGGGCTACTGAGCAATTCAGAACAAGTTTCCTTCGAAAGTCCCGTAGTGCTTCAGCTCTTTTTTTTTTTTTCTCTCTCTCATTGAAAAGCCGAAGCACTGGGAGGACGGGCCCCTTGTCCCTACAACGCCCCCCGGCGCGGAGCAGAGGTCATCGAAGTGTCAGCGTGGCCCAGTCGCTCTTCGCAGCAGCAGCAGCAGCTCGGCTGTGCCTCCCGCCGGCTCATTGCCACCCACACAAGACAAGACGCCTCCCTACAGCCTCCACCCACAACTTGTTCGTACCCACCCCCCGCACACCGGGAAAACAGACCTATGACAGTTTGGTGTGTGGAACTCAGGTAAAAGGTCCCTTTCAATTCTAACGCGCGAATACATCTATTCTCGCCTCCTCCAAAGCCAGTCCATCCAGGCTTTTTCACCCGACCTCCCCTTCCAGAAGAATCCGGAGATGCCCCCCCCCCACCCAAGCCAATCCTTTCCTCCTCCCACGCAAGTCTCCCTGGAAATCAAACACACCGCTCACAAAGTGCCCGCTGCTTGCCACCACTACCACTTCCCTCTCCTGACCCAAAGGAGTGCTGTTTAAAAGTCGTCTACTATTTGACTCAGGCCCTAAGAGGCTTTGCCAAGAGATGGCCGGCAGTGCCACAGGACTGCTTTCCCGGGGACTCTGACCCCCATTAACTAATTCCTAGACTCGCATAGCCCGGCATCGAGGAAGCCTGGTGGGATGCGTGCGCGCGCGTCGGGGCGGAGGGGGTTGGGTGGGTGGGAGCCGCTGTCGCCTTGAGGACCCGGGAGGGAGCGGTAGCCCGGGTCCCCCCACCCCCCAAGGGCCCCCAGCAGTCGGGCCCCTAATGAGCTGCTGAAAGGGAGCGGGCTCCGGTGCGCGTGGCTCGCAGGCCTCCCGGAGTCCTGGGCGCCCTGATTGGCCAGCTGCGCCTCGCGACCTCCTTTCATTAATAAATTAGCGGCACGCTCCAGCCGAGCGCGAGCCACCAATCACAATAGACAGTGGCGGCGACAACAGCCGCAGCTTGAGCCACCGCTGCCCGCGCGGCTTCGGTAGCTCGGGCCCGCAGCCTGGAGGGCCAACTGGAGCTTTAAAACCATTTTATGCTGATTAGATAAAGGGAGAGAGGGGCGGGGTGATGGAGGAGGAGGAGGATGGATGGATGGATGGCAGGGCCAGAGGAGGGGGAGAGGGGCTAAAGAAAGGGAAAGAAATGAATGATGATAATACGATGAAAAGAATAAGCCGGGGAGGGGAAAGCGGGGGTAGAAGAGGGGCCTGGGCAGAGGGGAGGAGGAGGAGACGGCGGGTGGGGGGCGGGTAGGCGAGGTGGGGGCCCAAGGGCAGATCTGATTGTTTTCTTGGTGGTATATAAGGGGTTTTAAGGAGGGTCGTGTGCCAGACACGCAGCCACTGAACCACAAGCAGCTTCGCTTTAACTGGAGTGCCTGGAGGTCGCGTGCCAGGAGCCGCACGGCCCGGGACTGACTGACAGACAGACACGCACCATCACCACAACACACGAGACCCCGGGCGGGCTGCCGCGGTCGCCGGGGTTCTTGGCAAACTCGCCCATCACCGAGGTCCCCTGCAGAGGCGCGCTGCTTTCCATCGGAGCGAGGAGATCGCTGGCACACGCCAGAGTCCCGGGGACGCTTCGGCACGCTTGGAGTGGAGGAGGTGAGTGTCCACGCCGCGCCTCCCCGCCCTGCAGGCTGTTATCCCGCCAGACCCGCGTGGCGTCTCGGTGGCCCCGGCGACCGTCGCCTCTGGCAGCAGGAACCGGGTGGTCAGGGCAGCCCCCAGAGGGCGGGAAGGGCTGGCTCAGGTGCGGTTCTCTGTCTTCCTCGCCGCCCGTTCCGGGTGCGCGCGGGGGATCTCGAGGAAATCTCATTGGCCCCTCTCTTCTTCCCTACGTCCCCACCGTAGGATGTTCGTCAAGTCCGAGACCTTGGAGTTGAAGGAGGAAGAGGACGTGCTGGTGTTGCTAGGCTCGGCCTCGCCTGCCTCGGCGGCGCTGACCCCGCTGTCCTCCAGCGCGGACGAGGACGACGAGGAGGAGCCGGGCGCGGCGCGGGCGCAGCTCGGGGCAGATGCGGGGCCGGGCGCGCGGGGCTGCTCGGCGCCGGGAGCCGCGGCTTGCAGGCCCGCGCGGCTGCTGGGCCTGGTCCACGAGTGTAAGCGGCGCCCCTCGCGGGCCCGGGCCGTGTCCCGCGGCGCGAAAACAGCCGAGACGGTGCAGCGCATCAAGAAGACGCGCAGGCTGAAGGCCAATAACCGCGAGCGCAACCGCATGCACAACCTCAACGCGGCGCTGGACGCGCTGCGCGAGGTGCTGCCCACCTTCCCTGAGGACGCCAAGCTCACCAAGATCGAGACCCTGCGCTTCGCTCACAACTACATCTGGGCTCTCACCGAGACCCTGCGCCTGGCGGATCACTGCGGGGCCGGCGCTGGTCTCTCGGGGGCGCTCTTCTCCGAGGCGGTGCTGCTGAGCCCCGGAGCCGGCGCCGGCGCGCAGGGCGGTAGCGCAGACAGTCCGTCGCCCTCCTCGTCCTGGAGCTGCACCGACAGCCCCTCGTCGTCGTCCTCCTCCACCTCCACCTCCCCCTACAGCTGCACTTTATCTCCCGCCAGCCCCGCGGGCTCGGACCTGGACTACTGGCAGCCCCCGCATGCCGACAAGCACCGCTACGCGCCTCACCTGCCCCTAGCCAGAGACTGTATCTAGGGCCACCACTTCGGCTCCCCTCACAGGTTCTCTTTCCCAGCCCTCCTCCCACCCTCCCACCCCCACGCCACAAAGCCGATGTAGCCAAGCGATTCCTCCGTGGGTGGTGTACAGCATTTCTTGGCTAAAAGGGTTCACGCCTTTCAGACCAGATCTGATTTCTGGAAGGTGCGAGGGAACTTATGCTTATAGCGGTGGCGTGGCATGGCGGTGGTGCTGGGCGCCTGGTGGCCCTCGAGACGCCGGGAAAAGACGAGGGTGGCATGTCTAACGAGTTAGCAGAGCTGGCTTGACGCTCCCCTCCTCTGCCTGAAGCTCCCAGGAGGGACTCGGTGCAGTGCGTGTGAATCTTCCAGAGGGATGCAACTGGTTCTTGTGATCTCTTCACCCTGGCTTCTACATAGAGATGTTAATGTCGAGTCGAAAGAAATGTATCTTAGCATCTGAATGATTTCCGTCCCCCCTCCCGGTAATAATGTTATCCGCAGATTTGCAATGGCTGGCATCTGCTTTATTCCCATTACTGTCTGCAGGCTGTGGGAATTTCACCTGTCAGAGCAAACTTTCCCTTTCTCATGTGCACTTTGTCCTTCTCCCCAGATTCGTCACAATGCCCATTGTCCCGTCCTTCTCTTCCCTTTTGCTTCCCTATTTTGCCATCTGTCTCTTATGATTTATAAGGGGAAACCTTGTTTTGTTAGAGGGCCAGGTTAGAAGTCATTGTATAATTTGTAGGCTTTGTAATGATTGAATGCAAGCGTGGAAATTTAGGCTGAACTCTCTATCAAAAGGAAAAACGCGGAGGAAAAGGGAAAAATCAGGAGGGAGGATTGCTTCATGCATTATTTATCTCGACCTTTTAGGGGAGGAGGAACTCCCCTATCCTTTCAGGAGATTAAAAATAAATCAACAGTTTGAAAACCTAAGCAGACACGGAACATTATCAGGATCAGCCACACACGTGTTCCCTTCTATTTATTATAAAGAAAATGTTCATGGGGAAAAGTATGTATTTTTTGTATATTCTACAGAGTTTATTCTAGTATGTATTTACATCTTGAAGAACAAGAAAATTGTTTTGTGATTAAACTATAAATAAAGTATCTAATTTTCATAAATTTTGTGTGCTGTATTCTATTTCTTGTTTATGTTGTTTTTATGATTAAAAACTTTTTATTGACAACCTTCATACATATTCACAATGTACCCTGATCATAATCCCCTCCACCACCCTCTTTTGTCCCTCCTCCCAGCCCCGCTTCACTGAACCCTTTCTTTTCAAGTAGCCCTTCTGCTATTTTGATGTCATTATTTTTGGCTCTCATATTTCATGTGGTTTTTAGATACAGAATGGGTTGTGTTTCTGTGACATGCTCCCTGTGTCCAACTAAATATGGCACTTGTAGAATTTCAAAATATGGTACTCGTAGAATTTCACTAAGAAATTACAAAAACCTGGATCATAGTTGAAGTACCAATACTGGAATAAATATTGCTGTTAGTGCAAACTAAAACCTTACTTTTAAGAAGTCAATTTTGTGGCTGGAGAGATGGCTTAAGCAGTTAAGGCTCTTGCCTATGAAGTCTAAGGACTCAGGTTCGATGCCCTAGAATCCATGTAAGCCAGATCACATGGTGGTGCATGCATTTGGAGTTCCTTTGCAGTGGCTGGAGACCCTGGTGTGCCCATTCTCTATCTGCCTCCCTCCCTCCCTCCCTCCCACCCTCCCTTCCTGCCTCCCTCTTTCTCTCTAAGTAAATATTTTTTTTTTTAAAAAAAGAAGTCAGTTTCTGAGCTGTGGATATGGTTCATTGGTAGAACACTTGCTTAGCATGCTAGAGGCCCTGGGTCCCATCTATCACCAATATTAGGGTACATATAAATTTATTTGTTAACAAACAGGATGAACAAGAAGGGAGGACAATTTAAATGGTAGTTATAATTAAGACATGATAGGCTGCAGAGTTCAGAAAATCTTGATTTTTTTCTAAAATCCATAGATCAAATAAAATCAATCTAATAAAAGGTCGACTTTTCTTGGTAGAGCATGTTCAATTTATTTCTTTGGCTTCAGTTTTCATCTCTGTATCTGTAAACCAAAAAGATTGGATTGTGACTCCCAAGGGCTCTTCTTTATGGCTCTGATTCTGCTATTGATACATTTGTTATTGGTGGCTAATTTTGGATTCGGCAATTTCATAAGCTAGTCAGTTTGCAAAAGCAAATACACAAGAAGGGAAAATATTTAGAATAAGCTCAAATTAAAATGAAAGTAATATCACTGTTTTAATTTTTTTCTTTTTTAAAAAGTATTTTTATTATTATTTATTTGAGAGAGAGAGAGAATATGGGTGTGCCAGGGCCTCCAGCCACTGCAAATGAACTCCAGATGCATGCGCCCCCTTGTGCATCTGGCTAACGTGGGTCCTGGGGAATTGAACCTGGGTCCTTTGGCTTGGCAAGCAAACGCCTTAACCACTAAGCCATCCCCTCCAGCCCTGTTTTAAAATTTTAAGGTAATTTCAGAATAAAATAGTCACAAAATAAAACTTCAGAGGGAGCAAAAATGATAAAACAACTCAATCTCTAATGTAGACATGGATGACCTTTGATTGACCATGGTTCAAAAATGGCCAAGTTTGGGTTGAGCACATCCTAGATAGATTTAAGCCAGTGAGGAAGGTATCCATGAAAACACAAGCTAAAGGAAAATCACGTCAGGGCTGGAGATATGGCTTAGCAATAAAGGCGCTTGTCTGCAAAGCCAAAGGACCCAGGTTTGTTTCCCCATATAATCCAGATGCACAAGGTAGTGCATGCATCTGGAGTTTGGTTGTAGTGAATGGAGGCCCTGATATGCCCATTCTCTGTATCTGCCTCTCTTTCTCTCAAGAAATTAAATAAAAAATATTTAAAAAAAAATTTAAAATCACATTAATAATAAAAGGTAGTTGCTCAAGGTACTTCTTCCACATAAATGCTATACCTGTTTTGGCTTAAAGATTAATCTTCCATTCCTTTGCATAAAGAAATGATAGCTTGTCCTGAAATGTCTATCTGAAACTCTCTATAGAAATAAAAATCACCGTATTTAATATTTTAATAACTACATTTTCATCAAAGGAAGAACCAATGCAAAGTTATTATAAAATATTTTTATATATTTATTTGCACGAGAGTGGATGGGTGCATATCAGAGCCTCTTGTTACTGCATATGAACAGCAGATGCATGTGCCACTTTTTGCATCTGGCTTTCCATAAGTCCTGGGGAATTGAGCCTTGGCTAGCAGGCTTTGCAATAATCACCTTTAACCACTGAGACAGCCCCCAACTGGAAGATTTGGCTTAACCTTCTTCCTGGACAGAAGATGAACCTGTTGGAAGACCCCTGTCTCTTTTGTGAGATGCTGGAGATTCAATCTCTGTGATAATCTGAGAAGAAAGTGATTTTTTAAAAAATTATTTTCAACCAGAGAGAGATGGGGGGGATATATATAGAGAGAGGCAGAAGACAGAGAGAATGGGCACACCAGGGCCTCCAGACACTGCAAAAGAACTCCAGATGCGTGTGTCACTTCCTGCATCTGGCTTTCTGTGGGTCCTGGGGAATCGAACTTAGATCATTCGCCTCTGAAGGCAAGTACCCTAACCACTGAGCAATCTCTCCAGCCCAGACAGTGATTATTTTCTTATTCATACTGGTGTTTTTAGTATTTACAAAGCTAGGCCAGCAAGCAGGGTAAGGATACTATGAGAGCTTGAAGGCAAACCATGCTTACTCTGTCTATTCTTAAAGTCATTTAGGGTGCTTGTTTTGGAAACGCTGAAGAAACCGGCCAGTGTCTCATGTATTGGAGACTTACCTGGTTGGTGAGATGAGCACATGGGCAGGTGATACTAATGTCTTAAATGGAATGGCAGGGATGAATGATGGCCTAATAGTGACAGCTCTGAGTAAGGGCCAAGCAGCTCAAGCCCAGGCATCTAGCAGTGCCTCTACAGTTTCTGCAGGCCTATGGACTTGTCCACTTCCTACAAGTAAAAGCCAGCAGGTCTTCCTGCACATCAGTAGCATGTTCGCCTGCCATTAACATCTAACAACACCATCTAACAACACCTTGATTTATACTAATCGGTGCGATTATTTTTTTTAAAGCATCTAATTATCTTTGACAGTTAAGAATTCTGCTGTTACTGGCTCACTTAGCCCTGGGAATTCTCCCCAACCCACTGCCACCTCAGGTGGTGGAGTACTGTCAGATCCTGGTAGGGTTGAATTCATCGACAGGGTCGAAGCCCCACGTCTGCAGCAGAGAACAAGGCCTCTTTTCTATTTCATCCATTTCCACCCCCTCATTGCGAGCAAGTTGTGATGAGCTGGGTCTGTCCATGCATTTGTGTCTCGAGCGCCTCTCTAATGAGAGAGGCATTTCAAATAGCTCTGTGGAGATAGTCTGGGGACAGTTCCACACGCCCATGACGCTGCTACATCTTTCCAAAGTCAGTGGATGTGCTGCAGCGCTGCGAAGGTTCGTCCCCCAGAGTCTAGCTTCCACTGTGGGTTTTATTTAATTTTATTATTTAATTTTATTTTATTTTATTTATTTGTTTTTTTTGAAGTAGCGTTTCACACTAGCCCAGGCTGACCTGGAACTCACTATGTAGTCTCAGGGTGGCCTCGAACTCACGGCGATCCTCCTACCTCTGCCTCCCGAGTGCTGGGATTAAAGGCGTGCGCCACCACGCCCGGCTCATTGTGGGTTTTATTTATTTGTTCTAAAACGCCCAGGCCTTTTTACAGCTCAGTTTTCTTTCGTAGGATTTCAGATACAACCATCTGTGAGGCCGAAAAGGAGAGAGGGAAAGTAAAGGGGGTTCTGAGAGTAGGACCAGGCCCAGTGAAGAGGGGTGGCGGGGGCTCCTGGGCGACAGTGGACGCACCCCGGGCAACGGCCAGGAAATGGGCACTGCCAGGGCGGCTGACGGCCTTGGCCGCGAGGGCGTAGTTGGCTGTCCAGCCCGGCCCAAGACCTACAGGTCCACCCCTGGCCGGGTCGAAGGCCTGCGGCAAGGGCTGGAGGGAGGGCTGGCGAGGCTGCGAGCTAGGGCGCCCTTCGGCCGGGAGGGCCCCCTGGGCAACGCACAGCCCTGGGCTCAGACACCTGGAACCGGTGCAGAGCGCCTTCTCAGGCCGGTGCAGGGCCTGCCCCACCCCCATCCCCTCGGGCTCCCAGGCCAGCTTTGAATGTATTAATTAAATAAAGCGGGCAGTCCTTGAATCACGCGGGTGCAGGGAGCTCCCGGCCTCAGAATCTGCAAAAGAAACGTGTGAAAAGAGAATTAGTGAAATTAGGTTAGGGCAATAAAACGTGAGGCTCCAGCACCCCCACCCTCCCCACTCCCCAGCACCCCCCCAAGGGCTATCTGGTGTGATCTATTGTTTCCCGTCCCAGCAGGGGGTTCATTGTGTGATAAATAATTCCCCCTCTATTTTCCTTTATTCTTACAAAAATGGGTATTTGCATAATCAGTGCTTTGATGTGGACAGAAATCGGAGGTTTGGTCTCCCCAAGTCTGCTGCTGGTAGCGAGGCAACTAAGCTGGACCCGCTGACAGCGTGGGGGGCAAACTGTCGCACAAAGCAGCGAAGCTTCCTTTTAGGGGGTGCGCTTTAACCATCCCACCTCAGAAACTTCCACAGGGCGTGTGTGCAGTTCTCGCCCCGCTCTGGAGGCTTCTCCTACTCCTGGAGTTCATTGTTCTCTGTAGTTTATTTTTTAAGGGTCTGGAGATGGGGATGGGGTGCGACCCGTTCCGGGTCTCTCCACGTGGCCTGGAGTGGGTATCTGCAGGGTTCCCCTCTCGGGTTTGGTTTGCTTTTATCCAGCCAGGGTGAGGTTTTTATCGAGGAGGATGAGGGTGTGAGCGGCTCTTGAGTCTGGCTCGCGGGCTGGAGGTGGGGAGAGCCCTGGAACGCGGCTCCAGGAGAGTTTCAGGGGGTCTCCCGACCTCCGGGGTGAGCGCAGGCACCCAACCACCCGGAAAGCAGCAGGCGCTTTCCCTTGCTAGGTGGCGTGAGTTGGGAGGACCGGGTGGGAAAGTTTCCTGATGGTGCGTGCGCTCTAACAAATGACTTTTCCTCCCCTTCGTGCCAAGGTCGAAGGAGGGGAGGTGGGGGAGGGAATGCTTCTGTCTGGGTTCGCTCACATTCTCGGCGTTTCCAGCTGCTCGGAGCGAGAGCGAGGGGGCGGGGTGGGGTGGTGATGCCAACTGGATTACTGACTGCGCGCGTCTTGGGAAGGGCCCCGCCTCCCTGAGGCGCCCCGCCTCTAAGCGACCGCCAAGGGTCGCAGGAGAGAAGTGGGACTCGAACCACCGGTGCGAGCAGGTCTGGGTTCTTCTCCCAGCCCGCGCCTCACCCAGTGACCCTGGCCATGCTTCAGGTGTGGCCCATTAGCTTTGGATCCCAGAGCTTCAACAGAGGGCATTCTCTTCACTCTCTTTTCACTTCTCTCTCCTTCTCCTACGCCTCCTTTTCTTTACTTTTTAAGGCCATAACTGAAGTATAAGCTTTTGGCTTTCCTTGTATCCACGTTCTAACAAAAGTTATGCATTTCTTAGAGTGAAATACTACTAATAATAAAACCCTTGGGATTTTTATTTCCCAATGGAAGCGCACTTTCTAGAGTTAACTCTGGGGACAGCTCTTTTTGATTTCTGTAACCTGGCAGACTCAAATTCCGGAGAAGTCAGAAATCAAGAAACAAATGGTTATTTCCAAAGACGCACTTGGAAGAGAAGGCTGACTGCACTATAGCTGGCTTAATTTAAAAGATTCAGTGAGGAGTGTGTCTCCTTTGAGGCACAGCCAGCAGAGCCACCCGTGCTTTTCTGCATGTCCCCATTCCTAAGTGGTGACTATCTTCTCTCTATTGGTCTCCCTTTCTCTTCAGTTTGCAGTCAAATCCTTATGTTAACTGTCAGTCTCCTTTTGCTTCCTACCTGGAGGCACACTTGGCGACATTGCACAATGGAGTAATTTGATGTAGACAGAAATGAACATGTTTAACTCTGTAGAAAATGGAAACAGGGGTCTTTAAACTGAGAATTAAGGATTGTTTCCATGGCAGCAGCTTGCAGTAAAGCCTAATTCCATGTGACAAAGGGGTCATCTTCCTTTTCAAACGTGTTTATGATCCCTTTGTGTGTTGTGTTTTGTCATAAAAGCTTGTGTGCACCGTCAGGGCTCCCCTAGGACTCTCAAGGGGGTTTATGGCCTCCTTGGCATAAGAATAGCAGCAAGAAGTCCCACTAGTGCCAGTGTGACAGAGGAGTGGTCGATAGGCTTGCTGTTACTGTTTTCTGTAATACATAAATCTTGTTATGCACTGAGGCAATTAAAAATGAAGAATTCTGTGGCAACTTTATTTTTAAAGTTTTAAAACTGTGTTTTCCAGCCTGTTGCATCTGCTGAAGCATTCCATGTAAAGAAATACAAAAAGGTCGAGTCAATGTAAAGTTAGGGTTAATGTATTTCCTTGCCTTTTCAGATAATTTTGCAAAGGAAGTCCAGTGAATTAAGACTTTAAATAATCTGGGAAACCATCTAGAGTGCTAGGCAACCATAACCTTCAGATAAATATTGTATTAAAGCATTCATCCTTCTTTTAGGTGACAGCATCTACAATATAGCCAAAATGTTTACTAAGCATTCACATTTATCTACGGGAATAATATTTTTCTCTCAAAATTACCATGGCACCAGCTTGGAAGTAGGTGAGGAAGGAACATGGTTTTGCTGATGGAGCAGTGAAACAACTCAAAAGCCCTGGGTTCAAATCCAGTGTTCCTCTTTGAGGAGGGGATAATTTGAGACTGCATCTGTGTGACAATGAACATTTGCACATTCAACGATTTCCAGTGGAAGCCAGGCATGGTGGCCCACGCCTTTAATCCCAGCACTTGGGAGGCTGAAGTAGGAGGATCTCTGTGAGTTCAAGGCCAGCCTGAAACAGCCTGGGCTAGAGTGAGACCCTACTTTGCAGTGGAGCTCTTGATAGCACCCACAATGGAGCCCTTATCATTTTCAATAGACCTGGAACATTCCACCAGACATCTTCATCCTGGAAAGTGCCAGAAAGGGTACACTGGAAGGCGTTAGTTACTCTACAATCAAATTTAGAAAGGATTTCAGTTCTCCTTCAGTTGAAATGTTCTAGCTTCTTAAGCGTAAGCTTTTCTGCTTCCCAGCATTAGGGAGGGTTTTCTTTCCTACAAGTCTGAGAATTGCTTTTCACAGCAGAATAGTTATTTGCTATAGGAGGTGAAGTTGCACTGACAAATACACTGGTCAGTGTTGTCCATCTGGCCTGCACATTGCGCTGACCCTTGCCGTCACTCCCATGACTCCAGTGCATAACATGATAATGACCATAGGCTGAACAAAGCAGGCTGGCATGCATTTTTTATGATGACATCTACTGGTCTCAGTTCTCCAGACAAATGCTTCTTTACCATTCTGCATGTTAGAAACCAAAGTTTATTTTTCCTCAATAGATTCCTTCTTTTAAAAATAATTTATATTTATTTATTTATGTATGTATGAAAGAGAGAAAGAGACAGGGAGGGAGAGAATGGTCATGCCAGGGCCTCTAGCCACTGCAAACAAACTCCAGCTGCATGCGCCACCATGTGTATCTGGCTCAAATGGGTTCTGGGGAGTTGAACCTGGGTTCTTAGGCTTTGCAGCCAAGCGCCTTAACCACTAAGCCATCTCTGCAGCTGGATTCCTTCTCTTATCTCAGCAAGATGAGTGAAACTCTGTTCAGGTGTTTCCTACCCTGAGGGACTAGAAGGAGAATCCAAGAAGACAGACCTCTCAACCTTTTTATTCTTTTGTATTCATGATACATTTTCAAATTCTAGAAATTTTGTTAGTATATTTGAAGGCATTAGGATCTCAAGATGACATTCAATCTGCTCCTGGTGGCATGGTGTAATCCTGTGATCTCAGCTCTGGCAGGAGGGTTGAAATTCTGAGGCCAACATATGTAGTAAAGGCTCATCTCAAAAAATAAACAACAACTAAGCAAACACACAAATTGAGCCGCATTAAGCAAGGTGGATATACCACACAGAACTCATTGTTTTACAGACGCTGTAACCATCAAACGACTCATCTGCAGTCTTTTCTTCACCAACTTAAAGTATACAGTGAAATGCAGTAATGTTAAGTGTATTCACATTATTATCCAACTGATTTCCAGAACATTTCACCTTGAAATACTAAAATTCTATTCCACTTGAATGATATCTTTCTATTTCTTCCCAGCCCCTCATACTTAGCAACTGCTAATCTACTTTATATGAGTTTGATTACTTCAAATACTTTATATAGTAAGAGCTTTTTATTTTTCAAAGCAGTTCTGTCCCCATTTCCCCCTATCTCATTTTAGTAAACTTTAAATCTATCGTCACACTACCGATGTAGAAATATGCATAAAGTTCTGCCAGCTAGGACAATGGTTCAACTGGTGAAGTGCAGGTGTGAGGGCCTGAGTTTGGATCTCTAGCACTCACATAAGTGCACTATGTGATAGCCTTTAATGCCAGCACTTGGAGAGGTGGAGACAGGGCTTCCCTGAGACAAGCTGGCTAACTAGAGCAGATGAATCCTTGAGCAATGGGTTCAGTGAGAGATCCTGTCTCAATAAATAAGGCAGAGAGCAATTGAGGAAGTCACTTAACATTGAACTCATGCACATATAATCACACTGACAAGTATACCGACATACACATGCATATACACACACTACACACAAAAGCACACACACAGAAAAAGTCACACCTTCTGCTGCGTTGTGGGAAATGATCAATAATGTGGAGCTGTCTCCTCCTCTGTGTAGTAGAAATTGGCTCCTCAAGGGCAATTTTGCAAGAGGGTTCCTGCCCCTTAATGAAATCACGTACTGCTAAGAGAGCAGTAAATTATTGCTTTAGAGTGGACCTGCGGTAGTTCAATGGGTCTGAAGATCAGTTTGAAGAGTAGGTAGATTCTTCTGATTCATGGATAAAATCACAGAGATAATGTGTCCAAGCCTAAAAAGGAACCATACAGTAAAACCACAGATTGCACTTAGCAATTTAGTTTTTATGAAGCTTTTATTTATTTTTTTTACTTAGGGGAAGCCAAAGCTCATGAATTCAAGAAATAGAATTTATCCTTAGACTCCAGTTACTCCAGTTACTAAGTGGCTATATAACAGCCTTAGCCTGGTAGGTCTAAGGTTAGACAAAATGTTTATCCAGCTAGGGATTTCCAAAGGCTCTTGTACCTCTGCTTTCTGATCTTTTTATGAAGTATTGCAGTTTTTTTTATTATGTTTTTGGAGAGAGACACAGAGAAAGAGAGAGAGAGAGAGAGGGAGAGGAAGACAGAGATGGGCGTGCCAGCAGTGTCTCAGCTGCTGTGAATGAAATCCAGATGTGTGCGCCCCCTTGTGGTCAAGTCCGGCATTGCACCCTTGCGTCACTGCATCTGGCTAAACGTGGGACCTGGAGATTGGAACTGCTGGAGATTGGAACCAGTGTTCTTAGGCTTAGGAGGCAACGCCTTAACCCCTAAGCCATCTCTCCAGCCCAGTATTGCAGTTTTGATGAACAAAATCTAACTGGTAATTATTTTCAGAAAGACTTAAAAAAACTATTTATTTATTTATTTATTTATTTATTTATTTATTTATTTATTTAAGGAGGCAGAGACAGTGAGTATGGGCATACCAGGGTCTCTTGCTGCTCAAATGAATTCCAAATACATATGCTACTTGCATCTAGCTTTACATGAGTACTGAGAAATTTAATCTGGGTCAGTTAGCTTTGCAAGCAAGTTCCTTTAACCATTGATCCATCTGTCCAGCCTAAGAAAGACTTCATGATATTGTACACTAAATCCCAGCACCACACATGCTAAACTCCTCTATCACTGACTATAATCCTAACCTGGATTTTCAGAAAAATCTTATTTTTTTTTTTACAGTCAATTTTGGTAATATGTGGAGAAATCAATTTTACAGTATCTTTTAGTTTTCTTTCTTTGAGGTAGGGTCTCACTCTAGGCCAGGCTGACCTGGAATTCACTATTTAGTCTCAGGCTGTCCTTGAACTTAACTGTGATCCTCCTACCTCTGCCTCCCAAGTGTTGAGATTAAAGTCATGTGCCACCCTACCTAGCTAGATACCAATTTAAATTTTTTTTTAGAACTAGATCTTCAGAAATAAAAGCTAGAAGCATAAGGAAAGCAACTGAAATGTTCCTGAAGCTAGTTGAAGGTGCATCACCTACATCTAAGCTTCATGTTGCTCTCTAAATTCAGTCTTACACTTTGTTCCTATATCACCCTGAACAGAGACCAAGCTCTTTAGATGAGAAGGAAGGACAAATCTTTGGAAATAATTTCTCTCTTTTAAGCTGCATTCCGGCAGGGGATAATGGTTTCTATCTTTCACATATACATTCCCTCATCTGCTTCCTTTTCCCCTGATTTTTAAGTGTTTCTTCATTTAGGCAGCATGGATCTATAAATGCATCACACTAGTTTAAAATTACTCTTCTTGGGGTGTGCGATAGATTAAGTCTCAGCTCTCCATGAATAGCTCTGCTCTTTTTTTAATAAAGAAGAGTTAGACTGGACCAGTGCCGATGGCATATTTACCTTCATGAGCTAAAAAAAAAAAAAAAAAAAAAGTTAATTACTGCTGCTCGGAGCAAGTTAGTCTGGCTATCCTGAGCTGTCTTTTATTAGTTGTCCCCTTCATTAATTTCCCTCACTGGATTTGCTGCTAATAGCTGCCTGGTCCCCCTCAGCTCAAAGCCGCATCTGTGCCATTGAGCAGAAAAGTAGGAGCTTGGCCAACTGGGGGTGGAGGTGGGGTGAAGGAGACGCTATTTACAAATCAGCTCTTATTAACATGATGGGCTGGTGTGCAGAGGAAGGGAGAGGGTGGCCTCAGAGTGGACTCAGAGGAGAGGCAGTGAAAGGCTGTGCTACCACAGCCTGTGTCAATGTTCCCTTAGCATCAACTTAGAATGATGTTTTTATTTTTCTCCAAAGACCAGATGAAGTATACTACTCTGTCAATGAACTTCATGAAAAGTTGCAAAAGTATGGATCTTTTAGTAAAGAAGTTTAATTTTTCATGCTTTTATCAAGTTTATAATTTCTTAAAATACATGAATTGTCAGAGACAATGTATGGAATGATACACAGCTTTTATTCATGTTCCAGTTATGATGTACATTGCCTTGAAATACTCAACAATCTCATTTTTTTTCTTATGGGATTACCAATAAACATACTTCTCTCTTCATTAGAGTGTAAACTTTTGGAGGTCAAGTGTTAATGCTAGTGTGTGTATTGCTTAATGTCGCTGGCTCTAGCATCTGTAAGATGCCCTGAAGAGTAGAGGCTCATGATAGATGGAAGTTCAGCTGGACATATGTTAGAAGTCCCAGCTACTCAGGAGGCTGAAGTGATAAAATTGCTTGAGGCCACATGTTGAAGACCAACCTGAGTTACAGAATGAGATCCAGTCTCAAAAATAATAGGGAAACAGAGCTGGAGGGATGGCTTAGCGGTTAAGGTGTTTGACTACAAAGTCAAAGGACCCAGGTTCGATTCCCCAGGACCCACGTTAATCAGATGCACAAAGGGGTGCAGATGTCTGGAGTTCCTTTGCAGTGGCTGGAGGCTCTGGCATGCCCATTCTTTTTCTCGCTCTCTCCCTCTTTCTCTGTCAAATAAATAAATAATAAAATATTTTTTAAAACAACAAGGAAACAAATGAATAAGTAAATATACACTTAAAATTGAAAAAGAAGGAAAAGAAAATTTTGAGTTAATGCTGATGAGGAAATCTTTCATAGACAAATAATCAGCTTTACATTCCTATTAATACACATGCTAATTTAAGACAAATCTCAGTTACTTTTCCTTGCTCTATGAAGAAAGTGATGAAGGCTGAGCCTTTCCCCCAAGTCCCATTATAGGTTGACATAATCATGAGTGGGTCTGCTTTAGTAATCATCTTTCTTCCATACACAGTAGTTTATCCTCACGCTGCATCTAGAATCTTCAAAGACTTAGAAAACCCTACGTAATACTGTACAACTGGATGCGGTAGTATTCATGACTCAGCATCGAGTCAATATAAACAGTTGCTTGGTTAGGTTAAGAGACACTGGTAATAGCTTCTTGTCTTCATTGTAATACACAATGAAATAGCAATGTTACATTTCAGTACTCTGAATATTACTTGCCTGAGTTTATAGGCACATCAGCTCATGTTCAAATCCCACTTCTAAACTTTATTTGCTAAGTGATCTTTAGCACTTTAATTTTGGCTTAGTTCTTCATTTACAGAGACAAGTATAAAGTACCTGGCATATGGAAGATCCTAATAAGTGGCTGCTGTTATAATTTCATGAAGCAAATATCATGTATGTATGTAATTTTAAGTAAAAATTTAATCTTTAGATTTTTAAACTATGTCAATTATTTTAAAGTAAACTAAAAAATCCAGGTTAACAGAAATCTAGAATAATCAATATTACTACTGATTTCAGAGTAACACTATCTATCATTAATGAGTATAATTAACATAATTTTTTGCAGAGGTAAGCAATTTTGTTCTTTTTTAAATGATTTTGTTCTTTAGTGCTATATCATGGAGTAAGAGGTTTTAGAGACAGTTTTTCAAAAATTAAAAAAAAGTGTCCTTTGAACCAGAAATTCCTGTGTTCAGAAGTTATCCTTCAAAAGTCTTTCTCTTTTTATGAACTCCACAGATACATGCATGCGTACAAAAATTTGTAATCAATTAAATGTTTACCAATAGGGGACATTCAGTGAAGAAAGCAGGGGTTGGAGAGATGGCTTAGGGGTTAAAGAACTTAACCACTGAGGACCCAGTTTCAATTCCCCAGTACCTATATAAGCCAGATGCACAAGCTGGAGCATGCATTTGGAATTTGTCTGCAGTGGCTGGAGGCCCTGGTGTGCCAGTTCTGTCTCTATCTGCCCTTTCTATCTCTAAAATAAATAATAAAAATAAAATATTTAAAACACACACACACAAGCATGGCTCATCTGTGTGGTCCGTATCCTCCACTATCTTGAGAGAACATAGCGTTGCTAAGAGAATCTGCCAGCAAGGACACTGCTCACCCTCCACTGTTGTTGACAGTGTCCAGGAACACTGACTTCTCTGTGTCTTTAGACTTGGCAGATAGATCATCAGATTATATTTGGGTTATATTTGATGTATTCACAGCTCTTATCCCAAGCCTATGGGTCAGACCAATGCTAGAGTCCCAAAATCTGTGTTTATAAACAAACAAACAAACAACAACAACAACAAAAAAAAAAAAAAAAAACTAAGATGATTCTGACCTGACCAGCATTGCTCCAGTTCTGGGATCAGCATTCAGAAACTGTGGGATAAGACAATAGAGATGAATGTGAATGGTTGTTTCCAGATGGTCTTTCTTTCTTTCTTTCTTTCTTTCTTTCTTTCTTTCTTTCTTTCTTTCTTTCTTTCTTTCTCTCTCTCTCTCCCCTTTCTTTCTTTCTCTCTCTCTCCCTTCCTTCCTTCCTTCCTTCCTTCCTTCCTTCCTTCCTTCCTTCCTTCCTTCCTTCCTTCCTTTCTTTCTTTCTTTCTTTAAAATTTTTGTTTGGTTTTTTTGAGGTAGGGTGTCACTCTAGCTCAGGCTGACCTGGAATTCACTCTGTAGTCTCAGGCTGGCCTTGAACTCATGGCAATCCTCCTACCTCTGCCTCCGGAGTGCTGGGATTAAAGGTGTGCGCCACCATGCCCAGCTCTCAGATGACCTTTCTTAAACTATACATATATAATTTGGGAAGATATTTTTGCAAGTGTGGCTGTATGAGTCATGATCACAGTTCTACTGACATTACTGCTGGAAAAGTCTTGGGCAAAATCGGGAAGGGTTAAACTGTTTAGTCTGTTTCAGTAAATGAAATAATCAGATTGTATGATAGGACATATTATGTGTCTTCAAGTTTTCTTGCATGTGTCTAGTGTGTGTGTGTATACTGTGTGTGATGTGTGGTGTATGCATGTGTGTGTGTGTGTGTGTGTGTGTGTGTGTGTGTGTGCATGCCCCAATGTGTGTGCATATGAAAGCTAGAGAGAACATCAGGTGTCCTTTCCTTATCATTTATCTGTGTATTTCCTTGAGACAGGGTCTCTCCTTTACCTTGGAGCTGTTGTCCATCAGCAAGCCCTAGTGATTCTCTGGTCTCTGCCCTCCACATCCTGGGGTGACCGACATTCAGGGATATGCCCAGCTTTTTATGTGGTTCTGGGGAGTCAAACTTGACTGTTTCTCATCCGAGAGGCCTTCATGCTTATGCAGGAACCACTCTTAACCACTGAGCCATCTCCCCACCCCATGTGTAATCCAGTGTTAGTAAATGCATCAGCATTTAAAACGTATCTCCACATGGTCGTAAGAACACACAGAAACACGTATAAAAGTACACACATCCAATGGCAGTAGTAGCCATAAGGGAGTAAGATTCAATAGAGAGATCCTTTTTCTTTGAGTTATTTATAAGTATGAAATTTCCTATGTTTTTATCACCTAACCAATACAAATGAACCACTAAACACCGTACAATATAATTGGGACATACCGTCTAAAGTGTGATCAAAATACATATTTGTCACTTCCAGGTAAGATGGTGGCATGGGGGCCATGCTAAAGTAGCCTGAAGGGGTTGGGGAAAATAAGCAGAAAAACCACAAAATAGACTCTTCTTCTGAAAATTGAAGGTGTGTAAGTAATTATCGACCTCAGCCAAGAAGCAGGAGAGACCAAGAGCTTCTAGCAACCACAGAACCAGCCAGAATTGGCTCCTGCCATGGCTGCTTGTCTCTGCCTGAGATGTAGGAAAAGCCAGGTGAAGTGATTTTCCTTCCACACATACCAGCCTCCACACAAAGTCAAGAAACCTGAAGGAGAAGACAGCAGGGATCAGCTGAATGCTTGTGAGGAAGAGGAGCATGGGGACCAGCTACGCAGCTCTGGTGCAATTTCAGGCACTCTTCATAGCCTCCTGTCCCTCAACCGCCAGTGTAGACAACCACTGGAGACCTGAGGAAGGGAGATCAGCTACACAACACCCAGCACAGGTGATCAGAGTAGCAGACCCACCAACCCAGCCAGCATAGCTGAGCCCATAGTGTAACAAAGAGGGACCTAGGTAGATACTCAGCATAGGTGAGACCAAAGCCATCCCAAAAGGTAACAGGACCTACTTAGATGGGGTCAGTACCTACCAAATCCTGGTCTATAAGCCTGCATTGGAAGTGCTAATTGTACCTTCCATGACAGGGCAGGTTATGTGTTAGATTTGATTGATGGTCAACTTTGCCATTCTTTTAAAAAATTTTTAAATTTTATTTATTCGAGTGAGAGAAAGAGGCAGATAGAGAAAGAATGGACATGCCCAGGCTTCTATCCACTTCAAATGAACTCCAGATGCATGTGCCATCATGTGCATTGAGCTTATGTGGGTCCTGGGGAACTGAACCTGCATCCATTGGCTTTGCAGGCAAAAAAATAAATAAAGAAACATCTGGATTAAATGATGTCATAGAACAAATGAACCTAACAGATATCTATTGAACATTCCATCTGCATGCTGCAGAATACACATTCTTCTCAGCAGCACATGGAACATTCTCTAAAATAGACCATATATTAGGACACAAAATAAATCTTAACAAATGCAGGAAAATTGAAATAATTCATTGTACTCTATCTGATCACAATAGGATTAAACTACAAATCAACAACAAGAAAAACTATAGAGCATACACAAAATCATGGAAACTAAACAGTACACTACTGAATGATAAATGGGTCATTGAAGAAATCAAAAAGGACATTAAAAAATTCATAGAATCAAATGATAATGAGAACACAGCATACCAAAACATTTGGGACAAAATGAAGTCAATAGTGTGAGAAAAATTTATAGCTTTAAGTGCCTATGTTAATACATTAGAAAGATCACAAGTATTCAACTTAATGCTTCACCTCAAGGTCTTGGAAAAAGAAGAATAAGGCAAACCAAAAATCAGTAGATGGGGAGAAGTACTAAAGATTAGGTCAGTAATTAATGAAATAGAACCACCCAAAATACAAAGAATCAATTAGGGAGCTGGAGAGAGGGTTTAGCAGTTAAGGCATTTGCCTGCAAAGCCTAAGGACCCAGGTTCTATTCCCCAGTACCCATATAAGCCAGATGCATGAAGTGACACATGTGTCTGGAGTTCATTTGCAGTGGCTGGAGGTCCTGGCACACCCATTCTCTCTCTCTCTGCCTCTTTCTATCTCTCAAATAAATAAATATAAAAATAAAATATATTTTAAGAATCAATGAAAGAAAGAGTTGGTTCTATGAAAGGATAAACATTGATAAACTCAGTTGCAGTCAAAATATTTGCCAGACACTTAAGCACAAAGATTTTCCACCTAACTTCGTTTTTGACTTGATGAGGCGGATATTACTGATCATGAGATGTAGATCAGGTGACTTTTAACATGCAGTTGATAGAGTCAGGACATGGAGGCTTCCTTTAAGACGGTGGAATAGGAGCCCTGCCAAAGAAGCTTGTGCAAAACAGACAAGGTAACACAAAATACACTCTTCTTCCAGAAAAATTCAAGGTGTGAAAGGAGCTTATTAAGTGAAGTGATACTTCTGCAGCACAGGAGCCACCAGTAGTCAGATAACCAGGAGTGAGCTCCAGCCAGCAGCTGCTGGTAAGAGTGTCTCACCCTGGCCTCACAGAGCCAATAAGAGCATTAGGAGCTCCTGGGAGGGGATTGGCCCCACTCACACTGGCCCTGCAAACTCAAAAGAACCTGAAGGAGAGATTCTGGTTCTTCTGAGACCAGATGAGCAGCAGAAGAACACTTCCAGACAGCCTTCTAGAACTTCCTCTTGCCCCACATGCCACACCAGGAAATCACAGGATGCCAAGAGATCACAGTCCCTTCCCCCCACAGCATCCAAACCACTGACGGGAAGGGCTGACTGCCCTAACCTGCTGAGATGAGCACATAGTGCATCAAAGAGGGAAACAAGGCCACATATCAGCATAGCTGAGGTAGAAAGTCACCCAAAAGGTAAGGGCTGGTTTACACTGGGGCAATGCGTACGCCAAGGCTGGTATATAGGTTTGAAGTGGAAGTACTACTGCATCTTCCATACCAGAGCAAGTTGCTAAAGAAAATAATCTCAGCACACGAAGGCAAAAATACTGATTTGTAAGATCTAATGAACATTTAGCATTCTTTGCCATTTTAAAATAATTTGTGTTAGGGTTAACTTTTGCCACTTTTGATATTTCTTAATTTTTAGCCCTTTTCTTCTTCCTTTTCCTCCTCTTCCTCTTCTCCTTCTTCATGTTAAAATATTTTGTATATGTATGTGTGTGAGAGAGAAAACACGTGCACCAGAGCTTTCTGCCAGGGCAAACAAACATCAACACAAACACTACTTTGTGCGACTGGTTTTATATGGTCACTGGGGCTCAAACCCAGGCTGGCAAGCTTTGCAAGCAAGTGCCTTTAACCACTGAGCAATTTCCTCAGTCCTTCTTCTTTTGTGGCAGTCTCAATCTACCCCAGGCTGACCTGGAACTCACTGCAGCCCCAGCCAGCTTTGAGCTCTTAAGAGAATGAGACACCATACTCAGGTTAGGCTCCCCTCCTTTAAAAAAAAAAATACCATCCATGCACATATATATTCCATGCTGGTTTTGTTTGTGTTTGTATATTGCTCAGTTGGATGTTAGGTTTGTTTTGTATTTTTGTTCATTGAGCCCATTATTGGGATGTCTTTATTACTCTTCCCATGCATACCTTGTATACTTTTCTTCTTTCCCCAACCTCTTTTCCACATTCTTTTTTCCTTATCCCTGTCTCTTTTTTTCTCCATAACTACAATCTTTCATACCCTGAAAAACCTCTAAAATCTGTAGAACCTAACAGCACCCGAACTTCCTCCTCCCAGACGCTTGTGTTACCTCTACATTTTTTAAAGGTAATGCTAGTCCTCACTCTTACTCACCTTATGCCCTGCCCACTCCTAAGTAAACAAAACCTAAGCATACCATATGAGTCTTGCTTATTTACCCAACAGTATTCGTTGAAGTCAAAAGGAAAATCATGGCTAACTTGCTACTGGGACATTAACAAAGCAGGCACATCCATAAGCTTGGGTCATTTCTGCTATTATTCTGGGAGAAATATAGAGGCCACACCTGTTATCTTAAGCTCCTACCCTGAAAATACAACTTCTGATCCACATCTAAAAGTACAGCTAATAAACAGAAAACCCAGGCAATGAAATAACCCAAGATTCAAATATCTCAATGCAGTAATATAAGAAACACAAAAAATTAAGACAATATCAGACTGAGAATTAAAAAGAAGGATTATAAGCATGCTAAGAGAAACCAAAGGAAAAAATCGAAAGGAATCAAAAAAGAAAACAAATTCCTGAAGGAATCTCAACAGAACACAGGAAATCAGCTTAATGAAATAAGGAGGTCAAGATAAGATATGAGTAAAGAAATAGAACTATTGAATAAATAAAAAATCTAAAATATTGGAAATGAAAAACACAGTAAGTCAAATAAAACCACCGTAGAAAGTTTCACCAATATAATGGCCAAGGAGAAGACAGAATATTTGAGCTTGAAGACAAGGCAGAAGATTTGGAACATTTCAATAAAGCAAAGATAACTTAATAAGAAGGTTTGAGTGGGAATTTCAATATATTCAAGACACTATGAAGAAATCAAACATAAGAATTGTATAAAGCTGGGCATGGTGGCGCACACCTTTAATCCTAGCATTCGGGAGGCAGAAGTAGGAGAGAGAGAGAGAGAGAGAGGAGAGAGAGAGAGAGAGAATTGTATAGAAGGAGAATAATTTCAACCCAAAGGCATCATAAGCACTTTCAACAAAACTATGGAAGAAAATTTCCCCAACTTAGGGAAAGAGATGCCAATACAGATAGAAGAGGCATTTTGAAAACTCCAAACAGATAAAACCAGAAAAGAACCTTTCTTACCATACTATAATTAAACTACTAAAGAGACCTATAGTCACCTATGCACACAAACTGATCAGGATAACAACAAATTACTCAACACACACTGTAAAAGCCTTAATAACTTGGAGCGATATATTCCAAGTTCTGAAGACAACTGCCAACCCAGACTGCTATATCCAGCAAAGCTACCAGTCATAACTGAAGGAGAAATAAAAACTTTCCACAATAAAAACAGACTAAACAAATACATGACCATTAAGCCAGCTCTACAGAAAATACTTGAAGGGACCCTTCAGACTGAAGAGAAGGGAAATCACACATATGAGACCACAAGAAAGAATAAACCTTGCTTGAATGATACTTAATTCAAGAGAGTAATAGAAAAATAGCAAGTGCTACAAAATCAAGAAGAATGATAGGAATCATCAATACACACCTTTCAATAATAACTCTGAATACCCATGATCTCAATGCCTCAACCAAGAGACACAGATTAGCTGAGTGGATGGACAGGCAGAGTCCTCCTGCTTGTTTCCGGTAAGAAACTCACCTCTCCTTACCTTAGGCTGAAAGGATGGAAAATTGTATTTCAAGCTAATGGGCCTAGGAAACAGGTAAGTTTTGCTGTTCTAATATCTGACAGAATAAACTTCAAACCAACATTAATCAGAAGAGATAAAGAAGGTTACTTTAAACTGATTAAAGGAACAATCTAACAAGATGACATTACAATTCTAAACATATATAGACTGAATATGGGTGCACCCAATTTCATTAAACAAACACTACTAGATATAAAGTCACAGAATAACCCAAGCACAATAATAGTGGGTGACTTCAATACCCCACTCTCATCAATTAACAGGTCATCCTGGCATTTGGATTAAATGACATCATAGAAAAAAAGGACGCTGGACGTGGTGGCACACGCCTTTAATCCCAGCACTCAGGAGGCAGAGGTAGGAGGATCGCCACGAGTTTGAGGCCACCCTGAGACTATGTAGTTACTTCCAGGTCAGCCTGGGCTAGAGTGAAACCCTACATTGAAAAAAAAGAAGAAGAAGAAAAAGTATCTAACAGACATCTACAGAATATTCTACCCAAATGCTGCAGGATAAACATTCTTTTCAGTGGCACATGGAACTTTCTCTAAAATAGTTCATAACAAGAAAATCTTAATAAATACAGGAAATTAAAATGATTCCTTTTATTTATCTCATCACAATGAGAAAAATTACAAATCAACAGCAAGAAAGATTAGAGAACACATACAAGCGCATAGATATTAAACAATACACTATTGAATAATTTGCGGGTCATTTTAAAAAAGAAGGAAATAAAAAAATTTCTGTAATCAGAAGGCACCATGGTGCTGAGAAGAAGTGACAGAGGAGTGCTCAGCATTGAAATATCTCTATCATACCTTCCAAGGCTCAGGGTCCATTGCGGAAGAGGTAGCAGAAAGAAGAGTAGGACTCCTTACAACACACTCCTCTAGACACAAAATAGCCTGGATATCCATGACCTTGCAATGCCTGATGCTACCTACACAAGACCATCATAACAGGAGGGCATTAAAATTAAAGAGAGACTGATTGAGAGGGGGTAGGGATATGATGGAGAGTGCAGTTACAAAGAGTAAAGTGGGAGGAGAGAGGGAATTACCATGAGTTATTGTCTACAATTATGGAAGTTGTCAATAAAAATAAGTTAAAGAGAAAAAATTTCTGTAATCAAATGATAATGAAAACACAACATACCAAAACCTATGGGTGCAATGAAGGCAGTACTAATAGGGAAATTTATAGCTGCAAGTGCCCATATTAAGAAATCAGAGGGCTGGAAAGATGGCCTAACAATTAAGGTAGTTGCCTGCAAAGCCAAAGGATCCAGGTTCAGGACCCATGTAAGCCAAATGCACAAGGTGGCACATGTGTCTGGTGTTCATTTGCAGTGGCTGAAAGCCCTGGCATGCCCATTCTCTCTCTCTCTCTCTGCCTGTCTTTTCCTCTCTATACCCTCTCTCTCAAATAAATGAATAATAAATATAACTTTAAAAAAGGGAAAAAAGAAATTAGAGCTGAGGGTGGTGGTGCATGCCTTTAGTTTCAGCACTCGGGAAACTGAGGTAAAAGGATTGCTATGAGTTCAAGGACAGCCTGAGACTATATAATGAATTCCAGGTCAGCCTGGGCTAGAGCAAGACCCTATCTCAAATAATAATAAATAATAATAATAAAGCAAGAAAGAAATCGGATACCTAACAAACAAATAACTTAATGATACCCATTAACAATTCCTTCAAAAATAGCTTGAAATAAACATAACCAAGAAGATGAAGGATCTCTACAATGAAAAATTTAAAACACTCAAGAGAGAAATTGATGAAGACAGTAGGAAATGGAAAAACATTCCATGTTCATGGATTGAAAGAATCAATATTGTTAAAATGTATATCTTACCAAAAGCAATATTCATATTTAATGCAATCCCCATCAAAATTCAAATGGCATTCTTTTTTGTTTTGTTTTGTTTTTTGAGGTAGGGTCTCACTTTAGCCCAGGCTGACCTGGAATTCACTCTATATTCTCAGGGTGGCTTGGAACTCATGGCGAGCCTCCTAACTCTGCCTCCCGAGTGCTGGGATTAAAGGCATGTGCCACCACGCCTGGCTCATCCAATGGCATTCTTCATGGAAATAACAATCCTAAAATTCATTTGAAAGCATGGAAGACCTCAGATAGCTAAAGCAATCTGAGCAACAAAAATAAGCCTGGAGGTATCACCATACCTTTCCTCAATATATGTGTGTGTGTGTGTGTGTGTGTGTGTGTGTGTGTGTGTGTGTGTGTGTGTGTGTGTCAGGTCCACAGTAACAAAAATAACATGGTAGTGGTACAAAACAGAAAGTTGATCAATGGACTGAACAGAGGGTCCAGATAGGAACTTAAGCAGCCATATCCATCTGATTGTTGATGAAAATATAAAAAAATGGATGGGAGATATGGCTTAGTAGTTAAGATGCTTCCTGGGAAGCCTAATGACCCAGGTTTGATTTCCTAGTACCCACGTAAGCCAGATGCACAAGGTGATACGTGCATCTGGAGTTTATTTGTAGTGGCTAGGGGCCCTGGCACTCCCATTTTCTCTCTCTGTCTGCCTCTCTCTTTCTCAAGTAAATATATATTTTTTAAATGCCAAAAAATCTTTACTGGAGAAAAGACAGTCTTTTCAAATGGTGCTGGGAAATCTGGTATCTATAAGTAGCAGGATGAAAATAGATCCTTATCTCTTTCCATGCACAAGAATCAACTTCAAATGGATCAAAGACCTTAACATCAAACCTGAAACTCTGAAACTGCTAGAGGGAAAAGTAGGGGAAACACTTTAACATATAGGTGGTAGCACTGACTTTCTGAATAGAGTTCCAATGGCTCAGGAAACAAAGCTAGCAGAAGACACTGATGACCCAGCAAAGAGGGAACCTATGGAATGGGAGAAAATCCTTTCCAGTTATACATCTGACAGAGGATTAATACCAAGGATATGCAAAGAATTAAAAAAACTAAATAATGAGAAATCAAACAACCCAATCAAAAATTAGCCTTGGAATTAAGTAGAGAGTTTTCAAAAAGAAATACAAATGTGCAATAAGTTTTTTTTTTAAATATTCAAACTCGAGCTGGAGAGATGGCTTAGTAGTTAAGGCGCTTGCCTGCAAAGCCAAAAGATCCCGGTATGATTCACCAGGACCCACGTAAGACAGATGTACGGCGCATGCATCTGGAATTCGTTTGCAGTGGCTGGAAGCCCTGGAGCACCATTCTTTCTCTCTCTCTCTCTGCCACTTTCTTGCTCTCAAATAAATAATAAAATAAATAAGTAAAAATATATTTAAAAATATTCAAACTCCTTAGCTATCAGAGAAATGCAAATCTGAACTACTTCGAGATTGCTTCTCACTCCAGTCAGAATGCCATCATCAGGAAATCAAATGACAATAAGTGCCAGTGAGAGTGTAAGGAAGGAGGAATCCTTCTCTATTGTTGGTAAGCAAATAAACTGGTGCAGCCATTCTGGAAATAAGTGTGGAGGGTTCCGAGACACCTAAAATAAGTCTACTTTATAATCCAGCTGTACCATTACGAGGCATATACTATAAAGGCTCTACCCTTTATTGTTCAGATACTTGCTCATCCATGTTTATTGCTGCCCTATTTATAATAGCTAGAAATGGAACCAGCCTAGATGCCCATCAAATAATGAATGGATTATTAAAATGTGGTATATATACACAGTTGAGTTTTAGTAATCTTTGAAGAAAAATGAAATTACGAAATTTGTATGAAAATGAGTGCATCTGGAAAAGATTATGCTAAGTGGAGTAAAGCAGGTTCAGAAGGTCAAACACAGCATATTCTCTCTCATATGCAGATCCTATCTTCAAATGTTTAGATTTGTATGTGAATTGGAATATGATTCAGTAGTAGAGGCCAGGAAACTAAAAAGGGTCCATGAGAAGGGAGAAGAGGAGAGGGCTTAAAGGGAGGGTATAGTAGATTTGTAAGTAGAGGGGCAGAATACCTGGGGTGGAATGGTCTAAGCAGAGTCAGCAGAGGGGATGGGAAAGAGAAGGGGCTTAATCAAAATTAAAGATGTTGTCACTAAGCCAGATATAAATAAATGCACTTCTTTACTATGTGAAAAAAATATATGTTGGGCTGGAGAGATGGCTTAGTGGTTAAAGTGCTTGCCTGCAAAGCCAAAGGACCCAGGTTTGATTCCACAGGACCCACATACACCAGATGCACAAGGTGGTGTATGCATCTCGAGTTTGTTTGCAGCAGCCAAAGGCCCTTGTATGCCCATTCTCTGTCTCTATCTGCCTCTCTCTCTCTCTCTCTCTATCTGCCCCTCTCTCTCCCTCTTTTTCTCTCAAATAAATAAATAAATGAATAAAACATTTAAAAATATATGTTAAAAAATGTGTATGTTAAACAAAAGAGAGAATTTGAGCAGAAGTACCCCATGGGGATGGAAAATGCTATGCTAAGAAGCCATAGATTGTTACAAGAAATTTTTAGTGAAAGGGGTGGAATACTTTCTAGTGAGTTGTTGGTCGGGGAGGCCTCTGTTCCACCCCTAAGACAATATAGGCTATTTCTATTTCTAAGACAATATAGGCTATTTCTATTTCTAGGTGGTAAGACAATACTGCTGAAGACCACACATGCTTTAGTTCCAGACACTGAGAAATCAAGCTGGACCTGAGCTGGAAGCCTTCGTGTTGACTCACTGTCATAGAGCTGAGAAGTGTTATGCAGCCTGTTGGTGGAGAAAAGTCATCAACAGTCTTACCCAGCAGTGGACTCTGCAAGCTTCACAGCTGGCCAGCCAGGCAAAATGTGGCAACTTGCGCATTGGTGGTCTTTCTGTTACGAGGGAAACCAATTGCTCTCTGATTGGATTTGAGACCCACTCTACAGGAAAGGATTCTTACCTGGTACTAAATGCCTAATCAAAAGCCTATGGCTAGCTGGGCGTGGTGGCGCACACCTTTAATCCCAGCACTCGGGAGGCAGAGGTAGGATGATCACCGTGAGTTCGAGGCCACCCTGAGACTACAGAGTGAATTCCAGGTCAGCCTGGACCAGAGTGAGACCCTACCTCGAAAAACCAAAAAAAAAAAAAAAAAAAAAAAAAAAAAAAAAAAAAGCCTATGGCTAAGGAGGTCTTTAGGAGGGAAGCTACTACTGTTGTTTGGGTAAATGGACAAGTGATGCCCACAAATTGCCCTATAAATATTTATTTTTATGCCTTTAGATTAATGCTATTCTTACTTTTGGTTAGATAAGCTACTTCTTCTTCTTCTTTTTTTTTTTTTCAGATATCCATGTCTGCTGGGCAGCTCAAAACTCATCAAAGTGCTGAGAGAAGTGACAGTGGCGTGTTCCTCTATCACACCCTCTGAGGGTCAGGGAATATTATGGGAGAGGTGACAGAAAGAACGTAAGAGCCAAAGGAAAGGGAGGTGTCCCTTGGAACCCTGTCTTCCAGGCATTAAGTGACCACTGAATTCATGACCTCACAGTGGATAACACTAAGTATACAAGATCTGCATGAGGGAAAAAATGATGACATCCAAACATAAGAGGGACTTCGTGGAAAGAAGGAGGGAAAGTGGAGGGAGATGGGGAGTGGGTCCACAAAAAGATGGTGAGAGGGAGTTATGATCAGGGTACATTGTATATATGAATGGAGGCTGTCAATAAAATGTTAGAAAAATAATAATAATTAAAAAAAACCAGGACATGGCAGAGAGAAGTATGGCAGTGAATAGGCCTGGGAAAGTACTGTGCCCCAGGATGGCAGATGCGAAGGTGGAGGAGACGTGTGAGGAGGGAAAGGCACTGAACATAGACATTTAATTGACCTTGCTTTGTAGTTCATCCACAGGCAGAGGTAACCTCACTCTATGCTGCTGCAGTGAAATGTGCTATTGAAGCAAGGGGAAGATAATGTTGACTTAGTAGTTAGCTGGTGGAACTTCAAGCCCAGATTTAACCACAGGTCTGTAGTTAGTTCTAGTCTTTTTTTTTTTTTTTTTTCAAGATCCAGAAAGTAAGTTTAGTTATCTGACTTACTTTCCTCATTCAATCATTTTCCGTCCTGTTTAATCAAACAATGATTATTAGGGTTGCGGTGGTTTGAGTCAGTTGTCGTCTATAAACTCATGTGTTCTGAATGAATGCATGGTCCCCAGCTGGCATCAGTTTGGGAGGTGGAGTCTTGCTGGAGGAGGTGTGTTGTTGGGGACAGGCTTAGAGGTGTGATAGCCCAGCTGCCCTTTGCCAGAGTTTGGCTCACACTCATGCTACTGTTGTCCACCTGCTGTGGCAGAGATGATGTCCATCTGCTCATGCCATTCTTTCCTTGACATCAGGAAACTTTCCCAAAAAATGTAAGCCAAATTAAAAAAAAAAAACTTTCTGTTCAGTGCATTATCCTCGCAAGAAGATAATGATGATAGATCTCATTTTGTGTCAGGTGTACACAAGAGTGGATAACATGGTTCTTACCTTCATATAAGAGTGACTTATCACACATGCTAGTGATTACACAAATGTCAAGAATTATTGTAGGAAAATGACAATGGGAATGCAGGAAAGGTATTCAGCATCTTCTGGACAGAGTGGGGTATGTTGGTTTAGAAAATCTTCATATAATGAGCAGAGGCTCAAGTTTATTTTGAATGTTAGCAAAGCTGTGAGCTAAGGATGATTATGGAATTTATCATGGAAAAGGTGGAATTTAAGCTATAGCTATGGATAAAGGAAAATATATGTAGGAAGAAAAATCTGGAAAGGAGAGACCACAAAAGTGAGATAAACTCAGAAGACAATTGTCAGAAAGAAGCATGTCCAGTCTCAAATGCTTCAAAATAAACTTGGAACCCCAGCAGCCATGTAACATGCTGGGCATGGCGGCACATGATTGTAATCCCAATGATGGAGAGGTGGAAACAGAAACAGTACACATTTGAATATATTTACACACATACACACATGTATTACAGATTTACAGTGCTGGGAGTCAAAGCCAAGGCCTTAAATATGCTAGGCAAGAGCTCTACTACTGAACTACATCCTCATCCTCTTATGCATTCTGTCGTTCCATTATTCTATTTTTCTGCTTTTATCTACTTATTAATCTCTTGTAACAATATAATCTGTGCTTGAGCACCAACTATTAAATAAACTGTTCAGTGGCCACTGACATTTTATTCTATTATTAATTTTCTGTCATGTGGTAAAGATTATCTCAACACCTGTGCTATTAGTTGTGCTTAGTTCTTGTTTGTTCTTGAACAGAGGCACACTATTTTAATAATATTTTCACTTGTTTTTTAAGGCAGGGTCTCATTCTACCCCTGGCTAACCAAGAACTCAGTCTGTAACCCAGTCTGGCTTCAAACTCCCAGCTATCCTTGTACTCAGCCTTTGCGTGTTGTGATTAAAGATATGTACCATCATGCTGTCCTTATGATATTTTATCCTTCAATAGTTTTCATTTTACTTCCTTAGACTCAAAACATTTATTTGCTGTTATTACCTGTTTGTTTGTTTCAGATAAAAGTTAATGATTTGTCAAGTTTCAAAAGAAAATCAATGCTGTTTTAGTAAGAAATATGTTATCTACAGTGGAACGTAGAAAAATATATCAAATATAAGGGATTACAAAAACTAATCAAAACCAGCCAAAGCTGATGAAGTAGCACCCTTGACCCATCCAGGAATGAAATGTGGACAAAGGTGTGACTCACTGTGGGCTTCTGGTGTGCTGGTCGTTAGCTTCTTTCTTCCATCTCTCAGGCCTGGATGCCTTTCTGCCGTGCGTGATCTTTTTGGCTTCAAGATATCTTCTTGGGAGCCCACCTGCAGGCCCAAGTTCAGTGACATGAATAGTTTACTTCCCCAGTCATTCCACAGAAGTTCAGCAATTGGTTCTTGTAGCTCTGATCAGCCTCAAACTGGTCAGGAACTTGAAGCCAATGGCTGTGGTCAGAACAGGGAACCCTGATCAATGTAAGCTAGTTACAGTCACGCCAGTAATTAGAGATCATGTTGAGAGGATACTGTGACCTCTCTTCCAAACGTCCTCTTCAGGGTTTCTGAGGATGTCTGTGCATGGCTGAGGCTGCTCTGAGAACTAAATCACTGCAGAAAAGGACTGACTAACCCACAGGGGGCCTGGAGCCAGCAGCTGGCTGAGGTGGGGGTGTTTGCCTCATGTTGAATAGACGTTGAAGGCCTATGCAGCAGAGCTTTTGATTGCAGCCACATGGCTACCTCATCAGTTCATCACACCATACTGCTGTTCTTCCCGTGCCCTTGTAAGTGTATCGCCTGTGGGCACATTCCCATAAACCTTTGGCAAGCATTACTTTGTCTTAGCATCAGTATTGGTTGCATTGAGACAGGAGCCAGAGAAGCTAGTTCCTCCCACTGGTGCCCCTCCTCCATCTCCTGTCACCAGAAGCTCCCGTTCTTGGAATCGCAGGCGTTTCAATGTCCACATGGTAGGTTACACTAGTGAGCCTGGCTGAGCTGTATTAGAGGGAGAATAAGGATTTTCAGGAGCAATAGAAGCCTGTGGTGATTTGATTGTGGAGTGTCCTTCATCACATCATGGGTTTGTGACAAAACCTTATACTTAATCCTGAGGTGGAGCCTTTGGAAGGTGGCTCCCTGCTAGAGAAAGCATGTCATTGAGGGAGGGCTTTAAGGTTTATTAGTCCAGTCCCACTGCGTATTCAGAGCTCGTTCTCTGTCCTCCCTGCTGGTGAGAAGATGTGACACCTGGCTGCTCTGGCCATGCATTCCCACCACAGTGAAACTTCCCTTGAAACTGTAAATCAGAAATAAACCCTTTCTTTCCATGTGATACATTTGGTGGAAGGTTTTGATCCAACAACAAGAAGATAACTTTTACAACATCCCATCAAATTTTCATCTATTTGGCAGGCAATGGCACGGCATTTAGTAATAACATCCATGAGATAAAAGAGGGGTTTATTAGCATTACTTATGTAATCTTTGGAAAACCCTTAAGAATAGTGTTGTAATACCAGGTGTGAGGGTACATATCATTAATCCTAGCACTCGGGAGGCTGAGGTAGAAAGATTGGTGTGAGTTTGAGGCCAGCCTGAGACTACAAGTCAACTCTAGGTCAGCCTGGTCTAGAGCAAAGCCCTACCTCAAAAAACCAAAATAAAATTGGGCGTGGTGGTGCCTACTTTAATCCCAGCACTTGGGAGACAGAGGTAGGAGGATTGTCATAAGTCAAGGCTGTGGTCAAACCAGCTAGAAGCGCAGAATTGGAACCTGAAAGATTTATTCATAGGTTTGAGATGCTAGACACAGAACTGCAGGATTTGATATTTGCTCTCATTGTTTCAGATCTTTCATTGGGCTAGTCTTTTCTTGGTATGCCATTTTTGCAGTTTGAATATTTATTCTGTGCCAATATGTATATGTAAATTGTGTTTTGGTTTGACAGACTTACAGTTAAGAGACTTTGGATTATGTGTGTGTTTGAACAGTGTTGGGATTGAAAAAACTATGGGGACTTTTAAAGTTAGAGTGAATATACTATTATATCATGAAATGGTCCTGAATTTATGGGGTCAGGGGCAGACTGTAATGGCTTGAATCAGATGTTCCCCATAAACTCATGTGTTTTGATTTTCTACATATGTACAAATATGTAATGTGGGAAGTTCAAATCAGGGCTTCTTAAAGTTCCAGGCTAGCCTATGTAATGGAGTGAAACCCTGTTTCAACACTGCTCCCCACACAAAGAAATAAAGTTCAAAGAGTAACATAATCATGTGAATGATGAGAAAAGTTTGTTGGTAGCATACTCATACTAGAAGAAATATTAAAGGATGACCTTTGGTTAGAAGCCAAATGCTACTGGATGGAACTTTGGATTTATCAAAAAAGAAATGCAGAGTACCAGAACGTTAAATATTTGGGAAATAGAGAAGGCTTTCATTAAAAAGAAAAAATCATTCAGGGATAATTGACTAATTAAGGTAATAATAATATTTTATGGTTTGAATTTGAAATGCCCTCCCAGGCTCATATATTAAATCACAAGTCCCTGGCTTGTGGTGCTATTTTGTAGGAAGTGGAGCATAGTGAGAGAAGGAGGTCCCTGGATGCGTGCCTTCAAAGGCTGTACCTGGCACCCTCTGCTCCCTTGTCTTTATGAGTGAAAACCTCCATCATTCACTTCTACCACCACTTTGCTGCTCAAACACAAGGGCCAAGCAACGATGGATTGAATATTGTGAAACCACAAGCCCAAATAATTCTTCACTTCAAAGTGTTTGTCAGTCATTCTATCACAGTGAGGAGAAAGCTAACTAACATGAGTTTATAATAGATGTAGAAGTAAAATACATGGTGGTAACAGCACAGGGACAAAGGACAAGAATAGCAAGATGAAGTACAGTCTTGAGAAAGCATGTGAAAGAGTACAGTACTCAAAGGCTGACTGTACTCATGTAAATCTTCAACAGCTACTTATAACAAAGAATAGTTATGGGCTAATAAAAAGATAAATAGGACCATTAAAATAGAGCTAATCTGGCTGGGCATGGTAGGGCAGGAGGCAGAGGTAGGAGGATCACCATGAGTTCACGGCCATCCAAAAACTACATAGTGAATTCCAGGTCAGCCTGGGCTAGAGTGAGACCTACCTTGAAAACAACAAAAAACAAACAAACAACAACAACAAAAAACAAAAAAAAAGAAAAAAAAAGAAAAGAAAAAGAAAAAGAAAAAGAAATAAAAATGCTAATCCAAAGGAAGCTCAGGGTGAGGAAGTAGAGAAGAGAAAGGAGCAAACAGCTAATGAAACAAAACACAAAGCCATATACATATGATAAAGTGGAAGATTTAAATATAATCTTATTGCTAATCACATTAAATGTAAATAACCTAAACAGTCCATTTAAAAGTCAGTATTTTTCATATTGTATAAAAATGCACATATATTTTGTGCACTTTGATTGTAAAGATAGGTATCAGGTGGGCTGGGGAGATGGTTTAGGTTCAGTGGGTAAGGGTGCTTTGCATTGCAAGCCTGAGGAGTTGCATTCAATCCCCAGCATGCATGTAAAAAGCTGAGTGTGGCCGCTCATACCTGTTACTCCAGGAAAAAGGACACAGTGGACAGATATAATCAAAACCAAGTTGGAGAGGCAACTGTATTAAAATGGTTATACATTACTTTAGAAGATTTTATTATTACTCTGGTGTGAAATAAGTCAGAACATTATTGCTGCTAGGAAGATAGTTTCATTACTCTTAGTTCTGAAGATGAGGCAACACTTCCCAGGGCCTTTCAGAGAAGCACTTTGCTTTTGTCATCATTGGGGGCAGGGTTGATCCAGATCACTGAGGGGTTTTTATAGACTATGTATATTGCAGTTGAAGTTTAGAATTTTCCAGTAGAGATAAAAGAATCAACACCTAGCTATGTCAGGACTTGCTGGTTCAACTGAAAAACAAACAAACAAACAAAAAGTATGTGCTCCAGGCTCAGTGAAAGACCTTATCTCAAGGAAATGAGGCAGCAACAAAGTCAATAGAGGAGGACACCATACTCTGGCCTCTGCATGTGTGCACACATTATGAAGATCTCCACACATATGTACTCATGCCACAATATTACACACACACATTTTAAAAAGGATAGCAATAAGAGGGAAAAGGCACAGTGGACAGATATAATCAAAACCAAGTTGGAGAGGCCAAGAGAATACAGAAAGATTATTTACTCTGACCAAGTAGGCTTTATCCCAGAGATGCCCGGAATATTCAACATATACAAACCAATAAATGTAATACACCATATAAATGGTCTGAAAGACAAACATCACATGATCATCTCAATAATGCAGAAAAGGCATTTGACAAAATCCAACTTTCTTTCATGGTAAAAGTATTACAGAAACTGGGAATAGAAGGAACATATCTCAACATAAAAAAAGCTATTTATGAAAAACCTAGACCCAACATAATACTAAATGGGGAAAAATTTGAAGCTTTTCTACTAATTTCAGGAACAAGACAAGGGTTCCATTTCCCCCACCTCTATTTAATATAGTACTGGAAGTCTTAGCTATAGGAATAAGGCAAGAGACACTCATAAAAGAGATACGAATTGGAAAGGACGAGATCAAACTGTCATTATTTGCAGATGATACTGATTCTATACATAAAGGACCCTAAAGACTCTATCAGTAAACTGTTAGAGCTGATAAACACTTTTAGCAATGTAGCAGGATACAAAATAAACACCCAGAAATCAGTAGCTTTCCTATATATGAACAACAAACATGCGGAGGATGAAATCAGGGACTCTCTCCCATTCACAATTGCCTCAAAAAAATTTACTTTGAAATAAACTTAACCAAGGAAGTGAAGGATCTCTACAATGAAAACTGTAGAACACATACATAAAATGCAAGGAAATGGAAAGACATCCCATGTTCTTGGATTGGAAGAATCAATATTGTGAAAATGCCAATCTTCCCAAAAGCAATCTACACATTTAATGCAATCTCCATTAAAATTCCAATGGCATTCTTCACAGAAATAAAAAAAAACCAAAAATTCATTTGGAAGCACAAAAAGCCTTGAATAGCCCAAATAATTTTGAGCAGTCTCAATATTTGAAAAAAAAGTACAGATTTACAAAATGTGTATATTCTGTCATGAAAACTCCACACCAACATTATACACTTGGAAAAAAATACAAACAGGATATATTACAAATTTATGCAGCAATAACTTACTTAGTTCACACCATGCAATAAAAAGTACATTAATCAAGATACACAAGCTTTTGTAGGTTCTAAACTGAAGGACTTTTTCTCTGCAGAATCCTTAAAACCTGGGGCACTTAAAATTTGTTAGCCTTTCTACTGGGAGGTAAATTATACACAATGATGAAAAAAATGGACAGACCAGTTGTCTATTAGGAGCCTTATTTTTGAATTCTTTAGATTTTTAAATTGGAGAAAAGCACTTAAAGTTCTTTACATATGAATATTAGATGTAAAGCTGTTAAAATACATAACTTCAGTGCGAGAGACTTTGTCACTTATTTCCGTATCTGTGCAGGAGGGTTAGTAAGTCTCTAGCTCTCCATCAATTGATAGCTTCACTTCCAATTCAAAAGAACAACTCTTTCATCAAGAGAGTCTTCAAATTTTGATTCTGAATACAGTTCTGGTCTCCAGCTTTATTTTGAATGTATCTCTGTTAGTTTCAGTGGAGTGACTTTAGACATGACTGGTGTGATTCTGTCCACCTCTGTACTCGGGCCTGTACAGTGCCTGTTCACATGCATCACCTGTCGCTAAGCTGTACCTTTCGCAATCTCCAGGTCCGTCCACCTAGGGGCAGAGAGCTGATGTGACTTACTTTGCTGCTCCGTAGCACTTTAAGAGGCTTTGGATTAATGAAGGAAGTACAACCATGAGCGTGAACGTGCACCACAAGTCCGTGCTGCAGGACTAGTAATGACTTGGTTGCACTGGTCTGAGCAAGTCAGTTACTTGGAAGTAATCTCGGTGTAACTTAAATATTTGAAAACTACCTTTCAATGCAACTGCATATGTTTGTTCTGGGAAATGTTTTACCACCAGGGCCTGCTGAATTGCTTTCTCTTGTGGAGATTTTCTGTTAATCTCTGAAGTTGTATAAAAGTTGTGTATCTTAGTTTACTGGATACATTTAAAACAGTATTGGGGGCTGGAGAGATGGCTTAGCGGTTAAGGTGTTTGTCTGTGAAGCCTAAGGACTCCGGTTCAATTCTCCAGGTCCCACATAAGCCAGATGCACAAGGGGGCGCACGCGTCTGGAGTTCGTTTTCAGTGGCTAGAGGCCCTAGCACGCCCATTCTCTCTCTCTCTCTCTTTCCCTTTCTCTGTCCCTAATAAATAAATAAATAAATAAATAATAATAAAAACAGTATTGTAGAAAGCTGATACGAAACTATCCTATGCCTTCAAATAGTCTAGAAAATGGAAAATATACAAGTAAATTCTGTTGAACCACTAAAAAAAAAAAAAAAAAAATATCAGTTTCTTGGTATCACCATACTCTATTTTAAGCTGTATTACAAAGCCATAGTAACAAGAACAGCATGGTACTGGCACAAAGACAGACATGTAGATCAATGGAACAGAATAGAGGACCCAGATGTTAATCCAGGCAGTTATTCCCATCTGATTTTTGACAAAAATGCCAAAAATATTCATTGGAAAAAAGACAGCCTCTTCAACAAGTAGTGCTGGGAAAACTGGATATCTATATATAGAAAGACATAGTGAATTACAGGTTAGCCTGAGCTAGAGTGAGATCCTACCTTGAAAAACAAAACAAAACAAAACAAAACAAAATCTATCTATCTATCTATCTATCTATCTATCTATCTATCTATACATACATATATATATATATATATATATATTTATTATTCATGGGAGACAGAGAGAGAGAGAATGGGCATGTCAGGGCCTCTGGCCATTGCAAATGAACTCCATATGCATGCACCACTCTGTGCATCTGGCTTTACATGGGTACTAGCAAATAGACTCTAGGTCCTTTGGCTTTGCTGGCAAGAGCTTTAATAGCTAAGTCAACTCTCCAGTCTCTGAATTCAGTTTCCTTCACAATGGCAGCTGCATATTTCCTCTGTGTTTGAGCCACTGACCACATTCTGCACACTTTCACAGTCCTTGGTTTCTTTTATGAGCTCAGTGGACCCCAGTGGATAAGAGCTTGAGAATTAGAGCAAGATGCCTAACTGATACATTAACCCACACTTGGTCTTTATGAATCCATTAAACTTTAGTTGATTTCTTCTTATTGGCTTATATCTTACTCATATCTTCCGTGCTCTGCCAAAAGTGAATTTGTGTGTCTTATCTGTCTGAACAGCTTGTATTTCTTGGAAATTTAGTTTATTTGGTTGCCTTGTAATCTCAGATCCCTTTTGATCTCAGTCTGTCTATTTGCCTTATCCTTCCATCATCCATATTTATCATCTATTAATCGTCTGTCATCTATCATCTATCTATCTTGTTTTATTTATTTATTTTAGGGAATATCCTGTAGCCCGGGATGATCTCAAATTCACTATGTAGCTAAGGATGACTTTGAACTTCCTGAGCCTCCTGTCTCTACCTCTCAAGTATTAGGATTACAGATGTGCACCACCACATCTGGTTTCTGTGGTGCTGTGGATGAAACCCAGGTCTTCATGCACGGTAGGCAAACACTTGTCTAACTGAGCTATAATCCCTACCCTTCTAAATTTTTCTTTTGTTGTGAGGGTGGGAGTCATGTTCCTTTTGTGATGTTCTACATTTCGAGTAAAAGCAGAGTGAGAAGTTTAAATTTGAAAGATGAGAAAATCAGGGAGAGTGGCCAATTTATTTAATGATACGTTACCAAGGTAAAAATTCACAGCTTTCATCTTGGATTTTCATGTGAGATCATTTCCCTTATGCCATTGCATGTATCCTACTTAGTTCTTCTTAAAGAAGTCTGTGTTTCCTGCAGCTAAAAAAGAAAAAAAATTGAGAATTAGAACTGCATTCACATTATATGGGATGCAAGATATAAAAGATGGGTCTCCAAAATTATGACATAGGTACTGCTGTAAAAGGATGTTGAGGGCATAATTGAAGTCTCAAGTCATCTGATCTAGATTATGCCAGTAGGCCTGACTCAATCAGATGACACCTTTTATGTTTTATTACTAATATTGATTCTTTAGTTAAATTGACTTTCAATATTTTACTTATTTATGAGAGAGAGAGAGAACATGGGTGCACCAGGGACTCTTGCCTCTGTAAACAAACCCCAGCCACTTTATGCATCTGGGTACTGGGGAACTGAATATGGGCCAACAGGTTTTGCTAGTACATACCTTTAACCACTGAGCCATTTCTACAGCCTGGATGACACCTTTTAAAGAATGTTTCTCCAGCTAGATATGTCAGAGAGATCTGAAGCAAGAGAATTTAGTGTGCTGTAGCTGGCTTTGAAGGTATAGAGGCTCCATGCAAAGACCACAGAGTAGCTGAGAGCAACTCTAGGCTCACAGCCAATGAGGAAATGGGGATTTCTGTTCTATACCTGTCGGGGACAGAATTCTTACAGTAATAGGATTGGGATTAGAAGATTCTCTGAGCTCCTGGTGAGAACATGACCAGCTACACATAGCTTTTATTTTATTTTTACTTTTGGCTTTTTGAGGTAGGGTCTCGCTATAGCCCAGGCTAAGCTGAAATTCACTATGTAGTTTCATGATGGCCTTGAACTCACAGCAGTCCTCTTACCTCTGCCTTCCATTGCTGGGATTAAAGGTGTGTGCCGCCACGCCTGCTCCCAGCTCTGATTTTACTTTTGTGACGCCTCAGTAACATCATCCCAATCTCTGACCTATAGAACTATGAAATGGGGGGTTATTGTGTTAAGTTGCTAAATTTGTAATTCACTGAAAAGTAACCAACTCATGCTGATTTCCAGCACATAGGAACTTCTGGAGCTGTGTGGTACTGTGGCCCCAATGGTAAATCTTTTTGTGACCCTACATCATCAAAAGTAGAATTTTTTTGTTTTGTTTTTTTGAGGTAGGGTCTCACTCTGGCCCAGGCTTACCTGGAATTAACTAGTCTCAGGATGGCCTCGAACTCATGGTGATCCTCCCACCTCTGCCTCACAAGTGCTGGGATTAAAGGCATGTGCCACCACGCCCGGCTAAAACTAGATATTTTGAAAAATCATGTTTTAATGGACAGAGACTGAATACTGGAAACACCCCGAATTTGAATAAGGAGGCGGTAACTGCACTGAAAAGAGATGCTATCAGTATGCAAGAAGGACAAGTGGCGTTTGTACATTGTCTCAGGCAGGAAATGACAAAAGGCCTTGCCCACAGTAGCTCTGCTGGTTGACAGGATGAAGGTATGGAGGACAAATGATCATGATGATGACAGAACAACCGCCACGCAACGCATCTCTGGGCTAGGCAGTGTTCTAGCAACTTCACATGCTCATTCTAATTCTTGAGGCTGATAGTCCTAATCTTCTCTTAACCCTTGGGCAGGGGTGGTAAAGAATGGTTTCAAGATTAATGAGGTAAGAAGTAGGAAAGAAGGGCACTGTTTGGAGGAGGTTGCAGTGCATGTTTTAGCTCCATGACGGTCCATTCCTTTTGGGGTCTCCATCTCAATTGTTAGTTGCTAGGCACATGAAGGAGGAGCCACATTCTTTAACTTGTGAAGCTTGAAAAAAGCTCTGCTTAATGGTTTCCAAGCCAGAGCGAATAAATTAGGCCTTGACAGCAGTTGTTTTAACCATAGTCTATGCTTACCGGAAGCCCAACATGTAATAATACACCTAGTGTGGGTTAGCAACATTTGCAAATCATCCTAAAAGATTAGGTCTTACTAGATTTTGTCCACCACAGCCGCAGAGTACTCTTAGAAATCATGATGTCATATCTGGACAGATGGCAGTCTGTTTCTGCTGTGCTATGTGGTTTGCAGATATGTTAACAATGATAAACAAAAATCAACAGTGATATAATACTTGTAATCACTACACTTTCAGGTTTGGCCCACATACTACAATTTACTCAATTTTAATAAAATAAGCACAGGCCATAAGTGGGACAAATCTCCCTTAAGTGATGGGCCATTCAAGCATTTTTGCTTTTTTTTTTTTAAATCCAGACAAAACCCCCAAAACAAATAACAAACAAATAAACAAAAAAAACCCTGTCTCCCCAGGAGCTAATCCATTTTCCACACTCATTATCATTCAGATGAGTCTTTTGTAAGACAAAGATGTCCGCATAGCTTTTTCAGTGTCTGGGAACGCCTTGCCTTTCGTATTTGGATTGTACAAATAGAAAAGGGCCCTCTGGTTCTAATTAAGAGATTTTCACCTGCCATCATTCATTCATTCATTCAGTTCACAAACGTGAAGCACGTGCTATGCTGAAAGCATGATGTTAAATACTGGTTACATTGAGAGTTGGGTCACAATGGGCCAATCATAAACCCATACTTTTAATTAATCTTACGATTTTTAATGATTTAATCTTTCATTCAATGAAGCCTTATTAACAAGGAAGTGCCAGGCTAGGCACTGGGTCTGCCAAAATGAACTCACAGCCTCTGCTTTCACTTGCTCATAATCTCATGGGAGGAGGCAAGACATAAACAAGTAATTGTTGTGCAGCTAACATCCTACTAGAAAGTTCTGTACTGGTGTAAAGGTGTGTGTGTGTGTGTTTGAACTAAGTCTAGAAGAACACAGAGATTCCCAGGGCAAGGAGGGGAGGTAAACCAGGCAGAGGGAAGACCTGGGAAACAGTCCTGCGAGAGCAGATCTGTATGTCTGGGAGGATGGATTCTCCCTGGAAACTGGGTTGGAGAGAAAAGGAATGAGATAATACTAGAGTTGGTTAAGGAGATGCAGGTGTACTTGCTGGAATTGGAACATTTTTTCTTTAAGTCCTCCCCCCCCAACAATTTAAGGCATATTTCATAGTAAGGTGATGATGATAGATAAGCATGCTCACCTCACTACACATGTGGAATCTATTTAATCATTCTCACTGTCATTATTATTGGTTGTATTCCTACTCTCTACTCCATGAGAAATTATATCATTTTATCACCCAAGTTGTTCTTCAATGCCTAAAGGGATCTAGTTTATATGCATTTAAATAATGTTGGTTTTCTTGAGATAGGTTCTTGCCATGTTGCCCAGGATAGTCTTGAACTTCTGGATCAAGTGGTTTGAACTCAAGTGATCCTTCTGCCCAGTCTCGAGTATGGAGAACCCCCCCCGCCCCCGCCCGCCCCGGGTAGTTAAGCAATTGTGAGAAAGTGGGTTTGGAAAAGTGAATTCAGCAAGACTGTATTGGAGCTAGACTGGGGTAATCCTGACAACAAAACTCCATCCTTAAGGTTGGGACCAGTGGTAGTGTTTGCTTAACACTAACAAAACAAAACAAAACAAAACAAAACAAAACAAAACAAAAACACCAAAAGCCAAAATCTGTACTTATTGAATACCAAAATGTGCTAAGCCTTTTATAGACATTATCATTAACCCTCACACAGCAGCCCAAGCTAGGTCATTTTTAAATTAATTTTTTTTAATGTATGGGAACTCCAAGGCTCCAAGAAGCCAGGGGACTTACTCAGTGCACTCTGCTAATGAGTGGCAGAGCTAGAATGCATTTCTGTTTGATTTCTTGGACATTGCCCTCCATGGAGGCCTGAGAGTGACTGTAAGCAAAACTAGAGAGGTTCTGATCACAACAGAAGGAAAGATAAAAATTGTCAATAAAATAAAAATAGAAGAGGGATTAGGTGGAATGAAGAGACTGAGTGGAGGGTATAGAAGATGGAACAGGGAAGGTAGTGGTGGGGGGGATTATGATCATGGTAGATTGTCTATAGGTATGGATGTTGTCAATAAAAAATGTTTCTCTCTCTCAAATAAATAAATAAGAAGTTGTTTTTTTTATAAAGACTAGAAAAGGAATGTAGTAGCCCTAGGAATGACTTCAGAGTGGTGGAAGCCTTTGATGTTTAGTACCTTAATTTTATATATGTGCCTCTGGAAAAGAGAAAGAGGAAAGGATACAGAATATGGTCGTGGATATATATGATGGTTTGGTAAGGTGGGAGGAAAAGTGAAGGTAGGACAACCTCTGACATTCTTGCCACCCTGAGCAAAAGAACTAGCAGGTTCTCTAATTAAACCCTTTGTTTATTGTGGCAAGAACAAGCCATATTCTCCTTAGTGGAGTTTGACTCTACTGGTTACATATCAGAGGAGGAAAGTATGTGGACATCATATTTTCATCAGTTTATCTCCCCATAAAATATGCAGGGAAGGACTACATCATCAAGGGGACACAACATGAGAGTCTGAAACATGTAGCTAAAGAAGTTTTGTGAAACTTTGAAGTGAGGCGATATCATTTAGCCGTGGAGGTCCAGTTGAGATGCTACAGTTCCCGTGGTTCAGTCTTGAAGCCTCTGACACATTAGTGTACCCAGGGAGAACAATGCATTAAGAGCCCCATGTGATCTGTGAGCGCAGCATCTCATCTATTATCCAACTGGCCTATTCTAGAAACCATCTTTTGGGTGTCTTTTCATTTGTTTCTTTAGTCCCACATGCTGAGAGTGATGACAAGAGGTCATTCCTAGTTAAAGCTGAGGACGGTGTACTCAAAGTGACCTTTCCCACTGAGAAGCAACCATTCACAGCCTGAAGTTTTAAACGGATTTTAAAAAAATAATCTTTAAAAAAGAGTTTGAATTTACACTTGGGTGCCTCTGACTTTCTCAGTCTTAGCTCTTATTATAAGAAATACAGTTTTTCTTTTTAAAGGCCATAAGGAGGAAATGACTCTAGAATTATTTTGCAGGGGCAAAGGAAACACTTTTCAACTGAATAAAGTTAATCTTTCCAACTGAGAACAATGCAGTCAATAAGCTACCACTTAGCTGGGTCTCCTGTTAGCAATTTGGTTGTACCAAACCATAAGAAGCTTCCTCAAAACAGTATTTGCTTAGTATCTGGCTGTTAATCACTCCCAAGACATGAACTTTCTCTTAGTATTATGTTTCAGTTTGTCTTTTAAGCTTTTGAGATGCACGCTGGCTGGAAGAGGTCCTTAATTGGAGCATCTGCAATGCATCTTCCGAATGACCAAGGAAGTAAAACACATCCTCACACACCAAATGACCAGGGCACTGAGTTCATTTTCAGTTGTATTTTAATCTCACTTCTGAAGCTGTGGATGACCAAGTCCCTTGCCATCTCGGGCAATTTGGAGCTATCTCCCAATCACCAGCTATTATATTGTTACTAAAAAAAAAGTAGTTATTAACCTAAACATGCTGGACCTTAAACAATAGTCTTCCTTTTGATTTCTTGTAGTTTTCCCCCTCCTGTCTGTTGAATGTAATGAAAGTTGGTACTTCACAATACCCTGAGTTTAATCACCTCTGTATGTGAAGATGTCCAAAGATGCTCGGGGAAACTTTTTTGTTGGTTGAGTGTGTGTTCCAGCTCAGCTCAGACAGGGCAGCAGGGTCACTGTGGAATGGAGGGAAGATAGAAGGCAGGAGGGGTCTGTTACACAGCAGGATGTTGAGGTCGTGCTGAATTGTGGAGCTCAATCTCAGGTCTCCTTAGTACTTGTTGAAAGTCCAGAGCATTTTCAACGGCCTTTGTCAGGACAATTTACAGCTTTGCGCATGGCACATTTGAAAGACCGCTGGGCTTCACTGTTCTTAACCTTTATCCCTATTGAAAGATCTTGCTAACTTGCCTAGCATGGGCCTGGCCACGGAGAACGATGCCTGTGTGTGGGCTGGGCCTGGCCTGGCTCCTCCGCGTGAACATGCCCTGGAGGCTGGGGAAAGATACAGCTGGCCAGAGGCTCCCATCCCTCATCTCCCATTCCCTCTGATGCAGGTGGCTCAGTGACTGCTGTCCAGCCCAAGGGAACATGGCACATGATCCAGGTGCTCAGTGCAGAGAGAATGTTCTCTATTGAAATCACGTTGGGAACATGGCCCTTCAAAGCCAGTCCCTGTGCGTCTTTCTGTTATTGGAAAAGACCATGTCAAATGTCTAACAAAGTGTTTAAGCAGACCTTGTGCTTTTGGATGGTTTGTGTAGAAACAGAAAGTTAAATCTCATGCCTGTCCTTAATAGGGAAAGCTTACATATTCCACTGCTGTTCCTTCTTCCTACAGGAGACACAGCATGTGTAAAATAAATACTTGTCTATTACATGTGTGTAAATATGAGTGTATGTTTATATGTATACTGTACGTGCATATATATATTTTCATGGACAAGGGAAGTAATATTTGAATATTTAGGCAAAAGTAACATATTAGTTTATTTTTTGATTTGAAATACCTGGGACTAGAAAAATTATGTTTTTCCTTAAAAAAAAAAAAAGAACTTGGTATGGGCAAAATGTAAATAATGAAGAAATTGCTGACAGTACTGCTGACAATGCATGGAGTCTAAAAGAAGACACAGAATTCTTTCCTTTAATTGCTGTCATTTCCTGATTAGAATGAAATGTAAACCTCAAGCTTTAAAATTCTTTTCAGTTTAAAAATATTTATGTAGCAGGAAATGGATTTTTAATGCTCATTTGAATTCAAGCACTTATTTAATGTAAAATGAAATACTTCAATCCTTATTTTTGTTCTCTTCCTTTTGAAAAGTACCTCTAAAAAGTGTAATACTGATTCAGTTATTTAAAAATAATATCTTCTGTAATATAAATATTGCCTCAGCTTTGTGAAATAAAGGATATCTCCTAGCCTCTCATTGTGAGCTTATTTCTACATGAGATTTATTGAAAGTTTTATGACCATGTAGATAATACAGTGGAACAACAGAGTTAATAACTTGACACCAGAGCTGCAGGATCTGCAACTTATTCTGAAGCCACTGCCTGGGGGCCAGTGGCTGTTCATTTATTTCACCAAATTTAAATCAATTGTGGTGGCAGTCAGACAATAAATTGTGTGTCCATCTCCGGTAATCAAGTTGGCATCTCAAGCAGCAGAGACTTGTTCAGAGATTTAAAAGCTCCCCCTTTGGACTGGGTTCTTCTTTGTACTAGTTCATGCAGGGAATAGAAATGATGCTTCGATGTAAAATAATATTCTTTTTGTATTCTTTCATTAAATTCTCTGTCTTACCACCTAGTAGTTGAGCTCAGTGTTTTCATCTTCTGCAAAACTCCCACTTAACTGCTTGAGGGGGATTCTTTTGTCTGGGCAAGAACAAGATAACCGGCTTAATCTTCCTGGTAACACGTGAGTCGCCATGTATCATTTTAATCTGCCAAGCACGAGCGCTGAGTAGTGTCGCATGCTGATTTTACTTTTCTATGAGAAAGTGACTCCCTGGCTCAATGATGGATTGCTTGTTCTCTTTAAACAACAGTCAAGATGGTGAATGCCCTGGGGTGATAGACAAGAGTGTGCAATGGGAACGGGGTAAATCTGATGGCCCGGTTCAAGTTCACCTGACAAAGCTGGAGCGGTTTGCAAGCAGCATTCGAGAAAGGATTATTCACACTCGCATTATATTTCTGAATGCATTTTCTCCTCGTGCAGCTGCAAGGCTCCCTCTCACTGAAAGTTTATACACCATAATAAAGAGATTTATTTTTTTTTCCTCACTCTCTTGCTTCATACACTTTACACCTCGTTTCTGCAGAACTGTTCGGGCCCAGGACATCTGTATATCCAAACAGAGAACAAACATCATCTTCAAAACAATAACACGCCAAAGCTCAGCCACAAAAAGCCTGGCATCTCCCATCTCTGAAGGGAAAAGATGAAATCTTCTTAGGTCAAACTCAGCTCCTAAAACTCAGCTTTATAAGGAAAATTTGCCATACTCCCTAATGTGGAAGATTAAAATAAAAATTAGTTCAAAGTAGAAAAGTGATAAAGGAGGTTTCCTAAGAATGCCTTGAAAAGTTTTCAATATGCATTGAAGTCGAGTAACAGAAATAATAGAACAAAGGGAGGAAATTGGGAAAGTTTAAACACATAGACGCAAAATAGGTTTCTTTGTAAGTGAAGGGTTGGGACTGAGGAATTCTTTCCTTCCAACTTTCTGTTCTTCTATCTATCCACAGATTCCCCCTCCATTAGGCTGAGGAAGTTTTCTGAAGCCTTGGGGCCCACACATTCTTTTCTTATTGCCTCACCTCCTAGCAAGATGGAGGGAACAGAAAGTACTTGTTAACCATGTAAATCACACAGAATTGTCACTGGTGTCTGCACTATATCTTTAGTTGTTTATTCTCCAATTTAAGCAAAGTGAAGTAAGCACTGGTGTTAAGCAGATACTATCAAAACTGTGCTGGGCACGGGAAGAGGCACCAGGCCCAGCGCCAGCTGAGGAAACACTCATCTCCCAGAGGCCTCCAGCCATCCCCACTTGCCGGCCTTTGTGCGCTTGTGCTCTCCTTCCCCACTGCCCCAGAGTTGGTCTGTGTGACTAACACAACATGAAAGTGATGGCTTTCCTTCAGAGGTGAGGTTACAAAGGACACTGTGGTTTCCCCCTCTTTCTCCCTTGGATGTCTCTCTGGCTGAAGCCAGCTGTCATGTCCTATGGACAGACTCCTGTGATGAGGAACCGGGGCCTCTGACCCACAGCCAGCAAGAGAGAAGCCTCCTGCCAACAGCCACGTGAAACAGTGGGGAAGCCGACCTCCCCCCAAGCCCCCACCATCTCCCCCACTGACTAAAGCCTCAGCTGACATCCTGGCTTCACTCGGGGATCCTGAGCCAGAACCACCCAACTAAGTCAGCACCAGTGAAATGGCAAGGGATTTAAGAAAGGTTCTTTTTAAGCCTCTGTTTTGCACATCTTTTTCATATAGCATTAGATAAATAATAAATAATACAAATAATAAAGAAGTAGATTATGGTACAGAAAATATGACACAATTTCACATCGACTTTGATGGTAGCTTTGATGTAAAGTAATAGTTGTCCAGTTTTCTTTCAAAGGAAGGGACCTTACAGGATAGTGAGGAGAAGTGAAAGGAATAAAGGCTGTTAAGGAAGATTTTTTTTTTCTCTAGATTTAATTTTTTTCAGCTAGCATACAAAATTATGGACTTTATTATGACATATTAATACACATATATCATTGTATCTTTCATATTTAAGCCTTATCCATTCTGCTTTTATGTCATACATAGAAGTTTAAATCCATATTGTACATACGACTAGGTGCGTGGTATTTTGTCGTTCTTCCCTCCAGTATAATTTTTGTCCCTCCCTCTATTCTACTTCCATGTCATATATGTAAATCTAGATTCTGCATATGGAGAAAATGTGCAATATTTGCCCTTCTGAGTCTGGTTTACTTCATTTAAATGGTGATCTTCAACTCCATTCATCTTTCTACAAAAGGCATGATTTCATTTTTCTTTATGGCAGAGTAAACTTCCATTGTGTAAAGTTATTATAGTTTTTATCCACTCATCTATTGATGGTCATCTAGTGTAGCATCTTGTTTTTCCCTCTAGACTCTCTTATTGATTTATTATTTAAGATGGGCTATTTTAATCTCATCTTTATTATTTCTTTTTCAATCTACTTCTTTGGAATTGGCTTATTCTTGTTTTCCTAAGACGTTTAGGTATATCATTAAGTTATTTAGAGATTTCTCTCATTTAAAAAAAACACCATTTTTCCTTATTTATTTGAGACAGCGAGAATGGGTGCACCAGGACCTCTTGCTGCTGCAAATGAACTCCAGATGCATGGGCCTTTGTGCATGTGGCTTTACATTGGTCTTGCGGAATTGAACCTAGGCCAGCAGACTTTACAAGCAAGCTCCTTGAACCACTGAACCATTTCCCCAGCCATCTCTATTTTTTTTTAACTTAAGCACTCATTGCTATAAACTTTCTGCTGTATTTAGTGTATTCCAAAGGGTCTGTTAAGTTGTGCTTTCATTTTCACTTGATCTTAGGAATTTAAAATTTTCTTCCCGATTTCTTCAATGACCCAACAGTCATTCAAGAGAACATTGTTCAATTTCCAATTATTGGTATAGCTTCTGTGACCCTTCTTGTAACTGATTTTTCATTTTATCTACTATGTTCTGATAAGATACAAAAATATTTCAATTCTTTTGTATTTCTCAGCAGGGTATGGTGATGCCAGCACTTGGGGAGGGCAGAGATAGGAAGATTTCTGTGAGTTTGAGGCCAGCCTGGGATTACAGAGTAAGTTCTAGGCCAGTCTGGGCTAGAGTAAGACCCTACCTAAAAAACAACGACAACAACAAAAAAATTTTCTTGGGCTGGAGAGATGGCTTAGAGGTTGAGGCGCCTGCCTGCTAAGCCTAAGAACCTGGTTCCAATCTCCAGGTCCCACGTTTAGCCAGATGCAAAGTGATGCAAGCGCGCAATGCCACACTTGCCCATAAGGGGGCGCACGCATCTGGATTTTGTTCACAACAGCTGAGAGACTGCTGGCGTGCCCATCTCTGTCTTCCTCTCCCTCTCTCTCTGTCTGTCTCTCTCTGTGTCTCTCTCCAAAAATAAAAAAAATTAAAAAAAATTTCTTAAGTAAAGTGTCATTTATTTTAGGGACATTTCCAAGGTCTGCTGAGGAGAATGTGCAGCTGTTGGGTGTCATATTCTATCAGTGTCTGTCAATTCCATTTGATGTTTGGAGCAGATTAACTCTGAAGTTCTTATGGATTCTTAGTTTGATGACTCATTGCTTGGTGAGAGTGGAGTGTTAAACTCACTATTCTTGTATTGAGACCTATGTGCCTTTAATGATCAGTATTTTTTTCATTGGTAGGGTTTGATTGTTCTGGTAGGTACAAAAGGGCATGGTGAAAACAACCAATAAGTAACAGGTACCTTGTAGTGTGATGGCAGGTAGCAGGGTGGTCAGAAACGCAAACCACAGCTGCTCAGTGTCTCATTGGAAGCTGGAAGCCATGGCAGGCTTCTGTCAGTGCTCTGATAGTGACATGGAAGTGGGAACAGGTGAATTTCTAGAACCTCGTGGTGATGAGCACAGTAAAGAACAACATCAGAGTGAAATCTCAAGGGCAGAGGAGATCTAGAAGGAGAAATCTTGATTCAAAAAATGAGATGGAGGGGCTGGAGAAACAGCATAGTGGTTAAGGCACTTGTCTGCAAAGCCTACGGACCTAGATTCAATTCCCCAGAACCCATGTAAGCCATATACAAATGGTGATGTATGCATCTGGAGCTCATTTGCAATGGCTCGCAGTCCTGGCATGCCCATCTTCATTCTCACTCTCTCTCTGCCTCTTTCTCTCTCTCAACTAAATAAGTAAAAATAAAAAATATTTTTAAAAAATGAGATGGAAAGAAAGTTGTCTGTCCTCTGACTTCAGCATACACGCCATGGCATGTGCACCTCCACACATTCACATGCACATGAAATGTGTATGAACAGTTGAAGATTAAAAAAAAACTGAACAAACTAAAAACACACAAGTACTATATTACTCAAAGTCATAGATGTTAGATAAAAATCATTCAATAATTACACATATAATCCACATTTTAAATTTGTTTAAATAGCTACTAAGTATAAATATAACGTGTTGTTCTAGATATTAAAGGCATAGAACCAAAAGGCATGAAATGGAGCAAAGTTAGAACTTGGCTACAGCACAACACCTATAATATCAGCACCTGTGAGGTTGACAAAGAAGGACTACATTTTGGGATTGCCTGGGCTTAATAGCAAGATCATTTGGAAACAAATAGCACAAAAAACAAAATACCACCACCACCAACAACAAAACTTGCCTACAAAAAAACCTCAGGGGAATTGAACTCAGGCCATTAGGGTTTGCAGGCAAGCACCTTAATTGCTCAGCCATCTCTCCATTCCTAATTTCCCCATGTTTTATTTTCCTTTGTCTTGAGTATCTTACAGATATTCTTATGTATTTTTTTGGGGGGGGGGTTACATTAATTGTTTAGAATAGTATACAAACTAATGGGTTTCATTATAGCATTTATATATATTTTTTTCAGTATACTTTTTTCTCATTTGTTTCCCTTCATCTTGCTCTCCCCATGCTTCCTGCCCCACTCTGGCTGCTTCTTTTCCTTTCCCTAGAGAGTCCCTCCTTCTATTTTCATAGCATATATATGCTATTACTCTCTGTTTTCTCTACCCTCTCTTAAAATCCTTCTCTTTTGTGATCCCCTTTCTAGTTTTATGACCAACACACACACACACACACACACACACACACACACACACACACACACTTATATACAATTCTAGATCTAGGTTGTGCATATTTGGGAAAACATGGTATTTTTTAAAGTCTGGTTTGTTTCATTCAACATAATGATTTCCAGGTGCATGCATTTTCCTGCAAATGTCATGATTTCACTTTCCTTCATGACTGCATAAAATTCTGTTGTGCATATGTACATTTCCTTTATGTCTTCATCTGTTGATGGGCATCTAGGCTGGTTCCATTTCCTGATTATTGTGAATAGAACAGCAATAAACATAGATGTGCAAGTATCTCTGTGGTACATTAACTTAGAGTCCTTTTGCATACATACCCAAGAGTGGTATAGCTAGACCATATTATCAGTTGTTTTTTTTGGAAATCTTTACACTAATTTCCATAGTGAGCAGCATAAATTTACATTCCTACCTACAGTGAATATCTTTGCCACCATTGATAATAGCCATTATGTAAGGTAAGATGAAATCTCACAGCAGTCTTTTCCTCCCCTTTCCTTTCCTTCCCTTCCCTCCCCTTTCCTCTCCTTTCCTTTCCTTCCCTTTCCTTCACTTCCTTTCCCTTCCCTCCCTTCCCCTCCCCTTCCTGTTACTCCCCTCTCCTTCCCTTCTCATTACTTTATTTTTCCCTCCCTCCTTCCCTTGTCTTCTGTTCTTTCCTCCTTTTCTTCCTCTTTCTTTTGGAAGGCTTTCATGTATCTCAGGTTAGTCTTGATGTCACATCGTAGCCAAGGATGACCTTGAAGTCTTGATTCTCCTGCTTCAAGTGGAGTTTTGCATTGTCATTCCCAATTTCAAAACAGTTTTTATTTTTCATTTCCTGGAGGCCCAGGATGTTGAATTATTTGGCGCCAAGTGTAGCTCTTGTACTCCAATCCAACCACAGAAGTAATCCTGGGTGTTGAGTTTGCCTGCAATTCAAGTATTCTAGTGGGTTGGGTGGAGCAATTTACTGGCAAATTCTAAAATTCAACGGTGCAATATACACATTCAATAAAACCAGCACAAAATATGCAAGTGTGGGGATTGAAACAAACAGATAATCTTATAAAGAAAATATCCCTAAGGTTGTGTGTTGCTCTACACTGTTATCCTGTCTGCTGGGAGGTTGAGATTTCTGTTCTCAAATGGGCTCCAGGTCAGCTTGGGTCTGAATCAGACCTTGACCCCAATAATGACAGAAAAATAGGAAAAAGGCCCTATGAATCTGAAAGCATCAAAGGCAACAATAGTCAACCCCCAGATACAGCTTAGTTGAAAATCTTAAAACAAACCAAGAATATGTCACCCCTATGTACCTGCTTTTTCATCAGTTGGCCGTGGTACCTTTTGGGGTGCCTTCCAATCTCACCAATGCTGAATGCCCACCTCAATCCCTCTGTGTTGTGCTGTGGATCTGGTGTTCTGATCATCTGTACTGGATTCCCGGTCACTGAAAGCTGAAAGAATTCTCCAGAGGTTTGCACTTCTAATTGTTGGGGAATGGGAGAGTGCAGGAAGCCTGGAGTTGTAGTAGAACTGCTCACCTGGTCTCACCTTTATCCCCTTAAGCTGGTCTCTGCTGTCTCCCCTTCAGGTTTCTTGACATTGCAAGGAGGCTGAAGAGGTTGGAAAATCCCCTCATTTGGTCTCTGCTCCTGCAGCTCAGTGTCAGGCCAACTGGGCACCGGATCAGGGCCACAAGTGCCTCAGCAGGATTCTGGCCAGTTTCCTCCTCTCTGGTAGATCTTGGTCTCTTCTGCTTCTCCGCTGTGGCTGATGATAACCTATACACCTTCAGTTTTCAGAAGAAGAGTGTATTTTGATGTGGCTTTGCTTAAATCCCCCCCCCGCCCCCGCCACAAGCTGGTTTGGTGTGACTTCTATGCCACCATCTTACTTGGAAGTCCAAGCTCAGAATCTTTTGCTTAATGGACCCATAGTGATCGGTTTGGCTTGATCTAGTTTTATGTTCCTTCTGCTATTATCCCATACCTTTAAAATGTATTCCCATGCACATTCTCCAGAACTCTGCTTATATGAATTAGAAAATTCATCAAGTTATTTAAGAGAGTAGCGCACTTCTTCTTGTGTCACTCTGCCATGTGTAACCCATCCGTCCTGCGTTTTGCTGGGACTTGGGTCTAGGTATTGGTCTAAAGGTAAAAATTGGTGGTGAGGGTGCGCTTGAGGGGCGTTAGCTTTGTTTTGCTTGGAATCTCCTTCAGTGAAGGTCACTTTTGGTTCCATGACAATGCAGGATTAATTCCTTTAGGCAAAAATGAAGAGGGCAACAGTGCAGAGGGTTGAGATGGGGATGTATCTGACATTAAGGTCAGGGAGGCTACTTCCTCTTTCAGAATAAACCCATCAGAATCTTAAAATGCAATTTCCTTAGTCTTGTTAGGGTTCTCAAACACATCTCTGTCCCAACTTACAGAATCCCACTCTTCCAGTTAGTGTCCTTACTTTAACTCGAAGTCCTTGCAAGCTGGGACATAAACTTCTAAGTCCTCTACTTATATGAGGAAGGCTTGCATTAGCTTTACAGCAACTTCACCACGTGGCTGCTGGATAGAAGGTCACACTTAGACACACACTCTCTCAGGCTTCTGTCAACACATACTTAAAAACTTTTCTGTTGTTCATGAGATTTTGGAACTGAGCAATTTCATCTTTGAACTTCTCTTTTCCTTTCTTACTTTATCTAGAGATGCTAGAAGCAACCAGTTAGCATAATTATAGTGCTTACTTTTCCAGAAATATTAAGAAGTTTTATGTAGGCAGCTTTTAAATAACTCCTTGCTCCTCACAAGGGATGGCTCAACAGTATCAAATGCATTTATCTTGCGTAGCTCTTTAAGCAGTTCCTTCTGTGGATTATTAGTGTTCTCTCTGCCACAAGGAGAGTCTTTTACAACTTAAATGTGTTTGGACAGCCAGTTCCGGGCCCACTAGAGAAATTCATACAATTCTGTTTATCTAGAATCACTCTCAATACAACAATCATTATTAGTCAAGATTCTCTACAAGATACCAAGAAATGATCAGGTATGTAAAATATTTGCTGGAGGAAATGAGCACAAAGCATCAATATGAGGGAATAAGAGGAGGTAGGATCCCTAAGATACAGCTCCAATGGCACTGACAGGGTAAGAACAGAAACAGGGTAAGAAAAGAAAACTGGGTAGAAAGAGTCTCAGATTATAGTATAGTTTTAAGAAAGTTCTGATCTGGTCAAGGGAATTTTTAAAATTTTTATTTATTTATTTGCAAGCAGAGAGAGAGAGAGAGAGAGAGAGAGAGAGAGAGAGAGAGAAGAGAGAAGAGAGGCAGACAGAGAGAGAATGGGTACACCAGGGCCTCTAGCCACTGCAAACAAACTCCAGATGCATGTGCCACTTGTGCATCTGGCTTACATGGGTCCTGGAGAATTGAAATGGGATCCTAAGGCAGGCAAATGCCTTAACCACTAAGCCATTTCTCCAGCCCCATCAAGGGAAAAATTTTTGTGTCATAGTCACTTCTTAGAAATATTTGGGATACAAGTGACCTTTACATCTTGTTTGTGTTGACAGCACATGGGGTCACATGGCTTCATTATGAACATGGGGGTGCATCCAGAGGAATGGAAGCTGGGGAAGCCAGTAACCATGCTTACTATAGCCAGGGACCAGAATGGGTCTCCCTTATCATAACTGTGGTTGAGAAGAGATAGATCTGGCAACCTCACACTAAGGAGTGCATTCACAATATTCAAGTCTCCTCATTTATGTCAGTTCAAGTCCCACCACCAGGTCAGCCATGCTGCAGACTTCCTACAGGAGGAGTTAAGGCTAAAGGAAAGTTAGAAGGAACAGTGAAGGTAGGAGAGTGAGTATCAGTTGTGGTCCCCTGAAAGTAACTTCAGAAAGGGCATGGTTTACTTTGCCAGTTTCCTTCTATGCACTTCTACTAGAGCATAGAAGAACCACTGCCAGTCCTGTGTGAGGAAGTTCTATGTGTGCCAAGGAGTGGACTGTGGTCCCCATAAAAACATTTAAAAAAGCGTTTTTCCATCACACCTTTTACAAATTCAAATGCAAGTGCACTAAAAAAAAAAAAAAGGAAAATAAATAAACTCAGGGTATTAGGGAGATGGTTTAGTAGTTAAAGGTGCTTGCTTACAAAGCCTGCTGGTCTGAGTTCAATACCCCAGTAACCACATGAATCCAGATGCAAGATGTGGCACAATCACCTGGCAGAGATCCTGAGACACCCACACCCATATAAACTATACACACACACGATCAAATAAATTAATACTTTTAAAAAAAAAATAGCACAGGGAAAAAATCTGAGTATCACACATAACCATAAAATAAAGATTGATAGATTTAACTATATTTTAAAAATCCTGCAAGAATAAGTTTTATTCAAAGTCAAATACCAAATAAAAGGGAAATTCATAACCGAAAGGCTTACATGTCTTTCTTTAGCATATAAAGAACTCACAAGTCAGTGGAGAAAAGCATCAATAGTATTAGTCTTGCTAGATAGTGATAAAAAAAATTCCCCAAATTGCAACAGCTGAAATGACAAAAGTTTATTTCTCAGCAGAGCTTTGTTTCCATTGTGGGTTGGTTGGAACCTTTTACCATCGTGACTTCACCCTGGCTACCTCCTGGCACGTTCTTGGTGACCGTGACAGAAGAAAGAGACACTGCAGGATCCTGCCCTGGCAATCAAGTAAAGGCTGAAATTGAAACTACCTCCTACAAATCATTGGCCAGAATGAGCCCATGGCCAGCTGAGCACCCCAAGTCAGCTTATGCCATGTTCTGCATGCCTGGAAAGTGGGAGAACCTGACATTGGTGAGTACAATGTTGTCACGGCCTGGAAGGAGGGGATTACTAACATTGGTGAGCAGGATAGTCTGTCATATGGCCAACCCGTGGTCTATCTAGCTTGGTTTCTCTATTAAAGGTCTAGTCAAAGAGAGACGATGGCATATCTCATTACAGCTTGCATGTTGATTATTGAAGAAGTAAAAAATCCCCTTCTGTCCAAAATTAGTAGTGATGCCTTTCTGATCAATGGAGTGAATCTGAGGATCTGTGAGGTAGATGAGTCCTTTTCCATTACCAGTCACCCAGCCTAAAAGAGAATGAACACATCTGTGCATTATCGCCTAGAAATGCCAAGCATTTTAAGGGAGACAAAATATATACCATAATGCTTAACTAGATACTTTTATTTTATTTTTTTTGAGAGAAAGTGAGAGAGAGAGAGAGAGAGGGAGGAAAGAAAAAATGAAATGAGAGTACCAGGGTCTCTTGACACTGCAAATGAATTCCAGATACATATACCAATTGATGTACCTGGCTTTACATGAGTACTGGGGAATCAAAACCAGGCCATCAGGCTTTGTAAGCAAGTGCCTTTAACTGTTGAATCATCTTTCTATCCCCTTAACTAGATACTTTTAAACATAAATCATCCTATGGATAATATTTAGTAAGTTTCTGCTAAGGAAACTGGATTGCATATTCCAATTACTAATTCAAGAAGGATTTAATACTGTGCAATTGCATTTATCACATACAACATATCCAAGTCATGAATTTCCAGCAAATTACACAGTAACAAACTGTATTTAGGATGGTTATTAAAATCACAATATTGAATATTTCTTTCATGGTTGGGAAGCTTCTTTAGCCTTACTCATTGTCATATCCATCTGCTGAATCAAACACTTGAGAATACTGCAGTGCATAAGGTAGTCAAAGCTTTTGTACTTATTGAGCAAGCATTCTTGGGAAGAGGGACAGATGAATGAACTCTGAATCAGGAAAGTATGCCATGTGACAGTGACATATGCTGTGGAGCGAGAAGAGAGGCTTGAGGGTAGCATGGAGTCTGTCAGAAAGAGTTATAAGAAAAAATAAATAAGAAGAAGCAGTTATAATAAATTTCATTTGTCATATAAATTAAATATAGAATACTAATATAAATTATACTAATATATCTTACAAAGTGAAAAATTAAAATATTAAGACAGATCTTACAGGAACTCAAATTTAAGTACACATGATCCCAATTATGAAATATAGTGTCACACTTTTTACAAATGTTTGTACGTGTGTATGGGTGTGCCAGGACCTTTTACTGTTGCCAATGAACATCAAGTACTCTCACCACTTTTTGCATCTGGCTTACGTGGTTGGCTTGGGAAATGAACCTGGAATGTAGACGTTGGGAGCAAGCGCCAAAAAAACCACTGTGCCATCTTCACAGTCCCAGTATTACATTTTTAATAAGCATAAATTGTTGAAGAGAACAAAAAGTAGAAGCAGGATTTTGCCATGGGAAAGAAATGCATAAGAAAGTGACATCCATTTAAGTGATAAAAAAGAAGCTGTTATGGATTTTCCCAACAGAGTATGAGCCAGATGTCCTCACTATCATGTGACAATCTAAGTAACCTGTAGACGTTTAAGACAGTGTTTTCTTTCAGGAAACATTTTCTACATGTACTGAATTAATTTAATTCCATATAGTGGCTGCTACACAGAACAATGTAAGAAATGGCATTACTGAAGTCATTTACAAAATCTCAAATTTACATACAAGCAATATTTAAAATGAAAAACTGTTTTACATACCTTGTAAATCAACCACAATGTCTCTATGATTTGAAAACTCATAAGAGAAGTGGCCGTAAGCCAGTCCATATTCTGTGGCTTTGTACTCTGTTTTGACCACTTTTGCGTTATTTGATAACTTTACAAATTCTCCCAGTATGTAAGGTTCCACACTGATACATCCCTTTATTATCTTGCCTTCCAAAATCTGAAAATTAGAGATGGAATAGCAAGCATAATGGTTAAGGTCATGGCTTCTGGAGTTTGAAAGACCTCTGTTTGAACTGAGGCTCTGCCACTTAAGAGTTTGTTGCTCTAGACTTCAATTTCTTCATTGGTAAGGTCGGTGTTATACTACTAATAACTATACTTTAGTTTAGAGAAAATGCATGTAAATTACAATATATTTCATGCTACATATAGCATTACATGTAGCATATAATATAACCTAAAGTTATTATTTCTATATTAAATTGCTCACTTAATAATTAGGCCACAAATTACCTGGCATGGGCCTGGTCTGCCAATCATGTAGATGGAATATTATATATTTCTGTGTGATTCCTTGACTTTGTGGTTATTTTAAGTTAGCATTGATGCATGCAATTGCCTGCACAGTATGAGGATAAAGGGAAAAAGCAGATGATAGGGATTGTTATGAATAATAAAATGAACCAGAAAGTTCTGGACAATGGGCAAAAATCACTGCTAGTGTGAATGAAGAAGGATGTAAGCAGGATACTTTTGATCCCAAAAAGAAAAAACTTAGTTGGCATATTGCCTTTACAGATCCCTCTCTAAAGGTTTAATAATAAATATTTAGTGGAGAGGCTTGTCTCAATGGTCCAGAAGTCCAAACTGTAATCTAGACAAAGGGGAAGATAGATTTAGAATGAATCTAAGAACTTTCTAACCATTAGAATTATTTGAAAGTAAAAAGATGATTATTTTATCTCATTAAATGTGGTTAAGCTATAGCTTACTATCACTTGGCTGAGAAGAATAGGGGCAAACAGATATAAAACAAGGGATTTGTGCATTATGCTGAAGGTATTATTTTCACTAGGTAGAACCTTTAGGGTCCCTTCTGTCTATGAAAGTAAAGAGCCAATCCAAAAACAAACAAAAAACAAACAAACCCTCAGCTGGGTGTGGTGTCCCACACCTTTAATCCCAGCAGAGGTAGAAAGATTACCAAGAGTTCAAGGCCACCTTGAAACTACATAGTGAATTCCAGGTCTGCCTGAGCTAGAGTAAGACTCTACCTTGAAAAACAAAAACCAAACAACACACACACACACACACACACACACACACACACACACACACGCTCACATACACACACACCCTTTCTAAGAATGCTAACTTTACCAGATGCCAAGCTCAACTGATATTCAAATGTCTCTCAGAAGATGCACATGAATGTGTTGGGGAGACAGAGGGTCATGTTCTCACATCTTTTTCAGAAGATGAAGCAGGTGAGAAATCCTGAGAACTGACTTTATTGGGATCTTACTAGACCAATGCTGGAGATAGGCAGTTGGTAAGGGAAATCTAATTTGATATTTGTACACTGTTTAATTAATTTTGACTTTTAAGTATCTTACCAGTAATATTGTGGATGGGATGTAGAAGATCTGTGTTGGAATCTTTTGCTCATACAGTCGCTTGTTAAATTCTGTCACATAGTGTTGCGCGGTCATCTGCCGCTCCACATCGGTGAAGTGGTGCCGGAGCCCCTTCTGTTCTTTGTATTCTTTGCCAACATATCTGTGAATGGATAGAACCCACAAGACACAGTGCAAAACTGAGCTTCTTTGTGAGAGAGTAAAAGAGAGGAGATAAAGAGATATGTAAAAAATGTTTGATAGCTATTGTCTCTCCTAAGTCAGTATCAGTTATCTTGACTTCCAATATAAGCAATTTTGTTAAGAATCACCTGTACAGTTGAGTACACCCCATTCTAGCTGACCAAGAATGCTACTGATTCTAGAGGGAAAGTGTCTACTCAGTGTAACAGTTCTTTGTACATTTTGGTAAGCCAAGTAGATCAGAATGGTACGATGCAGTGCACATAGATTTGAAGTCAGATACTTTTATTATCTGTAATATGGCCTTACATACACCAATTAATCAGTATGAAACATTTCTCTCTCCCTTCCTTGTATGATTACTTTGTTCCCCTATAAGTACTTATTTTCTTTAGAAAATCATTTTTATTTCTTTGTGTGTATGTGTATATGGATATACATAACATTATGCTTATGTGGAGGTCAGAGGACAATTTTGCAGTAGCTACTCTACCTCCTTTGGGAAAGAGTCTCTCCAAATGAACTGCCAAACTGCAAACAAACATCAGACTAGCTGGCCTACCATTGCATTGTAGCTCTGTCCCTCATTGTTAAAGGCACATTAGGATCTCAAATCTATGTGCCACTTTGCATCCAGCTTTACATGGGTGCTGGGGAATTGAACCCTGGCTAGCAAACAAGCACCTGTAAGCACTGGGGCATCTCCCCAACCTATGAATACTTATTTTCTACAAACACTCTTATAGGTACAACACTGAGCTAGAATTGAGGGGGTTGAAGAAAATATGAGACATGGTATGTATATTTCAAGGGCTTATAGTATAATTGGAGAGAGAAAATACAAACTAGCAAATGATTTGATAAGACAGTAATCACAGAATTCATTTTTGTAATAATTTATACTTGCCATAAGCTTCATTTCCTTTCCTTTCCTCTCCTCTCTCTTCTTTCCCCCCCTTCCTCCTTTTCTTCCATCTTTCCTGTTTCTGCCCCATTTCCATTTCTACCTTGTTGAGATTTACTGTGATTCCTATATTTGAAGACTGATTTTTTGACAATTCAAATATTGTTATCTTCTTTTGATCAGATGTATGTTGAGCCCTCTCACTCAATTCTCCATGACTCTTATTTTCAATGTATGACTCATTTCAGAGCTTCCTGTGATATGTCCTAGCATATTCGCTTTCTAGGGATGATGAAACAAAGTACATAAATGAAACCTGATTTTCTCAAAGTTCTGGAACACAGGATTCCCAGATGCAAAGCTAGTAGAGTCATGTTCCCTCTGAAGAAACCAAGGAAACATTTATTTCAGGCCATTCTCCAGGTGTGTAAATTTCCTTACTCTGTGTCTGCATAATACAGCCTTCATATGACTCTTCGAGTATACAGTCCTCGCTCCAAAGTTATTCTTTTCATAAGCACACTTTTAAAATATATAATTCTGTAAGTCAGGCATGGTGGTTCATACCTTTATTCTCAGCTCTCAGGAGGCTGAGGTAGGAAGACTGTTGTGAGTTTAAGGTCAGCCTGAGATTACATAATGAATTCCAGGTCATCCTGGGCTAGAGCAAGACCCTACCTCAAAAAACCTACACACACACACACACACACACACACACACACACACACACGTTATGTATAGTATATACATTATACATATATATGGCTAAAAACATCAGGCCTCATGAGTTCTGTGAGGATAATGAGGGTATCACTAGTTTTTCAAAGGAGTTTTTAAAGTTTTCATGAAGAACAAATAGAAAGAAAGCTGGGGGAACATTTGCTTCCATGGGGTAGAGTTTGTAGAGATGATCTCTCTGTTGGGATGTAACCATTCTGAGTCCCTGTGTTACATGAACAGTCTCTAAACTCACTTCACTGGCAGTGTAGCTCCCTCACCTCATGCCATCCCAAACTTGTATGCTGGGCATGCCTCATCCTTGGCCTTAGATTTTTCTTGTGTCTTATGTAGGCTGTCTGGTCTACCATATGGCCAAGAACTCTGTTGTGCTTGACTGTACAATGAGGTTAAAAATATTTCCCTGGTGGATTTCAGAGCTTGTATATAGACCATTCAGGTGCTTATAGAACATGGATCTGCTGCACTATGTGGAAACTGTCACTAAGTAATGATGAAATGGCAGAGGAGTAGAGATCTGAAAATATATATGTGGGCCATTTTTTTCAGCCCTTTCAAATCTTATGAATGACTACCTAAGCAAAGGGAAGATTAGCCCAGTTTACATTGAGGACATAGATGTTTTCCCAGAATACCTCCCCAGAGTCTCCTCTTGATGAAGATAGTGGACCCAAAATGCATTCCTCTGCTTGCCTTTCTTCTTCACCTTCAGGTAGTCCCCCAAATACACCATAGTTTCTTGGGCTGTCCACAGTTCAGACTTTTTGGAATATTTTAGTAAAAGGGCATCTGGAAAAAAAGAAGCTTATTTTAAAGAGGGTGTTGCAAATCATAGATGATGCAGATTATCTGGAAAAGTCAGTTTTTAATACAATCATATTTTTTATTTTTATGGTCCCTATTACATACAATGAAAAGGTAATACTTTATAAATGACAATTTATAAATTTATTCATTTGAAACAGGTAGATAGAGAGAATGGGTGTGCCAGGGCCTCTAGCCACTGCAAAGGAACTCCAGATGCATGCACTACCTTGTGTATCTGGCTTTTGTGAGTACTAGGGAGTTGAACCTGGGTTCTTAGGCTTTTCAGACAAGTGCCTTAGCTGCTAAACCATCTCTCCAGTTCAATGAAGAACAACTTTTGATTCATGTTTGGAATGACAAAGGACTAAGATAAGAAGAGAATTTCTTTGTGAAAGAGGTTGAAAATAAGGGCTATTAAAGAGCAAAAAGACCTCAGAGCAACTTCTTATGATCTAGGCTCACCAGAAAGTCAAGTCTATCACCTAAGTGAAGTAATTTTACTTGCTAAGTCCTGAAAATGACAGATTTGGATATTCAGTGCACCCTCACTTTCTCTTAATTGTTTTGAATTGCGAAACCCCAGAAATTAATTGAAAAAAATGTAGCTATACAAAGATGAAAACTATGTTGAAAAGCAAATCAGAAAGAGGAAAAAGTATGGGCTGTCTCCATCTTAAAGAAAACTGCAAAGCAAAGAAGCATTTTTTTTTTTTTTTTGTTTTGCAAGATAGGGTCTCACTCTGGTCCAGGCTGACCTGGAATTAACTATGTAGTCTCAGGGATGCCTCGAACTCTCGGTGATCCTCCTACCTCTGCCTCCCAAGTGCTGGGATTAAAGGTGTGCACCACCACACCCAGCTCGCATTTCTTTTTTTGTTTGTTTTTGTTTTTCAAGGTAGGATCTCACTCTGGTCCAGGCTGACCTGGAATTAACTATGTATTCTCAGGGTGGCCTCAAACTCATGGGGATCCTCCTACCTCTGCCTCCCAAGTGTTGGGATTAAAGGCGTGTGCCACCACACCAGCTAAAAGAAGCATTTCTTCAACATAGAAGACCAACATGAACTCTAAGATCATTTTGGTATCCAAATGAAATTCAGTGAACAATCCTTTATCTGGGTTGTGATAATGCAGAAATGAGTGGAAAACTTGGAGAGTCAAATGTTTAATAAAACAATAGGTGTGGGAAGAAGATGACTGTGTGTTAGTAGAAATGGTGACTAGGGATGGAAATGTACAGTGAGCTGAGCTTTTTGCTCACACTTAAGGAGAATGATGAATCTGAGGATGAAGAAAGGAGGGAGTGCATAACTTACTCTGTTTCTATAACTCTAGGTCTTATTTCCTCTGCCATCATGGCTTTTCATGCATAAATTGGCATGCTATAATATTAAGTGACAATAGGGAAAGTAATAAACTCTAAGAAATGTGATTGTAAAATTCAGCATTTCACAGGGAAAATCTGTTACCAGAAAAGTGATTTTCATCATAGTAATTCAACTATATTTTTACTCTGACTTCAATGTGATAGACAAAACATTAGGTTAATTTTGAAGCAGAGTTCTCAACATGGAATCACTGTAAAGTTTCTAAAGGCACTGATGAATGGTTCCATATTTCAGGCCTATGAGATGGGAGGTCTCTGGGGTGAAGCAGTGTAGGTTATAAAAAATCATCAAGGGAGCCAGGTGTGGTAGCACATACCTTTAATCCCAGCACTTGGGAGGCAGAGGTAGGAGGATCACCATAGGTTCAAGGCCACCCTGAGACTACATAGTGAATTTCAGTTCTGGGCCAGAGTGAGACCCTACCTTGAACCCCCCCCCCAAAAAAAAATGAGGGGATTCTCATGGACACCAAGAATCAGTACTACTTAGTGCTTAGAAATCCATAGTTTCTTCTGAGATGCACTTTGCAATGATTAATTTCACATTCCAATAGAGGTTATGTACACTGGGAAAAGGTAAGAGCCATATGCTGACTCTCCCTCCCAAAGTAGGGAGCTTAAGAGGTGAATCTTTTCAGAAGTGGTTAGGACATGAGGATGTGCATTCATTAATGAGGCCCTGAACACCTTCCATGATGGGAAGACAGACAAAGGCACTGTCGAACTAAGACCCGGACTCTCGTGCATGACATTCAAATGGCCCACACCTTGATCTGGAACTTCTAAGCATCCAGAACTATGAGAAATAAATCTGTGTTGTGCATAAGCTGCTCAATTAGATGTTTTCTTAAAGTAACCCAAAGAAAGCCAATGAGGCGCCTGATCAATCCTTTGGTTATCAAGAAACTACCTAGGTGGACGTGTGAAAATTTTTACACCCAAGGAGAATGGTTAACTAGGTCAGACTCTTTTCTCCAGAATTGGAGCAATTCAGAGAAACCCTCTAGTAAAGAGACAATAATAAATGCTAACTGGATGGTTTTATAGCCAGAGTTGTTGTTTGTTGTTAGTTTTTTTTTGTTGTTGTTGTTTTTTTTTTTTTGAGGTAGGGTCTCAGTCTGGTCCAGGCTGATCTGAAATTAACTATATAGTCTCAGGGTGGCCTCGAACTCTCAGCAATCCTCCTACCTCTGCCTAACCGAGTGCTGGGATTAAAGGCGTGCGCCACCACGCCTGGCTTGTTGTTAGTTTTTAAGGCAGGGTTTCACTTTAGCCCAGGCTGACCTGGATCTCACTCAGTAGCCCCAAGATGGCCTCAAACTCACAGCAATCCTCCTGCTTCAGCCTCTGAGTGCTGGGTCTAAAGGTGTGTGCCTGTTTTTCAGCTGTGTTAAACTCTGCATGATGGTTATACCCAAGTCCTATGACATTCTTGTCTCACTTTCGGTCCCATGTATCCTCTCCTCCAATATGTAAGGTAGTATGATCCAGTCTGATCTTTGTAGCCACTCACACAAAAAGTGAAGGCCTGTGAAGATTATATTTCTCTGTGAGCTTACAAAACATGTTTCATGACCTTTAAATTGTCTTCCCAGCAAGCTCTTCAGAGTGTCCAGAACAGAGGTTCCCAAGGCTACCAATTTAAGAGGCTGTACTTACTGTGGGCTTGTTGGAGTTGTGTGGGTTTAAAAACTCCTGTATTCTCCAGCCTCTGAAGTAGCCAGTCATGTCTTACTCCTGCTAGGAGTTTTTCAAAATCATCAGGCTTTAGGGTGCGAGCCTCAAGGATCTCCTGCCTAGTCTTTCCTGGTAATGAGATGAAAGAACTTCCACTGGAATTCAGAAGGGACCACGAGCTTTCCCCCTCAGAAGAACCACTGGAAAGTGCCGGTGATCTCAGCCACCACAGTGGGGAGGAGCTGGAGTTCTGGCTGCCATTCAGCATGTTCCCCAATGCGTTTCCTTCCTCTGTCGTGGAGCAGTCCTCACTGGGGACAGGGAAGGGATTATTAAAACTTACGGATGAACTGGGCACCTCGGCCCTGTGACTTGGTAGCTCCTTTAGGGCACCTGGTCCAGGAGAGTCGTGTCTGCCAGTGGAGTGGAAATCTGTGCTGTCAGACAGTTGGCTCTCTCTATCTGCCACAGAGGCATCAAAGTCAACTTCCTGGTCTTGGACGGAACTGCTAGTCTTTCGTGAGTCAAGCTTTTGAACAGGCCTTTGAGGAGTGAAAGCTCTGGAAGCCAGCATGGAACTGGTGCTCCCTAAAAAGCCTCCCACTCCTACAGTAGAGTGTGAGGGCTCATCTTCTGTGCCCTCCGCTGTTTCTGCTTCTGGGTCTGCTCTGGAGGGCCTATCCGTAGGTGCTGGGCCTGTGATTCGTTCCTGGACATCTTTCCTTTTCTTTCCCCCATGACAGGCTTTGAAGGCACATTTGGTTTCTGGAAAATCATTAATTATTTCAAATTTGTCTTCTTCTTGGGCTAAAGGACACTTGATCATGTCCTTGAACCTGCCAGAACCAGATGAAGACGAAGAAGAAAAAGTACAGGAAAAGCTGGAGTGAGTTAATTTATTTTGAGGTCTTCCATTTCTGACGTCCTCAGCAGCTTCCCAAGCTCCTTCTAACAGCCCTGCGCCAGCAGCCAAGTGAGCGTTTGTTGTGTGACGAGAAGGGGTGGGTGTCAAGGGCAAGTGTCTGTGCAAGTGACTTTGAGATGACTCAAAGCTAGGATCCTTGGTTGCCTGGAGAGAGATACCATGACGCACTTTGCTGTTCTCCAGCTCCTCTGACAAGGCAGTGGAACACTGAGTGTCCACAAGATTCTCTTCCTTACAGTCTGCTCTGGCTGACCTCTCTTCGACATGACCATTCACTTCCTCCCAGCTGGTAGAAGAACTGAGCCCTGAGAACTTGCTCCAACTACCGGAGCTCTGGCTGTCACTCAGAGACTGGTTCAGAACATCTGCTGTGAGATTGCTCTGGCTGGGCGGCTCCGTCTCCGTCTCTGCATCCTGATCCAGGGAAACTCGGAACGCAGCAGAATGGACCCAGTTCCTCCCTCCCACCCTTCCGAGCCCCTCCCAACTCCTCTTAGCCACGTGGGAGGAAGCTAGCCTGCTTCCTTGGGAGCGTGGTTTCTCTTGAGTGGTGCTCACAGTATCCACGGTGTTTGTCTCTGTTTTTAGAGTAGTGATACAGAGCCCTGATTTTGTGTCTTTCTGTTTACCACTGTCGTTGCCACAAGTGCTTTCGTAAACTTCGCACACCGAGCAATGGTGCTGAGAATAGGCTTCCAGGATCTTCTGGAAATCCACTTGCCCTTGTAAGATGGGTTTATCCAGCCCCCACTTGAAGCTCTCTGGAACGTAGGACCTGTCATCTAAATTGGGGAAGCTTTGAACCTGTAAGTGATCCTTTATCTGGCTGACATCCGACATGATTTCCTGCGACAGTGCTTCTCTGTCCTGGCTTGTGGAGGACGAGATGTAGGCGTACAGCTTCCCCAGAGCTTCACCGCAGAGCTGGCTGGCCGCGCGGGTGGCCGCCGTCTCCCCGCCGAGCCTGCGGTGCACCGTGGTGAGGCCGAAGGCCGCTTTAACAAAGCTGTGCAGCTCCTGCTTTCCACTAACGGGCTCGCTGTCTCCCTTGGTCAGGAGGCCGATCTCAAAAGCCTCTTTGGCCTCACACAGATAGAAACTTTTCATCTCTGGAGGACAGTCATTAGAACTACTGTAGGATAATAAGCACGTGCCACGGATATTCTGTGGAAAATACCAAATGAAAAATCAGATGCTGAGTTGGAACCTGGAAATGAATCAGAACAGACTTTTATTCTTAGAGGATAGTCATTTAAAATACTATAAGAAAATAAAGGCATGCCTCAGTTAATCTGAGGGAAATCCACAAGCCCCTGAATTAAGACCCAAGTCTTCTGGTGAATCAGAAGGCTTGAAGATGTGAGGCCTTGGCTGGTACAGAAGGGTCAGAAATCAGCTTTACCTACCATCCTACGGTTTGCTTATATGGTAGATTTGTGGTCATTGCTGTTGTTGGTTTTAGCAAGCAGTTTGCGATTGACAATTTGATTGGATTGAGACTCTCCTTGGAAATTAGTAAATCACACCTCTGGGTATATCTGGAAGGGTGTTGACGCAAGGGGTAGAAGGTTGTAGGAAAGGTTGGTGATGATACCATCTCAAAGTAAGGGGCCACTTGGAATAAAAAGGGGACATGCGCACTTTTACTGACAGCACTTTTCCACATGTGGAGTCTTTTTATGTTTGCCAACAGTGAGATACAGCACCTACTTGGAGGGCAGGCCTTTCCCTCCCACTGGTTGCATGGGAGAATAGCAGGAGAGAGGCACCCCGGGGACCTGCACTCTATTTACCACAGCTGTGAGCACGAACAGAGGTGTGTAGGCACTGAAGGCAGCTGCCAGCTTACAGGCTTCTGCGGCCGACAGCAAATGGTGGTCAAACTCCTTGAATAAGCTCTGTGAAAACACAGGATGGAAATTGGACTTGTAATTACTTTTCCATTAGCAAGTCAGACTGAGAAATTCCTTTGCTTTACTTTCAAGATTCTAAGAGGACTCCCTTTCTCCTGTCAGAACAGTGGCAATAAAGAATAAATAGATAGAAAGACTCCCAGAGCACGGACTGTCTTTTCTCCTAGTACTTCACACCCCTATCCTGCACCCACCGCCCAGAGAGGGTCTAGCATGTACAAAAGTTTACAAAGCCTGCCTGGCAAAGTAAATCAAATGAGTGTCATTAGAAAATGGTGGCAGGTCTTTGTGCATAGAAACTCACTTTGGGCTGGAGAGAGATGGTACATGCCTACAAAGCCAAAGGACCCAGGTTTCTCCAGGTCCCATGTAAGCCAGATGCACATGGTAGAGCATGCATCTGGAGTTCGTTTGCAGTGGCTAGAGGCCCTGGCATGCCCATTCTCCCACTCCCTCTCCCTGTCTCAAATAAATAAATAAATAAATAATTTTTTAAGAAAGTGCTCATTTTGTAGCCAGACCAATTGATCATTTCTATTTTGCTCTTGGCAATGGAACTTTTATGATTTTGCAGCAATGAATATTCATTCATTCCAGAAAAATATATTGAGGGCTGGTGAGATGGCTTAGTGGTTAAGGCACTTGCCTGTGAAGCCTAAGGACCAGATTTGATTCCCCAATGCCCAAATAACCCAGGTGCACAAAGTGATGCATATGTCTGGAGTTTGTTTGCAGTGGCTAGAGGCCCTGGCATGCCCATTCTCTCTCTATCTGCCTCCCTCTCCCTCTCTGAAATAAGTAAACAAAATGTTAAAACAAAAGAAAAAGATATTGAGTATCCTCATGCATCAGACACTGTTCCAGTTTGAGGGAGACAGTGGACTGTGAGCCTGCAATGACCTCATTTTCTCTTGGCTGAGGAAGTAATCAAAATGAATACAATTTGAGACAGTGATAAACATTCTGTAGAAAACTTAAGTCAAGAAGGGATTAGTGTGGTCCAAAGTGGGAAGGAAGGTTGCAACTTTCTTTCAGGACAACCTCACTGAAGAAGAGGCAAAGCCTCTTTTCTGGTTTAATCTGACAGAAAAAGCAATAGATTACTAAGACACAGGTTACTAATAGCAGGTTGTCTGTATTCTTTTCTTATACTATAGTATTATCATTTGGGGAATTTAATAAAAATAGCAGTATAAATGATGATAATCAAAATCTCCATTTTGGTGCTGCCTAGAGAAAGCTGAATCTCTGTCTGCCAATGCCTCAGGACATCAGAAGTCTGAGTTTGGCCTCCCACCTCCCCATCCCACTCCCTCTCTTAGTAGATGTGCAAACTATAGAGGTTAGTTGCTGTCTCTGGACATCGGTTTATTTTTCTCTAAAATAAAGTAAAACTATTTTTCTCTAAAATGATACATTCTGTTTGACTAGTCTCACAAGGCTAATATACATTTTTTGGCTATAATATGGTATGCAAAAATTATTATTATTATTAAAGATAAGAGCATGGAACAAATGCTTGATTCTCTTATTTGGACAGTGATGGGTTTATAATTTATCACTCCTTTATTGCAAAGATGGCTCAAGATAGTGAATGTTGTGACAATTTGAAAGAAAATAAAGGGGATTCAAAATCCCTTTGATGATATTCATTCACCCACATTAACTTTTTAAAGAACTATTTATTTTTTTATTGGAGAGAGTGAAAGAATGAGGGCCTCCTGCTGCCAATGCAAGTGAATTCCAGATGTATGCACCACTTTGTGTGTCTGGTTTTATGTGAGCACTGGGGAATTGAACCTGGGTCATTAGGCTTTGCAAGCAAGTGCCTTTAACCTCTGAGCTATCTCTCCAGCCCCACCTGAACTTTAATGAGGGCCCTTTGTGTATGTGCTTCCTGCTAGGGGCTGGGTTAACAAAGTAAACAGTGTACTATGGGAGCTGCTCTCTTTAATCTAGGAGGAGGGACCATGCTCTACAACCTTGCTTTCCTGGGAAAGAGGCTGACTAACCAACACCAAGAATAGCATCAGTGGTTGTTCAGGTGATGCCACTGAACCATGCTTTTGACAAATGATAATTACCAAGTCAATCTGTGGATTGTTTTTAAACTTTTCATAATCTTTTTTGCTCATGGAAACGAAGATGTCTGCCAGTATACCTAGTGATGTAGAAATACCCTGTAAGGAAAATACAAACAAATTAGATAGGTATGCAGAGCTGAGTAGTCTCCCATCTCCTGGTCTAAAGGCAATAATTATCCTTTCATATGAACCATTTGCCTATTATTGTTACTGTGACTGACATTGAAGATATATGTGACCTGTCACCCCCTGTGCTGGTTTGAATGAAATATCCCCCATAAGCTGCTGTGTTTTGAATATTTGGTTTAAAATCTGTGGGGCCTCTGGGAGATGGAGTCATGCTGGAGGAGGTATATTCCTGGGGATGAGGCTTGTAATTTATGAGTCAAGACCCACTAGGCGTTAATAGCCTGTTCAATCAGACTGTTTCCTTCCTGCTGCTTTGGTGATGTGATTCCTATCTAGCTCATTCTTGTTGCTTCTTCCCAGATGATGTGACAAGATGTGATGTCCTGGCTGGCTGCTCTGTCATGCTTCCCCTGCCATGATGAAATTGTCCTTCAAAACTGTAAGCCAAAATGAATCCTTCCTTTCATCAGCTACTTCTGGTCAAATGTTTAGTCTCAGCAACAGGAAAATAACTGCCACACACCAGGCTTAAAATAACTACCACATACTGTGGCATAAGGGCCATTTGTAAACACAGCTGCTTCTTGGTTGGGTCTCTCTGGGTTCTCAGTACTGACTTGTCTATCCAGTTAGGCCTAAGTAATGGCCCAAGAGAAGGTGATCATACAGCACTCACTCTCTTTCTGTTTGATAAATGGAGTGTCAGCTGCTCCAGAAGATGGAAGAAATAACCCTAGGCACTGAAGAGGATAGTCCCACAAAATCACAGAGAATGAAACTATCAAGTAGGAAAAAAAGGACTGCTTCACCATTTCTTAAAAAATGCCACATAAATAATTAACTGGGGATTTTGCCCACTCATCTCAAGGAAAACAATTTATCTTGGCCATCCAAACTTTTCCATGGAATCACATCAAGGCTAAATTTGTGATAAAGTCGATGTAGTGGACTAAATATATAAATAGGTGATTGCAGAGGCTAAACATATGCCAAGAGTCTAAATGTGGGCAAGACAGAGAAGAAAGTTGTTTCTGGCCTTAGGGTCATGTAGAATAAAGACAGGACAGATGAAATCAATAAATGCATGTCATAAAGAGAATAATCCCAAGACAAATGAAGCAAGGAAAAAAGAAAGCACCCGAAAAAAAAAAAAAACAACCTTTTTATCTGGCTGGGGGAGTGTCAAGTAGCCAATAATTGAGGCCCAAATCAACTCTGCTGCTTCATACCACATGCCTGAAAAAGAAAAGGAGAGATGGGGATACTATGAGTGCCTAAACTTTCATGTTAGAAAGTCCCCTTGAAAAACAATAGGAAGAGTTATTGGATCCTGTTATGAAAACTTGACTAGATTATACTGATAAGGAAATTTGTTTTTCCTGTTCATTTAACATAGATAATCTTTCCACTGGGAAATGATAAGAATTATATATTCTGTACCTAACATATATTGTGTTTATTATATATAGTTATTTCCATTATATACAGGAATGACAATTCCCATATTCTGTTAAAAAACTTCAACTTCCTTAGTTTACACTTGAAACTATAATTAGGATTCATAAACTTGGCTTGAAAAATTCATGAATACCTCAAGTAATAAATAAATTGCTATGGCATTGAGAATAAGGTGTCACATATTATATGATGCCCTGCTGAACTGAATCACAATACATGATTGTAAATTGCTCTAACAACACTCAATAGAAAAACATTTTGTTTTATTAATATTCATAAAATTTATAGGATTTAAAAATTTTAAAGTAATTTGTTAACTTTTTGAAGTTTGAATAAAACATGTTACAATAAAATTTTAATTAAATCTTATGAAAATGCTTCAATATTATATTGTAGCCTTTTTTTTTTTTTTTTTTTTTTTTTTTTTTTTTGAGAGGTAGCATCTCACTCTAGCTCAGGCTGACTTGGAATTCACTATGTAGTCTCAGGGTGACCTGAAACTCACAGTGATCCTCCTACCTCTGCTTCCTGAGTGCTGGGATTAAAGATATGCACCACCATACTTGGCATATTTTAACCATACTGAGGGACTGTAATGACTTCAAGGTTCATAAAATGGCATCGCTATTGGTAGCTGTTTCTAAATTTCTGCAGAAACATTTAGATAAGCAAATTAATTGGCTGGATTTAGGATTTTTTTTTTTTTTTTTACATGGAGTCTCACTTTGTTGCCAGACTGGTCTCAAACTCCTGAGTGAAGCGGTCCTCCTGCCCCAGTCTCCAGGGTAGGCTGCCCAGGTGTGCACCACTGTACCAGCCCACATACTAGGATTTCAAATGCCATTTTCTTTTCAATAAAGGAACTAAGGGGAGTGAGGTTTGATCATTTTATCTAGATGCAATAAGACAATCCCACAAGAAATCTTGCAGCCAGACTTTGTACATGAATCTTGGGAAGAGTGGATGATTGGTATCAGTACCCAGCTTTTGTAGAATTTGCCCTCTGATCTGTATACACACTGACTGCACCAGGGCCTTGTCACTTTCATTTCTATACAGCCAGGTACCTAAAATAAAAGAAGGAAGGAAAAGAATTGCCTAGAGTTATTAAAGAAATGGCCTGTTAAAATAAATGTATTTTCTTCAGAAATCTTCATGACTTGAGAGTCAGTCTCTCTCTCTCTCTCTCTCTCTCTCCCAGTTAGATTCAGAATTAATCAGTGAGGGTCCACAGGAACTGGCTTCTGCCAGGTCACCAGCTGTTTTACCAAAGGTGCTTTGTCTCCACTGGTTTATTTAGGTCTCATCTATATCACTGTACACCTACTGAGATCCTGTGCTCACATCTGCACTTATGCTACCCCTGCCTGGGATCCTTTTCTCACATCTGTACTCATTATACCCCTTCCTGGGATCTGCTACTCACATCTGTATTCACTGCATACCTGCCTGTGATCCACTTCTCACATCTGTGTTCACTGTGTCCATCTGTATTCACTATGTCCATCTGTATTCACTGTATCCCTCCCTGTGATGCCTTCTCACATCTGTATGCACTGTACCCCTCTCTGTGATCCTCTTCTCACATATGAACTCATTGTACCCCTGTCTAGGATCCTCTTCACAGATCTGTACTCACTGTACCTCTTCCTGTGATCCACTTCTCACATCTGTACTCACTGTACCAGTGCCTGGGACCCTCTTCTCAGATCTGTCCTCAGTGTCCCCATGCCTGTGATTCTCTTTTCCCATCTGGACTCACTGTACCCATATGTGTTATCCCCTTCTCACATCTGTACACACTGTACCACTGTTGTGATCCCCTTTTAACATCTGTACTCAATGTACCCCTATCTGTGATGCTCTTCTCACCTCCCTTTTCACTGCCCCCCCTGCTTGTGATCCTCTTCTCAAACTTGTACTCACTGTATCCATGACTATGATCCCATTCTCACATCTGTATACAGTGTACCCTGCCTGGGATCCTCTTCTCAAACCTGTACTCACTGTATCCATGACTATGATCCCATTCTCACATCTGTATACAGTGTACCCTGCCTGGGATCCTCTTCTCAAATCTGTACTCACTGTATCCGGGATCCCATTCTCACATCTGTAAATCTGCCTATCCTCTTCTCAAATCTGTACTCACTGTACACATGTCTGGCATCCAGTTCTCACATCTGTTCTAACTGAATCCCTGCCCTGTGATCACCTTATCACATCTGTACTAACCATACCACATATGTTATCTGCTTTTCCCATCTGGACTCTTTGTCCCTGTTCCTGTGATCCTCTGTTCACATCTGTATCCACTGTCCTCCTTCCTAGGATTGTCTTCTTACATCTATCGCACCGTACTCCTGTCTTTTATCCACTATTCCCATGTGTACTCTTGTCCTGCTTCCTGTGATCCCCTTCTCACATCTGTTCTCACTGTACACTGGCCTGTGATCCTCTTCTCACATCTGTTCTCACTGTAACCCTATCTGTGATCCCTTCTCACATCTGTTCTCACTGTACACTGGCCTGTGATCCTCTTCTCACATCTGTTCTCACTGTACACTGGCCTGTGATCCTCTTCTTACATCTGTATTCACTGTACCCCTGCCTGTGATCCCTTCCACCCAACTGTATTCACTGTAACCCTGCCTGTGATCCCTTCCACCCAACTGTATTCACTGTACCCCTGCCTGTGATCCCTTCCACTCATCTGTATTCACTGTAACCCTGCCTGTGATCCCTTCTTATATCTGTACTCACTGTACCTCTGCATATGATCCTCTTCTCATATATGTATACCCTGTACCCCTGCCTATGATCCTGTTCTCACACCTATACTCACTGTAGCACTGCTTTTGATCCAGTTCTCAAAACTCTTCTGACTGAACCCTGCCTGTGATCCCCTTCTCACAACCGTACTTATTTTACTCCTGCCTGTGATTCTCTTCTCATATCTTTATGACTGTACCCCTGCCTATGATCATCTTCTAACATCTGCATCACTGCACCCCTGTCTAGAATCCTCTTCTCACACCTGTACTCATTGTACCTTGCCTGTGATCCTCTTCTCCCATCTGGACTCACTGTATGGCTGTCTCTGATCCCCTTCTCACATCTTCCCTGACTGTACCCCTACCTGTGATCCCTCCTCTGGTCTATACTCACTGTACTCCTGTCTGTATTCCTTGTCTCACATCTATAGTCACTGTACCCCTGCCTGAGATCCTCTAGTTACATCAGTACTTGCTGTATCCCTGCCTGGGATATTCTTTTCACATCAGTACTCACTGTATGCCTGCCTGTGATCTGCTCCTCACAGCTGTTCTTACTTTCCCACTGCCTGGGCTCCTCTTCTCACATCTGTAGTCACTCTACCCCTGCCTGTCATCAACTTTTCACAAGTGTTCTCACTGTACCTGTGCCTGTGATCCCCTTCTCCCATCTATTCTCTCTGTACCCCTGCCTGGGATATTCATCTCACATCTGTATTCACTGTATCCCTGCCTGTGATCCCCTTCTCAAATCTGTATCATTGTACCTCTGCCTGTGATCCCCTACTCACACCTGTATGCACTGTACCCCTGCCTGTGATCTTCTCACACCTGTACTCACTTTTCTCCTGTATGTGATTCTCTCCTCACACTGTACTCACTGTACCCCAGTCTGGGATCCTCCTCTCACACCTGGACTCACTGTAACCCTGACGGGGATCTTCTTCTCACAGCTGGACTCACTGTAACCCTGCCAGTGATCCTCCTCGCATACCTGTATTCACTTCACCCCTGCCTGTGATGCCTTTCTCATCTTTCCTCACTGTACCCTTCTGTGATCCTCTCCTCACATCTGTACTCACTGTACCCCTGCTTGTAATCTTCTCACATCTGTTCTCACTGGATCCTTGCCTGTGATCCTCTTCTCACATCTGTACTCACAATACCCCTGCTTGGGATACTTTTTCCACATCTGTATTCACTGTATCCCTTCCTGGGATATTCTTCTCACATCTGACCTCACTGTATGCCTGTGGTCCTCTTCTCACATCTGTTCTCACTGTATCCCTACCTGGCATCCTCTTCTCACATCTGTATTTACCATCCCCGTCCTGTGGTATTCTTCTCACATCTGTTCTCACTGTATCCCTGCCTGGCATCCTCTTCTCACATCTGTACTCAGGGTACCTCTGCCTGTAATCTTCTTATCAGTTCTTCTTCAAATCTTGGCTTCAGTGCTATTGCCTCAAATGTTTTCCCAGGTTAATGAATGCTCACCATTATCCCTGCTGTGTTGTTGCCTCCTCATGGAGGGCAGGATTAACCCCAGCCACCAAATTTGGTTTTCACTGTAAAGCTAATGACTACACACTAAGGACAACAGGATAGGTGAGGGTTCATACTCCAAAGTGAGCCCTGCTAGGCAGAGCTATGCTGAACTTGAGTGAAGATTGTGGGGAGTGGTTCTGAGTTTTACTTTGCTTTTTTTGTGGGGGTAGGCAAAAGTTATAAAAATCTAGCTTTGGTTTGTAGACAAGTAGGCTTTTTTCATTTAGAAAAGTCATTAATTTATTTGAGAAAGAGAAAGAAAGGGGGAGGGGGAGGAGAGAATGGATGTGCCAGGGCCTTCAGCCACTGCAAACAAACTCCAGATACATGCACCTCCATGTGCATCTGGCTTACAGGGGTCCTGGGGAATTGAACCTGGGTCCTTTGGCTTTGCATGCAAGTGCCTTAACCACTAATCCATCTCTCCATCCCAGCTCTTTTTAACGTTTTAATTAACACACATTAACTGTACAAAATAATAATTTCACTATGATATTTTAATGGAAACATATAGAGTACCTTGAGCATACTAATTCCCTCTACTACTCTTTTGTCTGTTTTTATCTACTGGTCCAGTTTTGGGAAAAAGAGAAGGGAAGGTTGGATATGCCTTAAAGCCATCAGTGGTGAATAACAGAGACTTCATTATTCTCTGTCACATGTACTGTTTTCTTCTAAGCTCTTAATCCCTGTGTGTTTGCATGTTTGTTTATATATGTTTGCATGTTTATATGTGTGTGTGTGTGTGCACGTGCATGCACCTGTATGGTGTGTAAAGTATAAAAGACAGCAATGTGCCCAATGTAGTCTAAGTCACCATACAAAATGAGCATGCAGTCAATATTTGCCTTCCAACCTGCCTCCTTCCTGGAGGTGTCCATAAATTTCATGAACCTAAGGACAATTTATCAAGCCTCTCAAGGAAAAGCCCATTGGATATTGTGCTCAACTTTTTGGAAAACTTAATAACTTAAATGTCCAGAAATTATAACATATCTAAAGCTTTAAATGGTTTTTCACACAACTCTTACCTCTTCCTTTCTTTCATGTATGATGACTATTGAAAGGAAATTCACCTCAAAATAACTTTATATTTAAGTTCTTATGTAACAAAGTAAAAGTGATTTCCAAGGCCATTTAAATGCATAACATCATACACATGCTCCTCTGAACTGAGTGACTTCTTTTTCAGCCTCAATTCTTTCAAAGGCTGTTTCTGAGTCCATAAACTATTTGCCTTAACAGTTATTGTCCATTTTATAATGAATCAAGGAAGCATCAACTGTCTTGTTTATAAACATAGAGAAAACAGAAACACAGTGCAGAACCAGTCCCAGGTTGTTCTGGGAATATCCAACGTGAACATTAGGGCATTAAACTGTGAGAACTTTGGTACCCCTGAGGAAAGAGTCTATGAAGAAGTGAAAGGGCTTACCTGTGGCTCCATTGTTGCTTATCAGACTGCTCAGGATATACTCTGCTTTTAAAAGTTTCCCTGAGAAGAGGCAAGCAAATTCCACACAATTAGTTTTGAATATGTGCATTAAGTGCTATGAATAATTCCTGCTGTAAGACTGATAACAGGGACTGCAACATCTCTTTGGTATTTTTTTTTTTTTAGAGAGAGAGAGAGAGAGAGAGAGAGAGAGAATGAATGAATTACTGCTTCAAGGCCTCAGCCACTGAAATCAAACTCCAGATACTGCACCACCTAGTGGATATGTGCAACCTTGCGTTTGCCTCACCTTTGTTTTGGCTTATGTGAGATCTGGAGAGTCGAACATGGGTCCTTAGCTTTGCAGGCAAGTGACTCAACTGCTAAGCCATCTCTCCAGCCCCATAACTTCTCTTGAAAATACTCTTAAAGTAACTATTTGCTGCAGTCAGTTTCACATTGCTGGCAGAAATCACCCGACCAAAAGCAGCTTATGGGAAAAGGGGTTTATTTTGGCTCACAGACTTGAGGGGAAGCTCCATGATGGCAGGGGAAACAATGGCACGAGCAGAGGGTAGACATCACCTCCTGACCAACATCAGGTGGACAATAGCAACAGGAGAGTTTGCCAAACACTGGCAAGGGGAAACTGGCTATAACACCCATAAGCCCACCCCCAATAATACACTACCTCCTGGAGGTGTCAATTCCCAAATTTCCATCAGCTGGGAACCTAGCATTCACAACACCTAAGCTTATGGAGGACACCTGAAACAAACCACTACACTAATGGTAAGAATAAAACTGAAAAATAAGGGTGACATTTGTAGGAGCTGATAAACTGGGAAGTTATACAGTATCTGAAAAGGCAATTAAACACACAAATGCACATACACTAATGCACAGAAACACCCCATTCTTATAAAGCAGGGTTAGAGTAACAGATGTAAACCTTTTGAAGATTTGACTCTTCTCTTCCAGAGGCATAGTCCAGATGAGGACACAGCCCTATGAGAAGAGACTGCTATTTTAATTCCTTTGCAGAGAAAGAAGACAGACCTTGAGCTCACAGAAGTGAAACAGTGGTATGAATCTGGAGTCAAGGGTTTGCATAGGCAGGAAAAAACCAACAAGGTTCTACCATCCCTTTTAGAAACTCAAGCTCTTCCAAGAGACAACACATATGAACAAACATCCTAAGATAAATAAGAATCTAAGTCTGTATCAAATATGAGATTAAAGATAGAAGTGACTTTATCAACAAAGAAGAGAATCCCCACCAAGTAGTCAGGAAAATAATAGTTCAAGAATGAAGTTTCTGGATCCCAGGAGAAAATCCTGTACAAAACTCTGCTCTGGAGAAACAGTGGCACTCTGGGATCTGCATTCCCACAAGAATGTATTCTTGGCAGAGATGACTTTATATTAAGATATATAAGCAACAAAAAGAAATGGGACATGAGAGGGTGCAACACCATGCCCAACACAGAGCAAAAGTGGTTTTAAAAATGAAAGAAAACATGTTCAGAACGAGCAGGCAGACTCAGATGGATTTAAGCATTAGTATGTCCAAAGGAAGAATACACACAGGAAAAGAATAAATTTACTAATATGAAAAAAATACTAGATAAAACACTCAGAAATTAAGCCAAGTGTGATGACTAAGGCCCATAATCCCACCACGGGGTAGCTGGAAATAGGAAGACCAGGAATTCAAAGCCAGCCTTTGGCTATACAGGGAATGTGAAGTCTGATTTATGAAACTCTTCCTCAAAAAACAAACAAACAAACAAACAAACAAACAAACAAACAAAATGCACACAATAGAGCTGGAGAGATGGCTCAGCAATTAGGGCACTTGCCTGCAGAGCCCAATGACCCAAGTTTGATTCCCCAGTATCCACATGAACCCAGATGCACAAAGTGGTGCATGCATTTGGAGTCTGTTTGTAGCAGCTGGGGCCCTTGGCATGTCCATTCTCTTTCTCCGTTTGCAAATAAATAAAAAATATATATTTTAAGAACAAACAATAATTAAACAAACTCAGAAATTTAAACAAAAAGATAAAATGAAATTACCAATGTGGTTGTCAGAAATTATAGTTATTGATGAAGAACTCTCCATAAAAGACAGATCATATAAGTGTTTTCAGCTTTCTGTTTTGTTTACTTGCTTTGTAAACAAAGGATACAAGAATTTAACAAGAAAGCAATGGCTAGAGAGAGCCAGAAAATCCAGCAGCCTTCCACTGGGTGGACTGAATTTCTGGCATGTCGCTGCTAAGACAGAAACCCAGATGCCAAAGAGCTATGCCACTGAGGTCATTGCAATAAAATCACTGGCTGCAAAAACAAAGTGAAAATAAGAATAATAAAAAAAAAAAAAACAGGAAAGCTTAAAGTATTTATTAGTAGCTTCAAAAGTTATGGAATTACTTGATAATTGATGATAAAACTTTCTAAATGCCACTGTTTTTATTCAATCTCTTCTCAGTCCATTCACAAGTAGTGTTCTAGGACTGGGCTGTGGGTACAGATCCCATTAGAATGCAAGTTCTGATTCTGGAGTTCTGAGGCAAGGCCTGGAATACCACCTTTTAACCATCCAGTTAAGTGGAGTCTCTGGATGTTTTCACAGAAGGTTTCACTCTGAAGCCTTATGGTCTGGTGGCACTCCCGAAAGTGCCTTTGAAAAGAAATCTAGCCAAACTGTTGGGAAAAAAGACAGAGGATCTTAGGCGAGGATGTGAGCATCAGAGCAGCATGCCATTCACAATGATCCAAGAGCTTATTCTTTACAAGGAGAATGCCTCTCTGCTTCTGTTAGAGATGCGAGAGAAGTAACAATAAAACAAAGCAAAAGAAAATTGAACAGATCAGTTTGGCTGGGTAAAAACAGTGCTGTCAACACACCTGGTCACCATTTGACCTTGACTTTCATGACAGATCATGCTAGCTGTACATATTGCAAAGTATACAACATAGTGCTATGCTCATTTCTTGATGGGAACCAACACTAAAAACTTGTTAGTGCATGCCAACCCTTAGTTGCTCTGTCCCCCATAGAATGCCCTGCTCATGACTTTGCTGTCTGACACCACTGTAAGTTAGGTTTCCTTCATGCCTCAATGTCATTACTGCAGGGGCATTTAAAAAGACTTTTTTTTTTTTTTCCAGTTTCAAACCACTTTATACCAAGTAACAGTGTCAGAACTTGAAGAAAATAGGACAGGGGCAGGTAGGGCAGTGCATCAGTTCAAGAGGTATCCATCGCCTCACCTTTGAATTCATTGAAGGATTATACTTAGTGAGGTGATGCAGGCCCAGAAAGGTAAGCACTACATGTTCTCTTTCATATGTGGATCCTAGCTACTAATGTTTGGACTTGTCTGTGAGTTGGAATAAAACATGGTAGCAGAGGCCAGTAAGCTAGAAAGGGGCCATAAGGGAGGGAGGAGAGGGGAGGTCTTAAGGAGATGGTATTGCATATATGTAAATAGAAGAACAGATTCCTGGGAGTAGAAAGGCCTAAGTGAGGTCAGGGAAAGAGACTGAGTAAAGGAAGGGTGAGGGAAGGGTTAATCAAAGTCTAAGAGAGTATGAATAAGTCATATGAAAACCTACTTTTTTGGACAATGGTGTACCCAGAAGCCATAGACTGTTACTAGAAAAATTTCAGTGCCATGGATGGGATATCATCCAGTGAGTTGTTAGCCAGGGAGGTGCCTGATACCCCCAAAATATTACAAGCCATTGCCAAGGCTCTTGGTTTCTTACCAGGAATAGATAGTAAGACTCTTGTTGCTGAAGACTCCACATGCTTGGGCTGCAAGGTAACTGAGAAATCTTGCTGGAACTGAGCTGAAAACCTCCTAACTGTAGAATAGCTGACAGAAAGCTGGAAAAGGCTATACTGCATGCAGCTCCAGGGGAGAGAAGTCATCAGTGGTGATAAACAACAGTGGACACTGCAAGCCTTAATTTGGGCCAGCCAGGACAAATGAGCCAACAGGTGCAATAGTGGCATGTCTGTTATGGGGGAAACCAGCTGCTCTCTAATTGGACTGGAGGCCCGCTCCATGGAAGGGAATACATCCCTGATATTGAAAACCTACAACAGGGGTAGTCATGAGCCCTAGGGGTGTAACACCTGCTGGTGTCTGTTTAAATGCATATATTTCTCACCAAACTACATGGTAATACTTCTCTTAATGTCCATACCAGATATTAATGCTACTCTCACTTTTGGTTAGAGAAGCTTCTCTTTTTAGATGGTGGTGACCTCTGGGATGACTCAAAAGGCACCATAGTGCTGAGAAGAAATGACAGAGGAGTGTTCAGCACTGAAACATCTCTACCACACCTTCCAAGGCTCAGGGTCCATTGTGGAAGAGGTGGCGGAAAGAATGTAAGAGCCAAAGAAAGGTTAGGACTCTTTACAATGCACTCTTCCAGACACAAAATGGCCTGGATATCGATGACCTCGCAGTGCCTGTCACTACCTCCACAAGACCATCATAATAGGAGGAAAAGATCATGACATCAAAATAAAAGAGAGACTGATTGAGAGGAGGAAGGGATATGATGGAGAATGTAGCTGTGAAGGGGAAAGTGAGGGGCAAGGGAATTATCATGGTTTATTGTCTATAATATGGAAGTTGTTAATAATAAAAAATATTAAAAAAAACATTTTTCCTAAGTTCAGCTCTGTTGTGATTTGCTCTAGAAAAGTCAAGAGGTGGACACAATTTCTGCATGGCTGGAAGAAGCTGGGCATTTGTGGCCCTCTAATGTCTTCTCAGATCACCTCCTTCAGTCTTCTTTACCAGATAACAGGGCTTTGCACAAGCTAGGCAAGTGTTCTACCATCCCAGCTGCGCTACAGCCCAGCCCTGACTTCAGCTTTTGAAAAAGTAATCTTCACAAGTTATTTATAAATCCATGTGTGTATGTGTCTGTGTGTGTTGCATGCATGTTTGTTTGCTTGTGGGTGTGCATGCGCCTGTGGGGGCAAGAGGTTGGTATCTGCATGTCTTCTTCAGTTGCTCTCCAAGTTGGTTTTTTCAGAAGGTTTGTTTACTCATCAAACTAGACTAGCAAGCCAGTGAGGCCCAGGGATTCCCTGTTGCTGCCTCCCTAGTGCTAGGATTACAGGCTCCCGATGCTATGCCTGGCAAGTTATATGGGTTCTGGGGATCTGAACTCAGGTCTTCATGCTTGTATGACAAGCACTTTACCAAACTGAGCCATCTCCCCAGCCCCTCCCCTTGTCCTTTTCATCTCTGTTCCCTCTGCACTGAACCATTGTTCCATTGAGTCTAGTGACTGCAGTTCCTTTTCAAAGAAAATGCAGCTATTTTTAACCTCTTACAGACCAGAGTTATTAAAATAATAGCAATAGCTAAAGCCAAGCCAAAAAAAAAAAAAAAAAAAAAAAAAGAGTCCACCCTGTTTCTAGGAAGGGCACCTTCACAAAATCTTTCACTCCACATTTTAAAATCCAGTGGCTATGGTTAATTTAAATAATTCAAGAACTGTATGGAAGCAGACTTCCCTCTAACACAGGCAGGCCTCCCTCCCCTCACCCCCCAACCATCCCATCTTAAATTGGATTGTCAGCTCCATTTTTCATTTCATTCAAAGTGACAGGGGGAAAAAAGATACTTTCAGACCTAATCAGGTACTGTACCGGTGTCCTGAATGATGGAAAAAAAAAAAACCCTCAAATTGCTTCAGTGGGCCTGTCAGCTCCATTGTTGGGTTAGTCAAGTGGCCCTGCAGAAGGGAGCCAGGAGAGCGGAGAGAAACTAGTCGAATTATAATCTGCTTTTAAAAGACTCTTGGTCAGAAGTATAGCAATTCAGATAGCCCTGTTTGAAAGCAGCGGGGCAGATTTGTTCGAAGACAAAAGCTCCAATTAGTATTTTCCACACCCTTTCCCAATTTTCTCCACTGCTTTTGGCTCTGAAACCCTTTCTGCCAGGGCCTTTGTGCCAAGGGGTGGCGGGGTGGCGGGGCGGCGGCCGGGGCGGTGGCCTGGGAGCGGGGCTGGGGACGGGGCAGGCCTACCTGAGTTCACGGAGACCCGGGCCTGGCGGATCACCACCTGTGGGGCGATGGGCGTGGCGGGCTGCAGCTTGTGGAGCCCCTTGGCGACCTGCAGGAGCTCCCCCGAGGCGTCGAGCCCATACAGAAACCGGTCCATCACGAAGAGAAGAGCCGAGGCGCCAGCGCAGTCCCGGGCGTCGATGGAGGCTCGCAGCGATGCCTAGGGGCGGGCGTGGGGCACAGTGGGCGTGGAGCCCTCCTGCCACCCAGGGCAGCCTGGCACCGCGCCTGGACTGCCAGGTACTTCTAATTAAAACTACCACTACCTGCAGCCAGGTGTGGTGGCACGCAGCTTTAATCCTAGCACTCGGAAGGCAGAGGTAAAGAGGGTCGCCATGAGTTCCAGGCCACCCTGAGACTACATAGTGACTTCCAGGTCAGCCTGGGCTAGAGCGAAACCCTACCTCAAAAAAAAAACAAACAAACAAACAAACAAACAAACAAAACCTACAGGCAGACCCGTGGCTAGGAGGAGATACATGCTTTTAAATGATAAAATCATAAGGAGACAGATGGTTGGGAAAGGAAACGTTCAATTCAGTTGAAGGATTGGGGCAAATATTTAAAGTACTCCCTGTTTATGGACTCAATGGCTTTCTTTCCATCCTCCCCGCAGTCCTGTGTCCCACTTTGCCTGCTAACAATTTAGGAGGGCTTCTTCCAGGACCTGTGTGCCCTTGTTTGGATACGGTGACATAAATTGATTCCTTGTCTTGCCTGATCTCCCTCCCTTCCTTCCTTTTCTCTCTGACGTTAATGAGGTCAAAGTTGACACATTGTTCTGCTACTTTCTTGTTTTAGAGATTATTACACCTGTGAGAACTTGTCACATCAGCTCCTAACACCTTGCTTCATTTATTGCTTTTTTTTTTTTTGAACACAGGATCTTACGACTATGTAGACCAAGCTGACTTGAAATTAATGATCTCCCTGCTTCAGGTTCCTGAATGCTGGGATTACAGGCATGCACCACTACACCCAGCTCTAAGTAATTAGTACCAGTATCTGGGAGGTGGAGATAGCAGGATCAGAAGTTCAAAGTCATCCATAGCTACACTGTGAGTTAGAGGCCAGCCTGAGAGGAAGAAAGAGTGCAAAAAGGGGAGTGGAAGGGGTAGAAAGAGGAGAGAAGAGGAAGAGGGAGGAAGAATGAGAAGAAGAAAAAAGAAGAGGAGGAGGAGGAGGAAGGGAAGACAGAGAGAGAGGGAGAGAACCATGGGTTAAGGTGTTAGATGAAGGTCCTTTGATTTAGTGTTCACATATCTAGTAGCATAAATTAACATATCACCCAATATTTTCTTCACGGGCTGTGAGGGTATACTGATTACCAATTTGACAGGAGCTAGAATCACCTGTGAGGGATTATGTGGATTAGGTGAGCTTCTGTGCGCATCTGTGAGTGATTATCATCTTGACTTGGTTAATTAAAGTAGGATGATCCACCTTAACTGTGGGTGGAACTACTCCCCAGGCTGAGGTCCCAGGCTGTGTAGAAAGGAGAGAGCTGGCCCCACAGCAGCATTTATGCCCCCCCTCTAGCTCCTCCCTGCTGATATAATGCCTGTTTCCTGCTCCCGCCATGCTGTCCCACCATGGTGGGTTCTACTCTCTGGAACCATACGCCAAATAAACTCCTTCCCTAAGCTGCTTCTAGTCAGCTATTTTATCTCGGCAACTAGAAAGTGACACACATGCTAAAGTAAATCCCACTGAGTCCTTCCTAGGATGACTGTGTTTTTGGACAGATGAGTCCTAGAACACATGTAAACATGTTCTGACTATAGTGTCACTACACTAATGCACTACTTTCCTCACAGTAGCATCCTAAATCCCAGTAATTGTCAGGTCAAACTAGAAGTCAGGCACAGGGCTATGTGTGTGCATAATTCACCAGGTTGTGAAAGAAATCTGAGGCCCAACCAAGCGGAGTTCACATGATATGTGAGTAGGAGGTGGGCTGTGAGCATAGGAGGCCAGGTGTAGAGCCACCAGGTTCCTGTCTCTTGGACCAGCTCTACCTTTGTAAAGCTGGAGGAGTCTCACACAAATTACTTGATAGCTATGTTGATCAAGCCATAAATGTCATCAGTGTGTTACTGCAGTTGCTGATCTCAGCAAGGTTAACTTAACAAACTGAAAGTGTTAAATCCTAAGTGGTAACTTGGGGATCTCTGAAACAAAAAGTTATGACAAAAGTTCCTGTAACTTCCAGCAGCAAAGCTAGGTAGCAAACCCGAATGGGTTTCCTGGACAGAGATAGGGCAGTTTTCTATCATGAAAACCTGGGAAAGCAACGTCTGTTATGTACTTACATGTGCCTGCACTGGCTGTAGAGGAGTGGGTAAGTGTGAGGTGGGGAAGAGATCTGGGGCCAGAGACTATCAGTAGGAAGCAGCAACTGGTACTTGGTTGGGCTCTAACTGGGTGTGGTGACACCTAGGTAGTGGCAATGGGGTCTGAGTTAAGGGTTAAAGTTCATTCAGGAGAACAGGATGACCTTATGATATTCATGGCAAGCAGCTTGTGGACTGATTAACTTCCTGTAACTCTCTTCCTTCTCATCCTCCAGCCCTTTTCATTACATTTAGGACATCTCGGAATTTTTCTCTAATCAAAACTGAAAGGGGATACATACCTATTGGGAGAGACAAGTTTCTTCTTGTCAAAAATATATTAGCAGCCGGGCGTGGTGGCACACGCCTTTAATCCCAGCACTCGGGAGGCAGAGGTAGGAGGATCGCCGAGAGTTCGAGGCCACCCTGAGACTACATAGTTAATTCCAGGTCAGCCTGGACCACAGTGAGACCCTACCTCGCAAAAACGAAAAAAAAAAAAAAAAATTAGCAACAGCTCTTCTAGAGTTTTAACTTAGCATTGGCTATACTTTGCATGTTAACTGTCTCCCAAAGGCCTAAGGATGAAAGGCTTGGTCTTTAGGTGGGGCTATTGGGAAGTGATGGAACCCTTGGGATGTGGGGGTGTGTTCTTGGAGGTTGCCTCCTCCTCTTCCCCTCTGGCCTTGAGATGAGCAGTTGTGGTCCATGCTACCCAGCATGCCCACCACAGGCCCCAAACAATGAATTTATTAGCTCTTGGACTAGAACTTTCAAAACTATGAACCAAAACAACCATTTTTTATTTGTAAGTTAATTTTCTCAGGAATTTCCTTATAGTAATGGAAAGCTGACTAAAACAACAACTTCCATATCCTTCAGTAAAATTGGCTTAAATTTTTATATCTGGATTATTCTAGGATTTTATCCATGATATTTATTCACATGGCTTGATGTCTGGCTTGTATTTTTTTTCTTTTTTTCCTTTTATTTTGATGATCTACACCATTATATACAGCACATTTGTATTTATAGACATCCATCAATCAAGTAATGCCTACCAATAACAGTCCAGCTACACTTGTTTTTTATTTTTATTTATTTATTTAAAAGATTTTATTTATTTATTTATTTGAGACAGAGAGAGGGAGAGAGACAGTGAGTGAGAATGGGTGTGCCAGGACCTCTAGCCACTGCAAACAAACTCCAGATGCATGTATGACCATGTACATCTGGCTTTCATGGGACCTGGAGAATTGAACCTGGGTCCTTTTGCTTTGCAGGCAAGTGTCTTTACTGCTAAGCCATCTCTCCAGCCCTACACTTGTTTTTTTTTTTTTTTTTTGTTTCTTTTTATTTATTTGAGAGAGAGACTGAGAGGTAGAAATAGGCAGGTAGAGAGAGAGAGAAAAGAGAATGAATGGGTGCGCCAAGGCCTCCAGCCATTGCAAACCAACTCTAGATGTGTTTGCCCCCTTGTGCATCTGGCTTTTGTGGGTCCTGGGAGTTGAATCTGGGTCATTTGGCTTTGCAGGCAAACACCTTAACCACTAAACTATCTCTCCAGCCCAGTACACTTGTTTTTTTAAAGTAACAGTTTCCTGTTCAGACTTGTGAACCATCAGTGTGTTTATTAAATATAAAAAACGATAATCTTCAGCCAAATTTATCTTGTTATTCTCAGCCAATCATTGTTCTTATTGTAACAGAGATGCTAATCATCACGGGGAAAGTCGCTTCCCTTCCCTTAATGCTTCCTTCCTTGTAAAGGGAGCTCAGTTACTGTAGCACCTCTGGCTTCTATCTGTCTTGACTTCCTCAGTGCTGCCCAGGAAGTGGAATGACCAATCTCACTGGAAAACAGGGAGAGTAAACAGCAGGCTATTTTCCTGTTCTTTTTTTCTCTTGGAAACAAGCTATCTACAAGAAATGGATAACTTTTCTGTTGTCCTTATGTCATAAATCCACCTAGTAAACCACCCTGTGTGGGGTGTTCTGCTGGGCCTGGTCATTACTGTAACATGTGGAAGTCTACATGAATGGTGAGGGCAGCTCCCAGAACTCCTAGACTCTGTGGTGAAGTTTTATCATCCAGCCTGTTCTTGGTCAAGGTTAAACATGATATTTAATTTCTTGTCTGCCAAATTCTTTGGTTTTATTTTTCAGTTTGCTTAGAGCCTAGGGAAGGAAGAAAGAGATTATGTATTGATCCTCTCAAAGACCCTGACACCAGCCATTGCTTTTCTAAAGCACACTCCAACCCACAGCCCCTGTCTCTGAAGCAATCATGTACTTGCCACTTGGATGGAATACTTTTCTCCCCATTATATCAATGTATCTCAAAGAGTAGCCACATGACACTTGGCATCTGACTGTGGGGCCTGGCTTGAAAAAAGTATATCCATCATTCTGAACTAAAACCAATACTGTGGGCTGGAGAGATGGCTTAACGGTTAAGGCATTTGCCTGCAAAGCCAAAGGGCCCAGATTCAATTCCCCAGGACCCACATAAGCCAGATGCACAAGGGGACACATGCATCTGGAGTTCGTTTGCAGTGGCTGGAGGCCCTGGTGCACCCATTCTCTCTCTCTCTCTTCTATCTCTCCCTCTGCTTGCAAATAAATAAATACAAATTATCTTATAAATAATTAAATAGTGGTTGGAGAGATTGCTTAGTCATTAAGGTGCTTGCCTGGGAAGCCTAAGAACCCAGGTTTGATTCCCCAGTACTCACATAAATCAGATGCACAAGGTGGTGCATGCTCCTGGAAATTAGTTTGTGGTGGCTGGAGGCCTTGGCTTACCCATTCTCTCTCTCTCTCTCTCTCTCTCTCTCTCTCTACCTGCTTCTTTCTCTCTCTTCCTCCCTCTCTCTCAAACAATAAATAAATAAATATGCAGAAAGATAGAGACAGACAGAAAGAATGAGAATTCTCTCCAGGTGTACCAGGACCTTTTGCCACTGCAAACATTCATGCACCCTTTGTGTATCTGGCTTTATGTGGGTACAGGCAAATTGAACGCTGGTAGGCAGACTTTGCAAGTAATTGCCTTTAACTGCTGAGCCATCTCCCCAACCCTTTAATTTTAGTTCAGGAAGGAACTTTCCTGCTGTTTTTCACAGAGTCTCTACCATATTACAAATCTACAATAAGGCTCCATTTTCCCAACCTCTTGGTCATCACTGGAGAATAGAAGTCTTTTTAGAGCTGGTTAGTGTTCTGCTTTCCCCATGTGTTTGACCAGAGTAACTTGGAGCATAGCGGGTCTTTGAAGCTAAGACTAAACTCACTATTGAGTCTCATAAGTGATGTTATGGACTTCCTATCACTCACTGTGAGGCATAAACTACAGGGAGAAAAAAAGACAAAGATAAACTCCAGCGAAAAGAGTGGTCTTGTTACTCATTTAAAATAAGAGAAAGAAAAGAAAGCTTCCAGGGAGCTGGTCTCAGTTTCAGTGCTTCCAAATTCTCTACTAAAAGTCAGTGCCATGGGCGCAAGGGCTTGATTTGGTGATTAGCTGCCATTACTCCAGTTGGCTCTCCTGCCCATGAGCTGTAAGGAAGCTTTGTAGGTCCAGCAGGGCCCTCTACGAGGTTATCTCCCTGAGTGAAGATGCAAGTCAGTGGTGAAGCCAAGGTGGAGCTCACAGGGCAGAGGACCTGAAGGAAGGCGCTGCACAAAGCCGGAAGTGCCTCTGAGTTTTCATTAGAATTCTGATGAGCTTATGAGTGGAAAGGACCAAGCAAGGCTGGGGAGAGAACCTCGCAAAAGGAGCAGAGGTAGCTGCCCTCAGGCTCAAAGCAGATTGTCTTTCTACAATTCTTGTCTTTCTCAGGGCACAGAATAAGGTTCTTAGAAAGTCTGGTTTGAAAAGTGAGACAAAATTAGCCCTGAGGGAAGACCCCCTTCTGTCCAATTCCGAAAGCTTAGAAGCCAGCTTCAAAAAGGCTCAGACGATTTCCTAACTTGGCTGAGTCACAAAACAAAGCCCAAGAGTCTCTACAGGAGCACGAGAGAGCCACCCTCCAACAAGATGAGACCCAGTGCTGGCATGGAGTCAGAAATTACCAATCAAGAAAGAAACCCATTCCTGCAAGGAAAGTCTGTACACAGTGATCCCAAGTGACAGGTACTAAAACTTATTTGATATGTTCCCGAAGGCAGAGTAATTTTTACTCTGTATACATGAAGTCGAGATACCCAAGATACACACATGATCTAAATGAACCTTCCAGAGATTTAAAAGAACGTAATTCCTGAGATGAAGCCGCAGATAACTGCATTTGTTTCCTAGCTCCCTCTCACTCACCATGCCTAATTCATTGAACTCTCCAGCCTGGTGTAGCTTGTCTTTGAAAGTGGGTAGGAACCATTTGCTGTGCTGTTCAGGATTAGAGGAAATTCCTGTCAACTGCTGAGAAGTGTGGGTTGTAAGAAATGATATAAAACATGAGACGGAAAAACAAAAAGAAGTCTGTCACTCATTCCCACTGTCTTGTGTGACAAGATAGGAACCACTGGAAAAGACAGCCTCCCAAAAGAGCTTTAGTGTAATTTTCAACACCCAGACAGGTAGAATGGGGTCTCACCCCTAAGGCTTATCTCAGAAAATGGGACACTTCTTATTTCTTTCCATCTCTTTCATCCCTTCACCCACTCTGAGGATTGACGTTCCTGGAAACTGAGAGAATAGAAAGGAACCTCGGGGACTTTGTGGCACTCTGTGAAGAGGAGCTGTTTCTTCAAAGGACCCTTCCCAGCACACACGTGTGTGTCGCCTTTGGCTCTCACCATGGAGGAACCCCTCCAGCAGCACCTGTAAACTGAAGACGCAAACTCGCTAGTCTGCCTTCTGCACGAATACGCCATATATTTGAGCAGAGAACATTGCCTAATCTATTTTTCTCCCCTCTACTCTTAATAGATTGGAGCACAAAAGCCTGAGAGAGGGTGACCTGCCAGACAAAAGGGCCTTTGAGTTCCTTGGAAAAGTAGACTTGGAGGAGGATGGAAGGAATCCAAGTGGCCCTATTATTTCCACTTGCACTAATTAGACATTTTTCTGTCAGCTATTGAGCACTGCTGAGAGGCCAAACTCACTGAATTCATTTCTAAAGTGTTTACAGAAGTTTGCATCTGTTTGTGTCTCTTCAGGAGGAAAATAAGCACTTCAATAGCATTGTGGGAAATCTAAAGGAAGCATCCTACTCTGGAGGACCTGGCATCCCCGCAGCTGCATAATTTAGCTCTGTTCAGGGCCCAAACCCCCTCGCATCTCTCTCCAAAACCTAACGATGCAAAATGCAGGGAAGTCAACTCAGGAGAATCTTTCCTTTCATTTTCTTTGCTTTCCCCTCTTTTGAAAGGGCGACATGCTGTGCACCACATACAGACTTAGGTGGGTATCATACTTGCAGCCGCACTCTCTTGTTTCCACCAGCACTCTGAGAAATTAATACCCACTTTTATTGGCTGCCAAATGAGGGGATAGGGCATTCCTCAGCAGCAAAGCAGAATACTTGGCCATTCTGGAACTCGCTAGGCAATGTATGCCTGGGGAGCGCTCTGACATCAGAAGGGAGAAATGAAAGAGGCCAGAGTGTGTGGTAGGGAAGAGACACTAAAGAGAAAGTCTCCCTACATGGAAAAATGGGCCTGGGTTATACACAATTAGATTAACATGAAAGGGAGCCCCTTGCCCTCCCCACCCCCCCAAAAGAAAGGAAAATAAAACAACACAAAAACTCTAACCCACTGACTACATGGGTAGTGCTTTTGAAATGCATATTGGTCTATACAGAATTTGCTCAGGATTCTTTTTAGGGGAACAGGGGGTGGGTTTTTAGGCCCACAATGAACTTGGGGTCTCCAAGAACTCAAAACTATGCTCTTTTAAGGTCATGTTCTAGTAACATAATTTTCATGTTGGTATGAACACAGTGACCTCATGCTGAAAAAGGAGTAAGAATTCCATTCCTTTATCCCTCCTCAGAGCTGACATGAGGGAAGGTTGTCTGAACAGACACAACTGTGTTTTTCTTATTGAGGAATGATGTTTAAAGAAAAAATATTTGGATGTGGTTGAGAGAATTTGCAGGCTTTCTAATGAGACAGGTTCACAAATGTGCAGACAGATACACATAGAGACACATGCACACACCCCCAGTTGTGATTTCACATCTGTTTCAGGCTGGAAATATGGGATTCTAATTGAGTTTACAGCACAAAGGGAACTTCATGGCTAGGAAGCTGAGTCAGGTAGAAAAGGAATTAAACTCCACAATGCGATTTCAATATGTAGATGACTGAAAAAAAAAAAAAAAAACCCACGAGTCTTTTGCTAAGGGCTTCTGCTGAACAGCGTCACAGGAAAGCGTCACAGTGCCAGCCCTTCCTGATAGAGCTTCAAGTTTGGGGCCTAGTTATGGGTTCAAAGCCATGATGTGTTCACAGCAATGACAAATGGCAGCTGTTCTTGAGGGGGGCTCAGTGAGGGGGCTTAAAACTGAAGCCATCTGGCACTGCAATTGACAGGAGCCTTGTGAAGGGAAATTATTACTGCATAACAAATTGGAAGATTGGAAAAGGGAAGGAAAGGTGGGGAGAGAGAGGGGTAATGTCCTGAGGTGAGGAATTAGTGACAAACAAGTGATCAATGCCTGCTCTGGTATGTATCAATGAAACAACAGTGAGAGCTGAGCAAGAACCATTCTCATGGACCACTGATGGGCCAAGAAGACCAAGCGTGGTGTCCTTTGTGTTTGAACACCCACAAAAAGTGAGGAGGAGAAAGGAAAAAAGAAAAAAAACACCTGAACTGCTCTGACTTTTGCTAGCTCCTTAACATTTCGACTTTTACTTCATTTTACCAGTAGAAATGCAGATTCAAATATATTTGAAAAATTGTTGTAATCTTCTTATTTCCACATCTGAAGATAACATTTTTGGTTCATCTCTCCCTGCTTTCTCTTCCTCCCTCTCTCAGATCTACAAAATTCTTTGGAAGAGTGCTTATGCATGTTAATCTATAATTTTAGGAATATAACACAGTTAATTTTTAATGTCCTGATAACAAGAGCCTGGTTACTTTATTAAATCTTAGCTTCTACCTGACTTAACTAATGACTATGAAAATCCTACCTGGTCCTAAGCCATGTCTTTTTGTCAGGTAACTAGTACAATAATAAATCCCATTCCTTGAGTGCCAGGCCTAGTTCTATGCATTCCTTGCAGAAGTAGGAAAATAGAACCACTGTGTGGTCGATGCTCACAAGGGCAGCACTGGATTCAAGCTCAGGGGGTCTAGTCCAAGTCCACCTACTTATTAAGCTCCACCTATACTGCCTTCAGTTATTTAGATTGCCACTGTCATTCTTGCTCCAATCACACACTAATATACTGGCAGATACATTGTACACAGCATTGTTAATGTCTTCTCATCCCTATCGTTCCTTATTGTTCTTCATGACCACTAGATAAGCAATCTACTTCTGAGCTGCTTCCCCAGCCCCTATCTGCTTTTAAAGTAATGACTGTCACGGAAAGGACTGAGTGGAATTGCCTGTTGCCATTTTAACAGCCAAGCATAGAGAAACCCAGGTAACTGATTCATCACTTTGAAATCTGATAATTGAAGAGTCACATTCACATAAGCACAGCAGAAAGGAAAGTTAAATCAGAGAAGGATGGCCTTAACTTTAAAAAAATCTCAAAAAAAATCCCACTTTAGACCACTTTCATAAGGGTAATTCATAATGAGAGGAGGAAAGACTACAGAAATCCGAAGACAAAGTTCTTCAATGTGTCAAATATAAAGTTTAGACATTTTTTTCTTTTATGAAATGACAAGTACTACAAATTTGCTAGCATTTGTTCTGATGATAAGTGAGTGACCACCATACCCTGCCCAATAGGAACTCTTTCTCCAAAAACTTGCAATAGAAACTAGAAAAGGTTGGGTCTAGGGAGATGGCTTAACAGCCAAAGGTGCTTGCTTGCAAAGCCTACTGGCCTAATACCCATGTAAAGTCAGAAGTACAAAGGGGTGCATACATCTGGAGTTTGTTTGCAGTGGCAGGGGAACCTGAAAGTCCTCATACACTTATTCTCTCTCTCTTTCTTTCTTTCTCCTTGCAAATAAATAAAAAAATATTTTAAGGAAAGAAGCTAGTAGAAGTGTGTTGTGGTCACCCCTAAGGCCAGCCCAGGAGGGACCGTAGGGTTTCTGCTGAGTTGGGGTGAGCAGCGCAGAGTCACGATACAGACTCCGGGAGTTGGGTGGAAGCAGCAGAGGACGAGCTTCCTCAAACTCATTTATTGAGGAAGTGCATGTCGGTTTTAAGGGGCTTAGCCTGCTAATCATTGTATGGGGTGGTCCCCCTTTTTGTGACAGCCTGTCTCTGGACAGGACATCTCGTAGCAGGCTTCTCGCGAGCATGGGATTGTAGCTGTTGTCACACCAAGCCTGCGCAGAATGCCATGTTCACAGAAGCCACTTCCTGTTTTCTTCTGCCATGCGGTCTGGCTAGGACCAGGCCTGTATTGTGCCATACAGAAGTGAAAATCTGCTAGCTGCATTTCAACAAATGATTTCTCATAGTTGATAGGTGGATTGAAATACGAGTAGATAAATTAGTGATCAGTACTGGCCATTTCTGTTTGGATTTACATATCTTTGACACATAATCTTTTTCAATAACCACAATTATTAAAACCAAATACACATAGTAATAAATTATACAAGCTATATCTCTGAAGAAAGTGCTGCCTTGACTTTTATAAACATATTCAATTACAATGTTGATATGACCAAAATGGTTCTAATGTGAGGAGTGCAGCCTTAAAAATTATATTTAAGGGGATATAGAGATTGCTCAGTGGCTAAGGTGCTTCCTGAAAAACCTAATGACTGGGTTTGGACCCAGGTTTGATTCCCACATAAACCCAGTGGTGCATGAATGCACCTAGAGTTCATTTGCAGTGGCTAGAGGCCCTGGCATGCCCTTTCTCTCTCTCTCTCTCTCTCTCTCTGTCTCCTTGCAAACTAATAAATAAAAAAAATTTAAAAATACCAACTTAATCTTTATCTCATTATTCTTAAATATCCATCCTATAGAAATCTATAGGATGGAATTACATGCACAGTCCATGCATGTAATTAAATAAGTATATCAATCACTCAAATGAGATTGCGGAAGCAGAGGTATTCCATCAAGGGTGAGTAAGGGGTGGGATTCTTCCCAGTGAGCAGTTGGTCAGAGAGGTTTCTGATCCTTGCAAAACTACCAACGCTCTTGGCTGCCCAGTAGAACTAGATGGTAAGACACTATTGTTGAAGACACCACGTGCTTTGATTGCACAACACTGAGAAATCAAACTGGAACTCAGCTGGAAGCCACCTCCCTGCTGGCTAGCTGCCACAGTGCTGGAAGTGCTATGCAGGCTGCTGGGGGAGAAAAGTCATCAATAGGCATAATAACCAGTGTACCCTGCAAGGTTCACAATGGGCCGGCCAGGCAACATGTTCCCATTGGTGTAATAGTTGTCACGTCTGTTGGGGGAGGAGGGTAACTAACAACGCTCTGATTGGATCTAAGTCCTTCTCCATGGGAGAGAATTCATGCCAGGTACTTAAAACCTAGTCAAAAGCCTGTGATTGGGAAGATTGTGGGCCCTCTGGGAAAAGCTACTACTGGTATTTGGCTAAATGGCTCTGTGATGCCTGACAAATTACCCTCTAAATATTTATATTTATACCCATAGATTTGTGTTGTTCTCACTTTGGGTCAGAGAAGCTTCTTTTTGCAGATGGCAGTGACAACTGTGGAGACTCAAACCTTGCCAAAGTGCTGAGAGAAGAAGTTGAGTACTCAGCATTATATGAGACATCTCTATCATGCCCTCCAAGGCTCAGGGAACATTGTGGAAGAAGTGGCAGAAAGAGTAAGAGCCAAAGGATGGAAGGTCATAAGACACAATATATGGGACCCATTAACACATCATCATGGATGATGAAGGAGGGCAAAAAAAAGACATCAAAATCGAAGAGGGACTTGCTGGAAAGACAAAGAAGTTCAGTTGGAGGGGTGTGTGGGAGGGGAGAAAGAAAACAATGGAAGGAATTATGGTCAAAATACATTATATACAGGTATGAAAATTGTCAATAAAAAAGTTGAAAATCAATCAGGCTAATCTGTGCTACACAGGGAGATAATGCTTCAAAATATATGTACTGTAAATACATTACATATCATTATATATATGAGTTTACATCATAATACTTGTTCAAAAATTTTTACTGATGGAAGTCAGGTACATTGCACAGCCTTAAAATCCAAGCATTTGGGAATCCTATCTCAACAATAAACAAATACCCCCCCCCACACACACAAGTGTTTACTCATAGGATGAGAAAAAAATTAAAGCAGCTGATTTATAATGATTCTATGAGTGGTAAAATTACAAACCTCTTTTGTACTATACAAAAACATGCTAAACAAACAGTGGTGATCCAGGAACCTATGAGCTTTCCTAAAAATGTTGGTTATCCCCTCAGTGAGGCCAGCTTACTTGATGAGGGGGGCAGGTGGCCACACTTGATGAAAGGGACATGGGGGGGCAGGGCACCGAGGGGATAGATGAGGATGGTGCCCAATTCATTCATTCATTCATTCATTCATTCATTCATTCATTCATTTTTATTTGATAAAGAGAGGGAGAGAGAGAGAGAGAGAGAATGGATGTACCAGGACTTCCAGCTAATGCAAACGAACTCCAGACGTGTGCACCCCCTTGTACATCTGGCTAATGTGGGTCCTGGGGAATCAAACCTGGGTCCTTTGGCTTTGCAGGCAAATGCCTTAACCGTTAAGCTATCCCTCTGGCCTGATGGTGCCCATTTTAACCACAGTTTGGGTGCTACTCTTCAAACCATTCACTTCATTGCCTCTGCAAAATGGGCATAGAATCCAACCAGCAGAGTTACCATCAAGATTGTATACAAAGAATGCATCACATTGACATATACTGAAATTGCTGATACTTGATGTTTGCTGATATACAAAGATGAGATGTTTTTCATAAAACATGCCAGACACATAGGGGTGGTATTAGAGCTTAAGCTCCTTATTTAGTCAATAAATATAATTTGGGATGTGACATCATTCAGCTTACTGACTATAGAGCATGAGCATACCGCTAGGATTACTTATTTTCTGAAGGTTACCACTCTCTTTGTCTGCTTAGCACTTGAACTTGCTCATTTTCTGCTGGCACTTTGAGTTGCCGTAACCCTGCCCCCAGGTCTTAGCTGTATCAGTTCCTCCAGGACTTGGCTCAGCTTCTGCCCTCATTATGAGGAGACATGAAATTCACACTGCCCTCATCAAAGGGATAACTCACATGCCTGATTCTGTGGCAACCACAGTTTTGTTGGTAGAATTATAAGGACAAGCCACCATTTTAATTTATCTTCCACTGAAACTTGAGAGTTCCATATTAAAAGGACATTTTTTGGCAGAGTTTTAGAGCAGGGTTTAAATCCTTGGTGATTTTAATCATACTCCATCTTCAAGTCTGAAAACGCATAGGCCTCAGGCTATTAGTTATCCTCATAGCCCCACACTCCTGGCACCTTGTTTTCATTTGATAAATGTTATTTACTTTTGCAATATCTGAACCTTTTCTCTGACTTCTTTTCAAAAGACAAACTACAATATTCAGTAGAAGAAATTAAGGGTTTAAATGTTGATGATTGACATTTATAAAACTTCTATTTTAATTCATCCCGCCCTGAATAAAAGTTAAATTATATCAACAGAAGGTAGAAGGCCATGTTATGGGGTAGCAGAAAACAGAAATGCAACAAATGAAAGGCTGCCTCAGACCTGCATAGCACTGTCTGTGTAGGGGAAATGTCATGTTCAGGGACAGGGCACCTGAACATCCTGTTCTTGTCACTTTCACCAGCTGGCTTCATGACAAGATAAGCCACCTTCTCTTTCTGGGTTCAGCTTCCCAGCTATCCCCCCGGCCCCCCGTGGAATTGCAGTAGTGGGCCTCTAAACTTCTTGCAGCTTTGATGTCAGTCACTTGATAGGGGAATGGTTTCTGGTCAATATTAAATTCTACATGCATTCAACACATATGTGTCAGTACATGTGAATGCGCAAAAATTTCAGAAAATATACAGAATAATGTATAACGAGCCACAAGCCATCAAATATGAAGAGAAAAGCTATAGAAACAAGAACATTGCTCTCAGAGTTCTCACTTTGTTTGGTGAAAAGATGCCCTGCCTGAGTCAGCCCCTCAGCTTCTACTCTGTTAAGAGTCATGCGCAGTCAGTACCCTGTTGCATGCACTGCTAGAGAGGTGGGGAGAAGTGTATGTTCGCAAACATTTCATCTTGTCTAGATTTAGTAACAACTGACCAGCAGATCTATGTCTCTTCTCTCCTTTTGTTATAATGGTAAGAGATGTTTATTATAAGGAATCAAAGAAGTAGAAGTACCTAGTTATCCCATCATGGTAAGGAAGATGTTCATGCAACCTTGTTTAAAAGAGTTTTTTTTATGTTCAGGATTAATATAAGATACTTTTGAAAGACCTAGATAATGTTTGATTTGTTTTTTATAAGTTAGTTAAAACTTCTACCCACTCTCCAGATTTATGCTGGAAAAAGTGGCAGAATACTAGGATGGAGAGATGGCTTAGCAGTTAAGGCATTTGCCTGCAAAGCCTAAGGATCCTGGTTCGATTTTCCAGGGTACATGTTAGCCAGATGCACAAGGGCACATGCATCTGTAGTTTGTTTGCCATGGCTGGAGGCCCTGGCACACCCATTCTCTCCCTCCTCACTCTCTCTCTCTCTCTCCCTCTTTCTCTCTCTTAAATAAAGAAATAGATAAATAAATAAAATATATTTTTTTAAATGGCAGAGTACTCTTTGAGCTAGGTGCTTTGGTTGCCCTGTAGGGAAAAGATGGCAGATCTGAATTTCATGGCCATTATCTCCCAAGATTCCAGAGCTCCTCTGAGCACGTGATAGGAGTGTAATTCTTTGGAAGAAAGATATGATGGTGTACTTTCTCTTGGTCAGTGGTCACATAAGTATAGAAACACTTAAGATTCAGGATGTAATTCCATATTTCTGTCTCCTCTCTTCACTGGCTTTCAGTGAGATTTTCAAAGGTAAATGTACACACACACACACACACACACACACACACACACACACACACAGAGAAAAAAAGAGAGAGAGAGAGAGACAGACAGAGACAGAGACAGAGACAGAGACAGAACAAAGCAAATCATGGACATGAAATAAGAGGAAGGAAGACGTTTTCATCCCAGTAAGCCCCTAAGCTTCTGGAGTTTGTTTCTTCAGTAGAACCTTGCTGTCTTTACTGTTACTGGGACTGTGGCAGAAGACAGGAGATTTGGGCACAACCTGGGGAAGTGATGATGTAACCTGAAATAATATAGTCACAGTGGGATTGGAAAAGGAAAACACAACTGAGAGACATTGTGAAGAAAATTAGTAGGGCTTGGTAACAGCAGGAATAGGAGAGATTGGGTGAAAGATATTCAAAGTCTATTATTAGATCAAGAACAAGATTTGGGTACATGAATGGCTACTCATGCAGTCCATAACATTTGGCAAAAGTAATAATCCTGGCTGGAGAGATGGCTTAGTGGTTAAGGTGTTTGCCTGCAAAGCCAAAGGATTCCAGTTTGATTCTCCAGGATCCACGTTAGCCAGATGCACAAGAGGCGCATGCATCTCGAGTTTGTTTGCAATGGCTGGAGGCCCTGGCACACCCATTCTCTCTCTCTCTCTCTCTCTCTTTGCCTCTTTCTCTCAACTAACTAAATAAAATATATATATTTTTTATTTTTAGAGAGAGACAGACAGAGAGAGAGGGAGAGGGAGACAGATAGAGAATGGGCGCACCAGCAGTCTCTCAGTTGCTGTGAGGAAATCCAGATGTGTGTGCCCCCTTGTGGGCAAGTACGGCATTGTGAACCTTGCGTCACTGCATCTGGCTAAACGTGGGACCTGGATATTGGAACTACTGGAGATTGGAACCAGCATTCTTAGGCTTAGGAGACAGGCGCCTTAACTGCTAAGCCATCTCTTCAGCCCATAAAATATATTTTTTAAAAATTAATCATCCAAATTTTAATCTTTTATTGCCTTTAACAATGAAGATTTTTAGTTGTCACATTTTCTTTTGACTGCAGCTTCGTTCTAACCCTGGACTGTGTTCTGTGTTTCTGCATTTTCAGCATCCAGGCAGAAAGAGTGATCTTATCTTGTTCATTAAGGAAAAGAAAATTTCCATCTGTGAGTTCAGGATCAGCCAGAGTTACACACTAAAACACTATTGAGGGGGGGTGTGGGGAGAGAAAAGAAAGAAAAAGCCAGGTGTGGCAACACATGCCTTTAATCCCAGCACAGAGGCAGAGGTAGGAGGCAGAAGTAGGAGCATTACTGTGAGTTCGAGGCCAGCCTGAGACTACATGGTAAATTCCAGGTCAGCCTGGGGTAGTGTAAGACCCTACCTCAAAAAAAAAAAAAAAAAAAAAAAAAAAAAAAAAAAAAAAAAAATAACAAACAAACCAAGTTGTACCTATTTTTTTCATTAATGCATCAATTCATTCATGTTATCTATTGTATACTTCTTATTATAAGTATCATGGATACTAAGGGTCAACACAGATAAGGCTCCCAATTAGTGGAAGAGAGAGAGATAAAAGAAGTCTACCCCAAAATGCAAACATAATGTGGTACATCATAGTAGACCATGTGAAGGAACTTAAATCTAGTTACACAGGTTGCAGAAGGCTGGGCTGACATATAAGACATACATAGAATTTGAACTTGATCAAAGAAAAGATGAGCATGTGTTTCGGCAATGAAGAATATCTGTATGCATGGAAGCTTTGTGGTAAGAATGTGGGTTAAAGGAAGCCCTGTGAAGAGGGTTGGGAGGTCACAGCAGAGGGATGGCTCTGCACGGAACAGGGCTATGGGTCCTGTTACACGGTTAAATATTACACGTTACGTAAAGGTGGTGTAACTGTTTGTAGTTTGCACCTGCCACTCTGGGCATGGGGAAAGGATGTTGAGGAGCAGAGAAGGCAGATGTGGAAGCCTATTCAGGAAGCAATGACAGCAGCCCAGTTAAGATAAAACTACAGGGCTGGAGAGATGGCTTAGTGGTTAAAACACTTGCCTGCAAAGCCAAAAGATCCAGGTTTGATTCCCCAGGACCCACATAAGCCAGATGCACAAAGTCGCACATGCATCTGGAGTTTGTTTGCAGTGGTTAGAGGCCATGGCATGCCAATTCTCTCTCTCTCTCCCTCCTTTCTCCATCTCTCTCAAATAATAAAAGTAATATTTAAAAAAAGACTTAAGTGGGTGGTATTGTACATATGTAAGTAGAAGAACAAATTACAGGGAGGGGAAAGGCCTAAGCGAGGTCATGGGAAGAGAATGCATAAAAGAAGGGCAGGGGGAGGGTCAATCAAAAATCAAGATAGTCTGAGTAAGACTTATTTGAATAATGGCACATCCAGAAGCTATAGACTGTTACTAGAAAAATTTCACTGCCTGGGATAGGTTACCTTCCAGTGAGTTGTTGGCCAAGGAGGTCCCTATAGCCTCCAAAACATTAAAGGCTATTGCCAAAGCCCTTGGTTTCCCTTGAGAAACAGATAGTAAGACCCTATTGCTGAAGACATTTCTTGCCTGAGAGGCAAGGTCACTGAGAAAGCAAGCTGGTGCTGAGCAGAAAACCTTCTCCCTGTAGACCAGCCAACTGAAAGCTGGAAAAAGCTGCAATGAAAAAAAAAAAAAAAAAAAAAAAAAACAAGTTGCAATGCATACAGCCATATGGGAGACAGAAGTTATCAGCAGTGAAAACAGTGGACACTGGAAAACTCAAGTTTGGCCAGACAGGCCCAATGACCAAATGGGTGCAATAGTGGCATGTGTGCTCTTGGGGAAACCAACTGCTCCATAATTGGACTGAAGGCCCTCTATATGGGAGGGAGTACATGCCTGGTACTTAAAAAACTAATCAAAAGTCTATGGCAGGGGAGGTCATGAGCCTTAAGGGTATAAAGTCTGCGCTTGTCTGGCTAACTGTATATATTATTCACACCAAGCTGCCCTGAAAGCACTACACTTAATGTTCATATTCACTTATTAACAATACTCTCACTTCTGGTTAGAGAAGCTTCTCTTTTCAGATGGTGATGACCACTGGGATGACCCAAAAGGCAACACAGTGCTGAGAAGAAGGGACGGAGGAGTGTCCAGCACTGAAACATCTCTGTCACACCCTCCAAGGCTCAGGGTCCATTGTGGAAGAGGGGGCAGATAGAATGTAAGAGCCAAAGGAAGGGTACAACTCCTTACAATGCAACTGTCCAGACAGAAATTGGCCTTGATATCCATGACCTTGCAGTGCCTAGCAATACCTTTGCAAAACCCTCATAATAGAAGAAAAAGATGATGACATCAAATTAAAAGAGAGACTAATGGAGAGAGGGAGGGGATATGACGGAGAATGGAGTTCTGAAGGGGGATGGGGGAGGGGAGGGAAATATCATGGGTTTTTTTTGTCTGTAAGTATAGAATTGTCAATTTAAAAAATGATAAAAAAAAGATAAAATTGGAACTTGGGCCAGGGATAGTACTGTAGTTTGAATGGGTTCTTTAAAATTTGTGTATTGTAAATATAACCCTCATTTTAACAGAGTTGGGGAGTGTTAGGTATGAGGATGTTATCATTGTTCTGGGAGGGAGTTAGTTATGGTGAGAATGAATTTATTTTAAAAGCCAGTTTGGTTCACTCTTGCTTTCAGCTTCTCATCCCCTTTCATATTCTGTCAAGGGATGACACAGCATGGAGGGCCCCCTCTAGACACTAGTTCCATACTCTTGGTCCCAGCATCCTAAACTGTAAACTAAGTTGGTCTCTCTTCTTCACTCAGCGTGAGACATTCTGCTACTGTTATAGCAGCACAAAATACACTAACACAGATGATGATAGTGGTGAAAGGGAATTGGAGAGACATTTACAAGGCAACAACTGCTGTGATGGTGATGGTGCAGGTACGGTAGACAAGGGAGAGGGACATGGAAAGAATGATTCTAAACTATCTACTGTGCTAGTGAATGGCTAGTGGTGTTGCTCAGGGTCCCTAGAAGCAGCTTATATTTTGGAAGAGGGCAGAGGATGCCTATGATATTGAGATATCTGTAAGCTGTCCAAAAGAAGAAATCAAAGGACACATGCATGTGCTCCTTCTCCAGTGTCCTGTAGCTCGGGAAGCCACATCACCACCATCACGTCTGAGGCAGCAAACCTGTCAGTAGCACCGTGGCCAACACTGTTTGTTCTGCCTCTAACAAGTAGCGCTGCCAAACTTTTCTACATTTTCAGTGTGCTTTATTTTTTGTAGTTACTGGGTCAAATCCAGGGCCTCATGCAAGCTAGGCAAGTGCTGTACCTCTAGGCCACAAGCCCATCCTGCATCAGCTCTACTTTGAACCCTCCATTTCTCAGATGTGTGGGATCCTATGTATGGGACCCACCAGTGAAAATATGTGACAAATGTTGCAATCTTAGACACATCATTTGTTACCAGTAGGGTCCTTTCTGGGCCCATCTTTTTCTTTCCAGATCATGGAGAGGACCAGAGGGTCCTGCACCAGTCCTAATGAGAGTGGGATGCCTCTGGGCAAGAGCTATACCAACCACTGGCATTTCAACACTTAAAAAACCAGCCTCCAGGTGCATCCTGGAATGGAAAAGAGCAGATGAATCCATAAAGACATGGCATGGGTGGGTCATAGCCTTGAGTGGGTTATTAGACTTCTGTGAGCATTAGTTTTCTTATTTTTTTAAGGATTGTGGAAGTTGGAAGAATACATCCTGAGCACCTGTTACATATGAGGCAGTCAGTAAGGGGAAGAAACTATTTCAAGATGCAGGATTTGGACAAGGGCTTTTCATACAGAAAAGCTTCCAGGACATGACCCAGATCTTCAATTTCTTTCATGTTTTCCCCCCAGGGTCTAGTATGTGGTAATACAATGAAATTTTGCTAAAGGGTCAGATGAATTGATAGCATGCATTCACTTTGGTTTCTTTTTTTCCCCATTCAGATGAAAAAAGTTTCCATTATTAAAGTCTCAAATCACACAGTTGAAGTTGAAAATCCATCTGAGAGAAAAAATATTGCTGAAAGGTTGACAATCTAAATGGTACCCTAATATTGGTTTTGAATTCTCTATTAACTAACAGGAAAACTGACAATAGAGATAGATATATTTGTTTCAAAATAATATTTTAAGATTGGACATAGTGGTGCACACCTGTATACCCAGTGCTGAGGGGCAGAGACAGGAGGATCACAGAGACTCGCCAGCCAGCTGGTCTAGCTGAATTGGAGAATCTTGGGTTCAGTGAGAGATGCTATCTCAAGAAAATTAAATGGAAGAACAATTGAGAAAGACAGCCATTGTCAACCTCTGGCTTCCACATTCATGAATTCACACACATGTAAGCTCAAACACATACAAATATGCATAGCTACACACACACACACACACACACACACACGAGAGAGACTCTATTAAACAAGAGTTAATTTATGGAGGTGTTTTTTTTCTATTCCTATTGATGGTATGTGACAGTTTTAACTAGATCTTCCCCCACATAACTGACCTTTTAAAATTGACATTTTATTCTGAAATAAATTTGTATTTTGATTTCCTTTCACTAACAACCCACCCCCATCCACCCACGTCCCAAGGTGGTCACACTAGATATTTTTAAAATATTTCCTTACAGTCTAGCAATGGCCAACTCATATTCATTGGTGTTGATTTTTGTTTTAATGTTTTGTCCCTTAAGTAGCTCAAAAATAAAGGCATCAAGTTAAAGACACTAAGCATATCTGAAAGGACATTTAGAAACAAAATATTCCAGAAGCTTAATTTATCAAACATTATTCAACTGCAAAGATTTTTCACCCAAAATGGCATGAGGAAATTTAGGGGTTCTCTTTTAAATTACTCCTAGGCAGCACAAATCCTTCCAAAAATATTTGCATAGCATAGCAGCTATCAGACTGCCCATCTTCTGGGGTGCAAAGGGAAATGGGAGGCGGGAATCTCCACCGCCAGGAGCCTGCTTCAACTCTTCAGACTGCTTTGTGTGGAGCCGTGAGCATTTCCTGAATCTCCTGCAGAGGGCGCCACGATGAAGCCCGGGCTGACACAGGGCAGGTCCCTCCTGAGGAACAAGAGGAAGGATGGAGGCCAGGCCGCACTCGCATCAGGACCCCACCCCAATGTGGATTTCAAAATCAAGGTCTACTCCCACTGGCCATAGACATGCAAATCCTAGGCCACCCTTTCTCTCCCTTTTACAGCTTTATTTTCAGATTTGCTTTTGATTGTGTAGAAATTGTTGCTTTTAGAAAACAATCCCGAAAAGAGGCATCCTCGTAGCAGTTGGCACCTTTCTTCCCTGGCACCACAGAAGCCAGGACAGGTTGCCCTAGTCAGTGCTCAGCTGCTGCGGCCAAAGCTGAGACACACAGAGGCCAAAGCTAAATGCCGTCACTTTTTTTTTTTTTTTAAACTCCATCAAAGGTTTTGCTGAATGATATCTATAAGAGCTTTACTGTTCTCTTTCAAAAACTGAAATGCCCTTCTCCCGGCACTTGAAAAAAACTTGCCTCTGCTTTTCATCTCCCCCTCTAGAGTGTAAACATTGTTGTGGGTGAAAAGAGCTGAAGGAGCACTTACTTTCCCTTGAAATTTTATTTTTAAATAAGAGAGGGAGAAAATCCTTTTTCTGACTAATACTAATAATACAGGTCAAAGTGTCAGGCGATATACAATTAGATGCAAAACAAAAAAAGGTTCCCCTCTTTTTTCCCACAGTACAATGGCACTGGAATATAAATGACCAAGGAAGATGGAATAATGCTTCAAAGTCTCTAGTGCAGGGGAGTGCAGTGTTTACAAAGTATTCTCCATGGCAAGAAGAGACATTAAAGATGAAGGTAACCCACGGACTTGAGTGTATTGCTGAATAGACCAGAGCTAGCATGAGGTAGGATTTTAGGTCCCTGTACCCTGTGACCCTGAGGTATGCTTTGTTTTTCAAGGGCAGCTGCAGTTATCAACAGATGTTTCAGCAATAAATAATTGGTATCATCTCGGAAAAGACTCATCTACCTGGGGAGAGGGCATAATACCAAAAACACTGCCTGGCTATTACAGCCACATTAATCTCCCATCTTTCCAGGTTTCTCAGGGAGCGTCCTGCAGGTGTTTTTTCTGGGAGAGCGAGGACAAAGTCTCTCAAGTCAGCAAGCTTTGTGTAGAGTGTAAAGGAGGTTGGCCCCTGCCATAAATTTCTGTCTGTGACCACACACCAAAGGGGGGGGGATTGGAGAATGGGCAGAAGGGAAGGACAGCAAGGGGGCGGGGGAGGGGAAGGGGGGGCTGCAAGCAGAAAGCAAAACAACAAAACACGACTCTTCCGGATGAAGTATAGGTGGAGAGAATTCCATCAAAAATGACCCCTGATTTCACCAGCTCAGAAATGATGGGAAAGGGCTGTCCATGATTTGCCTTTTTCTTTGGCATTTTATGTTTAACTTCACTCTTATTTGTGGAATTAACTGAAAGACAAACATAGTGCTTACACGCTCAGCATGATACTGAGTTTTTAAAAGGAGGGGGAACTTTTTATGACAAGAATTCCTTGCAAGGTTACAAAAAAATCAAACAAGTTATAAACAAAGAGTAAGACAACTTAGGGGTCTTATAGGTAATTTTTGAAGTAAGAGTGAATCTTATAATTTATCAGTCATTAAAAAGTGAACAGTCAGGCTGGAGAGATGGGTCAGCTGTTAAGGCACTTACCTACAAAGCCTACAGACTAGGGTTTGATTCCATAGTACCCATGTAAAGCCAGATGCGCAAGGTGGTGCATGCATGTGGAGTTTGTTTGCAGTGGCTAGAGGCCCTGGAAAACCCATTCTCTGCCTCTTTCCGCATACAACACCAAAAAACAAAAGTGAACAGTTAATTTTAGGAAGCTCTCATACTGAAGCTGACCACATACTGGGACAAAAAGAAGTCATGGAACTTACTTGAACTACTTTTAACAAGCTAAAATGTTAAAAATAGTGAGAGTCTGGGGAGAGTCTGGCCCATAGGGCACTATAGTTGTATGTCTTTACAAAACAGAGTAGTTTAGCAGTTGAGCACTTGGGTTCTGGCACAACAGGAAAACATCCTGAAAGTCTGAGGAAGTGTGGTTGCTTAATTTACAGCTTTCTATATCTTTCAGCTAAAGAAAATGATCCTCAAAGTCCCAAAAGCTCCCTGATCAAATACATTAGGAATTAACGGACTGACTCTTTAAAGCTGCCACCAAATGACAGGGAACAAACTCGTTACATTTTTTGTGCCTGTTTCCACTGTTGTGAAATCCATGAACAACATACAGAGGCATTGTGAGAGGAACGTTGTACTCACTCTGAACATAATTTAGCCATTATGAAGAGCTAGTCTCCCAACTCTCATTGCAACTCTAAATGTGGTGAGACTTGAACTTTAAAGCCCCAAGCTTCAGTTTGCCACCTGCTATCACTACCAGCTTTGGATATAGAGACCCAGGACTGCAGGGTGGAACCTGGGTATAGTAATGTCCTGTGTGCCAGTCAGCCTGCACTCAGTAGTCAGGAAAAGTTGGTAAGCCCAAAGATCAAAGCTGGGGATACTCCCTGTGTGGCTTTTCTGTTTCATCTTCTCTAGAAGATTACAGATCTCATGCAAGGGAACTCTGAGCAAGGGAAACAACACTGGGCTCTTCCATAATGGCCCAGTCTAAGCAACATTTCTATAACTGGTTCAGAAGAGATCTCTTTTCTGATTACTCTTTCCATCTCCACTCTTAAGTTTTCTCCTCACCTTCTGCACTCACATCCATAGGGGTGTGTGTGTGTGTGTGTGTGTGTGTGTGCAAGTAGACAGAGAGAGAACAGAGACAGAGAGAATGGGTGTACCAGGACCTCTAGCCACTGCAAACAAACTCCAAATGCATGTGTCACTTTGTTCATCTGGCTTTAAATGGGTACTGAGGAATCAAACTCAGGTCATTAGGCTTTGCAGGCAAGCGCCTTAACCACTGAGCCAGCCCTGCACTTCCATCCTCGTTTTAAGCTCTGCCCTTCTCTGTGGCTCCTCTCCCCTTTCTTTTCCTCAAACTGGTGGTTCTTGAACTTTTGCCTCTATAATACAGCCTCTGAAGAGCTTGTCTAATGGTTGGCCCTGGACCCATCGCTAAGATTTTTTTTTTTTTAATTAGATAAGGGTTTTTGAGTGGTGCTCAAAAATTTGAATTTCCAACAAGGGTCCACCTGATGTTAACATATTATGTGTTTGGAGTGGGGATGGTGTCTCTCTGGAAAGAACCACTGCTTTTTTGTTTTGTTTTGTTTGGTTTAGTTTGATTTTTTGAGGTAGGGTCTCACTCTAGCCCAGGCTGACCTGGAATTCACTCTGTAGTCTCAGGTTGGCCTCAAACTCACAGCAATCCTCCTACCTCTGCCTCCTGAATGCTGGAATTAAAGACATGCACCACCACACCCAGCAGAACCATCATTTTAAAGATGATAGTCCTAGAAATGGTAACCCTAGCCACATGGGCTATTTCTTTTTTTAATTTAATTTAATTTAATTTAATTTAATTTAATTTAATTTTTTTGTTTATTTTTTATTTATTTGAGAGTGACAGACAGAGAGAGAAAGAGGCAGATAAAGAGAGAGAGAATGGGTGCACCAGGGCCTCCAGCCACTGCAAATGAACTCCAGATGCATGTGAAACCTCGTGCATCTGGCTTACGTGGGTCCTGGGGGAATCGAGCCTAGAACCAGGGTCACAGGCAGCTTCACAGGCAAGCGCTTAACCGCTAAGCCATCTCTCCAGGCCCCCATCCCCTTTTTTAAAAGTTATTTACTTGACAGAGGGGAAGAGGCAGAGGCAGAGAGGGAGGAAAGAAAGGAGAGAGAAAACGTGCATGCCAGAGCCTCCTAACCACTGCAAACAAACTCCAGACAATCTGGCCTTTACATGGGTATTGGGGAATTGAACCTGGGTCCTTTGGCTTTCCTGGCACTTTAACTGCTAAGCCATCTCTCCAGCCCCAACATGGACTATTCCCAGTAATTCCCTAGATCTGCTCTTTGGTGTCCTTAGGTCGAGGATATCTTTGCTTTAACAAACAAAGACAATGTTTATATGTCTAGATAAATACATCAACAAAAGGAGATTTTTGTTTTAATAAATTCAGTCACACAGGCTATTTCAGGTATTCAAGAACCCCACATGGCTGCCATATTGAATAGCACAAATACATAGTTGAAAAGAATTTTCTACCTGACAGCTCACAGATACTGGCTCTAGTGTAAATCATCTTGGAGCTTCTACCCACACTTTCAGGTTCTTCCCCTGTAACTTCCTAATGGAGAATTGAAATGAGACAGTGGAGGCTAAAAGTCAGAGCTCTACTATTTGCTTATGTGTTCCCTCGGCAACTTTACCTTTCTGCATTTTAACTTCCTTGTTTGTAAATGAGGACAGTCTGGCAAAAGTCACTGCTGGGTGATTTCGTCAACTTGAGACTTTATAAACTCAGTGACATACAAATTGTAGTCATTTCCTTTTACTTCTCCATGAATATTAACCATACTTATCTAAACTCTCAGGCTCAAGTGGAGTGGGGTGACATCCACGCATAATCCCGACACTTGGGACAATGACTAGACTTAATAGGGTGACTCTGTTTTCCAAGCAAAACAAAATCTCTGGGTCAACCTTGCACTCTTAAAAAAGAATTGACTTCCCCCTCTCTGCAATCCCCAGTCTGCTTATCCTAAATTCCATTTCTAGTAATTCCCTAAAGGTGATCCTGTGTGTCTATAGATTGAGGGTCTTTCCTAGATTTTTGTTTCAATAAACAAAGATAATTTAAACATAGATTTGGGAATAAACTCTAAAAATAATCCCATGTACACAGATAAGATGAGCATTCTAGGATGTTGACATTGTTCTAATGCCTGCAAATATACATATATATATATATATATATATATATATGTATATATAAACATATATCTGTATATGTTTGTGTGTATAGAGTATTTATGTGGTGTGGTATGTGATGTATGTGATGTGTCATGTATGCATGTGTGTGCTCTGGCCACAGGAGAATTTTGGGTTAGCTTCTATATTGCTCAACCACGTATTTCCGTGAGACAGGGTCTCTCCCCATCCTAGAGGTGCCATCAGTCAGCAAGCCCCACGGATTCTCCTGTGTCTGTCCACTGTGGACTGGGGTTACAGACATGTGTGGTTATGCCACACTTTTTATGTAGGATCTGGGGAGTAAACTGTTTGCTCTGGCCTGAGAATCCTTCATGCCTAAGCAGCAGGCACTCTTAACCACTGAGCCACCTCCCCAGCCCTAACAAATATATTTTAATGTGGATTCCTATACTATGCTTGAAGGTTTTTTCCCTATCTAACATGGCGGTATCAATTCAATTAATTTCTAGTAAGTGGGATGAGGGATAAGCATGCCCATGTGTTTCCTGAACAGCCTTAATCATGAAAAGCTAAGAGAGGAAACAAGACTCCAGGTGGAACCAGGGAGGGACATGACATGATCAATAGCTTAGACATCAAGTCACACTGAGGAGACAGTGGTGAATTTACCTTTATAACTACTCAACTTTTAGAAAATGTCATTTCAGAATAAACATGTTCTGAGGCACGGTACAATCGAAACTGCTCCAGTCCACTAAGGATATGTAAATATTTCAGGATAACTGGTTTCATAGTGGACCCATGGACCACCCTTCTTCACTTTTACTAGATTTGGTTTCCCAGCACAAGATCTTACAGACAAATGATGCTTTTGAACAGCTATTTCCCCACATTTGTCAATCTGGCAGAGTTGACCATAAGAGTAGGGGTTGTCTTGTGCTTCAAAGAAATTTAATCTGTTAGACCATTTAGAGTCTCAATGCCTCACTGGGAGATGTCAGAGGGACAGGTGGTGGGGCTCTTCCTACCAGTAACTGCTGAAGCCTGGCGCCAATCACATCCTGCAGGTTTGTTTTGTCCTCTGTGCTCATGGCTTGTTTGTACTGCCACTTCTCAGGCACGAAGGGCCACTTCATTTCCTTTGCCTCCTGGATCAGGGTCCTTAACTCGCTGGGGAGGGAAGCTGAAAAGGTCAGAGTTCAGGTAAGAAAATTGCAGTCAAAGAAAAGACTGGTGAGCTCCCATGTTATGAAGCACCTCAGCAGAAAAGGGGGAAAAAAAACCTTTTCCCTCTCTCCTGCTGGATGTCTAAGCTGCTGGTCCCGACTCAAAGAATAATAGCAAGGTGCTACCTGTCAGGGGTGGCCCTCAACTACTGTGCCCTACAGGTAAATTGGGGTAGTCAGGCATTGAGAAAGGTTTTTAGCAGGAAGTAAAGCACTTCAGTGACTATCTCTGCATGAAGAATCAGAGAAAGGCATGAAGGAAAGATTCTTTTCCCTGTAAAGTGAGAAAGGGACTGGAATAGAATGGCATCTTGAGCTTGTGGCAGCAGACCTTAACTCCTCTAACCCTTTCACTATGGATTAAGTGTGAGCACAGACAATAAACACAAAACCACATCTGAGGATTGATATGATATCAATCAATTGTGAAATGGTTCTGTTTCTCATTAGCAGCTATGGTAAATCTCCCAATGAGTACCAACCCTAATTACCGTGGTGGATAGTGTCCTGTCAATATTCAAAACACAAAAAGCTGTGGAAACTGGAAGTTTCCCTTCACCCCCACTAGGTTTGATGTCCAAAGCCGACTTACAGTCCTGATTTCCCTACATGGTGAGATGATGACTTCAAAGGTTCGCAGCAAAACCTACTTAGATGCTGCCCGACCTTCTGCTGCAGTGCACATGTAAGATGGTGCATGCTCCATGAGCGTTTGCTAACACTGGAAGCATCTGGATTTGGAGTCCATGGAACTGCTAGGGTTCTGATCAAGGGATTGTGGACTATTGTGTGTTTGACTGCTAGCTATATATCTCTCCGTATTTGTCTTGCAAGTGTCTCACAGTCTTCATCATCTCCCTTCTAAAGCTGCTTCCTGTTTATACTCTCTGTGTTGGTACATAGGACCGCTCTTCACCGCATTAGCTGAGCGTGAAGCCTGTCATTCTAGATGTTTGCTCTCTCTTCCTCCCTGAATCTAATTATCAAATCCTGTGGCTCCTAAAACTCATGTCCTCTTCTTCCTTTCCAGTGGATTTACCTGGCTTGCTGCTTCCACTCTCACTCAAACCATTCCCACTTCTAAATTGTTTAAATCCATTTTTTTCTAACTAGGTGGCCCAGGACGTAGCCCTGTTAACATCCTTTGGTTCTTTAGTTCTGTACATCCTGTTCTACTCCTATTGACTTAACACCAAATGCCTTGATGACCAAACTGGGGCCCACTGCCTTCAACATTCAGTGCAAATATTGCCACTTCCTGTTAGTTAGCATGACGTCACTGTAGAATTGAAATGCCCTTCCTTCTGTGTGTTGCTAAACCTACCGATAAGCACCTCTTTCAGCACCCATCCCACACTCTGTAAGGACAGCTGTTATGCGTTGAATGTGCTCACATGATACCAGAAGTGTGATTTCAGTGTCTGTGGGATTTCATCATATGTTGGACTGAACAGTTTAATCTTTTGAATTTCTTCACACACTAGAGAATGCTGGCCCTCCTCGGCATCTTTCTCTCTCTTTCTTGCTTACTGAGACAGAGTTTTACTCAGCAGCCTAGGCTGGCCTCAACCTCTTAATCCTCCTGCTCTGGGATTACAGCCTGAACCATCTTGCCCAATGTTCAGAAAGCATATTCTATACACCTGCTTTGTCCCACTATGGTCACACCTGAGCACACGGAAGGACAAGATACCTCTCAAATGTTCTTTCACTACTCCTGGGAGGCTGTAAGAGACAGGGACAGTTTCTGAGGGAGAAGGATGGGCTAGAAAGGAGGAACAAAGGGAAGGCATTGTGTCAGTGTTCCAGAGTGTGTGGGCTGCCCTGCCAGTATACATGACCGTGTGCTAACATCCTTCTTGGAGGCCAGGCACAGACCACATTGGTGTTGCCACCATCAGTCTGCCTATGAAGGTTGCCGTGCAGACACTATTCATCCACAGCCCCTGTTCGGGACAGAGGGACAGGCAAAGATGGTAAGAGTCTACCTTGGGGCTGGTTATGACTTAGCAGTTAAGGTACATGCCTGCGAAGCCTCAGGACCCAGGTAAGCCAGATGTACAAGGTAGTGCATGCATCTGGAGTTTGTTTTCAGTGGCTATAGGCCCATGGCATGCCCATTATCACTTTATCTATCTCCCTCTCTTCCTCTCTGTCTCTAATAAATAAATAGAAATAAAATCTTTAAAAAAAAAAAAAAAGAGTCCACCTTGGGCCAGTGGGATTCCTGCCTCATGGGTTCATCACCATGTGGAGCAGACAGTCCTGACCAGCAGCCACCTCTGCTGCATCACTTCTTCCCCAAGCAGCTCACCTGAAATGCCGTGTCTAATTTAGTGATTTTACGGCAGTGATTCTGCCTTATCTGCAACTAAACTGATTATTTCTCCTATTCTGTGGCACTTGGAAAGAAAAATTTAAAAAAAAATGCCACTGCCCTGGGGGATTCAGTCTTCCTTAGGGAAAAAGATGGAGCTTAAGGGATTTGGGGTGAGGACACAAAGGATTGATATAGTGAGAGGACAAGAAAACTTCAGGAGCAAAACACCCCAACCCAACACACAGGGAATGGGGACCAGCGACAATACTCACTGGGTGCCTAGGAACCATCTTTCAGCAGGCTGACTTCCTGTAGCCATCCATCTAACAAGCAAAGTGCCAAGATAACTGGCCAATAACGAAAAGAAACACATAAGCTTGGGAATGACGAGGAACAGGATTTTATACTGAAGGAGCAAAACCAACAGGTTACAAAATTATTAAGAGCAACTAAAAGTGTCATTATTGTTAGAATGCTTGCACTATTTACAAGAAAGTGGGAGACTTCTAGAATCTTTCCCATTACACAGTGGATGGCCAGAAATGAGTGTGTTTCACCTGGGAATCTTCTTTTTGTATGAAATAGCAAAACAGTAAAAATACAAAGAAAGAAAAACACATATAAGGGACATACATATAGAAATGAGGGGAAATGCATTTGAACAATTTAAAACAAGTCTAAATGAAGAGGGTTGCCGCTCCTAAACTGGTTTGTTATAGAAGAAAGGACAATTGTTTGGGGCCTTCTAGACTGTGCTTGAAACTTCCCAATTACTTATCTGCAACTACAAACATCACAAATTATGACGTGAGCAAAAATCTAAATTCAAGCCACAATCAAGATGCAAACAGTATTTCCTGAAGTCAGTGAATTTACTTTATAAATGGCATGAAGAATGTTTTCGTGACCAAGAAGAGATTAAACTGCTGAGATGACGTATTTATGGAAAGCATAGAAGTCTATGAAAATTGACAAGGCACACATCCTGGTTTGAGAAAAAGTATTGTGCCACCATTCAGAAGTTGCTTTAATTTTTTAATAATTGAAATTTACGTGCACCAGCCAACTTGGAGCCTTTGTTCTTCCTGAACTAAACTGCTTCTACGGACTCATGTTTACTGAAGCCTAAAATTAGAACTGACAGCAATTCAGTGCAACAAAGTGGGCTTCCTCCCCTGCCTGTCCGCCTGCAGCCCATGTCCCATTCATATCCTAGCAGTCCACTCATCTCTCGGTGGTCATCTGCCAGGAGAAGAAAAATAGGGCAGAGAGGAGAACGTGTCCTTCGGGCAGGGGTGTGGGGAGTGAACCTGCTGGCTCCCCACCCTGGTGCCTCCCTTCAGAACCTCACCTCTGCACCGCTGGTCCTCCCTCTTGTCCTCTGCTGACACATCTGGCGCCTCCAGCAAGAGGTGGTCCAGCACTTGCTTGCACTCTTGCAGTAGCGCGACTACAGCTTTTTGATTATTCATGATGATTACTCTTCCCTCCAGGATGAATTGAGTGTCCCTGGGTCTCCGGTGATCAATTACCTAGGAGCAGGCATTGATTCTCAATAAAGGAACCCCTTGAAGGCTGAGGTACCTGGTGAACAAAAGAGGGAGAAAGATGATTAACTGAAGCATCATCAATTATCTCCAAGGCTCAAGCAGGGAGGGATAATGGAGCAAACACATGAGCATACATGATGGCCCCTGAGGATGTTATTAGGGGAGGGTGTGAAATGATTGCAGGGCCTGGTCTAGAAGGGCAGTACCTAGAAGGCACTGAGTGCAGAAGGGTCCTGGTATAGACCCAGTTACCCACAGTGAGGTTGGCGGAATCACACAGAGCCAAGGAAAATGAGTATGTCCTGTGATTTATGTGCCTTCTGCACATTTCACATCATTGTCTGTGGATGCCAGCAGCACCAAACTTTCTGCCTTTCTGGAAGTCTACAGGAAGCATCTGGCTAACAGTTCTAATATTCACACACAAGCACATGATAATATGAAGTTTACCACTCTCATAACCCACTGCTGATTTCCCCTGTGCAGTATTCTTCATGGTATTTAGCATAGTATAATTTGGACCAAGATAGACAGTGACAGATGCTAAATTTAAAGCTTCTCACTGCCAGGCACATGGCCAAGTAAAATAGAGAAATGATGTCCCAGAAAACCCAATTTCCTAAAGCTATCATATGGATGGACCATCATGTAGATGGATGGATCTACTTTGTTGCCATTTAACATAGAAACAGCAGATTTCTTGTGTAAATATGAATGTGATGTAATGAGCTAGTGCAGTCAAGGTCATTCTGAGAACAAAATAATCTGAGGTGCAAAATAATATAGACTTGATTAACACATATTTGCATCTGCCTTTCCTTTCATAAAGTACTAACTTGAAAACAAAATAAAATAAATTATTCTCTTCTTGCCTTTGCCAAAATAGGGAGTGGGGCTTCTCCCTGATTTAGACACTGAAAGAATGTGTAGTATTGTATCTCCAGGGCAAGAGAGTCTGAAGGGAAGATAGTGACAGATACAGGGATTGCATCACTGCCTCTGAGCTCATCTGTGCAAGGAAGTAATCATGAAAAAATGTTAAAGCAGTGGCTCTCTTGTTGGTGCAAAGAGTGCTCTGCTCAGTGGCCTTGGTTTTAAAGCACACCAAGGCAAAGTTTCAGAATATCATAGGCTTACTTCATTAAAAATATCCACATGTTTATTGGTGAACATAAACTGAGTTCCCAAACATAAAATTATTGTTACTTTAAAAAGCATCCACACAAATGAGACACTGAGGAAACAATCACTGGAAACACATCAGCAAATACAAATCTACTCTCTACTTATTTGGTGTTCTTCAGAAAAGGATTCTTGTGCAAATTCTGTTGTTGAACTAACTTGTTTCCAAAGTCTCTTTTTAACTCGAGTGTCTATAAGTCATAACGCTTTGTGCAACAAGCTGGCTATTTGCCTATCTAGTGATGGGAAAAGCAAGCACCTTTATCCTCAGACTATCTAACTATAGGAGGAACAAGTATCTTTGCCCTCAGACTTCTGTTGCAAGTGAAGTACATGCCCATTCCTTCTGATAATTGCAGTAAGCTAATAAGAGCTAATGGACAAGAGACTGTGCTCAAGCTAATGGACAAGAGACTATTTAGTAGTAATGAATGATGGTAGTTTTTATTAGTTTATAGTTTGCTTCTGCAGAATAGATGGCCCTTAATTAAGGCACATGCCTGTGATATTCAGTGTTTTATTAGTTTATAGTTTTTTTTTTTCTCTGGTGTCTTCTCTTAAAAATGGGGCCAGCAGCCGCACCCCATGACCAGGGGCCCCAGGGAAGATTGGAAGGCTCACCGAAAAGACCATGGGCTCGGTGTCCAACCAGCAATGCAGCCACCTGGCTGGAGGCAATGTTCAGCACGGATAAGGAACGGCCTCAGCGGTGGATCTTAAGGTGTGGTGGTGGGCCTTGAGATTTCAGTCTAAAGATAAAGGAGACAGGTGCAAAGTGGGGTCTGGAGAGTGTGCCACCCCAACCCAAGTGCCACTTCTGCCAAAGCATCAACCATATGGTGGCCTCATGGAAGGCCCAGCAGACCCCAGCTCCCAGGGAAAGCCTTACTTCCGGGAGGATGAAGAAATAGATCACATGCCTCCCAGTGATGCCTCAAGAAGGACCCCTGGCAGTATAATTCAGGCTGGTGTTTCCAGCACCACCCTCTTCCATTTTGGGGGAACTCATCCAGGTACCAAATGCAAGTGAGGGCTTTGGAGCCAGATGCATCTGCATGGTGCCCAAAAACCTCAAGCTTGTAGCATTTAATTGGATAGTAAAGTTACTCCTCTTCTGATGCAAAAGCTCTGGTGGGAGTTTTTGTTTGTTTTAAAAAAAGCCTTTTTAATCAATCTCCCACTTGTTTTATCCTCCATCTTGGGATATGGTGCTGGAAACTATCTCAAACAGTGGGTTGTGATGACAGTCCAAATATACTTTGGGAGGAGCTGTGGACCTGCCACTCCTACCTCCTTCCCATCCTTTCCGTGTGATTTTAATTTATTTCCTCCCATGGATGACTGCACCTTGGGTCCCAGAAAAAGGGATGCCAACTGCACTATCTGAACTATTTTATGCATTTTAAGAAACTTTCCCCTTAATATATTCTGCTTTTGTATTTTTGTATATTTTAATGTAAGGCCCTGGTTTACTGCACTGTGTTCTCAGGTACATGTGGAGTGCATAGCCCATTCTGTCTGAAACCCCTTCCATCTTAAAAATGTGAAGAGACTCTTAATTGGGTCTCTTGATCTCTCCAGCTGGAAGATGTTTGTGGAAAAGGTGATGCTAAAAAAATAAATAAATAAAAATAAAAAACCCTTTTTAAAAAGAAAAAAAAAGATATGCAAAGTGTGCCTAGCTGGAGTTCCTGAGGTGTACTATGCTGTGTGGCTTTTGGCTTGTGGCTTTGCTCTCTGTGTTTGGTCCTGTGAAAGCAGGCCAGCTTCTTCTACCATTATGGAACTTCCCCTGGATCTGTAAGCTTCAATAAATCCCTTGCTCCATAACTGTGCCTGCTCTGAAAGTTCATCTCAGCAAACCTGAAGCTGTCTGATACAGAAAGTGGTACCAGAATGTGGGGTGAGATGAACCTAACCATATATATGGATTTTTCATCTTTTGGAACCTTTGTTTTGGAGGAACAGGCATGGACTTGGTGCTTGCAACTGAAGATGCCATGTGGAGTGTTAAGCCAAGTTTTATGGACTATTCTGATGAGAGTTTGAGTATTGAACTTTGAGGCTTGGCTTATGAGCTTTCTAAGGAGAAGGAAAGACTGCAGAGGACTTTGTTGGAACTGGGCTACTGGCATAAGGGATGGCTGCATCCTACTGCCCAGGCCCAGAAAGCTTGATCAAAGTTAAATTTGTAATGGACTGACGTGCTTGGCTAAAGATATTGGACTAAGAGATTTAAGATTTTAAGTTGGAAAACCTCAATCAAGGTAAAATTAGAGTCACTGAGACTGGTTTTAGGTTACTGAAACTGCTATTGTCAAACATATCAGCAGTCTTATGGAAGATTGCCCAACTGTTTTACATTAAAACAATGGAGAAGATTCCTGAGGAAAGACTGTTAGAAATGCAAACTCTTTTGGCAAGGAGATGAATGGCGAAAGATCCTGCTTTTCAAGGTTATGATTTATTTTGTCCCTGAATTAAGAATATGGCTGTGTCCTGCACACCTGGTATTAGTTTTGGAAGCATGAAAAATGCATGGAATGGTCATAAATTGCAAACAGTTCCAGGAGCTGCTGCTGAAATGCAGCATGAGGCAGGGCATGATGCTCTGATAGGCAGAAAGAGCCTTTGGAAGATGGACCATGATTTGCATGGAGACCTGGAGATGTTTTGGATATACAAGGACTGTGCAAGGGCTACTGTGGAGTTTATACTGTTGGCCTGGGATGGAAGTTTTCCCTGGCTACTCTGCCCAGCTGGAGGGGCAGAATTGGAAAACCTGGAGACTATCAGTCTCTGGTTATATTGAACTTGAACTGCAGAAGTTTAATGACTGCTTGATGGTGGCTGAGTTTGCAATGTTCTAGTCTCTCCTTGCTATGCCTTATACCAGTTGAAAATGTTTACTCTGTGCTTTTTAGTGTTAAAAGTATTTAACTTGTTTGATTTTATAGGACTCAGTATCTTAAGTTGGTCAAAATCATGGGGACCTTGAAAATGGACTGAATACAATTTATAATGTATGATGGTTTAAAATCTATTGGGGGCCAGGAGTGGAATGTGATAGTTTAAGTAGATGGCCCCAAATATATTCAGTGTTTTATTAATTTATAGTTTGCTTCTGCAGCCACCTGGCTGGAGGCAATGTCACTGGGTGGATCTTAAGGTGTGGTGGTGGGTTTGAGATTTCAGTCTAAAGATATGCAAAGTGTGTCTAGCTGGAGTTCCTGGGGTATGCTGTGCTGTGTGGCTTTTGGCTTGTGGCTTTGCTCTCTATGTTTGGTCCTGTGAAAGCAGGGCAGCTTCTTCTGCCATTATGGAACTTCCCCTGTATTTGTAAGCTTCAATAAATCCCTTCCTTCATAACTGTGCTTGGTCTGGAAGTTCATCTCAGCAAACCTGAAGCTGTCTGGTACAAGTAATATCCTATCCTCCACATGCCATGAAAAGGAAGACATTGGCTATAATAGAGATTAGTAGTTCAGAAAGTAAAGAATAAACATTGCTTGGCATGAGCTACAGATGAATTAGCCATCCACTTTTGTTTGAATCCAGAATTAAAGCAAGAAGGGGACTCGCTTAACAACTTCTTCTTCTTCTTCTTCTTCTTCTTCTTCTTCTTCTTCTTCTTCTTCTTCTTTTTTTTTTACTTTATCTAGCAAGTAGGAAGTAACAAGGAAATATTAAGAACTAGCTCATGCACCAAGAAGTAAAACTGCAGTGTAATATCTTTTACTATTATTATTTTGGTTTTTTGAAGTAGGGTCTCAGTCTACCCCAGGCTGACCTGGAATTCACTCTGTATTCTCAGGGTGACCTTGAACTCACAGCAATCCTCCTATCTCTGCCTCCCAAGTGCTGGGATTAAAGGCATGTGCCTCCACGCCTGGCTGCATTGTAATATCTTAACAGCATAACATTATTTTGTTGAAAGGCTGATTGCAGTGTGTCATTGGAGTTGTATCATTCCCTTAGGGGACTCTTGATGAGCTCATTAAAGGCAAAAAGTAAAAAGTGTCTGATGAGTGGGAACACTGGGGAGATGCTAACGAAGAGATACAAATTTCAGGTAGATAGACAACAGGAATAATTCAAGAAATCTGTTTTATAGCACAGTGACTACAGTGACCATAGATCATGTATTTGAAAGATAGTAGATAATAAATGTTCTTTCCACAAGCATATTATCTTGATTTAGCCATACAGTATATATATAAAATGCTGTATAATAGACATACATGTATTATTTATTTATTTAATTAGAAATAAAATTAAGGGAAGCTGGTCATGATGATATCTACCTGTAAACACAGGACTCAGGAAGTAGAGGCAGGAGATTGTGAGCTTGAGGCCAGCCTGGTCTATATAATAAGACCCTGTCTCAATATTAATTAACAAATTAATGAATTAATGAATCACAGAAGCTTATATTGACAAATTATAGTAAGTTTTATTTCTATGTTTTCTGTAAATGGTTTAAGGAGAGAATACACATGGTAATGAAAAGAGGAGTTAGAAATAGGAAGCAAGGGATGGAGAGATGGTTTAGTGGTTAAGGTACTTGCCTGTGAAGCCTAAGGACCCATGTTGGACTCTTCACAGCCCATGTAAGCCAAACACACAAGGTGATGCAAGAGTGCAAGGTCACACATGCACACAAGGTGGTACATGCATGTGAGTTCAATTACAGAGGCTGGGGGCCCTGATATGCCAATTCTCTCTCTCTCTCTCTTGCTTACTTGCTCTCACTCATGCTGTCTTGCATTGAAAAAAAAAAGCCCATCTGTTGGGCCTGCTGAAAGAAGAAAGAAAGAAAGAAAGAAGAAAGAAAGAAAGAAAGGAAGGAAGGAAGGAAGGAAGGAAGGAAGGAAGAAGAAAGGAAGGAAGGGGACACACCAGGCAAAAAAGAAGCAAAGAAAGAAATTATAGACAAAATTTTTTATAAATGTTGGTTTCATCCCAAGGATGCAAGGTTGGTTGAATATACATATATCCACAACAAATGTAATACAGTAAACATAAGGACAGAAATCACATGATCAGCTCAATAGATGCAGAAACAACCTTTGAAAAACTTCAACATAGGTTTCTGATAAAACCCTGAAGTGACTAGGAACAGAGAAACACATCTCAACATGATAAAGATTAAGAATTATAAACCTACAGCCAATATCATACTAAATACAGTGAAATTGATAGCATTTCCTTTAAAATTAGAAGCAAGGCAGGGGTGTTTATTCTCACTGCTGTTGTTCAATATAGTGTTCAATATCTTAATTAAAGTGTAAGACAAGAGAAAGATGTCAAAGGGATACAAATAGACATGGAACAAGTCAATATATCCCTATTTGCTGATGACACAATTCTATGTTTAATGACTCCAGCAGAAAAGTCTTAGCTCTGATAACCACTTCCAGGAAACTAGACAACCTATAGAAATGAATAACTTTTCTATAAACAAATGACAAATTTGATGAGAAAGATATCAGGACAAGAATCACATTCACCAAAGCTTCAAAACTAAATGAAAATAATAAAACACCTGTGATAAACTTGACCAAGGAGGTGAAAGACTTCTACAATGAAACTTTAATACTTTATTTTATTTATTTGAGAGAATAAAAGGGGGAGAGAATGAGCACAACAGGGCCTCGTACTGCTGCAAAAATGCTCCAGATGTATGCACTACATTGTATACCTGGCTTTATGTGGGTACCGGGGAATTGAACCTGGGCCAAGAGGCTTTGCAAACAAGCACCTTTGGCTGCTGAGACATCTCCCCAGGCCTACAATGAAAGCATTAAAATGCTGAAGAAAAATTCAGGAAGACACTAGATGATGGAAAGACTTCCCATGATTATGGATCGGCAGAATCAATATTGTCAAAATGACCTACTTCTGAAAGTAATCTATAGAGTCACTGTAATCCCCAACAAAATATCACATTCTTCACAGAGCTAGAAAACAAAATTCTAAAATTCATATTGAACCATAAAAGATTCCAAATAGCCAAATCAATCTTAATCAGAAAACAATGCTGGAGACATCACACTACCTCATACCATACTGTACAGTGATAGGAACAAAGGTAGCATGGTGCTGGCAAAACAAGCAAATATATAGACTAATGAGGTAGGATAGAAGATCAAACCCACACAAAAATAGTCTCTTAATTTACAGCAAAGGTGTCAAATACTCATTGAATAAAAAGGATGGCCTCTTCAACAAATGGTACCAAGAAAACTGTATAACACCATATAGAAAAATGAAATTAGTTTTATATCTCCTGCTATTCACATAAAAATATAAGTTCAAAATTGATCAATTTAATTTAAAACCTGAAGCTTTGAAATTACTAGAGGATAGGACAGCTAAAACACTGCAAGCTATAGGCACAAACAAGAGCTATGTTAAGAGGACTCCAATATAATAGGAAATAATCTCAACAGTTGACAAATGGGATTACATGGAAATAAAAAGTCTCTGCACAGAAAAGGAAAAGAACTCATCACAATGGAGAGAAAGCCTATAGAGTGGGACTTTTTTGTCAGTTATACATTAGAAAGGGTGTTAATATCTACAATTTTGTTCCACCCAGCCTTAAAGCATACTCTCATAGTAGGCAAACCCAACACCTAGGGACACATTTGTGTTTACTCTGAGAGTCTTGAGAGCCACACCTAGCACCTTAAGCTCCTACCCTGAAGATATAGAACATCATATTGATTGATTCATCTAATAATACTCAGATAATTGGAAAACCCAGCATTAAATTAATCTAAGATGCAAAAATCTCTACATTATAATACAAGAGACACAAAACAATAAAGACAATATAAATCCACCAAATATTATAAATCCATCAGAAATAACCTCCAGTGAGGCTGATTTAGAGGAAATGCCTGAGAAAAAATTTCAAAAGAATGATTATAAATATGCTCAAAGAAATCAAAGAGGGAATCAAAGGAATCAAAGAAGATACAGGAAACCAAATTAATGAAATAAATAAGTAAATACAAAACATGAATAAGGAAATAGAAATAATAAAGAAAAATCAGTCAGAAATACTAGCAATGAAAAACACAGTAAGTCAAATAAAAAGCTAGGTAGACCATCCTAATAGGAGGAAAAGATGATGACATCAAAATAAAAGAGAGACTGATTGAGGGGAGAAGGGGTATGATGAAGAGTGGAGCTTCAAAGGGGAAAGTGGGGGGAGGTAGAGAATTACCATGGGGTAATATGTACAATTATGGATGTTGTCAATAAATTTTTTAAAAATCAAACATCAATCCCCCAATCCTCTAGTCAATAAATAGGCTATAGATTAATGCTGTCTGTAGTCATCAGAGGATAATACAGAGATGCATAGCTAGAAAAAGTGCTAAGAATAAGTGATGAGTGTGAGCTAAGTCCCAAATGAGACACCTGTACCACCCTCTCCAATGCTAGGCAAACATTACAGAAAAGGTGGTAGAAAGAATGTAAGATCTTGGGCTGGAGAGATGGCTTAGTGGTTAAGGCCCCTGCCTGCTAACCCTAAGAATGCTGGTTCTAATCTCCAGCAGTTCCAATCTCCAGGTCCCACGTTTAGCCAGATGCAAAGTGATGCAAGGGTGCAATGCTGCACTTGCCCACATGGGGGCACACGAATCTGGATTTCATTCACAGCAGCTGAGAGACTGCTGGCGCACCCATTCTCTATCTGTCTCCCTCTCCCTCTTCCTCTCTGTCTGTCTTTCTTTGTGTCTCTCTCCAAAAAATAAAATAAAATAAAAATAAAAAAATGGGAAGGAATGTAGTAGAACAAGGTTTTCTGGACACAAATATGGTGGTTATACTTATGAATTGACATCAGCTGTGATTTCTTGCAATGATTGAGCCAGTCAACATTCCATCATGGATGGGGGAGGGGCTCACAAGTCCCCCTGTGCCTACCTGAGGCATGGGAAAACAATGACATGAGCAGAGGGTGGACATTACCTCGTGGCTAACATGAGGTTCACAACAGCAACAGGAGAATATGCCAAACACTGGCAAGGGGAAGGTGAATTTAACACTCATAAGACCACTCCCAACAATACACTGCCTCCAGAAGTATCCAATTTCTAAATTGCCACCAGCTGGGGACCTAGCATTCAAAACAGACAAGTTTATGAGGGGGGCACCTGAATCAAACCACCACAGGGTGGAAACTAGAAAAGTTCATATTCATAGAAGCAGAAAGAAGAATGGGGTTGGTGTGGGAGGAATAAAAAGAGAGGTTGGCCAAAGCATACAATGTGCTAAAGAAATCTATAGTACAAACTGGTGACACAGTTAATAACAGTGTGTTATATATTTGAAAATTGCTGAAGTTTTACATATTCTCACCATAAAATAAGTATATAAATGTAAATCAACAAAAATAATACACCATATAAATAAAGTTAATGACAGAAATCATCATGATCATCTTGATATGTGCAGAAAAGACATTCAATAAAGTTCTACATGATTTCATAATAAAATTCCTGGAGACATTAACAATATAGAGAACATATATCAAAAAATACAAGCTATATATGACAAAACTATAGCAAACATTATACTAAATGGGGCAATGTTTCCTGCAAAATCTAGTGCCCATCATCTTGACTATTACTTAATATAGTGCTTGAAGTCTTAGCTACAGCAATAATGAGAAATATATAAAAGGGATACAAATAGGAAAGAAATAAGTTAAATTAGTCCTATTTGCAGCCACCATGATTTTGTACTTGAAATACCTCACAGACTCCATAATAAAACTCTTACATTTAATAACATGTTCAATAAGCTTTCAGGATACAAAATTGACATATGCACTAAAGGGTTAATAGCCTTCTCTGAAAACTAGAGGAAACTGAAGAGTTAATAACTATCCCTAAACCTTGCAAGAAATAAAGAAGTCAGAGAGACATGTGTCCTTGACAGGCTACTCCCTATTCATAAAGTTCCCTTAACTCAAAAACTTTGAGGGAACAGAAACCATCTGGTGGCATATCCTCCCTAGACAATTTTTGCTTAAAGATGCTTACTCTGAATAAAGACACAAGTATCTATAGTTCCTTATCTACTTCCTTAGACCTACAGCTGGTATGTTTTTCTTAGGCTTCTTCTTATAAGCTTTCATCCTTGCCTGGCTCCGTGCTTCAGCCTTCATCCTATGGGAAAATTGCTGCCCTCGATGTTTCTCTTAATAAACAGTCTGTCTGTAGAGATCAAGTCCAGTGTTCTCTTTTGCTTTTCTCTTACACTTTCCTTACATTCTGGTGCCGTGACTTGGATCAGAGAGCCCTCCAGGGCTTTCGTGCCATGCCTTCCCTTTCTCTTTCTCCTCCTCCCCAACTTCCTGCCAGTGTTTCATTCCCTTGGGAGCACAGATACTCGCCAAGCTCACTACTTTGGATTAAACGGTCACCATTCTGACCTGAGACCTTGGGTCTTTTGTGGCTTTTGTCTATGTAAGCAATGCAAGTTCCATTCTGTCTTGTGGCTCAGGGAGCTTTACTGGTTCTCTTTGTAAACCCAGACCTCAGAAACTCCCAGAGTTTCTCACTTTTTGGTCTGTGGATGATGGGGGACTCCAGGAGCCTCCCATGTGTTGTTCCACCAGACACCCCGAGTATTACTAGTGTGGGGAAGCTCCCTCCTAATTCTTGGGTTTCATTTGCCCTCCCTAAGCCTGGATATGTCCTTGGTGAAAGGACTGGCCAATCTAGTCCTTGTCTTTAAAATGGGCTCTAAATTATTTGTTCCAAAGACTCTCCATTGGCATGTCTCAAGGCTCATTTAAAGGAGCTCAAACTTCCTGAGTTCCTGCCTGCCAAATTACACTGACTCTCTATTCAAATTCGGCCACAATACTCCTTAAATAATGGCTAGCACTGGCCTGAATTTAGTACTTTTGATTTTAATATTCTTATTGATCTTGATAACTTTCTCAGAAAACATGGCAAGTTGTCTGAGATTCCTTACCTTCAGGGATTCTTTGCCCTCTGTCCCCGCCCTTCCCACTGTACTACTTGTTCTACCTACCAAATTCTCCTCTGTCACCAAAACCGCACTGAAATCCTGTCCCTTCTAAAATTCTATCTCTCACACACAGTTCTGCTACCTGGCTATGACTTGTCTCCCTCTCACACCAAATTCAAGCCATCTCACTAAGTCCAATACAAACCCTGCCATCTTAAAGAAACTCCTGTCTTTATTGGGCCTCTTTAACTTCTTCTACATATGGATATCTAATTTTTCTCTGCTTGCTAAAAGTTAAAATCACTACATGCCTTCTAGGGTTTTCTTTCTTTCTTTTCCCTTTCCCCCTTTTCATTACAAGCCACCAAAGAAAAAATGTCAACTTAAAAGTCAAACCACTGGCTTTTGCCCTGTTAAGATTAAATCCTCACCAATTTAAAACATAACTAAAATCTTAAAAGGATGTCTCTCCATGTTTCATGTTGTCATGTCTAATGTTGGCCAACCATGTCATGACATATGTTCTATGTTTCATGTACTCTGCCTTATGTATGACTAAATTAATGGTTATTAATTGTTCCAATGCTTATGGTCATTAAATGTTCTGATGCTCACATATGTTAAGATGATGTTAAATTATAAAAACCAGGTTTACAATATATTTAAAATAATTAACCTCTATGTTTTTGATAATGTGATTGTTCATGCTTACTACAACAATAGACATATTTGTATACCAAATTCTAATCATGTTTCTACAGAAAGAGATGTGATTTTAGATCAGAAAAGACTTTATAATGTAAAAGATTGTTGTAAGGTATGTTATTAAAAGGATATGAAAATGATATGTAAAGGTTGTGGGACTTAAGCTGAAGAAGGTTTGGGTTGCCTGTGGTAAAATAGGTTAACTTAAAAGTTTTCATTCTTCATATTTTTTCTCACCTTAGTTGTGCATATAGTTCAGACTTTACTCTTTGCAATAAGTTGATAAATTTACTTATATTATCATGTCTCAAATCAAAGTTAAGTTGTGCTATACCTATATTTCCTACTGTTAAACTCTGACTACTGAAAAGGTAAACTAAATGTTTAACAAAATCAAGATTCATTTTTAATGAGTTTTTGTTTGTTTATTTAAACCTTATCTAAATGTAACATAAAAGTCAAAAATATAAAGTTAGCTGGGTGTGGTGGCACACACCTTTAATCCCAGCACTCAGGAGGCAGAGGTAGGAGGATCGCCATGAGTTCAAGGCTATCTTGAGACTACATAGTGAATTCCAGGTCAGCATGAGCTAGAGTGAGACCCTACCTCCAAAAAGTCAAAATAAATAAATAAAAATATATAAAATTAGTATAACTGACCAAAATATTAACAAAAAGAGGGGAACTTAGGGGGACTGCTGACCCAGGAAAATGGGAAGACAGATAATCAGAATCCAGTCTATTTATAATTAACCATAGGGACAAAAAAATAAAATAAAAGCAGAAGTTAAAGAAAATGGTCATATTAAAAGTCTTATGGGGCTGGAGAGATAGCTTAGAAGTTAAGGTGTTTGCCTGCAAAGCCAAAGGATCCCAGTTTGACTCTCTAGGACCCACATAAGCCAGATGCACAAGAGGGGATATGCATATGGAGTTCATTTGCATGGCTGGAGGCCCTGGCGTGCCCATTATCTATCTCTCTCCCTCTTTTCTCTCTGCCTCTAAATAAAATATATTTTAAAAAATTCTTATGGTACAGACAATAAAAGTTTTTGTTGATATTTATGAGATGAACTGACTAAGGATGATAACCTGGAGTGGAAACTTTAAATGTTGATAAATGTTTGATGAAAAAGATTGTTACAGAGTGGTTACATAGATTATAAGGTAAAAGCATGTAGATGAAGGTATGAATAAAATGATTGTCTTAAGGTACTTGATCAGATTGCAGACTCCTTGAGATATATAAGGTGACTATTAGCCTAGGGTTAATATCAGACTAGCAAAGATGGCCCTGGCTGGTAGCAGGATGCCATAGCATTCAGGTTGTAAACTTAACTTATTGATATTAATTTGGTCATGATAATGGTTGTTAAAGACTGGCTTTAAACTTCTCAACCAAGTTTGCTATGGTTCTCTATTTGTCAAACTTTTACTATTTAATACGATTGGTATATCTTAAAAATAAAAACAAAAAACAACAATGTAACCTTAAGATGGTTCCTATCTTGTTCCTGCTCTTTTACTGAGTGATTATTACTGAGATTACTGTCTAAGTCTTATAAAAGGTGATGTAGTCATTGTGACTTTGTCCTCAGGGAAACTGAGAAAACTCCTTCTGTCCTAGGAAAGCAAACACTATATAAATAATGTTAATAGAGTTTGTCTAGGCTTCATATATTGTACCATTCATGTTAACTTAAAAATGATTCAATGGTTAAAGGTAGTTGATGAAGAAATCAGTTTATGTCTATCATAATGTCTCTAATGTATGTTAAAATCAGACTAATTTAGCTCCACAATGACCAGGTTTGGCTTTATTCTTAAGCTATGTATACTCAGTCTCAGTCAAGGTTTTACTTAAGTAATTGTCTCATTTCTTCTATCTTAAGTTCATTGCTTATAGATATATTGATACTTAAGATATGTTTCCTGCTCTAGAAAAATGATCTTTTTTTTGGGGGGGTTCATTTTTTGGTTTTTCAAGGTAGGGTCTCATTCTAGCCCAAGCTGACCTGGAATTCACTATGTAGTCTCAGGGTAGCCTCGAACTAATGGCGATCATCCTACCTTTGCCTCCTGAATGCTAGGATAAAAGGTGTGTGTCACCACACCCGGCTGGAAAAATGATCTTAAACACTACTCTTCTGCTTCCATTTTGTGGGGTAATTGGTACCCACACAGGTATCTAAACTAATCAAAGATATTACCAAATACAAATGACAAAAATTTATGTTGTCTTACTTGACATGTTCTGCCTGTACTTATAACTAGTAGATATTTAGGGACCTGGAGAGATGGTTTAGTGGTTAAGTGCTTGCCTGTGAAGCCTAAGGACCCAGGTTCGAGGCTTGATTCTCTAGGACCCACGTAGGCCAGATGCACAAGGTGGTGCATGCATCTGGAGTTCGTTTGCAGTGGCTAGAGGCCCTGCTGCACCCATTCTCTATCTATCTGCTTCTTTCTCTCTGTGTCACTTTCAAATAAATAAATAATAAAAACAAAAAAACCTATTAGATATTTAAAAATAAGATGTGCCTACCGCCGGGCGTGGTGGCGCATGCCTTTAATCCCAGCACTCAGGAGGCAGAGGTAGGAGGATTGCCGAGAGTTCGAGGCCACCTTGAGACTACATAGTTAATTCCAGGTCAGCCTGGACCAGAGTGAGACCCTACCTCGAAAAACCAAAAAAAAAAAAAAAAAAAAAAAAATGTGCCTACCCTCTAAAAGCTGATTCTCTGTATTTCTCTTGTCTTGTTTACATAGTTCAAACGTAATTCTCTCTAATAAGGTAATAAATTTATTTATAATATGATACCTCATATTACAATAAAATAAAATTTAATGGTCTCTGGACCAAAATTATATCTTGCACTGTAATGAACTTTTATGCTAATTATGACCCATACTAGGCAGTCTTTTGTACTGACACTGTAGTTTTGTACTATTTCAAGGCCACAGTTTGTATCACAGCTTCTGGCCAGTACTAAAATTATCTTGTGTTTCTTCTTAACTCCATAACACAGCTACAGATATATCTCTACTAATTAACCATTTTTTCAGGCTTTGGAACAGATTTCCCCTGGACTCACTTTGTTAAAAATAGACTGATTCTCACTCCATCTCTGGTGACAGTTCTGTAACCCTTAGTTTCTCATATCAATATCAAGGTTAACAAGATCAATATATTTTAACTAGTTTTATATTTATTTAAACTCTATCTAAATGTGACATAAGAATCAAAACTAAGCCTTTATTTTGTTGCATAGGACACCTGTTTACAACAGTAGGTTTCTTAACTGTTCTATTCTCATTTGTTTTCCTCTTGGGTATGACTTTTATTTATTTGCTATAAACTTATCCTAGTAAATAAAACTGGGTCTAATTATATAAAATATATTTCATTGTATTATATAATGGTATAATTATATAAAACATAGTTTCATTATTCTTATAAAATAAACAATTAATAATAACAAATTATCAAGACTAATCAAACTTTTGACCTTTCAGCCTAACATACTTTCATTAGTCCTCCTAAAGATAAGGCTTTTTGGTCTTTGAAACAAGTAAGTAAAAACCATGAATCTTCTATATTAAAGACTTACACACACACACACACACACACAACCTTTAAACCTAAACTTTACATTAGTTAACTTTTTAATCTCTATCATATTTAAATTTAAGATAATTTAAGATATTTCAAATATTGTTTCAATACTAATCTCTTATACTTCCTACCTGACCTAAACCAAACCTTTATGTTAACAACTCCTTCTTCCTTACCTATCATGTATATTATTGTTATTTTTCAACCTTAAATATAATGTTCATGTCACATGCAAGAAAACTCATATGTGGATATTAACCAGATCATAATGGCTAATAGATTTGATATTATCTAGGTGTTTCTTTCCTAATGGCTCTAATAACTATCAGTCTCCTGATGAGCTGCCTCTTTGCCTGTTCATAAGATCAACATGGGATAATAGCCTACTATGAACACAAACTACAAAATGAAGTTTGGCAAAAGGGAAACTAAAAGCTGAAAACTCCTCAAAGCCACACCTGCATGACTAAGACTTCAATGATGGACTACAATGACTGTGGAGAGGTAAATGTTACCAATCCAGAGCCAATAATATTTTGGGCTGTATTAGCCTTTTTAATATTTTATTTTTATTTATTTACTTATTTGACAGAGGAAGGAGAGAAAGAGAGAGAGCGAGAATAGGCACACCAGGGCCTCCAGCTACTGCAAACGAACTCCAGACACATATGCCCCCTTGTGCATGGGGCTAATGTGGGTCCTGGGGAATTGACCTGGGTCCTTTGGTTATGCAGGCTAACGCAGCTGTTGTTACTGCACAGATCTGTGTAATGTTGGGCCTGTTGACATGCTCCCATGGATGGGGTGGGGGCGGGGAGGGAAGGTGACAACACTAGTATAGGAAAGAGAATAGTTCAAAAAATGAGGGAGTTTAGTGAAATGGAGAGGAGGGACAGGGAAGGTAGTGGGAGAGGATTAGGCATTTTAGTAAAGTGTTAAAAATATATCATTTATTTAAAAGAGAGACAAGTAAAGAGAGGGAGGGAGAGAATGAGTGTGCTGGACCTCCTACCCCTGCATATGAACTCCAGACACATGTACCACTTTGTGTATCTGGCTTTATGTGGGTACTGGGGAATCAAACCCAGGCCATCTGCTTTGAAAGCAAGTGCTTGTAACCATTGAACCATGTCTCTAGCACAAGTTTGTTTTTTTTTTAATTTCAAATTTCAAGTTAACAAAGTGAACAAGGAAATAGAAATATGAAGAGCCAAGAGATGGCTGTGTGATCCCCATCACCCACAAAAGTGCCAGTGGGCATAGTCTCCCACCTATAATCCCAGCTCTTGGAAGGCAAAGAGAAGAGATGCCTTGTGCAAGCTGGCTATATAGACTAACCAAATTCAGGACTTCTGGTTCAAGTTAGAGACAGTGCTTCACCAGGTAATATAGAGAAGAAACTTGGTGTCAACTTCTAGCCTCTACACACAAACATATACATGTACTCCCCACACACATGTGTTCATACACTTACAAAATATATACATGCATGTATCATACAAACACACATACACAGAAGTAGGAACAACAATTTGGAGATGGTATTATAGAAAAATAAAATATTAGAAACAGTATAAACCAATGAATTTGAAAGCTTCCATAAAATGACTAATTCTTTTCCTTTTTCATTTTTTTTTTTTTTCAGTTTTTTTGAGTTAGGGACTCACTCTAGCTCAAGCTGGTTTGGAATTCACTATGCAGTCTCAGAGTGGCCTCGAACTCAGCAATCCTCCTACCTCTGCCTCCAAAGTGCTGGGATTAAAGGTATGTACCACCATGCCCAGTTTAAAGTGACTAATTCTTATAAAAATATAATTTAAAAGAAATTATGAAGGCTGAGTGGCTCACCCCTATAATCCCAGCACCTGGGATGCTAAGGTAGGAGGATCACCTACCTCAGCCAGTCTGAGGATACGTAGTGAGTTCCATGTCAGTTTAGGGTAGAGTAAGACCTTGCTTTGGATGAAAGGAAGGAATGAAGGAAGGAAGGAAGGAAGAAGGGAGGGAGGGAGGGAAGGAAAGAAGGAAGGGAGGGAGGGGAGGAGGGAGGGAAAGGGAGAAATAGAAAATTTGCATGATTCTACAATCCTAAACAATAAAAAAATCTTCCTTCAAGGAAAACACTAGTTACATACAGTTTTATCAACATATAACAAACCAAAAATCCAATCAGGCAAAATATTAATCAGCAAATGATTACAAAATTAACTTAACAAAAATAAACCATTTGCCATAGTGCACAAATGTTAGTTATCATAAAAATCATATATATATTCTAGCAATAACTAATAATAAGTGTGTATAGCTTTTAAGAAGAAAATTATAAAATTAAAAGGCTAAAATTTAAAATAACCTAAATTTATGAGAAGATATGTCTGGCCTAGAAAACTTGATATTATTAAGATATCACCCAATTTAAGCTGTAACTGTAATGCAATTCTAGTCAAAATCTCAATAGCTGTGTGTATGTACCTTACAAAGTTCATCCTAAAATTTAAATGAAGTTCAAGAAAAATCAAGGGCTGGGGATACAGCTCAATGGCCAAGTGCTGGGTCAAAAAAAAAAAAAAAAGAAAGAAAGAAAGAAGGTATCCACAGATACAAAGCATAACACGTTTTTATTTTATTTATTTTTGGAGAGAGAGACAGAGATAGACAGAGAGTGAGAGGGAGACAGAGATGGGCGCGCCAGCAGTCTCTCAGCTGCTGTGAACGAAATCCAGATGTGTGCGCCCCCTTGTGGTCAAGTGCAGCATTGCGCCCTTGCGTCACTTTGCATCTGGCTAAATGTGGGACCTGGAGATTGGAACCGCTGGAGATTGGAACCACAGTTCTTAGGTTTAGGAGGCAGGCGCCTTAACCACTAAGCCATCTCTCCAGCCCAGCATAACACTTTTTAAAGTTCACGTTAGTGCACATCACTTTGTGTGACTACTAAATACAAAATATACTGTTTTAGAATTATGGCATAAAAAAAAAAAACACTGGGAAAGGCATGGCTGCATGTGTGCATGCACATAGACACACACGGACTCAAGAACATGGGATGGAAAACTAAAACAAATGAAGGAGGCAAGAAGAGGCTGCAACAAATGTCAGGTATTAACCTACACAAGGTATTGGCACTGACACAAATCTACCTTCTAAACAAGGTAGGGAGCCCAATAAGGGACCCACATCTATATAGAACCAATTTCCTACAGCACTGAGCACTTGCTAGTTTTTTAAAAGTCACCACTCAAGACTTTGAAGGTGAAAAGCAAAGTATGCAACTTCTAAAAATCATTACTAAGAGATATTTTTATCATATTTTGTTAAGGAAAAAAGTTTTTAAAGATTTTTATTTATTTATTTATTTATTTAGTTGCAAGGAAAGACAGACAGAGAGAGAGAGAGAGAGAGAGAGAGAAGAGAGACAGAGAGAATGGACATGCCAGGGCCTCTAGCTGCTGCAAACAAACTCCGGATACATGTGCCATCTTGTGCATCTGGCTTTACATGGGCACTGGAGAATAGAACTCAGGTTGTTAGACTTTCCAGATAAGCTCCTTAACCGCTAAGCCATCTCTGCAGCCTCAATGGAAATGGTACATTTTTTGTTTATTTGTTTTGTCTTTTCAAGGTAGGGTCTCCATCTAGCCCAGGCTAACCTGGAATTCACTATGTATTCTGAGGGTGACTTCAAACTCATGGTGATCCTCTTACCTCTGCCTCCCAAGTGCTGGGATTAAAGGTGTGTGCCCCCACACCCAGTTTGTCTTCTTGGTAAAAAAAAAAAAAAAAAAAAAAAAAAAAAAAAACTTAAAAATTAGGTGAGAATAATTTTTGGCTGGGTGTGGTGGCGCACTCCTTTAATCCCAGCACTCGGGAGGCAGAGGTTGGAGGATCACCATGAGTTTGAAGTCACCCTGAGACTACATAGTGAATTTCAGGTCAGCCTGGGCTAACACAAGACCCTACATCGAAAAACAAACAAACAAACAAACAAACAAACAAACAAAAAGAATTTTTGTCAAGAATACTGAAACCTATAGTTTAGCCTCATCCAGGAAGAAGACAAACACACACTGCATGTACTGTGTAGTGTACACTCGTAGGCATATACTCCAGTTTAGGGAAGCTGTCTGATCCATGCTTAGCGGATATATTTATGAACGTTTGCAGTGATGCAGCTTGGAAGAGCAAGCAAACAAAAGGAAACAATCCACATGCCTGTCAGTGGTTGAGTGCATCAGAAATTGTTACCCTGGACTAAGTAACCAAGCAAGTGAATGCAATAGCACAGGTGAATCATAGAAGCATATGAGTACATGCATCAAATTGATGGCTAAACAATATATGTGGCAGAGTACAAGGTAATATGGTAAAGTCACAAAGACAAGGAAGGGGATCACAAATGTTTATCAAAAATGATCAATGTGTGCAATTGAAATAATTTAAAAACTTTAAAAGAAGAAAAGTCAGAGAATGATAAATTATAAACCCAGAATTATGGAGTATTTTGAGTAGACAAAGAAACAGGGAAGGCATTGTACACAGAAGACTTCAAAGGAAATAGTACATTCTGTTTCTTAACTGATGGTTTGTTCTATGTGTGCCCATTGTGTTCCAAATAGGTCGCACCTACCTTGCAATTTTTAAAAAATATTGAGCCAGGTGTGGTGGCACATGCCTTTAATGCCAGCACTTTGGAGGCAGAGGTAGGAGGATCACTGTGTTTAAGGCCAGCCTGGGATTACATAGGAATCTGGGCTAGAGTGAGACCCTACCTTGAAAAGCAACAACAAAGCTAAAGAAATAAAATAAAATAAATAACTTTAAAAATTGAACTGAAGCCTAGAAGTAGTGGACAGATAATAAATATCAGCTACTAGGCTGAGGGTTGGAACCAGTGACTCCACTGAGAGGTGGATAGAGACGCAGTCTCTGGGATAGGGAGGGCATGTGCAGGGGTTAAGATCTGGAGAAGATGGAGGGAGGAGAGAGGAGACAAATTTCAATGGGACAATGACATGGACAAAGGTTGTGGAGAAGACGCTCATGCTTTGAGGCAGATGCAATAGGAAGTAGGTTCAGGAAATCCTTGATATAACCATTCATTCAACAAACCAGATTATCAGAAAATTTATCTTTGCATTCTATTTGTGTGCAAAATGGGCATGCTTTGATTTTTTTATAAAAAGAAATAGATTTTACAAAATTCAGTATAAAGTTTTTTGAAAATAAAGTTTTTTTTTTTTTTTTTGGTTTTTTGCATATCCAAATGTTCAGGCTGACCTGGATTAACTATGTAAACAGGGTGGCAAACTCTCGCTCCATCTGCCTCCCACATGCTGGGATTACACACACCACGCCCGGCTGAAAATAAAGTTTTAAATCTTTTTCATATCCAAATGTTCACATTATTGAAACAGCAAATCGCCCATCTGCACATGAACACACACACGCGAACGAACACACACGCAGATACACAAATACACACACACACACACACACACACACACACACACACACACACACACACACAGATCAGCCAAGCTGCGCCTTCCCTCTGTCTTGTCCTGTGCCCTTTCCTCTTCAATTCCCTTCAGTGGAGTCTGTTTACAAAAACTTGACTGAGCTCTAAGAGTGTCCTGGGTCACACATGGGTTAGCTAGTGGCCTCAGGAAGGAAGTAGAGGAAAAAGAAAAGGCCGCATTTCCTGGGCTGCTGCTGCTGCTTTCTGGTTTCGGTTACCTGCTCCATCAGCCCTGTGACATCTGAAGAGTGGCCCCCATAGCTAGCAGAGCTACATGTCAGGTCAAGGTAAGTCAAGCCTGCCATCTGGTCTGGCTCCAGGCTCCTCAGCGTATGGCTTTGAGATGGTTCTTCTATGGAAGATTTCTCTGCATTTCTGTACTGGAAGTGACGAAGAGCATTCACATACATTCACTGCACATGTCTCCAAATCCAGAAAAAAAAGTTTTATAAACTTCAATGGGCCTGTAATTTGAGGCGTCCTCCATCAGAGGCAGACATCAAATGCTAGGTAAAAAACTTGAGCCAAGGAAATGAAGAGGCAAGAGAAGGTTGAGTGACTTCTCCAAGCTGAGTTCAATTCCCCAGTACTCAATGAGCCAGACGCACAAAAGTAGCACATGCATATGGAGTTCACTTGCAGTGGCAAGAGGCCCTGGCATGCCCACTCCTATTCACTCTCCCCCCGCCCGCCCCGCCTCCCTCCTTGTAAACAAACAAATAAAATATTTTTTTACAAAGTCAGGCCTACCCTTGCTCTCTCCACAGTCTGCGGCTCTGGGCCCTCAGCACTTCAGGCTGATTCAGAAGGTAAGTCTATTTTCAGAATGACAGGATTTCTATTTTCTGGGAGAGTTCTGTTCCTCAGGAAATGCTCAGAGCATCAAACACCTGACCTGGGGTGACCTGTGTCTGTACCACTCCACTTCTTTATTCTGGTTCCTCAGGGAAGGAACTCGTTTCTCCAATAAGGAAGGGGGTGACCTGGGACTTCTGATAATCTGATTATTTGCATTTTACTAATGAAGAAACATGTGCCAATACAAAATTAACAGGAAAAAGTTTTCAATGAATAAATCAATACAAACACATAAAACACATTACCTTTTGAAAAAGTTGCTGTTGGTGAAAATACTTGTTTCGAATTCTTTCTAACAGTTTGCCATTAATACCTAACTTAGAAGTTTAAAAGATAAACTAAGATGTATTGCATTTCTAAACTCCTTGGTAGCAATTAGCATTTATTAATTATAAGCATATCAATTCATGGTATTATTGAAGCTTACTAGATAAACAGACCAAAGATTTCCAACCATCAAAAACACTCATTTGAGAAATAAACATATAAGTCTAGCCCACAATGGTCTGACCCACAGGCTGAGCCTACTTTTAGACAGCTTGTAGAAGTCATGCTATTCTTCCTATTGCCATCCTATTTAGAAGAAAAGCCACTGATACTTAGTTCCAGACAGAGAAAACAGAAAGCCTGGATTGATAATCTTACGAGATCATAATGATGGAGGCAAGAAGTCAGTCCCTGGTTGAAGATAAAGGAATCAAAGATTCAATGATTGTCACGTTTAAACATCAACTCACCAGTAGTTAGAAACAAGCTTTTAAACGTTCTGTCTACCTTGGTTCACCACGAGACCACTCTGTGTCCTAGTTTTTCTGGGGAAGAAATGAATAACCTCATCCCAAAGTAGGAAAACTGATTTGTTTTTAAAAATTAAAATTAAAACTTTATTTAAAAATTTACATAATCTCCTCCTGCCACCCTGCTTTGTCCCCCTTCCCCTGTCTTCCTCCACTGAAGGGATTCAATGGAGGGGAAAATTGATTATTGATTCTATGATAGAGTGAACATTTCAATCTGTTGGAAGAAACAACTCGATTCTAAAATTTTAAGGCCCTGAAATAATAAGTGATGCATTTTTCCTGAGGAAAAAAACAGCATCCCAGTTTTCACTGTATCCAAACTACCTACAATATGATTCCAGGGGGACCAATGAGGTGGGAGCAAAGGCTGATGGGGTCTAAGTAGTGATTGCATTTATGGATTAATTCTGACACGAGGCAAATATATCTTCTCCCAGGAGTCCTCAATTATAGTCAGCTGAGAAACAGGAGCCTTATTTATGCACACAGCGAAGCTTTCCCATTACAATAAAGCAGCAATAACTTTAAGTGGAACATTCTTTTTATTAGCAGGAAGCGTGTCAAGCACTGCACTGTCTTTTTTTCCCCGTTGGCTGTGTGTGCAGTTCTCTGTTATTCTTAACACTGCTTCACATAGAAATTTATGTTGCCCTGAAATGATAATGGGGAAATGACAAACACTTATAAAGAAAGCATTTCACATTCCAAAACCTGCAAGCCCACTTGAGGAAAGATTGGGCCAGGGGAGTGATTGGTGGCATGGGCCCAGAGCACTTTCATTTCCATTTACTTTATATGGAAGCCTCCCACATAAAATGTCACTTTAGTCAATAGGTTGAAAAATAACTAGTCAAATGAACCAGTGAAGGTGGGGCTGGAATATAATCATGATGTAACTTTTATTTCTCAGCAGGATGACCGATTTTCATTCTAGAAGATGTTATCGAGGCATGATCACCATGTAAATGCACTATGAAAGTTGTTAGTAGAAAGTCTTTTTGAAACTGATGTGTCATGGAAGCAGAATAACTAGTTTGTCACATGATAGGCACATAATTAGCTTTCTCTTTTTCAAATAGCCCTCACTTTCTGACTGATTATATTAAATCACAATAAATGATATTCATACACTAGTAGTGTTAATTTCTAAGATGAGATAGACAGTGAAGATATGTTTTAAAGGAACTCAGATATTTGAGACAAAAATGCCTTAAAATTTTAAAATAAATTATATGAAGTCTGAAGTTTGCATTAAAATAATATTAAGAACATAGGCAAAGAGGAAGTGTGGGTATAAAACACACAAGATTGACTACAGATTTAAGGATTAGGGCTAAAAGAAGGTATATGAGGATTCTTATATTGTCTCTACTTTTTTTCATATTTCAAATTTTAATCATAACCTTTAAAGGGTCTTGAGGACTTCAAACACAAAGGAGTCATCTTGCTTTCTGACAAGCAGAAAGAGTCCATTCTGAACATGTCTTTTTAGAAAGTCCTTGGTCTGAGTAGCAAACAAAATTTGATGTTAACTTCAGTAGTGTGACTGCTATTCTGGAGAACACAGAAACAAATTGGATGTTAACTCTAGTAGTGTGATTACTACTCTGGAAAACACAGCCACCATTTCATCCAATTCCGGAATTAAGTCCAGACTGCACACTTGAAGTATCTGCTCCGTGTGTGACCAACACTCCATTGTGTTTGTAATCAGGGCCCCATTCTGTCTGTAGCCCTGCCATCTAACACTTCCAGGCTCCTCTGTCGCATTGTTTTCTGGGTGTATGCTTGGAACTTGCAGCCAAATTTTAATATTACTTAAGCAAAATACAAACAAAAAGTTAAATGTGGTGCAAAAATAATCATACCATATACTTCAAAGCTATTAGGCAAGAGTAAATGAGCACGGTCTATAAAACCCCAGAAGCACGCCCCCTATTAACACTGTCTTGGGAAATCAGAGCTGCTACTATGAATGAGGAGAGCCGCCAAGCCTCCTCACCCAAACCTGCACACTTCTACAGACATAAAAACTGGACACAAACTTTCTGAACTGTGAAAAGGAAAAGCTGTAGTGTTGTTTCCCTTGAACAGTTTTATTTTCTATTCTAAAGCTTTTATTTATTTATTTAGGAGAGAGAGAGAGAGAATAGGTGCTCCAGGACCTCCAGCTGTTGCAAACTCCAGACACGTGCACGACCCTGTGCATCTGGCTTTACGTGGGTCATAGGGAATATAACCTGGGTCCTTTGGCTTTTCATACAAGGACCTTAACCACTAAGCTATCTCTCCAGCCCTTAAACAGTTTTTTAAATATGAAAAAATATTCTAGAGATTGGAATGGTTAAAGATTTTAAAATAGCTTAATATTTTCAATCTAGAGCTTGATGTTCCAGGTACCACCAAAAGGCAGGTTGAAGAGGGACAATTTTGGTCCTGGCTAGGTACTTTCTCTCTTTGAGATACTGTGCTGGTCACCTCAGAGGCACAACCTTATCATATAGCTTTACTTCCACTTTAGAGATGAGAAAGTTGAGGGTCATGGAGGATAAGTAACTTGTCTAAGGTCACATCTTTAGAAAAGATATGTTGAGAATTTCAAAAAGGACTTTGACTTCATAGGTATTTATAAAATCATTTGCCTACAAGCCTGTTTGCATAAGCCTGAATATTTCAAAATGTATTGATACAAAGATAAGATCAATGGAAGACCTTTTAAATGCTCTTAGATGTCTACTAAAATCACTCTACATATGCACTCTACTGCTTTACTGATGAATCCATTTCTGTCTAGCCAGTCTTAATGAAATTAATCAAATCCCATTATTACCTCTATCTATACTAGAAAGAGACAGCTAAACAGTTTGAAGACTAATTCAACTGGTAAGTCCTCCCACTTTCACATTGAAAGATCAGAGCTTACAATTGAATTCTCCCTAGGCCTCAACTTCCAATAATTCAGGCCAGAATAGCTCTCCTGACACACTATCTTCTCCAAGGGTGGGGTGTCCTGTTTCTAACAGATAATTAAAGACATGGCAGTGCCACTTGCTAGGATTTCTCTCTTTCTCTTTCACTTCTTATAAAAGAAGAAACTTTAGTTTAAAGATTAGATTTTTTTTTCCTTCTTCTTCTTTTCTAAAGCTGGGTACACCAACTGGCATGGGCTGTATTAAAATCAGGAGAAAGCTCAATCAAAAAGCCCCTTGGAAGGCAGGCGTTCTTGTTAATATGCACCAACATGAAAGGCTTTCTTTTCATCCTATACAACTACAGTGTGTGTAAATTGCAGGGGGCTCATTGGCATAAATCTCGGCTGCGACCTCTGAGGTAAACTGGATTTACATTACTTTCTGACAAGAATTAAATGAAGGCCTTGTGGATATATGAACAGCCTTCTAGGCTGCAACAGATGGGCATGAATGTGTTCCCTAGGAAAGCTATCGGTGACATCTGTGTCCTCCAAATTCTGGTGGTCTCAGCCAATTACCAGGAGGGGGAAAGGTGGGGGCTGGGAGGCCACAGCACGCCCCTAGCCAAAACCCAGGCAGAAGTGTTTGTGTTTGGAGATGGGATCAGGCTGGCCTGCAGCCGGGAGGTTAGCACTTCATTGTCACCATTCAAATGGGGAATGTGGCTTACAAGCTATTTGTATACCACAGTGAGGATAATATGATTTTTCTCATTTGGCCGGAGGAGATGGCCCTCTCTTGAGGCTGATATCATATTTCAGCACGGTCTCTTTGAAAGTGTTTACTTTTGTCTCCTCCAAGGCAGGCTGATGGTGTTGTTGTCTGCCCATTTCTGGATTCACATATCACAAGGCAGGTGAACTCTAAGAGAAAACAGAGATCTTTCCCCAAAACAGTCTTTCTCAGACTTCTTTCCTCTTCCAAAGTGGTACATGCTGATTTCACAAGGAAATGAAAATCAAGGTTTCTCAGTTTAAACAGAGTCAAGAGAAATGGCATCGGAGGGTTTTAGTAGAGGGTTTGACAGAGGGAGTTCTTGAAAAGACACAGCACAGTGAATCAGGAGTCCTACTGTCTACACTGCCCAGACCTCAGAGGTCAGTCTCCCTGTGTTTAACAGGCACATCAGAAGAACATTGGAGAAACCAAGATGGAGCCAATGATATCTCTTCAGTACCTCTCTTTTCCTGCACTATCTGGGTCCATTGGTCAGGCTCATGTAGGAAGGGGACCCAGATTGGGGAGCGGACATGATGGGCTGGAGGTGAGGTAAATATGTCCTTGTTCGGTATGATGACGATCACAACAGGCCTATTTGGGTCTTCTAAGTCCTGTATGGGGTATGCTAGACCCCCAAATTAAGAACAGGACTTTGGATCCAAAGGACTCAAGTACCATTTGCTGAAATCTGAGAAATGGGTGAGAAACTTAAACTCTTACTGCCTCACTTTGTTCACTATAAAACAAAGTTAACTATAGTATCTATACTATAGTAAGTAAGTTAACTATAGTATCTTAGTAAGTGACAACATAGAGGAAAAGCTTCTGACTTTGCTAGGAGAGCTCTTTTTATCCTAATTTTATGATAAGGAGCACTGAAGTTCCAAAGGTAGAATCCTGAAGCAACTCAAAGACATTATATTCTATGACAATAGCTTTTTGAAATAAAAAAAAACTGAGTTTTAAAAAGTATTAGTTTTCATTACTTATATAAACCTAAGGTCATGCTTTAAAAATTACATATTTAAGGCCTAAGTAAGGCCAGGGGAAGAGATTGAGTAAAGGAAAGATGGGGGAGGGCTAATCAAAATCTAAGAGGGTATGAATAAGTCATATGAAAACCTACTTTTACCCAGAAGCCATAGATTATTACTAGAAAATTTTTAGTACCAGGGATGGGATACCTTAAAGTGAGTTGTTGACCAGGCAGGTCATTGATACCCCCCAAACATTATTGGCCATTGCCAAGGCTTTTGGTTTCCCACCAGGTATAGATGGTAAGACCCTATTGTTGAAGACTCCACATACCTGGCTGCAAGGTCAGTGAGAAATCCTGCTGGAGCTGTGTAGACTGGCTGGCAGCTGAAAAAAAGCTATGCTGCATGCAGTTCAGTGGGAGAGAGAGAAATCACCAGTGGAGATACTCAACAGTGGATACTGCAAGCCTTAAGATGGGCCACACAGGGCAAATGAGCCAATGGGTGCAATAGTGGCATGTCTGTTATGGGGGAAATCAACCACTATCTAATTGGACTGGAGGTCTGCTCTATTGGAGGGAATACATCCCTGATACTGAAAACCTATGACAGAGGTAGTCATGAGCCCTAGGGGTAGAACATCTGCTGGTGTCTAGCTAAATGTATACACTATGCTCACCAAACTGCCCGGTAAGTACTTCTCTTAATGTTCATACCCATATATTAATGCTACTCTCACTTTTGTTTAGAGAAGCTTCTATTTTCAGATGGTGACAATGTTGTGATGACTCAGAAGGCACCATGGTGCTAAAAAGTGACAGAGGAGTGCTCAGCACTGAAATATCTCTAACACACCTTCCAAGGCTCAGGGTCCCTGGCAGAAGAGGTGGCAGAAAGAATGTAAGAGCCAAAGGAAGGGTAGACTCCTTACAACGTGCTCCTCCAGACATAAAATGGCCTGGATATCAATGACCTCACAGTGCCTGACACTACCTACACAAGACCATCATAATAGGAGGAAAAGTTGATGACATCAAAATAAAGGACTGATTGAGAGGGGGCAGGGGTATGATGGAGAGTGGAGTTGCAAAGGACAAAGTGGGGGGAGGGATGGAATTACCATAGGTTATTGTCTATAATTATGGAAGTTGTCAATTAAAAAATATATATTTATATCCTATAGGTATATAGGATATATAGTGGCAGAACTCTTGTGTGAGGTCCTGGGTTTGATCTCTAGCACTGGAAAGAAAAAATTGCATATTTTCCTTAATGTATAAGATTTTGAAATTATAATTTGTGACAATTAATTTATTAAACATCAGAACTATCTGTATATCATTCAGTTGTTCAACAGTTTGTCAAGTGGCAAATAAAACAATATATTCAGACCAAGGAAACTGAAATCAACCACACTTCCTAATTTTAGGACTAAAAATGAATACCTTGCTGAGTCCTAAATTGATGTAGTGTATGTGAAGTTTTAGAAGTTCATGGTTGACTACAATACTTTGCATAGAAACTGCTTTCCCCTTTGTCCTAGGTATTGTTTAGGGCACAGTGATGTCAGATAACCATTTTCTTGAACAACAACAAATGGAAGGCTGGGAAGGCAAGCACATGTTCTAAAGAAGAGGATATACCCTCCATGTCATAAACGCTCAACTTGATATGGTTTTCAGATGAATATTCATATATAAATTTTTACCTTCTTATTTTCTGCTCTGTGCAATCATCTATCAATCCATCTATGAGAACTTAAGCAAGTTAAGCCTCAGTCCAGGGTGAGATTGCCTTTAGACTAGGAAGCCAACTTGTTAGTCAACAAAGAAGCCACTGGCTGTTTCTGCACAGTCCTCATGAGCTTGGGAAACTGTGGGCACCACAGTGAGGGTGAAAATGAATGTAAGCCCAATTTTTTGTGCAGAGTGGTTTTTATTTTTAGAGGTCTGCAATATCACACATAATTCTGTCTTATTCTATTGGTACCAGTATCAATACATAGAGCAATAGACAGCAGAGAGTCGTTGTCACACAGGGATTCAGAAGAGAATCCCCACCAAACAAAACACCTGTTGTTCCCTTCTTGCAATGACCTTAGAAGTGACCAGTTGGATGCAGTGCCCTCACACTCCTTCTTAGTTTCCCCCAACACTGCCATCTCACACATCCTTACTGGATGTGAAAAGAGAATAATTGAGGAGAAGATCAATAAATTTAAAAGCTCTTTAAGGAAAGACATAATGAATTTGGTACAGCACATATTTTTAGATCAAAGATGCCTTTGAAGTGACAAAACCCTAATCCATGAACCACTGAAGCACTTCCTTTCTCTCAAAACTGCTTGTTGTCAAATAAAATGGAAGTTAAGGAAATTATCTTTATCTGAAAATGGCCAAAAGAAGCCATCACCTAATGACAGCTTTGTCACAAGCGACAATTGGAGAAATTGTCAGGAAGGCAAGGCCTAACAAACTGAGGGGTGAGCTTGCTGTTTGTACTAATCTGGCCATGCAGCCCCCACACACAATCCCAGTCAGCTTGCTGTGTGAAACAGCTCCGGCTTTGTCAGTGCTAACAGTGAGTGGGGAAAGCATTCTTCATGAATATACATTACCATCCCTCCACATCCAGAGACAAACCCTTCAGGACTGTGAGGTAAACACAACACACACACACACACACACACACACACACACACACACACACACCTCTGAGCAACAAAAACCAAGAGAACCTAAGCTACTCAGTGGAGTGGAGAAAAATGCTAGTCACTAATGAAAGTTCACGCTTTAGAACTGGAGCCAGGACACGGGGTTCCATGTGGTTGCTGGATCGTTATTTCCCAGCAATTGAAATGCACTCTTTAGGGGGCTTTGCATCTTGGTCTTTAGGAACTACGTGCATGGAGCTACACATGGTTACATGGATTGCAAATCCCATGCCTTCCTCTGGCCAAGTAGGTTCTGAAATTCTAGTGCTAAAGTGAAAATTCACTTTAATATTAATCAAGTGTGTGTGCAGTTTTGAGAAACCCATGAAATAGACACACTCTCTGGAGGAGTACAATGATACAGCATTTTACAACACTGGACAGAAAGGCATTGTGTAGGCAAAAATGTGAGGCTCACAAAGAGGAATTTTAGGTGAAATCAGAGCCCTTTGTAATCCTAATAATAGTGTTTGGTTTTGAAAAACACATAATACATGTATATCTTTCTAAGGAGGTCAGTTATTTCACATCCATCCCGGGGCATAAACTAGTAAATATTTTTGCATGTATATCAATGAACTTTGCTTTCTACTGACACTGGGATTTAATTGAGTCTGAATGTGTGAGTATAGTTTTCATCCAAGCAGATCCACGAGGCTAAGAAAGTCCAGGGTTGTTTTTAGGAGTTCTTCTGATATGATAACGTTTGGTTTCCCACTGGGTAAGAAGACAAAGCTGGGTACAGGATTTTCCATATTACGCAATGTTTGCCATAGACATTAACATTTCATTAGCATATTCGGCTCTACATGAAATCCAGCTTTGAATGCTCCCAGCGCGCTGAGCTAATCCTCTTTAAAGAGCTACAGGCGATATTACATGTGGCCACAGCAGCAGCCGTGCCATCGCTGCCTCACTTTGAAGACGATAAACAGAGTTCTCTTGTGCGGCTGTCTGTACCTCATAAAACACTGCTTTCTGGGCTCTGAAACCCTTCTGTTTGCATCCAGCAAAATGAAGAGGCCGGAGTCTGCAGTGCTCTGAGTGCTGCACGGCCCTTGAAGGAGAGATGTTATGCTGGCTTCACTTTCCCCTAAGTGTCCATCCACACTCTTTTCAACTAAGATTAAAATGAGCTAGATCCAAGCATTTGGAATCCTTTGATTAGGGTCAAGTGCTAACCAGATCTGACTAGGAACCTCTCCTGGATGTCCAGGGGAGCAAGTCTTAGTGGTGTCACAGGTCCTCCCAATTCCCTCAGCTTTACAGGGTAGCACTGAACTCAGATGCAGTCATTTGTAGGTAGCCCACTTTCCCACCGACCAAGACAATTTAGCTAATGACATCCGTCTAAGCAGAGATGAGTAATACAGGTACCTGATTTCAACCTATACAGCAAACTAGAAACTGCACAACATTGCAGAAAACATATGTACTCTTTTAAAAAATACTTATTTACTTGAGAGAGAAAGTGAAAGAGGCAGATAGAGATATATAGATGATGGATAGATGATAGACAGATAAATAGATAGCCAAGATAGATCAGAGAGAGAGAGAGAGAGAGAGAGAGAGAGAGAGAAAATGGGCATGCCAGGGACTCTATCCACTGCAAACGAACCATTTCCAGATACTTGCGCATCCTTGTGTGTCTCGCTTATGTGGGTACTGGAGAACTGGACTGGAGTCCTCAGACTTTGCAGGCAAGTGCCTTAACTGCTGAGACATCTCTCCAGCACAACATATGTACTTTTTGAGTTAAAAACAAAAGAAGAGGTGAAGTCCTTTCTTGTACTGATGATACACTCCGAATGACATTTATTTGTTCAAAAAGAAGGAAGGTGCTACATCACAAGCAAGGTTGGTTTTGGATTCCTTTTGTGTTCACCTGCTTATAAATAAATAATTGGTTATGTATAAACTATTGGTTTGTGATTTTGAGAAGAATTGTAATGTAAAAATTGCCACTGAAGGTATCTGTTACCCATCATGCCATGTGGTTTTACTTGACACCCACCCAGTAAATTTTACTGTGATTTCAAAGCAAGAGGACTTTTTATTTTTATGGCAAATAAGTAGATTTATTTTCATTTGATTATGAACTTGAAACCTCATTATATCATCCTTTTCTGTCTTTACTCCTAGGAAATTCAGAATCAGATTTTTTACTCAGCTCCAAGTATCCCCCACTTAGATAATACTAGGTAAAACATCTTACTCAGATCTTCCTTTGGTTTAGTACTTCTAAACACATCTGAATCTGTTAGTTTGGGAAAGACAGAGAGAATGTGTGTGTACAGGGATGCCAAGGTCTATTGCCACAGTGAACTCCAGATGCATGTGCCACTTTGTGCATCTGGTTTTATGAAGGTACTAGAAAATCGAACCCAGGTCATCAAATTTTGCAAGCAAGCACCTTTAACCACTGAGCCATCTCTCCAGCTCAAATTCAAATAGTTTTGAAGGTTTGCACAGCTCTACATACATTTCACAATAGTGATCAGTACTTAATGACCATTTCCCTCATGTGCTAGGGAGGGTTTACAGCACTGGGAAAAGCTCTTGCTGGCATCACGAAGGCACTTTTCACTTGCTCTGCTGAGGTCACTGGAGGCAGGTGACCTGTTATAACTGTTTGTGATCCTTGGTCCACTTTAAACTTTGAGAAATGAACTCTGTTGTGAGTTTGCATGTTGCCCACCTTCATTGCTGGCTGTCTCCAAGCTGAGGTTGGAATCAATTTTCTAGCTAATGGAATTCCTGCAGGCTCACACACTCCACTCCCATCCCAAAAGAAGCATGCTACATGCATCCTACTGGAACGAATAGTCTCCCAGCTTGAAGCCTCCATGGGATTTTCCTGCTCTCTCACACTTTTCTTGGATGATGTTTATATTAACTTCCTTTCACACTTATTTGCACAGGCAGGAAATGAAGTAGAGTTGAGTATCTATTCAAGATATTTTACTCACAAACTGGCCTTCCTAAGGAAAAAAAACAGTATGAGTATATTTAAGAATAAAAATGAGAGCTGGGGAGATAGCTCAGGGGTTAAAGGTGCTTGTTACCAAAGCTCGCCATCCAAGGTTTGATTCCCAAGTGCCATGCTAGATATACAAAGTGGCACATGCATCTGCAGTTTCTTTGTCACAGCAAGAGGTCTTACTGTGCCCATGTTCTCTCTCTCTCTCTTTCCCTCTTCCTCTACTTGCAAATAAATGAATAAAATATTTTTAAAAGAATAAAAATAAAATAGTTTATCAATCTACATATATTTAAAAGGTACGCCCTTCATTCAGTATCATCCAAAATAAACATATTCAAATGTATGCTCCTATTGTACAATTATGAAAACTGTTCTGCAGCAAGTCCAAAAGAAGCTTCATCAATGCACAAAAGCAAGAGTAATGTTTGACCCCAATGTACAAAAGCATTACTAATTATTAACAGAAGCTAACATCTTGTAATCAAGTCAGTTGGACACTTTCCCAATACATCACCAAACCTAAGGGATGCAACCAAAACTACATCCCAGTAAAACCTGCAGGTATCTGAATTGTGCTTTCATCACAAAGTGAGGAAAGGGAGAATAACAAAGCCATGTTTGGCAAACCCAGGGCATGAATAAACAGTTACAGACAATGACTTTTAAAAGCAGGTAAATAAAAATGTAAAATGCCCAGTGAAGTGGTTTTGGGGCGGGGGAGAGAATTTAATGGGAAAAATAGGAGAATTTTTTTTCAGAATTGGACCCAAAATTGGTTAAGATTGTAGCATTGTAAAAGGCTATCATGTACAGATCTAATAATGGGGAAATTTGCATGAAATATATTTTCTAGGACAATTTTGATAGACTATTCAAATTTCTTGAAAAAGTGCTGGAGAGATGGCCCAGTTGTTAAAAGCCCTTGCTTGCAAAGCCTGACTACCCAAGTTCAATTTCCCAGTACCTACTTAAAGCCAGATGCACAAAATGGCGTTTGGGTCTGGGGTTCATTTGCAGTGGCAGGAGGCCCTGGTGTGCCCGTACTCAGTCTCTCTCTCTTTTTCTCTTTCTCTTTCTCAAATAAATAAGTAAAAACGAAATCTCTTGAAAAAAAGATCAAATTAAGAAAGTAGAAAAACTTGTCTGTTATGCATAAGAAAGATGTTTAAGTACTGTCATAGTTAACTTTCACAAATGTTTTAGAAATATGTAATTTTCAGGATATTTATGAGACTACAGCAAATATAAAATTAGTCCACAATTCATACACTACCTACCTGGAGTTAGTTCACAGCTGCTAAAGGCCCTGGTGTGCCATTTTCTTTCTCTCTGCCTCTTATTGCCTTTCTCTCTCTCAGAAAAAGAAAAAGATAAGTATATCCATGTCCCATAAACTACATCCACATCCATCCTGATATCCATCTGTCAAATATAAATTTAATAAAAACTGAATGGGAGCTATTTAGGAGGGGAAATTTACTGAGGTGAATAGAACTCCTAAGCAGATAATATTCCAGGATTTAGTGATTAATATTAAAATAAGATATATAAAAATGGCATTTTCTTTAATAAACTTTAGTTTAGTGAATTTCATAAAAATGATAGACATATTTTTAAAAACAAAAAATACCTTCAGGATAAAGTCAAAGCTGGCATTTAGCAAATAGTTCTCTAATTTAAAAAAAAAGGAAGCCCTACTTTGTAGCATCTATCAATTTCTTGGGTGTCGATATTGCTATGATGGCTGGTTTCAATGTGAGAGCAGTGACAAGTAAGTTGGGAAGGAATAAGCAGCAACCCACTACTATATAAAACAGTATATATATTTAGTTAAAACCATGCACAATAGTAAGATATAAAAAAAAAACTGGAAAATAAGTTGTTGGGCGCTGGGGCGATGACTCAGTGGTTACAGATGCTTGCTCATAAAACTTCCTGACCCAGGTTTGATTCCCCAGTACCCATGTAAAGCCAGATGCACAAAGTGGTGAGTTTGCATTTGCAGTGGCAAGAGGTCCTGGTGAAGCTGTATTCTCTCTCTCTCTAATAAGCAAATTGAAAAAAATTTATAAGAAAGAAAATGAGTTGTTTTATCTTTGTTTCTAAGTAACTTATTTGTTTTTAAGTTTGTGTAATTATTTAATGGATGTATTTAACAAATAGCTCACAACATTTCTGAAAACAGAAAGGATTTGTTCTCATAAATAGTATAAGAAAACTCCAGCATATGATACCAAGGAACCATGAAAAGTTTCTAGTAGAAAAGTAATTAGGAAACAAATAGAGCTTTATGAGTATTAATATATAACACTGAGTTAGTTTTTGCTTTTCCAAGCTTTATAAATTGTATTACAAAAATAATGAAACTGAGTGTGGTGTTGCATGCATGTAAGTGGAGGTAGGAGCATCAAGAGTTCATTTCTTGTCTACATAAGGAATTTGAGGTCAGTCTGAGCTACTTGAAACACTGTCTCAAAAAATTTTTAAAACGAAATTATTTTAAGTCTTATCATTTCATTAGTAATAAAGCTGATCAATATTCATATGATCATAAAATTATATTCACTTTAGTCAAAATGACAAAAAATAGGGCTGGAGAGCTGGAGAGATGGCTTAGCCATTAAGGCGCCTGCCTCCTAAGCCTAAGAACCGGGTTTCCAATCTCCAAGTCCCACATTTAGCCAGATGCAAAGTGATGCAAGGGTGCAATGCCGCACTCGTCCACAAGGGGGAACACACATCTGGATTTCGTTCACAGCAGCTGAGAGACTGCTGGCGCGCCCATTCTCTATCTGTCTCCCTCTCCCTCTCTCTCTCTGTCTCTCTCTCTAAAAAAAAGGGGGGGGCTGGAGAGGTTGAAGAATACACTAGAAAATGGAAAGGCTTCCTATAGTCAAGGAATGGAAGGATCAATATTGTCAAAATGTCTATCTATCCACAAGCAATCTATCTACAGAGTTAAGGAAATCTCCATCAAAATTCCAACTCCAAGGGCCCCAGCTGAAACCATAGAATAATGGAGGAAATGAGCAACAGTGCTGCTTTCTTGGTGAACCTGGTATCAGCACAAGGGTGAAGGAGATAGACACAGAGAACCCTCAACCCCTACCAAATCAGAAAGCCAAAGACACAGAGGCTCCTAAGAGCCCATCACTGAAGTAGACCTAAAACGAACCCAACACGGCTCAGGGAAATTCACGGAAGAGGAGGTAGAAAGATTTTTAGAGCCACAAGCTGGGACATTACGCACAGAGTCATTGCTGTTTCCTCATAACTAATGGCTACCCCCACAATGCAGGACTCACAATCCCCTTATCCCCATGGGGATAACTAGCATCCCCAAGGTAGAGGGTCCTTTTGGAGGGGGAGCAGGGATGAGGATAACGATGGTGCCAATATGTGCCATTAACATACTGAGTATGTCCATAACTAATAAAAACTATTCCAACTTCTTTCCTCACAGACAGAAAAAAAAAACTACTTTAAAATTTATTTGGAAGCACAAAATACCTCAGATAGCCAAAGTAATTCTGAAGGGGGAAAAATATGGCTACCAGTATCACCATACCTGATTTCACGGTGTATTACAGAGCCAGAGTGACAAAAGGAACATACTTCTATTAGCACAAAATAGTCCTGTAGATCAGTGGAACCGAATATAAGATCCAGATACAAACTCATGCAGCTTCAACCATTTCATTTTTAACAAGAATGCCAAAAATCTTCATGCAGAAAAGACAGCCGCTTTAGCAAATGGTGCTGGGGACATTGGATATCAATATGGAAGAACTGAAAATAGATCCTTTTCTCTTTCCATGCACAAGAACCAACTTCAAATGTATCAATGACCTCACCATATCCTCTGACAGGCTCGTCCTTGGGCTTGGGCAGGATGGTAAAAGCACACGCTAAGAGCTTCATCATCCAGCCTTCCTCCCTGGCTCTAGCTGCAGCTGCATATAAGCAACAAAGACGTCCCGTGGAACATTATCCCAGGATTCTTTTCTGATTCAGCTTTAAGCAGAGTACACATATTCTAAAGGAACCTTGAGCACAAGGCCTTGCTCAAACATTGGAGAGGCTCTGAGTGACATGGTTTAAGAGAATACAAAACACTGCTCTTTATCTTGTCTTTTCATCACAGCATATGTGTCCTCTACTAACGTGCCAAGGTTCCTGTACCTCCAGAATGAAGTGGACCACTTTCTAAAACTTCGTGCACTAAAGTATGCACTATCTTAATCAGTACCGCAGGGACAGTTGCCAGAATTGACAGTGGCCTTCAAAATGCCTTATTCATTGGCATTCTGGACTGGCAACACCATTTATCTTCTGGATATTTGTGGTGGGCAGCTAAAAGCAGTGCATAGGAGGGAATTTATATTTTACTTGAGGTGTTTGGTACCCAGCTCTAAACATGTACTATGCATGTTTTAGAACCAAACACAAGACCAATTTTGCTGTGTGTTAAGTTGAAAAACAAATAGACATAAAACCAGTATATGTCATTTACCACACACAAACATATAAAAATAGACAATAAGAAGGAATAATAGAAGAGAAAGATAAGTAAAAAAGAACCAAAGAACATTTGGGGCTGTGGACTCTAAATATCTTGGAGCTGTTGGGTTAGGGCCTGTAAATATCAGGACACACTCCCTAAACTGGACCCAGAGGCGGCTCACATGCAAAAGAATTGTAAGCTTTTGTCTAATTAACATTAGTAGGTGCTAGTGGAATATACATGAACGTGAACCCTGAAGTTCTAGGCTAAGCAGGAAGAAGGGAATATTGTTACTTTTGTTCAAACTTTCCAATGCCACTTCATTGACCAGAGATTCTGGATTCAGCACACACGACTTTGTATGGAGGAAAGGTGGCTATGATGATGATTGGCTGACATCTGGATGCAACAGGGCTCTACACTAAGTGAGGCTGAGCTGTTTGAAGTTTAGTACAGTGTAGAAGTACACACATTTGGGAGAAAGGAAATGGGAATGGATTTTTCAGGACGATCTGCTCAATCAACCCTTTCCTAATCTGCTATTCATCACTGCTTGAACCAAGGCATTGGAAAATACATTAGTGAGAGGGCACCATCACCACCACAGGGGAGGAGAGTGAGAGATGCTCCTGGAAATTCTCTTTTGGGGATTGAGAGGTTATCAAAAGGCTGAAGCCAGGAAGCTACCAGAGACAAAGTAGGCATGGCTATGCAGTCCAGAACATAGGGTGTCAAGAACCTTGACATAGAAGCCTCATAGTTTATTTAATCAGTTGGGGGAGCAACAATTGTGTATTATTATTCTGACGAAGTTATTTTACCAAAAGTTTGTGCTTCTTTCTTCCTGGCAATAGGCACAAGCTGTCACAGGTTATCTTTCACTTTGAAGGGGTAACACAACGTACCTCAGACATGTAGACTTCCACAAACATCAGCAAATTAGTAGGCCTCAGAACATCCGTGGGCTTCCTCTCATCTTCACAGGAGCTGTGTCAAGGCATTGTCTGTGTTTGCCAGCTCCTTGGGCACATCCACTGACTTGCTGCTCACACTGTCATGACATTGGTTGATGTACTGTGAAACAGGGAATTGGTCAAGGTTCTTGAATATTAAATTTATGACCAGGTGAGAAAGCCCATGTAGCAACTCTACTGGTTGCTTGAGACACCTTTCTATGTTCAGAAACTTTGAAACCAGACATAGGGTGGATGTTTAAACCCAGGCTAACCACGTTGAGAAGAATTTGGCTCCTGATTTCATTTACAAATGAACCATTTCCCTTAAAAACAATAACCATTCACCTTCTCTATTTGTTTGCTGTGGTATTGGGGGTCAAACCCAGGGTTTTGCACCCTCTTGGCAAGTGTTGTTCCACTAGGGTACATCCTCGCCTCCCTTTAGCCTTTATTCTGATTTGTGGATTGCAGTGGTGCCTTGTGCCCTTAGAATTAACAACAGTTAGTTTAAGAAAGACCCTAAGCAAAAGAATATCCTTCAGTTACTTCAGTTTAAAGAAGAAGCTATTCTTGACACAAGGAAATTCAGTGTACACACAGACATTATGTTGATCTGACAAAATTCCCAAGTAACAGAATCACAGTACAAGTCCCCTTGAATTGACAGCAAAGCTATATCCTTTTGGAAAAGAATAGATTTCCTTGAAACACATCTGGTTTTGGTATTGGGTCCTGGGGAATGAACTGATTATACATGGTAGCTGAGATGACCCTCACTATCGCATGGTATTTGATGGACCTATTTCCACTCTGGGCTGTGCACAGCAGCTTTCCATTATCAAGTGCAAGTAAGACGTGAGCAAGCTCTAAGGCATAGGATAGTTTGCTAAGAAAGTGGCTCACCTTCCCATGATACCTACTCTTATCGCAATGACATCTCTGTCTATATGCACAGATAGCCTTATGAAGACTGGTCAGGGAAGAAGAGATTTAAGACCGATTTGTTGCTGGTTATACATAAAATTTCCTCCATAAGTAAACTGATGCAACAGAAAAGCTCTCCTCACTGCTGGCTGTGAAGGACATTTTGTCCAAAAATAAGGATACTCACAGCGCTGATTCATATGTAACCCTCCCCCCCGCCCTTTTTAATGAGCTTCTAGGAAAACTGAAGAGAACAAGATTGAATACTGATGACAAGGAGACCTAGAGTACAAGCACGTGTATAGACCTCTCAGAATAGGTCATATAATCTTGGGTCCCATAGAACATGCCCCGAAGCCACCTGCCCTGCACAGACCACCTTCAGTAATCAGATGAGCAAGAAGATGGTGCTTCAGATGTCAGGGTTCCTCTCCTCTATCTCACCAGAGCTCTTCAGTAGGTTTCAGAACCAAGTGATCATGGTGACAGAGCTGAAAATTATGCACGAACTCAACTCCATGAATGTCCTTTATTAAGGCAGCTATGCCTTCACATCACTATTAAGTGCTCAAGACATCAGAAGCAAGCCGGGTGGTGGTGGCACATGCCTTTAATCCCAGCATTTGGAAGGCACAGGTAGGAGAATGGCTGTGAGTTCAAGGCCACCCTGAAAACTACATAGTGAATTCCAGGTCTGGTCATCCTGGGCTACAGCTAGACCCTACCTCAAAAAAGTCAAAAATAAATAAATAAATAAAAATTTTAAAAAGATGCCAGAAATAGATGCATGCTCCGCCATCCTTACATCTAAACTCAAGACCTGGAGCAACATGGCTAGCCTCCTGCTAACCAACCACATAGAAACTCTCTCATTGTGGGCTTGGTACCCGTTTTCTCCTTGAGTAGATACTTCTCACTTCTTTGCTAGGCTTCTATTAGCAACACCTTCCAGGGTCTTACTGAAAGTTTAATTCACCCATGGTAATCATATAACATTACTTTTGGCCCATAGATGCTATAGGCCACATCCCACAGGGTTTATTGGTCTTACTATGACCCAGGAGCAGCTGGCCTCACAAAGCAGAGCAATAGTCTATTGAAGACTCAGTTTTGGAGCCAGCTGGAGGACATTTTATGAGCAAAGGTACTGGTCTATGGAGAACAGTGTATGCTGTGAATCAATCATCCATATATGGCGGTGTTTAACCAAAGGACAGAGCATGTGGGGCCCGGAATCAAGAGGAAGACATAGGAATGGAACCTCTCACACTACCTTTCCATTCCTTGGGAAAATTCCTAGATTTAATAGATATTTGGGTTTTGAACACAGAGCTTTAATGCTTATTAGGCAAGCACTCTTACCACTAAGCTAAATCCTCAGTGCTAGATTTAACAAATCATAGATCTAGTGTCATATAATCAGTTGCAAAAATGGGGACTGTTCCCAGTGTTCACACTTTCTTCTTGTGCAGTAGTGTGTAAAAGTTAGTTCAGTTTTCCACTCTCCCTGCCACCTATTTTAAATAAAATAACAATACATTGGTGGTCATTATCTTATAGTTGTGTCTGTAATAACACACATGTAGCTTTCACAAAACTTGCCAAATGTCTTCTTTTCTCTTATTTACGTGGCCACGCAGTAAATTCTCCCCAGAATTAGGTTCCAAGAATAAGTGTGCATTATGCATGAATTTACACAGTCTGTTTGCAGGCTGAAGAGAACAGTGTACCCATGCTTCTCCTTTGACTTGGTTGTCAAGGCGCTCAGAGCTCCCAGTCATCCCTGCTATAAGGATCCATTCACTTCAGGTTTTCAGCACATTCATTGCTTCCTTTCTTCTAAGTATTTTTGTAACCACCTATGTTTTAAATTTTAACTTCTCCACTGGTTTGTGAATATTTCAATAACGTACATCACTTCAATACCATTTTTACCAGTACTTAAATGAATGCATAAGTACATAAATAAACTCTGCCTTTAGTGTAACAGTTCATGGCCTCGCTTAGCAGCCTGACTACACAATAGCCTGTCTACTCAACCAGTTTTTATTGAGTTCTTTGCCATGGGTGGACATGACAGTCTTGCACCCCATCACTGTGCGTGTCCATGTGTCCTCACCCATCATTGTTATTTCACGTCAGATGCCCACTGTGAACCCCAGGGACAGCACTCTGCAATAACATGATGCTGTTGCTCTTATTGGAACTGTCATTCAGAGTCTAATTCTATTCACTCACCCTCCCCTAGGGTCTGCCCTTCAGTAATGAGTGTCTTTAAATCCAAATCTCTTTTTATATGTCATCTTATGATTTCCAACTTTTCTGATAACTTCTATTTTTACTACATCTTGGATGAACTGCAAGCTCATGACTTTTAGAAGCTATCTCAGAACCAAAATTGTCTCAGCATGAGAGCTAAAGATTTTGCTTTGAAAGACATGAAATGGATGGATCTGGAAAAGGGTAAAGCCCTAAGTAATCAAACATTGTGGTCTCTGGAGAGATGTGTTTTCACTAGAAATAGTGAGCAAGGATTTTAGTTATCAGAGAGCTTCTTCAGAGTTTCAGGTAAAAATACATGATTTGGGTTGCATGCAACCTACTGAATCTTTTTTTTTCTTTTTCTGTTCTTTCTAGTATGGGTATATTTCTGTACAAAAGGTTGGTTTGTATTCTCCTCCTGTAAATTGATTTTTCCTCCTGTGTGCCTTCTTATGGTGCTTAAGCATGTAGATTTAGTCTTTCATTCATCCAGTCACCATTTTTTTTTTCTATATGCCAAGTCCGTGTCAGACACAAGGCTAAGGGCAAAGAGGAACACGGCACAGTTTGTGCATTCCAGAAGCACATATTATGGGGAGTCCAATGTGTGGGTGATAAATGGCAGGGCAGACGTACCATGGAAGCTTAGAGATGTCCCTTCACCTGACCCCCAAGCTGAGACGCTCTTTGGTTCAGTGACCCTGCTTTAGAATGCAGCAAAGGTCATCAATCCATCATGTTGGGCGAGTTGCTCTTTCACAGTTGAAAGAACCAACAAAACCTCTCAGGCCATTGCACGAGCAGGCGCAGTTTGGGAAAATCATACCACCTTTCCCCCAAAATCCACAAATTGTCTTTGTGGTCTGGAATGGTAAAATTCTGACTCCAAGGTAGAATTAAAAAAAAAAAATTAAAATACCACACTTCTCAAATAGGGCACATAGATTATACAAAAGTACTGACGAGTTCCCTCAGGAGTCCTGAATGCCCAGCATGACACTTTGAAATCTCCCTCAGCCTGTGAAATGATGTCAATAAAAGATGGTAATTGGTCCCTAAAGGGTTACCTTGGGGAGTATGAAGAACAAACACTCAACAGCAAGCGAGGGCACACATAATTATTTATCTAGATAAAAAGGTATAGACATTTTGGACATGTAGGGTGGATTTGAATAATTAAGCAGTGTTGCATATGCATATTTGAGAAGATAGCAGTTTTGTGCCTCTCAAGAGCCTGCTGGGAAGTTGGCTTGTGACCTGTACTTAGATGTTCCTTTTTCTTGCATCTCTCTAATAGCCAGTGTGGACTCTCAGCCAGGCAAAATCTTGGTAGCAGAAACCAGTGTTTCGGTCCAGTTCCTCACTACTATGCTACATGGACTGCAGACTCACTTCAGCAAACAAATAGATGGTCCTTGTTGAAGATGAATCTGTGTACCACCAAAGAGTCCTTTGGGTTTTGTGTCATGGACAGACTTCATTATGCCTCAGTTTTACTTGGTCCTTTTTATTTATTTGGCCAAGGAAAGACCACAGCTTTCTTCTCATTCCTTAGTATTTCCATTATCCAAGTTCGCCATCTACAGGCCACACGATTTATGAATGGCTTTTAAAGCCTATAGGAAACTGTTAGAAGGTTCATGGGCCTCTTACTAGGAGAGTTTACACGGCTGCCTGTTGGTACTCATGACTGATGACTGTTTATTGCATAACTATGGTCTTGTTAGATAGTTACTGCTCTCTTCCATTTCTTTACCACTCAGGGAGTTACGTTCACAACATAATAGTGAAGAAGTATTAAATATATGCTTCAGTGCCATGTTTCTCAGCCTAAAATGATTCCTTTTTAATTCTGATTAGCATAAAAATATCACACTTTTCAAAAGCTCTGACACCTTAAATTATACCCATCCTGTGCTGAACATTTGGTTTGGTGCCACTGGACTAAAGGCTTACAGACACTATCAGATTCTGTACTAAAGGTAAATCTATGAAATATTGTTATTCTCATTTTACAGACAGGAAACGTAAGGATACAAGAGGTTAGGTGGCTTAACTAAGGGACATAGAGTTAGTTCACAGGTTGTAGAGTTGGTTTTGGAACCGAAGTGTGGCTCATGCCACAACTATGCCTTTAAATAAAACCACCTCATTGGCTTCAGGGGTTTTATTTTTCTATTTTTTAAACCTATGAGAATCGATGGCCTTTCCAACTATGCACTCACCCTTCTCTTTGAAGTATGTATATGCCCTCCAGGGAAGGGCTGCTACCCTACTACTTTGGTGAACAGAAAAGAATAACCGTGCTCTTCCATCTGCTGTACCAGAACTGGGTACAGAGACAGAAAGTGCAAAGAAGTCCCCTGCATCCTCAGTCGTCCATCAGCATCCTCAAAGCCCAAGGAGTGGCTGCCCTGCTGGTCTCGTTCCTAGACAGGAGAGGTCGGCACCTCTTCACCAGGCCTCACCCTCTCCGTGGGTATTCACCCCACAATGCCTGGGTCTACACACAAAGAATGGCCAAGACCTCCTCTGAAAAAGAATCTTTAAACTACAGTTTCTGCCATATTTTCTTCAGGGAGCTCTTTAAAGAAGATTGCCAGGTTTTACTTTTGGTGATAGTTCCTTCATTTTCGGTTGAATTTGAGTTTCTGCTCTTCTTTGTCTTAAAGGGTAAGATTTACTTAGACAAAATGGAACTTGCCTCTCTTATGCAGTTTAGTGATTTCTGGACAGGTCCGTAAGATTTCTGTTTTACATGTGGTACCTATGTCCTTTGGGACAAGTAGACTTAAGACTGATGACAGGAGCTTCTGAGTGAAAAAAAAATATTAGTTTTAATTTAATTGTAAAGGCTTGAACACACCCAATCAGCTTTAGCACAAAGGAGGACTTAATGTATAGACAGTATATTTTGTAGACATAAGTCTAGGAAATACAGTCTTTGTGAGGGATTAGAACCAGAAATGGAAAGCTGTTGAAGGGTGTCTCTGTATATGACTCTTCCTCTGCTTCATGGGGATCCAGTGCCTACCAAGTGCCAGGTACCATGCTGGAAATGTAAGAGAGCAGAGGTAAACACAACAGGCAGGTTCTGCTCCAACTATTCTGTAACATTTCTCATCTCATCCACTTGCCATGAATTTGCCTGACCTCCTGATCTACGCTCCCAACAAACAATAACTCAGTACAGCATCCTCACTTCAAAGATAAGATTGCAGCTCCACTCCTGGCTTGTTGCATGGAATTGGCTGGGCACCCTTTGTCTAACCAATCAGCAATAGCAAGGAAATAGCTGCTGTGTCTGGTTGGATTGTATGAGTAATCTCAGTAGTAAGGAAAAAAGAGTGAATATGTGAAAGTGGGATGATATATGGAGGCAATGACTGATGAATGAAGTAATATTTATATTTAATGTAAAGACATTGTGAGAAAAAGAATAGGTTTCCATAAACTTGAAGAAGGAAGGGGGAAAAGCCATGGGGAGGCAAGGAACCTACTCTAAGATAAGGAAGTGTTCAACATGAAAGTAGGAGTGGGGGCTGGAAAGATGGCTTAGCCATTGAGGAGCTTGTCTGTGAAGCCTAAGGACCCATATTCCACTTCCCAGATCCCACATAAACCAGATGCACAAAGGTGAAGCAAGAAGAAGGTCGCACATGCCCACTAGGTGGCACAAGCATCTGGAATTCAATTTCAGTGGCTGAGGCCCTGGTATGCCAAATTCTCTCTCTTTCTCTCTCACTCTCTCTAAAATAAAAAAAAAAAAAAAGCAGGAGTGGAAATACAAATTATGTACCAGTCACCCCATTGCTCTCTAGCCTGCCCTTAGGGAAGAAGCCTGGGTGAAATTCCTGTGGAAAGCCAGAGAACTATAAATATTAAAAGATATGACAGTGCTTAGAGATCCTAGAAAACTTTTAGTTACTTAAAAGCTCACTTTATCTAAGGTTGCCTGACATGTATGTGAAGGCTAGAGCCAATAATTTCTAATTTTGATGGAGAACTAGGAACTGGAACAGTAGCTTAAGAGGATTGGAAGCCACCAAGAAAAGAGGGGTGGGCAGGGTAAAAGTTGCACCGTAATAAAATTCTTCGTGGCTGTACTCTACATGCATGTGTAGTGGGGCCTGATAATCAAACCTCATGTCTTGTGCATGCTAAGCAAGCACTCCATCACTGAACTATTTCTACAACCCCATTGCTTCAATTTTATAACTATCAGGGCTAATGTAGTCTTAGATAGATGGAGTTGAGATGATGACGCAGTGAGAGTGAAGGCATGGTATATGTGGACCATGGCTGCAGTCAGCTGGCAGTCCAGACCCCTGGAGCTGACCGAGTCTGCACTTGATCTGTTGAACATTTCCACGGGAACCTGAAGAGAGGTGGAGCTCTCCACAGCGGATGGGTAATGTGAGGTAAAGTCAGGGGAGATTAGAAATGGAGATAAATTTGGGAGTCATCTGCACAGGGGAGATATCTCAGGTCAATGGAGACAAAGACAAACTGAATAAAAGCTGATTTCTAGAGAATACCTCTACTCAGAGACCAGAAGGTAGGAAACCAGACTTTCACAGAAGCAGCGAGTGCTCTCACTTTTGGTTCTTTTACAGATGGAAGAGAATACTGGGGAGATCTAGGATACATCAATCCAACAAGAAAAGATAGACAATTGCCTACCACTAGTTAGGTCACCTCCACCACATCTGCAGGGGCCCAGGAGTCACTGCAGAGGAAGTGATGGCATGAGTGCTGCTCTCACTGCTGGCCTGACAACCAGTTATAGAGAGGTGGCAACAGACACCATGGCAAATCACATCTCATCAAAACAGAAGTCCAGAGCCTAGTCCAGAGAACTCAACACTAAATCAGATTTCTAACATGGCTGCCAAGGCTCAGGAAACATTGGGCAGAAAGATTGTAAGACCCTCAGAGTGGGTGGTATTAGCCGGAGGTGTTCTCCCCATAGACTGACTGAGGCCTTTAGGACCCACAGTGAATACCAATAACCTCAGGGAGGCTAGGGTTGAGGGGGTATAAGGGTATAATCACTTTTAAAATAGTATTTAATTTTTAAAAAGGACAGCTGAAAATGTGAGAACTCTGCAAGTGCAAGATGTGGCATAGATAGCAACAGGAAGTTCAAGGAAAAGGTTAAGGAGAGGCAAAAAGATCAGAGGCTGGAAGCTCTTGTTGACTTTGTCAGTAGGAATTTCCTGAGAGGACAGAACAGAATAAGCTGATGAGTGAGAGTCACCCAAGGAAGTAGAAGAGATAGACAAACACTTGTGTGTTTAGAAGCACAGCTGTCCAGAGGAGTCAAAAGATGGAGCCACGTCCTCAAGGGAGATGAATCTCCCCTAAGAACTATTATGTAGTTAGGATGGAAGCTAAGAAAAAAGATGTCAGGAAGCATAAATAACATTCCAGTCAAAGAGAGGGATTTGAACAATGAAACAAGTCACAATTTGCCTTAAGAGAGCATGTGTAGGCTTGGATACAAGGCAGAATGTTGTTTCTCTGAGGTATGAGGAAAGGAGTAAAGAATGGGTAATGATTCACAGAGAATCCGAGTATTCTACAGATATTCTATAGATAAAGTGTTCTGATATTCTGATATTTTATAGATAAAGTGTTCTGAATCACACAGAGGAAAACCTGGGAACTGGGGTGTCAGGAGTGAGTGACGCTGGGAAAGAGGGGGTGCTGAGCAGGGAGGCAGCTCTGCAGGCAATTAGGGAAGGATGAAGGGAAGCAGGGAGGAGGAGCCTTGCTGAGAGGCTGGCTGGGCTCATCCATCCATCATGACGGAGTTGCAGGCGGCAGGGGAGTGGCTGAGCTTTGGCCTCAGCTGCTTCATTAGCCTGGGTCCAGGAAGTGATGTGATGGAAGCCGAAGGGACAACGCAGAAGTCTAAAGAGGTCAGAGAATTTATTTGGAGACAGATGGCCACAGAGGCATGGGACATGTTACTTTAAGTTGGTAAGGTTTTGCCACAACTACTCACCATTGTTTGGGAATGTTATTTTCATGAGTATGTGAATTTTTCCTTATCTACATTATCTATAGTTAAAGGACAAGCAATGATATAATGGGCATTATGAACTTAAACATCTGGTGTGTGCCTGTAATCCTCGCACTTAGGAGCTAGAGGCAGGAACATCATGAGTTTTCTCAGGCCACCTCCCTACTACCATAAAAAAAAAAAAAAGAACATCTACAAACTGCATTTTTCTTGAGCCCTGTTTTCAGTTTAACTAACTGTAATTTTGAAGTTAAGCCCAGATTTTTACTTGGAGCCCTTTTAAGTGGAATTATAACTGACGGATTAATTTATCCAGTTTTATGAGATGTTTGTCTTCCCCACTATAATAAAATATGCTTTAATGGCAAAAAGAATGACCTAATACCATAATACATGGAATAATGTCTAGCATGTACTAGCACTGAAAATCCCACTGTATGCAATGCTTATAAAAGCAGAATAGGCTGCATATTAGAAACCTCTCTTAGGTGTCTATCCTTGTGCATTTCCTTCTGTTGATAACAATTGGAAACACTGCATTGCAGGGACATCTGCAATGTTCAAATCCAATACGATACCTTTTATTACCTCTACAATATTTTCTCCATATACCCTAGTAGTTAGGAGGAAATTGCTTAATTTTGTTTCACCCTCTACTATTTTTTTTCTTCAAATGCAAAAATTTCAAAATAACTTTTAGCAGCATCAATATTACCAGAAATTTCCACAAATGTGCTACCTCATTGTGTTATAAGTATCTTGTAAGATTTTTTGAAAATTCAGTGAAAACTTTTCTGTTATAGCTTCTGGCCCAGAAAATGAGTTAATTTTGAATGTTACTTAGGAGATAGAACCAACTGTCATTCAATGTTCAGAGCCAGGAAATTAGTTCTTCCTAGAGTATCAGTGCTGCCCTCTTCTGGTAGAACAGCAACATACGGGAGTAACACTAAACTAGTTGGAATAGCTTACTTCTTAATGAAAACAAATGGGGCACTCTATAGAACAAAGAGGGTCTAAATAATTTATAAAGGCTAATAATGACTTGCATAAATCTTTGTGAAATTTTATAGTATCAATGTGTATAATTCATCCGACCAATAATCTTTTCTGAACTTCATTTTGGTAAAAATGCTTCAATTTCTTTTGAATTTCATCTTAGAAAATAATCTAAGAACCTAAAATGTTTTAATGTGGCAATGACAAAAGTTATAATTATGCAGTGTGTGAAGAAAGAACTTTCTAACAAAACTAATCATGTAAATAGCATTGAATGGCATGCTTCAACTGCTTAGATATGTAAGAGAAACACTGATAAGTCAAAGAACCTTTATATATTTAGAAATGTTCCAGGGGTCTCTAAAAAGTCATAGCGGTTCTGAACTCGTACATATATGAGCCCAGGCCTTTGTTGATCTTCTCTTGATTCCTTACTTGTGGTCAGCACATGTCTAACAGCTGATAAATTTTGCCAGCTTCACCTTGCAGGTGTGGTTTTACTCCCTCAGGCCCATATCTTGCTGCTTATGTACCAAGCTCTCTCCATCTCTAATTTGGACTTTAAAAAATTATTTTATTTTATTTATTTGAGAGAGAAAAAGAGAGGGGATATGGGTGCACCAGTGGCTCTAACACTACATACAAACTCCAGATGCATGCCACCATCTTGTACATCTGGCTTTACATGGGTCCTGGGGAATTGAAACTGGGTCCTTTGGCTTTGCAGGCAAGCGCCTTCACTGCTAAGCCATGTCTCCAGCCCCTATTTGGACTTCTGATTTCCAGGCTGGTCTTCCTGCCACCTGTCTGCCCCGGCTCCTGTACTTCATCCTTCACATACTCTCAGATTCTTACAAAGAAAACTGTTACTTTGCTACTTAAAACTGTCTCTGGCTTGGATTGCCTATGGGATGGAATCCAAACCCTTCAACTCAGCATGGCAGACCAAACCTGCTGTGCTTAGCATGACCTTCCCACAGTGTAACATCTGCCACTGTGAAGTGAACCTTACCTAGTGCCCTGGAAAAGCATCCCCATGTTGTCTTGTCTTTTCTTTTCTTGCATTTTATTATTTTTCTAATGTACAAAATATTGGGTTTCAGCATGACATCTTCTCACATATGTATCACTGTACTTTGCTCATATTCTACCCCCCCCCCACACACATTACCACCCTTTCATGCTTTATCTTCAACTCCGCGACAGTTTGGCCAGCCTCTGCAGTAAGTTAATTACTTCGCCACCTCCCAGTAGATGGAAACTCCTGATGACCACAGTGTCATACTTGTTCTCTGTATATCCTGGCGTCTAATGCTGTGACTGGCACAATGTAGAAGCTCAGTGCAGGGTTGTGAATGAACAAGTAAGTGAATAAATTCTCTTCTGTCCTTTTAGTCCAATGAAATCGTCAGTTTTTAAGTCTTATAATGCTGCTTCTCTAAAACCTTTTATCAGCTCTAATAGGAGGGAAAACATTGCTAGCATTTTAAGTTTTGGGTGCAGTCCTGTGAATACTGGAGGCAGACAACTTGGACTTGTGTCCCAGCCCTGACTCTTCCTCTCTGTGTCACATTCAATGAGATGGTCAGGTTTCTGAAATGAGCCTCAGTTTTGTCATCTCTACATAGAGCTAACACTACTTTCCTGTGGCTGTCATGTAGAGATTAAGAAAGAGAAACTTCGGAGCACATGTAGATGTGCTCTCAGTTTTAGTGTTATTTAGTACTGACTTCCTCTACATGTGAAGACTGTTTAATGTATAAATTCCAGGGCCTTCAGAACTGTAAATTCAGAAAATATTTATTGAATCAGTAAATAAATTCTAGTCATCAAAAGTAATGTAAAGTGCTGGGCGTGGTGGTGCATACCTTTAATGCCAGCACTCGGGAGGAAGAGGTAGGAGGATTGCTGTGAGTTCGAGGCCACCCTGAGAATACATAGCGAATTCCAGGTCAGCCTCAGATAGAGTGAGACCCTGCCTCGAAAAACAAAAAACAAAAACAAACAACAAAAAGTAGGGTTGTTTTAATGGATAAATGTATAATAAAACCAAGTATATAAATTTATTAATATACAATGATAACAAATGTCTAAAAAGTTATTGAAAGGGGAAGAGGGATGAATTAGAAGAAAGTTTAATGATACATAGTATTAACTACCATAATGAAATGCATTACTTTGTATGCTAAATAAATTTTTAACTAAAAATTATTGAAGATCACTGACATTTTCCCCAGAATCAGAAAAATCCATCTTAACATTCATATAGAAAATCAAATGTCTCTGAATGAATAGCTAAAGCAATCTTTAAAAGAACAATGAAGAGGCTAAGGATGCAGTTCAGTTAGTAGAGTACTTCCCTAGCATGCAGGAAGCTCTCGGTTTGATACCCAGCACTACATAAAACAGGCATGGTGGGCTGGAGGGATGGCTTAGCGGTTAAGGTGCATGCCTGAAAAGCCTGAGGACCCTGGTTCGATTCTCCAGGACCCATGTAAGCCAGATGCACATGGTGGCACATGTGTCTGGAGTTCATTTGCAGTGGCTAGAAGCCCTGGAGTGCCCATTCTCACTCTCTCTCTCTCTCTCTCTCCCTCTCTCTGTCTCTAATAAATAAATAAAGATAAAAATCTTAAAAAAAAAAACAGGCATGGTGGTGCATTCTATAGAAGGTGGAGGTAGGAGACTTAGGAGACCAAAGTCATTCTCAGCTATATAGTGAATTTGTGGCTAGCCTGGGATACATGACCTTACTTACCTCAAAAGAAGAAGGGCTGGAGAGATGGCTCAGCACTTAAGCCATTTGCCTGCAAAGCCAAAGGACCCAGGTTCAATTCCCCAGTACCCTTGTAAAGCCAGATGCACAAGACTTTGTATGCTGCACAAGGTGATGCATGTATATGGAGTTTGTAATGGCTCCAGGCCCTGGTGTGCCCATTTTTCTTTCTCTTAATCTACTTGTCTCTCTCTCTCTCTCTCTCAAATAAATAAATTAAATATTTATTAAAAATAAGAAGGAGGAACTGGGCATGGTGGTGCACACCTTTAATCTCAGCACTCAGGAGGCAGAGGTAGGAGGATCGCCATTGTTCAAGGCCACCCTGAGACTACATAGTGAATTCCAGGTCAGCCTGAGCTAGAGTGAGACCCTACCTTGAGAAAAAAAAAAACTTATCACAAAACTACAGTAATAAAAACAATATACCAGCCAGGTGTGGTGCATGCCTTTGATCCCAACATTTGAGAGGCAGAGGTAGGAGAATTTCTGTGAGTCTGAGGCCATCCTGAGACTACATAGTAAATTCCAGGTCAGCCTGGAATAGAGTGAAACCCTACTTCAACAAACAAAAACAAAAATAAAACAAATCAGCAAAAAATGTACCATCATAAAGATAGACACATAGACCAATTGAGAGAGTCCAGAAATAGATCATTATCTATATGGCCAAGTGATTTTCACCAAAAGTGCCAGCACTCAACCATGGAGAGACCTGGTTGGAATCCAGAGACAATCCAGTCTTCAAACAGTTAGCCCATCTAGTACAGGAAGGCGCTACATGAGCTACTGAGAGAAAGTGGACAACATCTGTCCAAGCAACTCAAAGTCTAAGCTATTCAAAAGCAAACAACCTGACATGACACAAGTGCAATAGTGGCACACAGCCATGGTGGGTAACCAACTGCTCTTGGATTGGCTAATGGATCTACTCAGTGGTAAGGGAAACCATATTTGGAATTGGGAAACAAGTAAGAATCATATCCAGATAATGAGTTTGCTTTCCATTGTCAAGTTCCCACTAATCTTGGACTATCAGAGGGTCTATACCCTTTAAATTCTCTCTAAAGTAATAATAGTTATACCATTTAACTGATGCTGACTTCATTCACCACTGGAGAATTTGCTTATCTTTTTTATATGGGAGTGGGACCTGAGGAGATAAACAACCCAGTGCACTTCATCCAGGCCCCAGCTGAAACCACAGAAGAATTGGGGAAATGAGCAAGAGTGCTACTTTCTTAATGTATCTGATATCAGCACAAGGGTGAAGGAGATAGACACTGAGGACACTCAACACCTACCAAACCAGAGATCCAGAGGCTCCTGAGTGCCCATCACTGAAGTAGACTTAAAATGTACCCAACATAGCTCATGGAATATTGTGGAAGAGGGGATGGAAAGGTTTTTAGAGCCACAAGTTGGGACACTATGTACAGAGGCATAGCCTCTCCCTCATAACTGACTGCTGCCCACAATGCATGACTCACAATCCCCATGGGGTTGACCTGCATCCTCAATGAGGAGGGCCTCTTCAGAAAATTGGCAGGGATGAGGGAAAGGGTGGTACTAACATGTGTTGTTTACATACTAAATATGTTCATATCTAATAAAAATATATTTTTTAAAAAGTGCCAGCATTCAATAAGAAAAGTACAAGGGCAAAGGAAATGGCTCAATGAAGAAAGAGCTCACTACGCATGTGAAAGTACCTGAGTTCAAATCCCAGACCCCATATAAGCCAAAAGCTGTAGGGGCTTCTGTAATCCCAGCATACCTATGGCAAGAAGGGGAGCAGAGACAGGCAAATTTCCTGGAAGCTTGCAGACCAGCCAGCTGGTGAGACCAACCAGCCTGATGAACAGAGCAGTGAACAGAGATAGTGAACAAACAAGGTGGAAGGTGAGGACCAACCCTTGAGAGTGTTCCTCTGACCTCCATGTGCACATCGGGGAATACATGTGCCCAAACTCATGCACATACACATGAACACACACATGTTTATACCTACATTATACACATACACAGCAAAATCAATTACTTTTAAAAGGAATTTAGGGCTGCAAGTGTGAGCCATATGTAGAACACATATTGGGGGGGGGGCATGTTGCTCATCCTCAGCACCAGACTGCTCAAGCATTGGACATGAGACCCGCTCAGTGCGGATGAGCCCATATCTGGCTCTGGAAACCAAGCCAGATTCCCTAGAACAGGAAACCGACAGGCTCCAGAGAGAACCTCCACTGCTCTCTAACTAAGAAGAAAGGATATACACACCAACATATCTCTCTAATAACTAGGCTTTTATTCGAAATGTTCTCACTTTTGGTTGGAGAATCTGTTCTATTTTACAGTGGAGGAGAATATGGGTGAGAACAAAGATACATCAATACATCAAGAAGAGAGATCCAACTGTCCACCAGGAGATGGGTCACCTTCTCATTTGCCCGGGCCCAGAAGTCATTATAGGGGAATCAGTGACACAAATACTGCTTTCATGGCTAGCCTAAAAATCAGCTCCAGGGAAATGGTGACAGACATTGTGCTCACTCAGGCCTCACTAGAATAGAGATCCAGAGGCTACAGAGAAAGCAACACTAAATCAGATCTCTATCTTACCCACCAAGGTTCAGGGAGCATTGTGGAAGGGGGGGAGCAGGCAGAAAGATTGTAAGAGCCTCAGAGTGGGTAGGAATAGCCTGAGATACTGACTGAGGCTTCTTGGTCCCCACAATGAATACCAATAACCCCACCAAAGACCCTCAGCAGAATTGAGGTGGGGGAGAAGGGGTCTATGTGTGCAATCTTTTAATAAAAAAACAATAAATTAAGAAATATATATAATCAACAAAAACACAAAAGCTCCCCATTGACATTCATAATTAGAGAAATACAGATCAGAAGCACAATGAAACACCTACCACCTCACATCCATTAGAATGGTCATTGTGAGGAGAAAATCATAAGTGTTGGCAAGGATGTCAATAATTAGACCCTTGTATTATTCAACAAATTAAACATAGATTTAACATATGATGCAACAATTCCACTTCTGAGCATATACTACAAAGAATTGAAGGTACAATGTTATAACTGTTACAGCACCATTACTTGCATGTGCCCATTGGTGTACCAATAGATAAACTTTGTATATACATACATAAGAACGTGAAAAAGAAGGAAGCAGGTGTAACATAGATGAATACAGAGGACATTATAGCACATTAAGTAAACTAATTGCAAAGCAACAAAGATTGTACGAGTCCACTTATGTAAGGCACCTTTGAGTAGTCAAATTCATTGAAGAGTAGAATGGTGATGGCCAGGACTTAGCAGAGAGAACTGAGAAGTCACTGTGGATGGGAGTAGGGTTTCAATTCTGCAAGGCATAAAGAGCTCTGTGGAAAGCCGGGCATGGTGGCACATGCCTTTAATCCCAGCACTCGGGAGGCATAAGTAGGAGGATTGCTGTGAGGTTGATGTCACCCTGAGACTACATAGTGAATTTCAGAGTGAGACCCTCCTGTATGGCACAATGCAGGTCGGGCCCTAGCCAGACTGCATGCTAAAAGAAACCAGGCCATACCCTCGGGTTTTCTCACCAGGATGGCAGGTAATCAACGACAGGCAAGACCTCATGAGATAGGCCAACCTAAGACAGGCACCATTGCATATGATGATCCCTTGGGGCCTGGGGTCAACAATGGCTTGGCAAAGAACCATGCCTCCCAGGGTCACCAATAATAAAAACAAAAAGGAGGATATGTATGGCAGGTTGGGCCCTAGCCAGACTGCATGCCAGAAGAAACCAGGAAGTGGCTTTCTGTGGACGTGGCATCCTGCACAAGCCTGGTGTGACAACAGCTACAGTCCCGTGCTCTCGAGAAACCTGCTGCAAGATGATCTGCCCGGAGACAGGCTGTCATTGGTCACAAGAAGAAGACCACCCCATACAATGATTGGCCAGCCAAACCCTTTAAACCCCCTACACTTCCTTGAATAAATGACTTTGCAGCAGCTTCGCCCTCTGCCTGCTTTCACCCAACTCCCGGAGTCTGTGTTGTGACTCCGCGCCTCTCACCACCTACCCGGCGGAGACCCTGCTGTCCCTCCTGGGCTGGCCCTAGAAGGGACCCCAAGACCCTCCCTCTGAAAAAAAAAAAAAAAAAAAAAAAACCCAACCAACCAACCAACCAACCAAACAACAACAAAATACAGCTCTGGTGGTGATTGCAGCACAGCCATGGAAATTACTTAATAACACCAGATGTGCCCTGATGGTAAATATGGCCCACATCATGTCTCCTGTGTTTTACTATAACTTTAGAAAGCACTAAGAGTAATCAGAAGGAAGCCTAGCATGTCCTCTAAACAGTGTTTTCAAAACATTTCCCTTTGTTTTCATCTACCCTGTAATTACTATGTATTACTATGTGGTTAGGGGGAAAGTTTTAAAGTTTTGTATAAAAATGCACAAAACTTGGGTTCATTAAATTTCCATTCATTCCTGATTTCGAAGAACTTTCAGGTTAAGAAAAGGCTGCTAAACACAGAGGGCTTTGTTATAAGTAGAGAATAAGCAGAACAAGGAATGTTCTCTAGTCTTGAACTATGTCACAAGCATTGTTGCATGGTGGTCTCTAGTCTTGAACTATGTCACAAGCATTGTTACATGGCTGCTGCTTGAAAGATGGGATGAGGGAGTCATAAGAGGCTCTGAGCCCAAATGACAGCAGTTGGCATCACCATCACTAGATATATCCAGATTTTGCACAGATGAAAATAGGGATGAGGGGAGTAACCACACTGACTGGACTTCACTTTAAATTCCTGAACACACACCACTCTGTGGTTAATGCCACCTGGCAACCACATGGCATGTCAGGCTTTCTCTTTCTTCCTTGTCCACCTTTGTTCTCAGTGATCAGAAGAGGACTCCATACATCCCCCCACACACACACACCTCTCTTCACCTAAGAATGCTGCGGTCCATGCTCTGCTTCTCCCCTAGGGTCAGAGAAATTTAAGGCAGAGATTCTACATCTATTGAAGACATGGCTAGAATGTCTCCCATGTCAAGTTTTTCCTTTCTTCCAGTTTATCTCTCTCTATTCAGAAACATGCAGTTCTTCCATCGTAGAAGAAAAACCTCTTGGCCTTTCTTTCATAAATAATTGCCCTTTAAAAACATTTCTTCAGGGCTGGAGAGATGGTTTAGCAGTTAAGGCATTTGCCTGCAAAGCCAGAGGATCCCGGCTTGACCCTCCAGGACCCATGTAAGCCAGATGCACAAGAGGGTGCATGCATCTGGAGTTATTTGCAGTGGCTGGAGGCCCTGGTGCACCCATCTCTCTCTCTCTCTCTCTCTGCCTCTTTCTCTCTCTCAAATAAATAAGTAAAATTTTTAAAAATTCCTTGAAAATGGTTCTACTTAAGCTTCCAACCTCTCTTCCCATTCTCTCTTAAACACATCCCAGAGTTTTCCCCCAACACCCCTCTGAAATTGCTGTTTCCAAATTAACTGAAGAGCTCCTCACTGCTGAAGGCCCAAGACACAGTCTTCCCTTCTTCCTCTGTTGGTTCCAGAATACCACCACACTCTCTTGCCTTTCCTTGCTCCTCTTTAAAAAACAAACAAACAAACAAACAAAAAACTATTATTTATTTATTTGAGAGAGAGAAAGAGGGAGAAAGGAAGAAAGAAAGAATGGGTGCTCCCGGGTGTCCAGCTACTGCAAACAAACTCCAGACACATGCACCACCATGGGAATCTGGCTTATGTGGGTACTGAGGAATCAAATCTGGGTCCTTCACCTTTGCAGGCAAGCACCTTAGCCATTAAGCCACCTCTGCAGCACCGCCTCTCTCATCTTTGACCACTCCTTATCTATTTTGGCTAGCTTCTTCTCTTCTTCTAGACCCTTACTGTACATTGTGTCAAAGCTCAGGCTTAAGTCCTTTTCCCTTTTTCCCTATACTCACTCCTTGATGCAGTCAGTTCATGAATCTGTTAACCACCATCACACTCACATCTCCAGCTCAAACCTCTCTCTCTTGAACTTGAGAGCCATGTTATCAATACTAACTTCATTTCCGTGCATGTGTCATGGAAAAGCATTGCATTCCCAACATGCCTATACTGGCTTCCTCACTGGGGTTTCAGTGAGTGATTCCATCTTCCAGCTCACAGTGGGTGAGTGACTCATGCTCTGAAGGGACACAGATAGGACACACCTGGGGAAAGAACTCGGCTGGGAGCTCCTTGGTGTCCTCCTGTGCATGAAACTCTTCCTCTGTACATGTGCAGCTCCCATGTAGAAAGGCATTTCTTCACCAGCTACTACTTGTGGGAATCACTGTATTGGGACACTGTGGAACTTCTGCAGTCTGTCTATGGCATAACAACTGTGTTGTTTTCCTTTCTTCTTCAGTATGACTTCTGTTTTCACACATTGTGTCTGCTGACTATAAGAGAGAGCCATTACCAGCCCATTAAATGCTCTCGGACTTCTGAAAAGGGCTAAATGAAGAAGTTTTTAAGTCATAAAAGTCTTGAGGAGTCATAATTGTCTCTGACATATATCTTAAGAATATAGAGTTTTAAAACATTTTAGTCTTCTGAGAGCAGACGGTATTATTGTAGAAATACAAAGAATGAGAATAAAAAATAAAATAAGAATTACCTATGGTCTCACCAAGAAATAAATACCATAAAAACTTTTATCATTATTTCTCTGCATAGCTATAATGGTTATAATGAGAATTTATAAACTAAGTTTTTAATATTTGGTAAAATTAATATTTTTAAAAATATTATTTATTTATTTATTTATTTGACAGAGAAAGGGGGTGGGGAAGAATGGGCACACCAGGGCCTCCAGCCACTGCAAATGAACTCCAGATGCTTGCGCCCCCTTGTGCATCTGGCTAACATGGGCCCTAGGGATTCAAACCTAGGTCTTTTGCCTTTGCAGGCAAACACCTTAACTGCTAAGCCATCCCTCCAGCCCATTTATAATATTATTTGTATAATGATAACTGAGAAGTTTTATCTTTGCTTGTCACTTAACATGTCTAGATGTATCCAGAAAAGACAGCTGGACAGTGTGGACACTGCACATTTTGATGATATCTCTTCTCATCTATGTCCTCCGAGCAGCCCAGGAGTGACTTTGGTATGTATTAATTTCTACTTTTCTTTCAGAATGTCTTTAAAACTTATCGTCTTCCCCTTTCTGTCTTTCATCCAAACACACATGACTAACTCCAATAGGCAACTATCATCAGCATGTATCAATCTTTATCAAAATCTTTTCCCAGGAAAATATGTCTTATATCCTAGTCTAGTCCTTGGTGCATATAGTGGTGGGATGGGAGAGTGGACAAAGCCAGGAATAGTGCTGGATCCAGCTGTTAAAGTCAAGAACAAAAAGCTATAGTTCCTAGAGAGATACATGGTGAGCATGCCATCTGGGACAAAGCAAATGCAGACCGTTGACACAGTTTTGGCAAGTGGTGATGGACGAAGTGTGCAACATGGGGAAGAGAGGAATGCAGCCATGCTAACAGCTTGATATAGCAAGGTGGTGGACGTAATGATCATTTCCCTTTATTGAGGAAACATTGCTAGTAATATTTCCAGACTAATACAACCATAGAGGATTAAATAAGATGAATGCAAGATTAGTAGCAGAAAGGTTGAAAAATAGAACATATGCAACTAATATTTATCAATGAATGATACATGCTATTTATTGTTATCACATTATTTCAAAGTTGACTTACTACTATCTAAATTAACCAGTTAACTGTGGTCCAAAATTATTAAATGGAAACTTCCAGAAATGTACAATTCACAGCTTTAAATTACACACCGTTTGGAGCAGTGTAATTAAATCACATCTGTGCCATTTTGCCCTTCCTGGAACATGGAATCATTCCTTTGTCCAGAGTATATCTTCTAGTTAGCTAGGTGTCAGATCAATTGCTGGGATTTGCAGTGTTAATGTTAATAACCTTTATACAATGCTGTAGCTGAACAATTACAATGAATACATCACTGGTTTCCCTTTATCTTATCACATAAACATTATATGATCTCACATCATTATCTTAAGAAGAGTGAGGACAGGGCTGGAGAGATTGCTTAGTGGTTAAGGCTCCTGCCTGCTAAGCTTAAGAACGCCCGTTCAATTCTCCAGGTCCCACTTTTAGCCAGATTCCAAGTGATGCAAGGGTGCAATGCCACACTTGCCCACAGAACACGCCTGGAGTTCGTTCACAGTAGCTGAGAGGCCGCTGTTGTGCTCATTCTCTCTCTCTCTCTTTCTCAGTCTCTCTCTCTTCTCTCTCTGACTCTCTCCAAAAAGAAGAAGAAGAAGGAGGAGGAGGAGGAGGAGGAGGAGGAGGAGGAGGAGAAGAAGAAGAAGAAGAAGAGGAGAAGAAGGCAGTAAAGTAAGACATTTTGAATGAGAGTACATTTCCTTTTACTAGAGTGCATTATTAGAATTGCTCTATTTTATCCTAAGGTATTATTTGGCATTAATATCTTATAGTCCCTAGTTTATGAATTTAACTTTACCATAGGTCAATGTAGAGTAAAAGGACTACAGCTAGAGCACAGCCCAGTTTCTAATTTCAGACACCCATAGGAAAGGACTACATGTCTGCATTCAACATGGTGAACAGGGTGAGAGAGGAAGAGCGGGAGAAGGGAAGGAGTCCTTGTCCCCTTGATTTTTAAGTGGGTCTTGCCTGCCAGTGAGTCCCCTCTACTCTGTGACACAGCCCCCTCATGTTGAGTCCCAATCATACAAAAATTCTCTTGTTCCCTGGCACAGGTTTCCACTCACCAAATACCAGTTGACCTAGAGTCTAAACTCTACTCTGTCACCAACCAGCCATGTGAACCAGTGCAAGTGGTCCCTCCCAGCTAGACCTCCCTATAGTTCTTTATGAACTGTGTTGATGAATTTAGTAAATTTGTTTTTGATTTAATCTTGAGGGAAAAAATTTCCTTTGTGAATGAGAGAGCTTTAACACTGACAAGTCTCATTTAAATAAAATAAATTTGGTAGAGCAGTATAGCTTGGTGAATTATTTATTAACTCTACATTGCCCATCTACAATGTGGGAGAGATAAAGATATCATCGGGTCTTCAAAAAGAACTAATTGTTTACAGAGACAAGGAAACATCATTGTAATCCACTGTTTTAGCTCTGAGGCAGAGGAATGCTGTGGCCCTAAGAAATTCTAATCTAGTAGGGTACAGTGGCCATCTGTTTTGGTAACCAATAGCATATGAGTCAAAGTGATGCCTGTGTTGAGTCTTAAGAAAATGTAGGCCAGACAAGAAGAAAATGGTCTTCTAAGCACAAGAAGCAGTGGATAACAAAGAATCCTGTGCCCAGTAGATAATATGAGTAAAGCACATCCCTCCCCAAATGAAAAAAAAAATGTATGGTCAAGATGTTATCATTGAGTCTCTTCAAGGAATAGTGTGTGGATTTGATCCTGTTATGAGTCTTGTATAGATGCACATGCGCAGATGGCAACTAGTGCACAGCAGAATAATATGTAATCATGGCAACACGAGGAAATAATATCACGTGGGCAACTTTGGAATGAGTTTTAGTAAGGGTTGGTTGCTCAGCAAAGAAATCCGTGTCCCCTTTCCAAGGGGCCTGCCTTACTGTGACATAAAAATGAGGCCATGTCCAGTCTGTTGGGCTTACCTCAAAAAGAATTTTTATCAGGGGCTAGAGAGATGAGTTAGTGGTTAGGGCACTTGCCTGGGAAGCCTAAGGACCCAGGTTCAATTCCCCAGTACCCACATACACCAGATACATGGTAGTGTATGAGTGTTGAGTTTGTTTGCAATGGATAGAGGCCCTGGTGTGCCCATTCTTTCTCTCTTTTTGTCTCTCTCCTTCCCTCCCTCCATCCTTCCCTATTTCCTTCCCTCAAAAAAATAAAAATAAAATATTTTTTTTTTAAAAATGAGGCCATGTATATTTTTCATCTTAAACTTTGTGTCAAAAAATAAAGACTCACCTGGCATGGTGGCACATGCCTTTAATCCCCCAGCTGTGAGTTTGAGGCCAGCCTGGATTACATAGTGAGTTCCAGGTCAGCCTGGGCTAGAGTGAGACACTACCTTGAAAACCCAAATATAAAAAATAAAGCTACAAAACTCTGATAGGTTTGGGAAAGCAGAAACACCTTGTATTACTATGGTTTAGATTTAACAGGAGTACTGGAGAGGGAGATATGATGTGGCTGGAGAACAAGCAGCTGGTGGAACGTGGAGGCTGATGAAGCAAGTATTGAGGAAATGAGGAGCCTCTGAACAGCCTGGTTTGCCACATCCTGCTGAAACATGACCCTGATCCAGGCTAGAGGCTGAAGAGGTCATGATAAGGTGTAGATGCTCAGGGCTGAACCATGGGGATATGAGAGAACCATATTTGAGAGCTACAATATGTTTCAGTGATCATCAGCTCTAGACTCTGAATCTGGGCATAAAGCACGGTGGTGTAGGGAGAGAAGAAGCACATTAGAGTGGAAAAGCTTGAGGTGTAAATGTAATGAGGTCCACAAAGACTCTGGAAATGCCTGATAATAGAACCCGGGGAGAATGATGTCAGTGTCTAAGACCTTCACAGCATTTGTATTGAGAACTGCCACTTAGGTATGACATGAGATTTAATTTTACTGAGTGGAAATATATTCAGAGAAGAAGCCCCTAGAAGGCTCAGAGCAGAGCCACAAAGATGAAGTTTCTAGCCTCACTGGGGTTGGTACGGCACAGGATGTCGTGGCAAGGGTCTCTGGTGACTGCTGAGCTGCCCTGGCCAACTGTATCCTTAGCCACCTAGACCTGCACCCCTAAGCCTGCCTCTCTTGCCCACCCTGGAAAAAGGTAACCGGAGGGGGTGCTAACATTTGGGCTCAGAGTGATTCTTAAGTCATCTGTAATTTATAGAAATATCCATCAAGTTTGATTCTCCAATATCTCATGAGAGATGTTATTCACCCAAAGTGTATTAGCTCAACAACTATTTGGGGACATGAGTCAAAGGACCAAACTAGGCAGTGAAGCAGTTATCTTGGAAAATGACAACCTGCACTGTCTGAACTTTAATTAGAGGCTATGTTGATGGAACAGTATGACCAAGTAGAAAGAACCATGAGAGAGTTACAAAACATTTTTATAAAAAAGAAAGATAGTGAGCCGGGTGTGGTAGCGCATGCCTTTAATCCCAGCACTCAGGAGGCAGAGGTAGGAGGATCGCCATGAGTTCGAGGCCACCCTGAGACTACATAGTGAATTCCAGTTCAGCCTGGACCAGAGTGAGACCCTACCTCACAAAACAAAACAAAAAAAAAAAAAAAAAAAAAAAAGAAAGAAAGATGGTGAATGGGCAAGGGTTTTCATAGTAATTTACAGTTCCTTTGGTGCTTATGCACTGATGGGGAAGATGCCCAGTAAGCAGACGTACTGGGGTGAAGACCCTAAGTAGGGTTCACAGGGCAAGCAGATGACACACTGAGATGCAAGAAGAATGCAGGCAAAATCGGAGATAGGTACACTACTTCCACATATACATGAATGAATCCACATTATGAGAATCCACAAGGACAAAGAATTTGGTTAGGAGGTTGTTAACACACCATCAGGTTGAGTTTCTATCCATTCCCTTTTTCGTGTCTTCAAACTAGTAACAAATAGACTTCAGTAAAAGCTCTGGCATACCAGCGATGGAGGCAATCAACACAGGCAAGGTCAAGTACACCCTGAAGATTCCTAACCTGAAAAATCTAGATCACAGTGTACTTACAGTGCACTATAATATAGCTCACCAGACCAGCCATACTTACCACACAGTCCTCTTTATATGAGATTTTTCTAATATAAATGCCTTTTAGAACAAACTTTCAGTATATGTTTTTTCACTTAAAGTAATCATGGTCTCCTTACTCGTCAAGTAGCGATGCTATAACAATTTGGTGTCTTATTGGGAGGAAGATATTAAAGGGCTAGTCTCAGACTCCAAGATCTTTAAAGTGGACCCTAAGTTATTCCTAGAATTATTTTAGTATTCTGTTTTTCTCCAGGCTATAGTTGATGGGTTGGGAAGGAGGTGGGAGGAAAGAAGTCAATTGTTTTGGTAGGTAACCATAAAGGCTTGGCATTTGTTCAGGCCTGGAGTGTCTCCCTGCTGTAAGCACCACCCCATCAATTGTACACTCTACATTCACGTACAGCTTGCCTGTCACACCACCTACACCCAGCCACACAGATTCTGTGTGCAGTAGTTATGAATGCTCTCTATTGTGCAACTGTATCTGAGGAAAGAAAGAGCATGAGGCCATAAAGCTCATGGGTAGACTTGAACAGCTGCAGCAAGAACACATAAAGAATCGACAGTCTTCTTTGTAATGAGGTCTCAACCAGGCAAAAGTGGGTATTACTTTTTATAAACGCATTAGAGGAATGAATTGTTTAAATGCCAAGAGGGAAAAAGAAGGAAAAATTGTAAATGAGATGCCACTGTGATCTGGCAGAAAGTCCCCTTGTTTCTGGTCCTGCCTTTGTTCCCTCACCTACCTGTAAACCCAAACAAATCTACAGGTATTAATTTGTGTATTTCCAGACTAAAGTGGAGCTCTACTTTCAAATACTAGAATTTCTTAATGACAGGATGGTTCTGCCTAGACACAGAAAGCAATTTAATGTTTCTAGGTGCTTACATTTTCATCCGAAACTGGTCCACACCCAGAATTCCTCTCAGTTCTTCCCTTGCCTTCTGGCAAACTTGTTGATGCCACTATAAAAGTGGCAGTGCCTACATCACTTCCTGTATACTCCAAGCAAAAGTATTTCAAGTAAGTAACCCCAACAATTTTTTAATGCTTTAATTAAACACCTAGGTTGAGTGAGGAATAAGGTCGGATATTCATTAACCAGTCCAACATGTCCTATGACATAAGTGCATTGCTATTATAACCTTATTTTAAAACACATTCATTGTTTCCTCTTCATAATCACTGAACTGTTGTAGGCAGCCCTCTCTCCTCTTTTCTCCTGCTTCTGCCTTTTCTAAAGAGTTTCCAGAAATGCATGTTCTCAGAACTCCCAAATTATTTAAATGTAGACAAACCAGGAGGTGGAAACAGACATGTGTATGGTAATCCACACTTGAGACAATACTTCTGCCCACACGTTGCCACCCTCTTGTCCACATCTATTGCAATTTTTCATTGAATGGTTGATACTCACTTTTACCACGAAGAAAAGCACTTTAAGACCAGTACATCTGACTCTGAACGTAGTTAATTCCGGTTCAGCATTTCTGGAAACAGTGTTTCTCATAAACAACCTTGGTTTCAGGAAGCAGGAATCTGAAAGAAAAGAAACCCTGTCACTCTGAATATGATTGTGTAATTCTACTCCGGGACTTTCAGCAGTTTTGCACCACAAGACACGCCTCTTTAGGAACTGCTGCTGTGAAATGTATTCTGGGAGTTGAATTAAGAGTAGGAAAATTGTCAGTCACAACAGAGTCCTCTAAGAGCCAAGAAAAGAGCATGTCAGTAAGAAACCATCAACATGGCACTGTTCTTGATCTGTTACCAAAAGACAAGCTTGTGCTGAGATTCTATTTCTGTTCTATATCGTGGAATTAAGTGCAGAAAAGAACTTGATGCCATACAGATACATGTATCAACAGGTTTATCTTCAATGAAAACTAAAAGCTAGGAAATTTTTTTGGTAGAACATCTGATCAGGCAAACTAGTTTGAGAAGTCCATCAAATATGTTGGACAATGTCCTTCAGTGGAGCAAATTAATTTTGTGGATCTCAAGTTTTGACAAAAAAATATCAAAATACACAAAAGATCTTAAAATATTTATTAAAATATACATTATTGAAAAAAAAATTTGGAGGACAATAATATTTTAACTTTTTCAATCCTTTTTGACCCTGATGGGTTGAAGAAGTTGAAAATGAAGGAATAATTGATTTTATTAATAGTAGTTTGGTAAGTTTTAAAAAATATTTTTAAATAGCCTTTTAAAGACTTTTTTATTGTTTTATATTTATTTATTTGTTTGTTTGTTTGAGAGAAAGAGGCAGAGAGAGAGAGAGAGAGAAAATGGGCACCGCCAGGGCCTCCAGCCACTGCTAAAGAACTCTAGATGCAAGCACCCCCTTGTGCATCTGGCTTATGTGGGTTCTGGGGAATCGAACCGAGGTCCGTTGGCTTTGCAGTCAAGCGCCTTAACCACTAAGCCAACGCTCCAGCCCTTAAAAAATATTTTTATCACCAGGCGTGGTGGCGCATGCCTTTAATCCCAGCACTCGGGAGGCAGAGGTAGGAGGATCACAGTGAGTTTGAGGCCACCCTGAAACTATAGTGAATTCCAGGTCAGCCTGAGCTAGAATGAAAGCCCACCTTGAAAAACCTGTACATATATATATATATATATATACACACATATATATACACACACATACATACATACATACATGTATATATTTATTTATTTATTTATTTATTGGAGAGAGAGGCAGAAACAGAGAGAGAGAGAGAGAGAGAGAGAGAGAGGAAATGTCAGGGCCTCCAACCACTGCAAACAAACTCCAGATGCATGCACCACTTTGTGCATGTGGTTTACATGGGTACTGGGGAATTGAACCTGGATTCTTAGGCTTTGCAGGCAAGTGCCTTAACTGCTAAGCCATTTCTCCAGCCCAAATCTGGTAAGTTTTGGTAAACTTTTGACATATTTCACAGAAACTGAGAAACTGAATGAGCAGTCAACAAATTGTTTGACAACATAGATAGATTCCAATTTTTCCCAACAAAATAGAAGGAAAGAAAATGTTAAGAAGATAGATCACTTAAAAAATAAGTTACAATTGATCACTACACAATTTTCAATATATGTCCTTAGAAAAAGTTCAAATAATAAATACATAGAGTTTCTTTAAAAGCTCTTTCTATTTCTACTTCTTAATTTAATTTTTTAATGCATGCAGTTGCAAAATGCTGTTATTGTAGCTATATGTAACATTCTTTCATGAGCTATTTTTTTTATTTAAAAATGTTTTATTTATTTGCACATGTGTGGAGAGGAAAGGGGTGCCAGGGCCTCTTGCCACTGTAAATGAACACCAGACACTTAACACCACTTGTTGTATCCAACTTACATGGGCAGATTGGGAATTGAATGAGTCAGAAGGTTTCATAAGTAAATGCTTTTCACTGCTGAGCCATTCTCCCAGCTCTCATGAACTAATTTTAATAATCTCATTGAGAAATACATTTTTAAATAACATATCATTAATAATCATCAAAATATATAATTTAATTTTTGTCATTTAAAACAATTACAAATTAATAATTTTTGTATGTAATAAATATGGTTACTGTATAATTCAATTTTTAAAAATTTAATACTTAGTGTTTTTAGTAAAAAATAACTTTAATATATACATGTTTTCATTGAACAACATAATAAAAATTATGCTGGAGAGATGTCTCAGTGGTTAAGGCACTTGGCTGGCTGCACAGCCTAACTACCCAGGTTCAATTCCCCAGTACCCATGTAGGTCAGATGCATAAAGTGGCACATGAACCTGAAATTCATTTCAGTGGCTAAATGCCCTGGCATACCCATTCTCTCTCTTTTTCCCTAACTTTCTCTGTGTCTCTCTCAAATAAATAAATAAATAAAATTTAAAGAATGATAAAAATTTCAGAGCATATACTCTATGTTATATCATGAGAAAATTCTGTGAAGTCAATGAAATAAAACTAAGCTTAGGGTGATCAAGAATTAATATAAAATTTTCCATTGTTGAAGAAGAGTAGTACATGTGTTTTTAGAATGATGGCAAGGATCCTTGAATCACTTGGATATATACTTTTCTTTGGGCCTTATCCATTTAAGAGAGCATATAGCAGTTTGTTAAACACCACACCTAGATCGTTTGTAAGTATTTAAAATCATAATAAAAGATCAACTTAAAAATATGTGACTTACTGTTTTGTAGAATTCTGTTTGGGGACAGGTGAGTAACATGCTAGAAACTGGGGAGAAGGACTGAACACTTGAAAACCTAAAAGCAGGCCTTGGACAGACACTTGAAAAGAGCACTGTCAGAAGAGGAGAGCCTAGGTGAGTCATGTTGCTTCCATGTAGTTTGGACATCAGTCACATGTACCTCTGATAAGATCCCTGGAAAAACCCCAGAGCCACGGAAACACAAATATATAAAGTCTCATTCATAATCACAACATTTAGTTCCAGAAAGATTTCAAAGATAACAGTTCCTTGTAATGGGAATTTTAAAATGTCAGATCAAGTATTGCAAATGTTTGAGTTGTACATCTATAAGAAAAAAAAACCTATATGATGATACATCTAGAACTGGCTGCTATATCATATTCATTTGATTTTCCACGAGTTTCTGTATTTCTAAATGCCTGTGCTTTCCTATATTGAGTATAACGAGCTGAAACAAGTTGCTGTCATCATTTCCACTTATTTCCATAACATGATGAAGTGCCTACTTGAGTCAAGTGCTGTATTGGTGATGTGAGCACAGATGGTGTGGAAAGTAAAGCCCTAAGACAGACCCAGCAATAGACAGGTTCATGAGGATGGGGCTAGAAAGGAACCAGTAACTAGGCAGGAGTTAGTGTATGATGTGAGAATTTTGTGTTTTATCCTAAGAAGTATGTTCATTTGTCTTGAAAATACTGGTGACCTTAGAACATTTGAAGATATTTGGTAATAAAATCATAGAAATGTTTACAAAAACCACTGGTACATTGAAGATTAGATTGTGAAGTAAGGCAGGACTCACAACAATGGGTTCTGAAGCTATTGCAGTAGTCTAGACAGATGATGACTGGGCTTTGTGAGGATAATAGTGGAAATAAATAGGAGGAGACAGAAAGAATTAGATCTAGGAGAGAGATCCCTAGGCTTGAGTGAGAGACAGGCAGATACAGGTAAATGATTTACAGGTTCTTTAAAAAAATCTGTAAGTGTAGTTAGAAATTACCAAGGGAGAGAAGGTTCAGGGTTAAGCATAACAACCCAGGTTTGATTCCCCAGTACACACATAAAACCAGATGCACAAAGTGGAGCATGTCTGGAGTTGGTTTGCTGTTGGACAGGAGTAAAGAAGGCCACAAAGAGGAAATCTGATATTTGGACTTAAATGAAACTTCATTTGTTTTTTATTCCTTCTCATATCCCTCTTCTTTCTCCTATTCCTCCTCCTGTTTTGCCCCTCTTCCTTCTTCTTGTGCTGGGGATCAAATGCAGAGCTTTACACATGGTAGGCTAGCATCTGTCACTGCAGAAAAAGAGGGGTCTGCAAAGGAGCTTGGGAAAGAATAGCTAGAGTCATAGTAGAGAAACAAATAGGAAAAAAAAGAAATTCCATTCTTTTTGTATCAAGACATACATGTCAACTGTTTTCTTCAGTTTTGATTTAGCAAGCCATCCAAACCAAACCTAGCTTTTGGGGTATTTCTTCTGATTGTTCACTGAACATTTAGCACTTTCCTATGACCCTTACACCACTCAGAACATTTTGCTGTGTCAAGAGAAGTTAACCAAGTGTCAGAGCCACCCGGGGTCTGCATTAAGGTCACAGAAAAGGAGTTTAACATGCCTCAGGTAGAAGGTATTGGCAGCCCATGAACAGATCTAGGAAAAAGTCACTTCACACTCAAAGATGCATTTGTTAAAATGACAACAACGTGAAAAAAATGGAAAGAGAAATCGCAGAGTTGGTCATGGTCTATACCTATAATCCCTGCACGGGGAAGGCTGACTCAGAAGAATTATGAGTTTGAGGCCAGCCTGGTCTATATAGTGAATATATCTATATATATATGGAAACTCCAAATAAGTAGCCCTCAAATGTGAGTTTCCACATGTTCTCCTCAGAAGATTTGAATGGTAGCACATGCTGGGAGCCATAGATTCTCCAACCAGATGTGACATTGCTGAAGGATTTCAACATGGCAGTAGTTTTCCTAGCTCTCTTTCACTGCTCAAAGTCCTACTGTGCTCCTGTAACAGGAAAGACATTTTCACTGTGAAAGATGGTGTTTATGTTTTCTACGAAAGGCACTGTTCATAGTGACTATTTTCTGTTTCATTTAAATATTGTCCTTGAATAAAAAGAAAACAAAATTTGTAGTAAATTTGTAAAATAACCCAATTTAAAAGCTGTTTTTGATGGCTTTATAGAAACAGAGCAGCAGCAGAGTACAATCCCAAATTACTTTGCCAAATTTAGAAATAAATGTTGAAGAATGTTATTTTATAAATGTCCCCTGGGATCTTCAGAAAACACAATAAATTAAATCTATAGGAAGAGACAAGCACATTTCTTTTTGACTCTTGCCCTAGTCTAGGTTTTTTTTTTTTTTTTTTCCTTTAAAGGACCTTCTGAACCTTTTGTCAGCTTTCATGAGGCCTTAGCGGGCCAAAATTGCTAGATTGATCATATCTCAAAAGAGGTAACTGGGACACTGCCAGGTGACCCCTCCAGCCCTGAAGGAACAGAAATCTCCCATACTCACATCCTTGGCTGTTTCTTGGTTCCTATAACCCGTTTTTAGTTTTAGGATACACCATTTTTCACCAGTTGTCAGAGGAAGGCAAGTGCAACTGAGAATCTAATATGTAAAGTCTCCTTCTGGGCCAGTCAGCCATCTGCAGGGAAAGCAGAAGACGACACTCTTTAACACCCTGAATTTTCTCCATCTGTATTAACAACACCTACTCATATATTAATTGTACAAAATAGTTTCCCTATGAAGTTTCCAATTATGTATAACATGTACCTTGATCATATTCACCCTTTCTATTACCTTTCTTTCTCCCTGCAATTCCCACAAGGCATTTCAATGTCTTACTTAACTTTGAAGATGAGAAAGCCTGACTGGGGACTTAGTGCACTAGGTAGAGTGCTTGGCCATCATGACAAAGATGCGTGGTTCAATCCCCAGCACCCCATAAAACCAGTCATGGTGGCACATGTCTGTAATCCCAGCACTCAGGAGGCAGAGGCAGAAGGAATCATCCTTGGCTACTTAGCAAATTTGAGGCCAGCATGGGCTACATGAGGGCCTGTTCTTAAAAACTAAAGCAGAATGCCTAGTATGATGGAGAAAAGTCACAAGCCAGGAGTTTGAGCCAGATCTTCAGTTGGAGGCCAGCCTGAGCTACATGACAAGATCTTCTCTCTCACATACATACAAAACCAAACAAACCAAAAAACAGTAACAGAAAAGATTAGAGAACAGGGCTGGAGCGAAGGCTTAGCAGTTAAGGTGTTTGCCTGCAAAGCCAAAGGACCCCACCTAAGCCAGATGCACAAGGGGGCACATGCAACTGGAGTTTGTTTGCAGTGGGTGGAGGCCCTGGCGTGCCCATTCTCCTCTCCTCTCCTCTCTCTCCTCTCCTCTCCTCTCCTCTCCTCTCCTCTCCTCTCCTCTCCTCTCCCTCCCTCTTTCTGTCATATATATGTATGTATATATAATGTTTCTATAATATATTATATATATTTTTAAAAGATTAGAGAACAGAAAGCCCCAATTCTTACAATATTCTTTTATTGTGTATGTTTATTGGCATAGTTAAGTTACATGTCTTATCTTCCACCTGCTCTAATGTTCTTCAGCGGAAAGAAGATACCCTGGCTATCTGTTGCTCTGAGAAGAAATCATAAATGTTGATGATTAACAAACAAGACAGTAGGCTTTCCTGGAATATGCACACTTCCTTGCCCACCCTTAGGTTCCCGACTATGCCTGTCTCCCAGAGTTCAAAACACCTCCGCAGACCCTGACGCACCTTTGACCTCAGGTTAGCATCGGTGGGGGTAACTACTGTCCCCCAAGATTCATTAAGATCACCTTGTATGGCAGCTTTACGGTCTTACAAAGATTAGTTCATCCCCTGCGCGCCCTCAACCCTAGGACCACACGCGTTACGGGCAAATGTCGCCCTTACGTGTTGAAGTGAGCAGTTCCCTTCTTGGCTAAAGCTAACTCCCGGGTCACATGGTGTCTAGAAAGGCCTCTTACTGGGGAAGGTGCGGTCGCCCAAAGTGTCCTGAGCCTCCAATCTAGTCTCGAGACTTCAGAAAGGCGGCACCCGGCAGGGCTTCCTGGGGGACCGAGCCTGGCGGAGGCGGTGACCTCTCGGTGGCAGCGAGGGGCGGTGCTCGCCGTCCTCTCGCCCCCACGAGAGCTTCCCCGGGGCCCGTGCGCGCAGTCGGCGGGGAGGACCGGCCACCGCAGGGCCCGCCAGCAGCTCCCCGGTGCGCGGCCGCCCGGCTCGGACAGGTGCGCTCGGGGACTGTCCCCACCCGAGCCTGCCTGCCGGGAAGCGAGCTACCTGTGGATCAGCACTCGGCGGGCAGGTAGGGACCTCCCCTCCCTCCCCACAAGGACAGCTTAGCTTGGTGGAGAAGCCTTCGGTGTCATCATTCCCCCGCGCCTCCTGGCCTGACTTACAGGAAGAGAGCACCATCCCAGGCGTCTAAAATACTTGATATTGATACCATGAGGGGGCGCTGAACAATATTGCGAGGCGTGTCTTCTTTGTATATTCTTGTTCTTTAAAAAATTATTTGGGAGAAAGAGGAGGGGGAGAGATAGACTGACCGACTGACCGACTGAATGACTGACTGACCGACTGACTGACTGACTGACTGACTGACTGACTGACTGACTGACTGACTATGGGCGCGCAGTGCCTCCTGGTGTTGCAAACCAACTCCAAACACATGTGCCACTTTGGGCATCTGGCTCTATGTGGGTACAGGGGAATCGAACCCAGGCCGATAGGCTTCGCAAACAAGAGTCTTTAACCACTGAGCCAGCTCATGGGCCCTCTTTAAAAAAGACCTTTTTTTGTCCTTTTTAAAAAACAAGTTTTTTTTTTTTTTCCTAATCAGAACCCAGAAAGGAAATGCCATTCATGCAGCCTCCCCCACCGCCCGCCCGCCCTGCGCCACGCTGTCGCTGACCGAAGGGCCCCTGCGCTCCTGGCCTCCCTGCCTGGTCCTTTAGGAAAATTCATCCTCTGTGGGCCGGGGCTTTCCCCAGCTTTCGCAACCGGAGGAGGAACTTGTTAGTGCTCTGGGAAGGTCTGAGCGCTGCGTGCCTCCGGTCACCAGGGGCCCAGTGCGGTCCGTGGGGCAGGGGACAGGCCCGTGGGCAAGCCGGAGGTAGCAGAGGGTCCCCGAAAAGCCAAACGCCCAGCTCGGCACATGATCCCCCTCCCGCGGTTTGGTCCTTCCCTGCTGCTTTTGCAAGACTTGCGGAGAATGAAAGTTGTTGACTCGGCTGAACAGGTCTGTTTAACAGTAGAGTTCAAGGGTGTTTTTCCAGAGACGCTCCGCTTTGCAGGCTGATGGCTGTAGCGGGGGTTGGGTAGAAGGATGACTTTGTCTTGAGTCGTTTCCAAGTTTCTCTTCTCCTCTGACCAGCTCAGTATTGGGTGTTTGTCAGGGAGCAAAACCTTCCATAAAAATGGAAACTTCTAATTTCAATCACGGACCCTCTCTAGAATGTATCAGAGGAGAGTTCAAGAAGTGGGAGATGGCCAGGCGTGGTGGTGCACTGGGAAGGCAGAGGTAGGAGGATCGCTGTGAGTTCGAGGCCACCCTGAGACTAAAGAGTGAATTCCAGGTCAGCCTGAGCTAGAGTGAGACCCCATCTAGAAATAATAATAATAATAATAATAATAATAATAATAATAATAATAATAATAATAATAATAAGAAGTTGGAGATGAAGGCACAAATTTTAGAGGGGTACCTTCCCTAACACATCAACCAGAAGAAACCCCATTACTGCAGCTAACTTAATTTAAACTAAAACCTCTCTCAGAGCATGTGAAACGTTGGCATGCATGACCACCCAGGGGTGCCAAACTGTCTGTTAAACTGCTTGAACACCTGGCTTCTTTGACCAAACACAGCTCTGCACATCTTCATGGCAGTAACTGAAGGTTGTTCAACCTTTGCAGAATCCTGGGAGTTCTAGAGGGGCAGGGCCAGCGTCTTCCCCTGGAAGAGAGGCAGAAACTCCCTCCTGGATCTGAATCTAGTCCTTCTGGCCAGCTCTGAGACTCTGGGGTAAGTGTGTGCCTTCTGGTGTCCAGCACAGAAGTTAACCCTTTTGACCCTGGAGGGCAGCACCCTATGCTTTCAGCAATAGCAGAGGATGTTTTCTTTCTTGTAGTATTTATTTGTTGTAGCTCTCTTGTTCACTCAGACATCACCAGTTGTCAGACAGCATGAGTGGTTCACAACTTGGTAATGTCAGCTATCAGAGTAAGACACTTTGTAAGGCATCCTTTGCTAATGATACTTTGCCCATCTCCAATTCTACTTAACTCCACAAAAATATGATGGTTTGTGGGTTTTACAGAAAAAAATATGGTAAATATCAGGATAGGTCTTAATGCACATGGTGTAAAACTCCAGAGGAACAGAGAGTTCAGTGAAAAGTTTGGCTCCCGTTCTTGGCCCCATTCCCTTGCAGACATAACCACTGCTGCCACTATATAAGCTTAGTGTTGTGCTGTGCATTTGGTAATTTTTTTAACTTTTAAATTTTCATTTTTATTAAATATGGACATATTTAGTTTGTAAACAACACATGTTGTTACTATCCTTTCTCTCCTCCCTGCCCATTTTCTTAAGAGGCCTTCCTCACTAGGGATGCATTTCAACCCCATGGGGATTGTGGGTCATGCATTGTGGGGGCAGCAGTCAGTTATGGGGGAGAGGCAATGTCTCTGCGCATAATGTCCCAACTCCCAACTTGTTGCTCTAACAATCTTTCTACCCCCTCTTCCGCAAAATTCCCTGAACCATGTTGGGTGCATTTTAAGTCTGCTTCAGTGATGGGCTCTTAGGAACCTCTGAATCTCTGGTTTGGTAGGTGTTGAGTGCCCTCAGTGTCTATTTCCTTCACCCTTGTGCTGATATCAAATTCACCCAGGAAGCAGCACTCTGCTCATTTCCCCAATTCCTCTGTGGTTTCAGCTGGGGCTGGGGTGGAGTGCACTGGGTCATTGATCTCCTCAGGTCTAGCTCCCATCTGAAAAAGATAAGTAGATTCTCTAAGGGAGAGTGAAGTCAGCACTGGTTAAATGGCATAACTATTATTCATTTAGAGAGAATTTAAAGGGTGTAGAGCCCCTTATAGTCCAAGTGGGAGCCTGACAATTAAAGGCAAAATTGTTATCTGGATATGATTCTGACTTGTTTCCCAGTTCCAGATATGGTTTCCTTTCCACTGAGTGGATCTGTTAGCCAATCCAAGAACAGTTGATTACCCACCATGGCTGTGTGCCACAATGGCACTTGTGTGAGCATCACATCAGGTTGTTTGCTTCTGAGTAGCTTAGATTTTGAGTTGCATGGACAGATGTTGGCCACTTTCCCCTGGTATCTCATGTAGTGCCTTCCAGCACTAGATGGGCTAACTGCCTGGGGACTGGCTCTCCTCCAGATTCCAACCAGCTCTCTCCATGGTCCAGGCAGATAGCATATGGTGTCTTCAACAGTAGGGTTTTACCATTAACCTCTGGTGGGTAATCAAGTACTTTGACAAGTCTGTCTGGTTTGTTTTTGGAGATCTTGTTGGTTTTTCTGATCAATAGCTCAATGTGGATGTAAACTGCATCCTGGTATAGGGAATTACAGGCCAGCACTAAGCGAAAAGACAAAAGAAAAAGACAGAATGAAATAGAAACAGGAGAAATTTACGGTTAGGCTTCATCTCACCCTCTCCAGGGCCTTTTGATTCTGTTGCTCCCCCTAAGGTCCTCTTGAGGGTTCAACCTTTTAGTCTAACTTCCAGGACATAGGTTTCTATGGTACAAGTTCAATTTGGGTTCAGTTTTATGTCTGCCCCACCCTCCCGCCCCCAAGTCCTCCCCAAGTCTCAAGATGCCATTCAGGTATGTCAGCAACTCAGGCTGATCCAGGTTAGGAACTGCAGATGAGTGAGACCATGTGACAATTGTCTTTCTGTGATTGTGTGAGTTCACTTAGAATGATCTATTCCAAGTTCAACCTTTTCTACAAATTTCACTGTGTTTCTATTTTTGTTTTGTTTTGTTTTTTTACTGCTGAGTAGAATTCCATTGTGTAGGGTATTCTGCAGTTCCCTGGTATTCTGTTCACTTGATTTTGTGAACTTAGCAAAGTTTTTGGCCTCCTGATCAATTTCTTCTGTCTTGTCTTCCAGGTCAGAGGTTCTGTCTTCTACATGAGTATCTGTTGGTGAGGGGTTCTAGAGAAGTTTTTGTAATTTCTATTTGATTTCTGTTTTCTGTACTGTTATTTTGCATCGTGTCCATCTCTTTTTTGAAGTATGATTTCAGTTCAAATTCTGCTTTTCTTGATGCTTCCTGTGGTTCATTCTTGCATTTGATCAAGTCTTCATTAAGCTTAATCAACCAGTTGTTGAGATCTTCCATTTCTTGATTCACCTTCAATTCGTTCCTATCTCTTTGGAGGGTTCTAATGTTTTCTTCAATCAAGTTAAGCCCACTGTCAAAAGCTGAACGCTCTAAGAGACGATTCTGTTCAATTCCATTGATACTATTGTTGGTTCTGTGATGGTTTGCTTCCAGTTCAGCAATTCTTTTGATCAGGGTCTCATTGGTTGTTGTGTTTTCATTTTGGGAATGAATTTCTGTTGATTTCTCTATGATTTCATTGGAGGCTTCCATTGTAGGACCTGGCATCCTTGGTGGAGATCTCTCAGTTTTCTGACTTTCTCTGGCTTTTTCTGCATTGTTTATACCCATTTTATAGAGAATCTTTATTTTATTGAGGAGGAAGCAAGTTTTTGTCTTTTGGCCCATGCACCCTCTGACTCAGGAGAACAGGGAAGTTGGTACCCAGTGGCCAGTCAGGATACCAGAGCAAAAGCCTGATTCCACAGCTCACAGGGACCAGGCCTCCCCCTAGCAAGGCATACCAGGGACATACCAGGACCAGGGGACTGGGAGGAGCCAGGGAACAGGGATCTGGTCTGCTCACTCCACACCCAACTGACAGCACACACACAGTCCTGCCCAGGGAACAGGGATTTGGCCTACTCACTCCACACCATGGTGCCAACAATGCACCATTCACCCAGGGAACCCAGAACAGGGAACTGGGAGGAGCAGGGAAAAGGGGTTTGGCCTACTCACTCCATGCCCTTGCAGCTGGCCCACACACAGACCTGTGCACGATACACAGACCAGAGAACTTGCTTTTGGTAATTTAAGACTAGCAGATCCCAAAGAATTTCAAGCACCTGTATACCAGTGGCTTTTTATAAACTCCACTAACATTAAACTTATTATTTTAATTGTTAGCTTCTGCTTTTCTACTCTATACTCTGAAAGGCCAGGGATTTTGTGCTTCTGCAAATTAACATATAGGTCAGTCTCTAAATTCCTTGAAGGGGAAGGCCTTGATTTATTCACCTTTGACCTTTCCCAGACAGCCTGCCGTCATTGCTAGTTTGTACTGGGACCATGCTCATATTTTCACATACAGTGGTAGAGGACTGGCATTCATGTTATGTTGGTGCTTTGGGTCTCGTGGTCTTGCAGGCAGTGCTAACAGCATGGGTATTTCTTTCCCTGGAGAAAAGTTGGTGTCTAGGTTGGTATCTTGTTGACTGTAGCACACATATATCAGAGGTCCCTTTTTCTGGAGTAACTGCTATAATTTGCCAAGTAACTGTTAACCAGGGAGGCAGTCTGTGTGGTGGTAAAAGAGGATAAGTTAGAGATGGAGTCTGGGCTTTAATACTGCATTTAAGCCCTGAACTAGTCATTTAAACCCTTTGGGATCCAGCTTCCTTGCCTGTGAAGTGGTAATTTGTAGTTATTTGAAGATTAGCTAAGATGATAGGCTGTAAAGGTTGAACTGTGCCTGGCACATAAAAGGTGTATAGTAAGTAGAAATGCTTGGAACTGTCAGACTCTGCTGTCTTTTCTTACCTTCATAAGACAGGTGAGTGCTCTTGTCAGCTCTGGCTCTTTTATGGCGCAGTAGTAGCAAATGGCCCCAAAACTCTCAGAGAAGAAGGATACATTTTCTTGCTTAAATGTCCTTTATGTATCTGTTTTCAGTTCAATATGATGTAATAATGTCTAAAAGATATATTTTGAAGGTAAAATTAAAATTCAAGCTCTATTTGTTGATTTAAAAGAAATTGCATGGCCTGGCATGGTGGCGCACGCCTTTAATCCCAGCACTCGGGAGGCAGAGGTAGGAGGATCGCTGAGAGTTCGAGGCCACCCTGAGACTACATAGTTAATTCCAGGTCAGCCTGGACCAGAGTGAGACCCTACCTCGCAAAACCAAAAAAAAAAAAAAAAAAAAAAAAAAGAAATTGCACTTGGCTGTCATTTGTTGACTAGATAAATTAAGCTTAACCCAATCAGCAGCCTAACTTTGCAAAACAGAAATAAAGGTTGTATTTTAAAAATAAATGGAAAAAAAATAAAAGGATGGTGTTTGCCTTTAGTTCCAGCATTAGGGCGACTGAGGTAGGAGGATCACTGAGTTTGAGAGTTTGAAGCCCACCTGAGCTACTGAGTTCTGGGTCAGCCTGGGCTAGAGTAAGGCCCTGTTTAAAAACAAAAAGCAATTACTACTCGATATGGCAGGAGGACTGAGAATTTGAGGGTGGCCTGGGTTGTGTAGTGAGATACCGTCTCAATAAAAAAGAAAATGAAAGTATTCTGGTTTTTTTTTGTTTTGTTTTGTTTTTCATTTTCAAACCAGCATAGTTTTGATAACCAACATCTAATATAGATGGTAATTTCATTCTAACTACGTTTTGCTTTGTTACAAACAAAACCCAAAGAAGCTCAACTCTTACTTGAAGATCAAACCTCACAAGACCCAAGTCAGCAGAAGCAGATATAGACAGTTGCACAAGCATGTGAGAGTGGCTGGGAACAGTAAGGGGCACTTGGTGTCTATGGATGGTGCCGTTTACTATTTACTATTACAGACTGAAGGATATTTATGCATGCAGATATAGCAGAAAATCACTCCTATGCATTATAAATTGAACAATGCAAGGTCCCTAAGTAGATATATTTCTATGTGTTTATGAAAAATTTGCCTCTGGAAACCTCTGGAGAAACGTGTGTGCGAGCACATAGGTTCATACAGTTATGCTAATGTGGACAAGCTTTCTTTAAGGTTAAAAGCAACTTTTTTTTTTTTTTTCGAGGTAGGGTCTCACTCTGGCCCAGGCTGACCTGGAATTAACTATGTAGTCTCAGGGTGGCCTTGAACTCATGGCAATCCTCCTACCTCTGCCTCCCGAGTGCTGGGATTAAAGGCGTGCGCCACCACGCCCGGCAAAAGCAACTTTTATAGTGCCTGATTCTAGGAAAGTAAGACAACAGATTGGGGAGGGGCAGAGATTTGTTTTTAAATGCTTATTTTCTTTTTTTAATGTTATAAATTTTCTTTTTTAAAAATTGTTTATTTTCAAGGAGAGAGAGATCGAAAGGGCATGCCAGGGCCCCTAGCCACTATAAACGAACGCCAGATGCATGTTCCACTGTGTGCATCTGGCTTATTTGGGTACTGGGGAATCAAACCCAGGTCTTTAGGCTTTGCAGACAAGCATCTTAACCACTGAGCCATCTCTTCAGCTCCTTATTTTCTTAATTTTAAGTCATACACATGCAATTTTATTTTATGTTTTAGTTTGTTTGTTTTAGTTTGTTTGTTTGTTTGTTTGTTTTGAGGTAAGGTCTCACTGTAGCTCAGGCTGACCTGGATCTCACTCTGCAGTCCCAGGCTGGCCTTTGATACACAGTAAGCCCCCTACCTCTTACTCTTGAGTACTGGGATTAGAGGTGTGTGCTAGCATGCCTGGCTACATGCAATTTTAAAAACTAAGTTTTAAAATGGCAATTCCGTATCAAAATCACACAAATATTTTAGTGACTAATTCTTTTCTCCTGTATACTCCTATAAATACTCCATCCCACGTGTACCAAAGGTCAATGCAGTGAAGCCTTGGTGGGGGTACTCAGGCTGCAGGTTCTCAGGATGTGGCTATCAGCAGCTAGAGACCGAGCTATTGTGGTTAATGACTGCATAGCCATTCGTAACAAGTCATGGACAAAAATCACTCCAGTACCAGTGAATATTATGATATAATTAGGAGTGCTTCATGGAGTATTTTTAAAGTAATGTCTAAATGATGGAATATATTACCCACCCAAAGCAATCAGTATTATTAATCATTTACCTATTAGTAATCTAAGATAGGCTATAAGGATATTGCAATTATTTGTTTATAGTGCTTAAGTTTCTTTTTTATACAGGTTCAACAATTTATAATGTTCTCACTATAATATAATTAATAAGCTATAGTTTTCTTATGTATATATCCTTTAAGGATATTCAAACCACAGATTTATTTATTTATTTATTTATTTATTTATTTATTTATTTATTTGAGACAGAGACAGAGAGAGAAAGAAAGAGTGAGAATGGGCACGCCAGGGCCTCTAGCCACTGCAAACAAACTCCAGAAGCATGTGCCACCATGTGCATCTGGCTTATGTGGGACCTGGAGAATCGAACTGGGGTCCTTAGGCTTCTCAGCCACATGCCTTAACTGCTAAGCCATCTCTCCAGTCCAAGATATATATTTTTTTTTGATACTGGGTCTTACCAGGTAGCCCAGACTGGCCTCAAATTTACAATCTTCCTGTTTTCCCTTCCCAAGGATTAAAGGGGTGTTCCACCATGATCAACCAAACCAGATTATTTCCTGACTTTCTTTTTTAAGTACAACTGCCAAAGTTTTAATAGGCCCACCTTACCCTGTGGAAATGAGAAGGAACTGAATTTTCATTTTTTGCTTCCCCTAACTTACTTTATTGTTAACGATCATGCCTTGTTACTGTCAAGACTACATGAATGGTCTGGTCAAAGCAGAAATCAAACAAAAAGGAACAAGAAAAGGATTCAGAGTAAGATCTCACACATTTAGTTAATTTAAACTTTGTCATATCTTGTTTTCACCAGACCCTTAGAATCAGAGTTCTTTGCATTCGCAGTAGGGACTGACCTAACTTGGTGGCTTAACTATTGCAGGTGGGTGCACATCATGTCCAATTTTGAAGATGCTGACACAGAAGAGACAGTGACTTGCCTCCAGATGACTGTTTACCATCCCAACCACTTGCAAAATGGAATATTTCAATCCATAAAGTTTTGCAAGAGAGAGAAACTCCCATCCATTGAAGTGGTGAATTTTGGACGGAATTCCAGCATCTGTCGTTACACTTTCCTGGACAAACAGGTTTCAAGAGTTCAGTTTTCTTTGCAGTCATTTAAACAGTTCAACAGCTCAGTTCTCTCTTTTGAAATTAAAAATATGAGTAAGAAGACCAGTTTGATTGTGGACAATCAGGAGCTAGGCTACCTCAATAAAATAGATCTGCCTTACAAGTGTATGGTCAAATTTGGTGAGTATCAGCTCCTATTGGAGAAGGAAGATGGAGAGTCAGTGGAATCATTTGAGACTCAGTTTATTCTGTCTCCAAAACCACTCTTGCAAGAAAACAACTGGCCAGCTCAGAACCCCATACCCGAGGATGGCACTTGCTCATCCTATTTCAACCATGTCACTTCTCCTACAGAAATGGATGAAAATGAATTGTGAACACAGACATCTTAGTGGACAAATGTGAAGGATGACATGTCTGCAAACACTTCAGAGACATTCTACTTAAGTAGGAGCTTACTAGTGTCCTCTTTTATAGACATCTGCTGTGTTGTTTGGATTTGGTAATATCATTTCTAAGTCTATAAAGTGTGTTAGTCATCAACATAGTCAGCTGTTTGCTCTCCTGGATCTACAAAGAATTAAATGTGTATCTGTGCAAGAATACCTTTTGTGATATGAAGTCATGCTGTTTTCTTTTTCTACTAACTGTCAAGCCTGTGCTTTGTTGTTGTAGGGACCATCTCTTGTGTGGTCACATCATTTCCTAACAGCCACTGGTTTTCAAGGTCCAGACTCTAGACCTTGTTAGCTGGTGCCTGCGGCAAGTTAATGCTTGCAGAGACTTGCAGTGCATTGCAGAGCACTTACTGTCTGTGTGCCTTTGTGGTTGTGATATGAAAAAGACTTGAGAAACTACTGTGATTTTTTTTCTAGGAAATTATAGTTTTATTCCTAAGATGACAGTTTTTCCTTTTCTATATTCAGGGCCTAAAGTTAATATGTAAACATTTAAAGAATCATTGTGTTTAATATTATTTTCTTGCCAAACATGAAATAGTTTTTGCATACCTTACCAAATTTTTAAATTACATAAATTAAAATTTTTTAACAGAACATATATATATATATATATACACACATATACTAATGTCAAAGCTTCATTTCCTAATCATTTCTTTGAAACTTTCTCTTTTTTTGTTTTTTTGTTTTTTGGCTCCTCGAGGTAGCATCTAGCTCTAGCCCAGGCTGACCTGGAATTCACTATGTAGTCTCAGGATGCCTCAAACTCACAGCGATCCTCCTACCTCTGCCTCCCAAGTGCTGGGATTAAAGGCATGCGCCACCACATCCAGCCTTCTTTGAAACTGTCTAAAAAAGGCTAAGAATTGTTCTTAGGCTGCTCTATATAAGCAAAGAGATGTGAATATTTATAATAAATACCTAAATATTTCTTTAAAATTTTTTTATATTTTTATTTATTTATTTGAGAGAGGGAAAGAGGCAGAGTGAGAGAGAGAATGGGCACACCAGGGCTTTCAGCCACTGCAAACAAACTCCAGACACATGCACCACCTTGTGCCTCTGGCTTACGTGGGACCTGGGGAATTGAACAGAGGTCCTTTGGCTTTGGAGGCATCTTAACTGCTAAGCTACCTGTCCAGCCCAATACCTAAATATTTGTAAACTTTGACATAGTTGTTTTTATTTACCTATATCTCTTGCGTGTGTGTGTACTTCCATGTGCAGGGGTACACACAGGTGAAGATCAAAGGACAACCTCCAGTGTTGGTCCTCACCTTCCACCTTGAGTCAGGGACTCTTTGTGCTCTCTGTGCTATGCATACCAGGCTGGCTTCCAAAGAGTCTCCTGTTGTCCTTATTTAAAATTCGCATTCAACTCATTTTAGCTTTAGAGTAAAATAAATGTTAGCTCCTGTTAACATAAACGAGACTAGCATTACCAACAAGTGAGACACCCTGCATACTTTTCTAGGTGAATGAAACTTCTTGCAGTAAGAGATCTACTTTTCAGGTGAAAAAAAAGGGTTAACCATAAGTTTTTTTTTTTCTCTTTTGTCTTGCTATGAGGGTCACACTTGAACTCATGATCACCCTGCCTCAACTTCCTGAATGCTGGGGTTATAGGTGTGCACCTCCATACACAGCTTAATGAAATAATATTTGTATAAAATTCTTCTAAGGAACTTTTCAGCCTTGTGCTAAGTCTTACTCCTTGTAAACCTTGATTCAGGTCCTAAGTCACTAACCAGTAGAACGTGACAACAAGCACCTCCGTGACCCCTTTCCTAGTCCTGCAATGGTTGCTATAGACACAAATATGCATCTCTATGCCAAATGTGCTACATGACTGTTTCATTTCTCATCTAAGTTTTCTGCTGACTCCTGTGGTAAGCAGAGTAATAGCCTGCCCAAGGTGGCAGGTATCCATGTGGTAACTGCCCCAACCTGTGGCTGTGTCATTACACAGCAAAGGCAAATAAAGGATGCAGATAAAATGAAGGTTGTGCATCAGTTGACCTAAACTAAGGAGATCATCTTGGATTATCCTAGACCCATCTAATTACAAGGCCCCCAAAAGCAGGAGGGACGAAACAAGATGTCAGAAGGATGATGTGTGAGGACGTGTGTTGGGCATTGCTAAAAACAGGCTAGGGCTATGAGGAGGCTGGCCTGAACTGTTGGACATGGCCAGGGACCCTGGGCTGTGGGGTTGCAGCTGGCCCTATCGTCAGGAGTCCCTGGCAGTAGTGACTGGCCTTCCTTACATTGTAGGTTGTAGTATGCCCTGTCATCGCCCAGAGTGGGTAGAACTGGCGAGGCCCTCCCCCTGGACCCCAAAAGGCTCTGACCATTCCATAAGTCAGACTTTGCCCCCCATAGTTCCTGACCTTGTAGCTAGCTGCCCAAGAGACCCTTATGTGGCTGAAGTCACGTAGCCTTTCCACCATCTCTCCCTCTCACCTCCTCCCCCCACAGCTCTGAAGTCGCAGTAGCTATCTCTCTTACAGCTTTGAAGTTATGTAGTTCTTCTGCCACTTATGTAGCAACTCATTAAGTGTGCATATGGTCTGTATGTGCCATCTCAACCTTCCCCAAGTGTTTATAAACCCACTCCCCTTTTGAATAAAGAGTGCTGTCCATCAGACGGTCTCCCGGGTGTTCATTTCCCGTCATTGTCATCACACTCACCTTCTGCTCCAGGATGGATCCTGCTTCCCCCCAGCTCTTCCCTCCCTTGCCCAGGACGTTGGTGACCAACGACCCTGGAAAACAGTAAAGACTCGCAGACGTGATCTGCGGGTATGGGATGTGAAGATGGAGGAAGGACAGGAACTAAGACACACAGTAGTCTCTTCAAGCTAGGTATGTGTGTGCATCCAGAAGCTGGAAAAGGTAAAGGAACCTCTAGGAAGCTAATTTCTGTGGGCCTCTTGATTTTCATCCACTGAGACCTGTTTGACTTGAGACCAGCCTGGGGCTACAGACTGAATTCCACATCAGCCTGGCTAGAGTGAGATCCTACCTCAAAGGGAAAAAAAAATCAAAAAGGAAAACAAAAGCTATTTTTTAAGGTCCATAAGAAATATTTCATTTCCCATACCTCATTCTCATAGTTCATTCCCAGTTTGTTCTTATAGTTCATCACCACAACTTCTGACCTGTAGAACTTTTAAGATGATAGATAAATCTTTGTTGTTGTAAATTACTAAAGTGCAATAATTTGTTACAGTGGCACAGTTACTCTCTCTGACCTAAGGTTACTATTACTTCTTGACACTATCAGTTATCTTCATTATATTTGACAGAATTCTATCTTTCTGTGTGGTGTGGACTTACAAACTAGAAAGACTGCCAAGCTTTTGAGAATTGCTTACGGTGTAGTCTTGTGTCAAAGGCGGCCGATGAGTAATTGTTATAGTTACCTTCTTGTTGCTGGGACAAAACATTAGACCAACAACAGCTGATGACAGGATTTATTTTGGCCTATTGTCTGAAGGGGGAAGTGTTACGATGGCAGGGGAAAGCATGCCAGGAGCAGAGGTTAGACATCACCTTCTTGCCATAGCAGGTAGAAAACAGTAGCAAGGGGCCAATCTGTGGCAAGCGGGAGCAGACTATAACATCCCTAAGCCCACCAGCTCACACCTCCAGCAAGACTCCACTTCTGCCACAGTGGTGTATGTAAGCTTCCACGTGCAGGTAAGGTGACATTTCGATAATCTTGGAAGACGTGTTCGCTTCTTTATCTTTGTGACTTGTCTAACCAGTGTGGTTACTGGTCATTGTATGGACCATCAACAGACCAGCCAAGTCTCCATTCAGGTGGTGACAACAGGTGACAGCTATGAAGAGTGTGGTTGGAGTTCACCGTGCTTCTGGTTGGTCTGAGTTGTTCTCAAATCCTACCACCCCTCGTTCTGAATTAAACCTACGTGACATTATTTATGTGCCCATACCTCAGCTCTTAAGCAATGCACGTAGGGCCAGGAGCTTTGGTGACCTCAGTGTGAAACAGTGTTTTCAGCTCTGTGGCTGGTTTCACTTTCTTGATGATGGAAGGCCACCAAGGAGTTGGACATGCTGCTAGCCTCAGGGACAACTGCTCAAAAGCCAAGGTCACTGAAAGCAGAAGAGTTCCGAGGTTGGACACCAAAAGGTGTGACATCTTGGGTCAAAGTGCCTTTTTTTGACAATGTCACTTGGCGGTCTTAAAATATTAAATCCTCAGCTAAACAAAATAAAACAAACCCCACACTCTCAAAGCCCTCACAAACAATACTGACCTAGCTCTTCAGAAAGAAGCATAGTATTGAATGTGGGCTATGAATCATACTGCCTGGGTTTAATCTTCCATTTCCTGTGTAACCTGACATTAACTCTTTTCTTTTTCTGAAAACTAAGGATTCAAATAATGCCACCCCATAGGGCCTTTGTGATGTCAACTGAGTTGCAGCCTGCAGGGCCCTCACTGCACTCAGCATACATATGAGGAATAGCATTGAGCAGTTAGGTCCTTGTATTCATTTAATATTTTATTTATTTATTTATTTGAGAGAGAGAGAGAAAATGGGTGCACCAGGGCCTCCAGCCACTGTAAACAAACTCCAGATACATGCACCTCCTTGTGCATCTGGCTTATGTGGGTCCTGGGGAATTGAAGCGTGGTCCTTTGGCTTTGCAGGCAAACACCTTAACTGCTAAGCCATCTTCTCCAGCCCTAGGTCCTTGTATTTAATGGTCACATAAAGATTTCAGAATTAAGGAGGTGTGGACACTAACCACAACTCTCACCTTTAAGGAAATGAGAGTTTATTCTTGAGCCAAATGAGTGACCATGAGCTGGGAACAAGGATTCTGGTTGCGTAGAAGACATGCTGCAACACAGAAGCAGTGACCCAAGAGTTTATCAGTTATAAAACAAAGTCATTTAGGCATTTGCCAAATACAGTTGTGGTACCATGGATAGGTGGGTTACCCTAAATCAGGTTTCAGGTGTTATCTGATGGACTGGAGGAGGCTAGTGATCTGCTAAAAATACATTTTCAAGGTCTGACAGTCACAAGGATGTTCTGTTAAACACAAGGGTCAGCAGTGAATGGCTTCCATATACAGGCATAGGAATGTCGAGAGCACTGTCAGGAAAAAGTCTCCCTTAAATAATAGTATTAATATTAATATAATATTCCTAAGGTAAAATGAAGTCTTGTCTGTTAGAATATGTTGATCCAGTGACTGAAAAATAGTGTACAATTCTAAATTATATCACTAAAGTAGTATCTGAACTATTTCTAGACTCTGCCATACAGTCCTTCACGTAACTCTGTTATGTTTAATTTAAAAAAAAAGTAACTCCAAAACATGTGTTTACAGCCCTTTCTTAACCTGCAGACAAATAGCCCTGCATCTGACAACCAAAAATTTTCACTGAAAAGAGCTCAAACACCTGAATTAACTTTCCAACAAAACTTTTCATTTCTACCACTTTCCCAAACTTACTAATCCAATTACCCTGTGTCAGAAGCAGGAAGTTACTGTCAGGTTCAGTGGAAGCTGCTAGACTGGCTGTCATACATGTATAGATTTGGCCAGGAGGGAGCCTGGGAGAATCCAAGCTTATTACTTACGAAGAACAAAGCAACAGCAGCATGGAACTGGTTCCCTGTATGTATCCTTGGTTCTCAGGGATGTCCCTAAGGGGGCACTGAACAAAGGAGGCCACATTACAGACTACATTAAGTTCAGCATAAGGTAGTGCTGCTGTTGAGGAGCTATCAATGATGGCTGAGCAGTCTGATGGCCCACATCTGTACATGGATGGAATGAGGTGTTGAGTCACACCTCATGGGAACTGTGAAGCTGGATGAGAATTTCCCTCCTACTGCTTCCTGGCAGATGATAAACGGCCCACCAGCAGCTCCTCTAAAGACTGCCCACCTCGTCTGGTTCCGGAGGGATCAAAGGGCTTTCTGCAGAGATCTGTATCAATGTGAGTCCTGCCTTACACAGACTATGTGCATTGGGCAAGCTATCTGATTTGACCTCATCATTTATCTGCCTATTCACACTACCGTAAAGCCTAGTGGTTCTACTTCTAAATCTGCTTTGAATTTCTGCACCTCAAACATAAGGCACACCCTGTCACACTGGGAGTACTCCACATTTGCTCTTGTCCTCTTCCCAGCCATTCTCTATCAGCTGGAGGAATCTTGTGAAAATGCACATCCAATCATTACACACCCTAAGCTTACCAAACAACCTGCCACAGACATTCTATTATGAATCAAATAAAATTCCGTCTAAACCATGGCCTACAGAAACTTTTCATGAAATCAGCCCCTGCCTCTCCTTCAAGCCTAATCTCCTACAACACTTCCCTCCTTTCCCCTCTAGATGCTTCAAAATCTTTTTATTCTCTGAACATACTGAGGTCTTTTCCTGCTTCAGGAACCTTGTCCTTGCTGTTATCTTCGCTTATAACATGCTTTACCAGGCTTATCAGTAGCAATTAGAACTCACATCAAGTATCTTCTCAAGGATCCCCCTGACCTACTGAAAAGTACTCTTACAACTGTGGTTACCTGGACCTACTACCTTGCGTATTTTATAACTGATTTCTAGTTTTATGTCGATGTTCATCTATTATTGTCTCTCAGCAGAAGTGTAAGCAAAAGAACAGGGCCTTTTTATGCTGCTGGGTCCCTCACCCACACCAACAGATTCACCAATGTTTGTAGAATAAATATTATTTCTAGTATCTTATAAGGAACAAAATTAATATTCTTTTTCTTAGGAAAGCATATTCTTACATTTAGTTCCAATGTTTTTTAAATTTATTAGATATGGACATATTTAATATGTAAACAACACATGTTGGTACCATCCTTTCCCTCCTCCCTGCCCCTTTTCTGAAGAGGCCTTCCTCGTTTAGGATACTGGTCAACCCCATGGGGATTGTGAATCATGCATTATGGGTGGGGGGAGGTAATGTCTCTGTGCAAAATGTCCCAACTTGTAGCTCTAACAATCTTTCCACCCCCTATTCTGCAAAATTCCCTGAGCCATGCTGGGAGCATTTTAAGTCTACTTCAGTGATGGGCACTTAGAAGACTCTAGATCTCTGGTTTGAGTTTCCTCAGTGTCTATCTCCTTCACCCTTGTGCTGATATCAAATTCACTAAGAAAGCAGCACTCTTGCTCATTTCCCCAATTCCTCTGTGGTTTCAGCTGGGCCCAGGGTGGAGTACACAGGGTCGTTTATCTCTTTAGGTCCAGCTCCCATCTAAAAAAGAGAAGCAGATTCTCCAACAGAGAATGAAGTCAGCACTGGTTAAATGATATAACCATTATTAATTTAGAGAGAATTTAAAGGGTGTAGACCCTCTTACAGTCTAAGGTTAGTGGGAGCTTGACAATGGAAAGCAGAGTCATTATCTGGATATGATTCTGACTTGTTTCCCACTTCCAGATATGGTTTCCTTTCCACTGAGCAGATCTGTTAGCCAATCCAAGAGCAGTTGGTTACCCACCATGGCTGTGTGCCACTATTGTACTTCTGTGAGCATCACATCAAGTTGTTTGCTTCTGAGTCACTTAGACTTTGAGTTGCTCAGACAGATGTTGGCCACTTTCCCTCGGTAGCTCCTGTAGCACCTTCTAGCATTGGATGGGTTAATTGTCTGGGGATTGGCTCTCCTCTGGATTCCAACCAGATCTCTCTATGGTCCATGCCGACAGCATATGGTGTCTTCAGCAGTTGAGTCTTACCATTAACGTCTCCAAACTCCTTTTTCTAATTTACTCCTTTTGGTCTTCTTATCAAGTTTAACAAAGTAACAAGGCAGGACTCATAAATATTTCCATCTTTATGGAGTAAAGACAATAATACTCAACTGATTTATCTTTAAATGTAAAAACATGTTTATTCACAATCCTTGAGAAGTTACCATTCCTTCAGAAAATTCTTTATGAACAAAAAGCCAAGAAAAATTACAACAGTAGCTTATGCCAAACCAAAAATATACATCTGATGTATATAAACTTTAAAAAGCATTGACACAGGCAATGTGAATATAGAGTACCTTTAAAATATTTCCAATGACACAGTACAATTTAAATTAGGTTAAGACAGATATAAATAATAGCATTGCCTAATGTATATTTACATAATAAAGTATATTAATTTCCATGAGATTAAAAAATGACAAAAACTATAGATGTCATTGTCTAGCAGTTCAGATATGGAAAGGGCCACATGATTTTTTAAATACAGCAAGAACTTTAAGTTACTATTTATATCTGGACCTTTCTATATTTTTGAGAACATGCACTGTCATTGTTGGAAAACAGAGAGAGAAAAGAAGGAAAACCCAAATATAGTAGGATTCAATTTGCTTTCTAGAATCATACTCAATCCTCAGCAAAATTAAGGAATGTTCAAGGAATGTTTTCTATCCCTGTCCTTTTATACTGACTGGTCAACTGAGAGAAAAGTAAAGTTGTCTGTAACAAAATGTAGTGTTATATATTGGTAAGCTTACTTCCATCCCATCAGTACCTTGTACTACAAGGCAAAGTAAAGTGTAAGAAAATCAATGTACCTTTCATACCAGAAAAAAAAAAAAACTTATTTTATATTTACCCGTAATTACATTTTTGTTTTTTAATCATTCACAGAATATGTTCTGTGTAAAATCTTTCAAAGATCATTCATTGCAAATATAGAATTAAAAATAACTTAAGATATCAATTTAAAGTCAATATAGTAGAATGTAAAATGAAGTAAAAAACCTTAAATATATGTATTTTTAAATATTATTTTAAATTATTACCAACTTACAAGGTCCAAATTCTGGAAGCTTACATTGACTGGATTATCTTTTGTTCAAACTAGGTCAACATTATCATACAAGGTCACATCATAGACACAGAAAGAAACTGAAACTTCAACATTTCTTAGGGCCATCTCAAATTAATTGTGCTTTATATTAGATACCAAAACTCAAAGAAGCCATCTGAGTAAAAGCATGCCAGACAAGGGGTCCCTACTCTGAATGAATCTGACTGTCCTCCTCATGCCCCTTCACATCTGCTGAGAATTAACAAAAAATACTTTTAGTTACATAACCAAATAGGCTTAGTAAAGCATTGCAAGCAAAATTATTAAATATTTAAGATGTGAAAATTGACCAGCATGAATAGGAATGCTAGAAAGTGTCAATGGATAATATGATGGGGTCATTAAATTGGTCATGAAAAGCAGAAGGCAGATGATAAAATTGCACTTAATTCTGAAGCGATTCAGATCTATCCTATCACTCCTACTCCTTTCTAGTAAAATAAGCATTTACAACATGGTTTCTTACTGCCCTTTACAAAAAGGCCAGCATACCATTTATACATTCCAGTGGATTTCTGACATTTGGTCTTAAGTGATGAACAGGGTGACACAGTCATCCTATCGCATCTGGTGATCTGTGTCGGGCTGCGTCACGCCAGCATCAGAGAGTTCTAACACGGGGTTCACAAACCCCGAGTACTCTGAGTTGCCGTTGTCATCCATCTCTGCACTAACAAAATCATTCTCCCACTCCAGCCCGTTGGAGTCATCGGAGGCTGACGTGGGGTTACTGCCTGTCTTCTTGCTGCTGTACCTAAGTGCAGCCCGGAGAATGTCCTCTTCTGTTTTAGAACGCTCTCTCATCGGAAGCATCCTATTCATTCCTGTGATTTGAACAGTTTCAAAAACTCTTGAATAAGGATAAAAAGCTATATTAAAAGACATGGAGTTTAACAATATAAATGTTATTTTTGTTTCACTCTTAAGAGTCAATCTTATAGAGGCTTCCTAAAGGGAAAAATTTTGGGTCTAATCTTGACATATGCCTTAGATAAAAATAAGTACCCACCAAAGAGCAGTTCTGAGGCAATACTGATGAACTGATAAATTTTCTGAAGAGTTCTAAATCAAATAGATGGATGAAGGTTCTCAATTGCTATTAGTCTCATACAGCCAAATCAATACCCTTAGGTCCTTTCCCACCAGCTGCTAATGGTCTTTCCTGGAGAATGGCAATCATTCCAATGATACTGATAACAACATACTTTTCCAATACTACCTAGATTCCTGCTAATACTGCATGCACTTCAAATATATTAACTGATTTAATCTTTAATTACTCTATATGGCGTAGTACTATCATCCACATCATTTTAGAATAAAGCAAATTGAGGCAGACGGTAAATAATTACACAGGGTCACATGGCTATGAAGTGGTGATTTTGGGGGGGAGGGGGAAGTGCTGAGATTAGAACCGAGGTTTCCTGTATGTTAGGCAAGTTAATTCCATGGAGCTATTATCTTAGCTTGACTGAATCTTCATTCACTCAGCCTAGCTCCAAAGTCTTTGTTCACATGGCATTCTGACTCTCCACCACAACCGAGTACAGACATTGCTAGAGAACATAATTCTACATTGATTTCTATATAGGAATAAATTGGTGGCAAAATGAAAGTATCAAAAATTTAAAGTAAAAGAGATTGTAACAGAGTATAGACATATTCAGTGACTATTTTCTAACCTTAAAGAATATGTTCCTGCTGGGCGTGGTAGCATATGCCTTTAATCCCAGCACTCGGGAGGCAGAGGTAGGAGGATCGCTTTGAGTTTGAGGCCACCCTGACACTACATAGTGAATTCCAGGTAAGGCTGAGCTAGAGTGAGACCCTACTTCAGAAAAACAAAACAAAACAAAACAAAAGAATATGTTCCCACAGTAAAATAGAAAAACATTATTATTTTGTCTCTTATCACTGTTGTCTGTCAATCATGAAAAGTCATAAAAACTCAATCCAGTGTAGCTCAAATCGATTATGGCTCACATCAAAGTATGGACTGGAGTCTATGCATCCCTTTGGGCATATGTGTTGTCCTAGAGATTAAGCCCAGGACACTATGCATGTTAGGTAAATGCCTACCTCTGAGCTACATCTCCAGGCATGGTGGACTAGATTCTAGCATCGCTTTGTGGAAGTTTCTATGGATTTAGGTCTAAAGGAAGATGGATTATGATTCAGCCTAGAAGTATGTTTCTCATGGACCCTTCCCTCTGCCTGCTCTAACAGTACTGCTGGCAACTTCAATAATGACCAACAAAGTCTTACTACCTATGCATATCATTAGCACACATTGTAAATGACTGAGTCATTCATTAAAAGATTTTTAATTTTAAATAAGATTCTAGCACCACAATAGCTTCTGTCCACCACAAGAAAACTAAAATTAAATTGGTAATTGATAATCTAATTCTTTATGCTAATAAAAATAAATTAGAGCTGGGCATGGTGGCGCACGCCTTTAATCCCAGCACTCGGGAGGCAGAGAGGTAGGTGGATCGCTGAGAGTTCGAGGCCACCCTGAGACTACATAGTTAGTTCCAGGTCAGCCTGGGCCTGAGAGAGACCCTACCTTGAAAAACCAAAAAAAATAAAAAATTTAAAAAAAAATAAATTAGGCTGGAAAAGTGGTTTAGCAGTTAAGGTGCTTGCTTCTGAAACTTAAGGACCCAGATTTGATTCCTCAGGACCCACACAAGCCAGATGTACAAGATGGTCCATGCTTCTGGGGTTTGTTTTTACAATGCCTTTTTTTCTCTCTCTCTCTCTCTTAAATAAATTTTTTTAAAAGCAGAAACCAGAAGATTTTTTAAAAATTACTTAATTTGGGCCTAGAGAGATGGCTTAGTGGTTAAGCGCTTGCCTGTGAAGCCTAAGGACCTCAGTTCAAGGCTCAATTCCCCAGGACTTGCATAAGCCAGATGCACAAGGTGGCGCATGCATCTGGAGTTTGTTTGCAGTGGCTGGAAGCCCTGTTGTGCCCATTCTCTCTATCTGCCTCTTTCTCTCTGTCACTCTTAAATAAATAAATAAATAAATAAATAAATAAATAAATAAATAAATAAATAATAAGCCGGGCATGGTGGCATACACCTTTAAAAAATAATAATAAAAAAATTAATTACTTAATTTAAAAAAAACAAAGAAGTTACTTGGCTTTAGACTTCCCTCAGAGGGCAGTAATTTCTCATAGGAAGAGAATTTATGAGTTTTTAAGGTTTATTACACAAACCTTAAAGAAATTAAAATTTGTTTTCTTTTTTAAAAAAATATCATTTATTTCTTTGAGAGAGATACAGAACGAGGAAGATAGATAATGGGCGTGCCAGGGCCTCTAGCATTGCAATCAAACTCCAGAAGCATGCACTACCTTGTGCATCTGGCTTATGTGGGTCCTGGGGAACCGAACCTGGGTGTTTTGACTTTATAGGCAAATGCTTTAACCACTAAGCCATCTCTCCAGCCCAAAATTAGTTTTGTAAATCTCAGAAACATTAACAATGAAGGTACTGTCTCAACCATTTTATCAATAAATAAAAGCAGGCTAAGATAATTTTGTATTGATTTTTCACACGCTGACATTCATCAAGTTAAAAAAAGTTAAATACAAGGCAGAAGGCTGATGTAAATTAGCCAAGAACAAACTGCACTTTCCAGAAAAAGCAGCATTACACAATACCTTCTTCATCTTCCCACTCTAGATCTAATGACGTGCTGTCGTCATTCCCACTAGTTGACTTGGTTTTGGTCATCAGGTCACAGCTGCTTTCTGTATTTGGTGTCAACACTGTGGCATCTGATGAGAGTCCTAGAACACACCACAAAAAATGAAATGTCACCTGTACTCTTACCACAACGAACATTTTCTTTGTCACAACTATCTGCCCAAGTCTTACTATTCCTCCAAACTTAAAAGAAATTACTGAAACAATTACATGACAAGTTTCTTTTAGGTGCAGTATAAGGACTTTTTTTTTGACCACCCTAAGCTTGTCATCTTGCAACTTTAAACAAATTATAAACATCTGAAATATGATGAATTCTAGGTAACGTTTACAATGCTCAAACAAGGGAGTCTGAAAAATAAAGCAAATAAACTACAGGGAAGCTGTCCTATATTCTCAAAGGACTCTAAATACATATAATAGTTTTGACTTAAAACTTGAATCATTTTAATCTTAAAAATCAACTCATGACACGCACATTTCTGTATTACTTCCTTCTACTTCTTTTCTGGGGAAAGGGAGGGATGGATCAGAATAGAAATACAAATAATTTGAGAAAAGAGAATAAATAAATAAGCTGAGATTTCCTTTCCTCCATCCAACTTTTTTTTTTTAATTTTTTTGGTTTGTTTTTGTTTTTCGAGGTAGGGTCTCACTTTAGCCCAGGCTGACCTGGAATTCACTATGTAGTCTCAGGGTGGCCTTGAACTCACAACAATCCTTCTATCTCTGCCTCCCAAGTGCTAGGATTAAAGGTGTGCACCACCACGCCCAGCTAATCCAACTCTTTTTGAAAGGAAAAATAATATTGTAGTACTGATTATGTAGAGAGAATGTCTAAAGACTTACTGCTACTTCGAAAAACTTCGTACTGTGACTTGATGTTTCTTAAACAAGATTCAAAGTCTTCTTCTGGTCCTGAACTGTAATAAAAGTGAATTTTAAAAGTATAGTTGTAATAGATGCAACAGAATGAATGCTCAAGTTAATGATTGCATTTCTGGTTTGAAGGCCTTTTTCACAAATTTTCCCACTTGAGAGATGGGAAGAGTACTGGTACTTGCCCAGCTGGGCAGGAGCAGGTATACTGGAGAATGGGTAGGGTCCCTAGATAAAGTTTAGGAGAAGGAATGAAGGCAAAGCTCTTCATCGAGAAGGAAGCAGGGGGGAGTTCCCAGAACATGATATGTCCCATAATTGCTACAGATGAAGAATATTCTAATGAAAATAGGCCGTAATTTTCTTAGTGTTAGCCTCAAACTGAAAACAAACTTTGGCTAATTTTGAAGTCAATTCTTGAAAGCTCCCTGCATGTCCAACTTCACCATATATAATAATGATGCATGGACAAGGTTCTTTGATTCAATAGTGCTATTTGTGGAAATGTGACAATGAAATGCCTCTTCCAAATTTTTTTTTAAATTTCACTGACTTATGTTCACAAGCAGAGAGAGAGGGAAAGAGCGGGTGGGGGGGGGGAAACGACAGAGAATGAATGAATGGGTGCACCAGAGTCTCCTCTAGTTCACATGAACTCCAGACACTCGTGCCAGTTTGTGGGTACTGGGGAATTGAACCCAGGCCATTAGGCTTTGCAAGCAAACGCCTTTAGCCACTGAGCCATCAGCTCACCTTTCCGAAATTTTTAAGGAAAAAAAGAGTACAAGGAAACACCAACTAAGATTTCAATCAAGTTACTCAAAGACATTCCATATTATATCCCTCCCTATATGGAAGATGTGATTCCTCTTGAAAATGCATTCAATCAACCTAAATCAATGATTACTCTCCTGCTTAAAGAAAAAAAATGCTCTATTTTCTTCCAGGGCAGTGCCTAAGAGAAGAAAAAGCTAAATTATTTTGAGGGAGTGTTGCTCGGGGTTGAACCCAGAGCCTTGAGCATGCAAACATGTGCTCTACCACTGAGCTATACTCCCAAGTCCTGGGCAGTAATAATTTGGGGAACACATGAATGTGAATTCGCTCACAAACACCCTGGGGTGAACAGTGCTTTCTCTGAAGTGACACTAACATGCTGCTCTTACCTTTGGTAGTCTCCACTGCTAGGATGGGATCTCTGCACAGCTCTCTGCCTTTCTTGCTTTGGAAACACAACGTGATACACAATCATTCTGCTGTACAGTTACATTCTAAGAATACTCATGCAATGCTGAGAGCCTTTATTTTTTAGTCTCTAAAAACAAAAAGTTAAAGTTATCCACTCAAGTCCTTTTCTTTCACCACTATTCACTTCTACATCCTTATTTATGGGCAGAATTTTTCTCAGCTTATCAGTGTACAATTCCAAGTGCTTAGAATATTCACAATGCTGTAGAAAAGACAATTTTTCAAACAATGTTCTGGTGAGCTCAACATTGTTATTCCACCTAAGTATTTCCTAGAAACTAGAAGATGAGTGTAGGAAAGGAATCATTAGAACAGATCCTGAAGTTCTATTTAGCAGGGAACATATACAAAGGATTCATAAGGCTTGGCTGAATTACTATTATAAAAGCAACTGATTCTTCTGAACTCAAGACAATTTAGAACACCCATGGAAGGTGTGGCTTTCGTAGTTTCCAGCCATGTGTCCCTGGCATGGCCTTGATCACTTGTACATTACAGATGGCTATTTTACTCCTTAGAGTACTCAGTGTTACTAAGAGAAGCAAATGAAAATTGGCACATGTTCATGTATTTCTGTGCCAGTGTATGGTACAGAGGTTATATATTTCTATAGCAAAAGCTCAAGAGAATTTAGATTGCCAAGACTGATGCATGCTACATATGGAATGATTTTAGTCTCCCAAATACAGACAGTTAAGAATTTATTATTGTGAAAAGAATATGAAGACAAAAAATCTTTAGTTTCATAAAAGAGAAAGTTACTATTAAAACTTTCTCACTATTTAAATGTACTAAAAAAGGTCACTAGCCCATATAATACAATCTGAAATCCCCCCCACTAAGAGTTAGGAAGAGAAGACAGTTCATATAGAAATCACATACAAGATAGACATGGTTTTTCAGTTCCCGCAACAAGTGGCATACTCAACACTTGGTACTGCTTAACCCTATAGTCATGAATCTACACAGGCAACTGTGAAGGATGACAATAAGCAGTCCACTGTCTAAGCTCTGCTCCAGGACTGAGTTACCTAAGCTGTGACCCTCAGGCCCCTCACCTGTCAAACAGGGATTAAAATCATTCATTTCCCCCTAAGATTGTTGTAAGGTCTGCACATAGGAAATCACTTGGTTACTTACTTACTTAGCAGCTATAGTTTCTAACATTTAGCCAGGGCTCCACAAATGTCAGTTCCTGAAGTTATCAGGAGTTGTGGTAATGCAACATCCCCATGTGATGGGAAGATACGGTAGATCTGCTGCCTTCCCCAATAATGTGCCAAACACTTCTCATAACCCAAACTCTCAGTGTCCCAAAGACACAAGAGTAAAGGTGAGAATTAAACAATATCCTTATGGGGCAAAATTCATATAGCTGATATGACATTAAGAACTATAAATTCTGCAACTCAAGGAATTGTTTAAAAAATCTTCATGAGAATGAACTACAAATGTTTTGTAAATTATATTCAAGGCTAGTTTTGAAAATATTTTCCCTCCAAATATACATTTCTCCAAAATTACTGAATTTTTGAACATTAAAATTCATCTTTAGGATAAACAAGAATTAGCTTCTGCCAATCAACATCTAAACAGCACTCAGCATCAAGCATGGGACTTTATGTTATTTCTAAAGGCTAAAGACAGACTAGTTTGCCTGCAAAGTTCCTATGAATACACACATCAATACATTTGTTAAACAAGAAGCCACTGATTCCAGGGGGAAAAGTCCCAACTCAGATCTGCCAGAGAAAACAAGGAGAAAAGTAGCCCTAGTGTGTGTTGGGGTCTTTTCCCCTCACCTCCAAGAGCTTTCGCTGCTTTGCTGCCCTGGCTGCTTCACGCTGTGCAGCGTATAAAGCTTCTTCTTCTAGTCTTAACTTCTCTTCTTGTAAGGCTAACTGTGCATGAACAAAATGATAAGGATTAACAGAAACCAGAACCTGTCTAACTGCTCTAAGAACAAAATGACTCCGTTTATAAAATAAAAATAAATTATTAAAGGTAATTGATATCTATAAAGCTTATCAGAATTGATTTTTGTAATTTCTTATGTCATGGTCTTTTATAAAATAACCCAGGTGGTATGAAAAGCAGTATAAAATTCCTCATAAATTGAGTTATAAAGCTGTAGCATCTAATTTATAAAAATATAAACTGCTTCTTTCTCTAGAAAATGCAATGATCTCGGTTTTCAACCATCTTTCCTATACCTACCACCTTGACTAGTTCAATGGTTTTGGTCCTTTCACATCAAAAAAACCCCTTAAAATTAAAGCTGATCACATTTCTATCTATCAAAGTGAACTAGTAAGCTCTCCTAGAATTCACTACCAATTTTATTATTATTCAAAAATTACTTTCAAATTTAGGTTCTGACCACTCATAATAGCAAACATACTGCCTTAATGACAGTTGCTGCATACCAGTTCCAAGTTAAAAACTCAAGTATCAACCAATTCTTTCCTTGAAGTTAATACAGCATGTCACTAATCACTGCTAAACAGTTTTAGTCTTTTTATTTATTCTTGTGGTGCTACAGATTGAACTCAGGCCTTGTACATGCTAGGAACTTCTACTGTGAAGCTGTATGCTACAAAGTGATTTTTCTTTTGAGACAGAGTCTCACTCACTATGTAGCTCAGGATGGTTGTGAACTTGCTATATATTCAAGGTGAGCTTCAAATTAAGATCCTCCTGCCTGTACTTCCCAAATACTGAAATTACAGACCAGGTATTACCACTACAGCTTTAAAAAAGAAAAAAAACTCTATTTTTAAAAGCAGAATAGAATATTACTCATTCCATTTAGTTTAGTGAATATACAATTGTAATTATAGGTCACTTCCACACAAATACTTAAGCACATCATTTATGACTTGGTTCTTGGAGAACAAATAAACCTAAGACAAACAAAAACTTAAACACTTATTGTAAAACCAAGTAATCTGCTTAGACGTTGACTGTAAACACACACACACACATGTTTCTGGTAGCATTCCCTCTTGTGAATTAAGAAATTATTTTTAAAAGAATATTTTATCTCGTTACTTGATCAACTGATCTCTTAAAATGAAATCAAACCAAGAAATTTATCATAAGACAACATATTAATGACCAATCTCTTCTATAAACAAGGCCTTAGGATACCACATTTAAACAACATAAAAGACTACTTACCTCTTTTTGGATTTTCCTATCAAGATCTTTCTGCTTTTCCGCAATAGAATCATAATGCCTCTCTTGTAAGTCAAGAATTTCTTCTTCAGTAAGTGGCCTAGGAAAAATTAGGGAACAAGGGAAAAGGAAAAAAGAGGAAGAAAAAAAAATTTTTTGCTGAATCTGAATCCAAATAAAATATTCACAAATCCAGTGAATTCTAAAATTTTACTATCAAAAATGTATTACAGCAACCTAATTCTACATTTCAATTGTTATGAGCAAAACCACATTATTAACACTTAACTCTCATCTAAAATATTCATCATAGAATATAAACTTCAGTGTAGTGTACTCTGATCTCAGCCCTTGTGTACTGGCCTCATTTCACTTAGAACCAGTGGGGACCACAGAGCAGATTTACTTCCTCACCACACACTCACCTTCCCATTACACTACATGCACTCAGTTTACTCAGTTGACCCTGGGTCACGGTCATGATTGGGCCCTTTCTGCATAGGCTGCTAGAAAAAAATCCAGCATCAATTTGGCCCTGAGCCCCCAGCAAGTCCTTTAAAGGTCAACTTCCTCCCATAGTCTATGCTAATGACTTCAAAATCTTAACATGGCCACTTGATTTTTTTTAAATTCAGGTTCTTCTTTCTTTAAAGGTAATTCCACTCTACTTTCAATCCCTGAATCTACAACTATCTCAGCCTACTGCTATCTCTCCCCTTTCTCTTTCCAGTGCTCCAGTGTCTACTTCCATCAACTGTGTAAGGTGGAGATTACAAGTGAGGGAAAACAGATGGATATAGCTACGAGCAAGTCCAAGTGAAGAGGCAGTCTAGCTCCTCACTCTCATTCCTGAGCATCCTCTGCTTCTATGCCCTTGCCTCTGCTCACTCACAAATGTGCCACAGTCCCCTGCAGGCATTGCTCCAGTAGGTGGCAACAGTCACCAATGGTTTTCCTGCGCGGCACTGGGGCATTCCCTCTACACAGACTGGCTGCCATTCTCTTCTGTCCTGTGGATCCCCTAATCCCCTGGTTCTTCTCTGTACCTATCACTTCTTGGTCATTTTTATTCTTCTTTTTACTCTTCTCCATACTCTACAAATCCTAGCCCAGGTATCTGACCTCCCCCACCCATGGTGGACTGACTGCAGGGCTTCATGTATCACAGTAGGTGCTGTACCAGTGCTTCCCCAGCGCTGTCAGGCAAACTTCACTATCATGGCTAGCTAGTCATGCATGTTTTCCTGCTTTTGGTGCTTTTCTAGCTTAACTTTTGCCTCAGATTTTATTTTGAGGTATAATTAAAAATAAAATACAGATTTTTAAGTCTGAGCATAGTGAAGTACTTTTGTAATACCAGCAATCAGTATGATCACACGTTCAAGTGCAGGCCAAGTTACATAGCAAATTTGAGGTGACAGCCTGGGCTATACAGTAATATCCTGTTGTAAAATACAACAGGGGGTTGGGATAAAGCTCATTAAGTCAAGTGCTTGCCTTGCAAGGAGGAGAACTAGAGTTCTGATCCCCAGAACTAACCTTAACATGCACTGGTAATTTCAGCCCTGGGCAGGTGGAGACAGGTAGATTCTTGGCACTAGCTGGCCAGCCTGTATAGCCTATTAGTTCCAGGTCTATAGGAGACCCGGTTTCATAAAAGGTACATAGCATTGTCAGAAACAACACCCAAGGTCGTCCTATGGCCTCCCTATGCATGTGTACATACATGCACACAGACTACATAAACTCACATACTTCCAAAACAAAGCCAAGCGAAGCAAAACAAAATGCAACCCAAATTTTAACTGACCACTTCATAACGTTTTCAACAATTGATGCATGCATGTAACCTCCACTCCAAGTAAAAGACAGAGTATTTCTTTCATTCTGTGTAGTTTCCTTGTGCTCCTTTCTGGAAATCATCTCACTGTGCACATGCAGCTTTCACTATCTGGAACACTCTCCTCTGCCTGTGTAACGCTAACCAGCTCTTCAGAGATCAACTAAGGTATCATCTCCTTAAAGGAAGTCTGTCTGAACATACCTTCTCATACTCATGTTTTGGTCACAGGGCCTTTCTGGATTTCCCAGCATGCTTTCTAAGTGCTATTTAATCAGTTACTCTCCCTGTCTCATACTGAAATGTCATTTCTAGGTTCAATCTCCCAGAGGATGCTTTTTGTCTAGAGATCATGCCCCCTTTGCAGAGCTATAGTTTTGAACCAAGATCTTGTGTACATGAGGCAAATACTTGACTCCTAAGGAATATTCTTGAGATATCCTTGTTGTTTTGGAGAAATAGTTTCACTTATGTAAAACTAGCATAGTGGTTGGCACATGACAACTGCCTAAAGAATGCCTACTAAACTAAAAAACGTAAGGAAAACACATCCAAAATATGAACCAAAATGAACATTATTTTCTTCACATTATGAACCTTCTTTTGCGTTAAATAGATGCTTGTTTCTCAAATCATGAATGCAAATATAGCATTCTATGAAAAGATTACAGTATCAAGATTCGAGCTACCTTTACAGTTTTAAAACAATTACTAGGACAAGTTTTGGAACATCAAAAGGAAAGAGAGTAAAATTGAAAACTTAAAATGTATTTGTCAGTATTAAGTGTCTTTAGTAAATTTTTTGGTTTGTTTGTTTTTTTTTTCGAGGTAGGGTCTCACTCTAGCCCAGGCTGACCTGGAATTCACTCTGTATTCTCAGGGTGGCCTCGAACTTATGGCGATCCTCCTACCTCTGCCTCCTGAGTGCTGGGATTAAAGGCGTGCACCACCACGCCTGGCTTTTTGTCTTTAGTAAAATTTAAAAATACTTAATTTAGTGTGGTAGGTTGATATAATAGATAGACACAATAGACAGATCCCAATAGATACAGGAGTTTACTAAAGCTTGTCATTTTGATCTGCAGTCACTTGGCTGGAAGAGGTGTTACTGTGGGCAGACCTGAATTCCAACCTAAGATATGTAAAGTGACAGAGTTCTGCCTGTGTTCCTGAAGTGTGTTTACATGTGCTGGTGGTGGCTGCTAATGATTTTTCTCTCTACCTGGATCATGAAAGGGTGCCAGCTTCTTCTGCCATTATGGACCTTCCCCTGAATGGCGTTCCTCCCATAAACTACACCTGGTTTGGAAGTTCATCTCAGCAGTGTGAGGCTGTCTGCTATACTTAGTATATAAAAAAAAAAATCACTAAGACACTGATACATAGCAAATTTTTAAATGTTCAAAACGCCATTTGAGAAATGTATTATTTTGACCTCAGTTTCAAAGAAAGAAAAATGAGTAAGGTTCTGAAACATGTGCAGTCCAATGTTTCAAAGCAAGCAAATAATAAAACCTGCATTCTCAATGAGATTCTCAGAGTTCACATATGTGCTTTTTGTTGTATTTTAAAGGCCTTACCTATGACTGCTTCCCGGGCTCTCCCCCTGCACAAAAATTAGTTAAACAATTAAAGAATTTCATTAGCTAAATTCTACTTAAAGCAAGCCAATATAATTTTCATTTAATGATTTTCTAATCTATTTTTGTCACAACAAACAAATTTTATTATTAAAAGTATAAATGAAAAGCTTTAATATCTTACAGTTTTTCACAGGCAAAACTCAGTTTAATATTTAGCTGAACTGTATAACAACCATTTGCTGGGAACTTTTGGTTACATAACAAATTAATTTCCATAGTTAGGAAGTACCAGGCAACATATTCTCTATGTTCTCAACATCTGTAGTTGATTCTTAAGAAAAAAAAATTATTTATTTACTTGAGAGAAAGAGGGAGGGAGGAAGGAAGAGAGAAAGGGAGGGAGGGAGAGAGAGAGAGAGAGAATGGGCACACTAGGGCCTCTAGCCACTGAAAATGAACTTCAGACACATGTGCCACCTTGTGCATCTGGCTTACATGGGTCCTGGGCAATTGAACTTGAGTCCTTAGGCTTCACAGGCAAGTGCCTTAACAGCTAAGTCATCTCTCCAGCCCTGTAGATGATTCTTATTATTCAGATTCCAAACTTTTAAGTTTACATACACAGTATACATTTGAAGCCCCCAAATCAACACACTCTAAACTTCCTTACTAATCGAAAACTTGCCCAGAGTAGAAAAAATAAAGGCACACTGCTAGCTGAGTTAGAACAAGGTGTCACTGGTCTGTTCCAGTCCTCACACTCAACAGTAGCCTGTATTAATGTACTGCCACTTTTGCTTATGGTTTCACTGCCTAAAACAGCTTCTGACTGGCGAGATGCTGGCTTAAAATACACATAAAACTTGTAAACTGAAAAGGCAATGAAAATGCTGGGATGAGAGGCTTCTGGACAGTTTGATAACTCAGCATTCACGGAGACTTTATGAAAACTAAGTACAAGCAGTAATAATTGAGTGCTTTTGTTTTCTTCACAAGATAATGGAATTTATTTCGTATTTTTTCCCTTCAAAGCAAACCACTAATTTGGGCTTATAAATATTTTTTATACATTTAAACTAGGCATACATGACAGCTAAAATACATGATAAACTTAACAATATGAATAAAATTCTAAATAGACCAAATTAATTTAGGAAATAACACTACAAAACAGGATGGCATTTAACTAAGCCAAACACAGAACTGAAATGAGAGGAAAATACTGGTGAGCAAAAATAAGAAACAAACAATAAACTCTTAACCAACCAAATACAATCTACCTAAGAAAATACATGAACCCACAGTTCTTTTGGAAAGCAGTTTCCTACTGAGAAAACCATGGGGCTGAAGGAATACTTGTTTGTCAGCACAAAGGTCTAGAGACAAAAGTGACCTTTGGAAGGGAGGAAATGGTTCTATGAAACTGTGTGTGTTATTTTGTTGGGAAAAAAGGCCAAGACCGTTTCCTAATTATATCCTGCCAGATGGTATACATACATTGTTGTTAGAAAGGACTTTATTCAAACTAAAATCTAATTTTTTTCCTTTGCTTTGTTTCTAGCAATGCTGGTGATTGAACTCAGGACCTTGTTGCATGCTAGGCAAATACACACCACTGAGTCAATCTCCAGCTTAGACCACATTAATTTGAGAAATGCTAACTTGCACAAATTTTAAATAGTTTACTAGTTCTCAGAACCTTTATTATGCCCATCTACACTAAGGTAGTGTTTGATACACAGCATGGAAAATGCTAAAAGAAATTTGCTTTAATTTTAACAGAAAAATGTTAGTTGGGGAAATAGCTCAGTAGGTAAAGGTGTGTGCTTATAAAGCTTGCCGGCCTTGGTTTGACTCACCAGCACCTAATGTGCGAGTCTCTTTGTAGCAGCAAGAGGCCCCGGTACACCCATTCTTTCCCCACCCCACCCTCTCTCTTTTGCAAGTAAATACTTTGATTTTTTATTTTGATTTATTAGAGACTGAGAGAGAGGGGGAGAAAGAGAGTATACAGGCGTGCCAGGGCCTCTAGCCACTGCAAATGAACTCCAGATGCATGCACTACCATGTGCATCTGGCTTACGTGGGACCTGGAGAATCGAACCTGGGTCCTCAGGCTTCACAGGCATGGGCCTTAACCACTAAACCATCTCTCCAGCCCTTTTCTAATTTATATTTTTATTTACTGCAAATAAATGCTTTAAAAAAAAGGGTTGATACATTTTCATCTTAGAAAAAAGAGAACAACTAAAAAGTCAGAGCTTGCACTATCCTCCATCTAATAAGCTTTAGAGATGTGGAAGAGAGGCTCCAGGGAGGTGAAGTAATGTGTACAAACCCACACAATTACTTTACAGTTAGAACTTAGCACACAAACTACACCATTCTAATTATGCCTGCATATAATAAGCATACAGTATACTTCACTGATGCTCAAGTTTAATATTTATGTATTCAGGATTCATTTTAAAATTGACTAGGCTTTAGATAAAATGAGATCAAGAAAATCAGTATTAAGAATATCTAATGGGAGGTAATGACTAAAGTCAGGAACTGATTAATGAACATGCATAAATTCTTCCCTCAGCAACCCACAAAAACAATGGGTGCTAGATTGCTGAAGCATTTTACTTGTGTAAGGTGAACAGATCAGAAGTACTCCTCCCAGAAGTTCTTTCAGTGCTATAAAAAGCAAAAAAAAAAAAAAAAAAAAAAAAAAACTGTATGTGTACAGCATTATATAACTAGAAATTCTGGAAATTATACTAAAATCAATCAAACAAAAAACTACCCATGGGGGGCTGGAGAGATGGCTTAGTGGTTAAGGAATTTGCCTGCGAAGCCAATGGATCCCAGTTTGAATCTCCAGGACACACGTAAACCGGATGCACGAGGGGCACATGCATCTGGAGTTCATTTGCAATGGCTGGAGGCCCTGGCATGCCCATTTTCTCTCTGTCGGCCTCTCTTCTATCTCATTCTCTCTGCTTGCAAATAAATAAAAAATTTTTAAAAACGTAAAAAAAACAAAAACAAAAAACACTATCCATGGGATGATTCACAAGCAGAGCAGATGTGAGTTTAGTACTTACTTCATCACTTTCTACCAGATTCTCAAACTGAAAAAAAAAAAAAAAAGACATTAAGTGTTAGGAAAGTTATTTGTCTGTCCCATGTGAAATGATCACTTTTGTAACCTTAAAATAATACAGTTTTGTATTTATAATGAACTGAAGTCAAGTGCCTTTTATATGTCACCATATTTGATATATTCCAGTCTGTAAAAATGCCAACATACATATATGATTTATATTATGAGTATATGAAAAAAGGAAAATCACAGCAATCGTTTACATAAAGCAGAAACTGTTATATACTGAAATTTCACCATAATCTTAAACCCACATTAGCATCTACTTCCATTTTGAGTACAGAATTACCTAATGTCATAAATAAGAAAATTACTTAAGAAACAGGAAGTATACAGATACTCTAATAAGACTTTCTTTTAATGTTGATATTTGTCCACTCATCCATAGTTAATTTACTAAAAATCTAGCTGTTAGTTTAGTCACAATGTCCAACTAGAGAGAGGAATGTGAATAATATTTATAATATACTGTGATAAATGCTAGTCTTCCAAATGGCTTATGGAAGACATTACTGTATTATTTTATTAAAATCTGTGTTTTAAAACATATCTTGATAGGTTAATCACTTAAAGAAAAAAAGCTTCAGAAAAATGCAAGAGTTTAAGGGTAACAAAACTGCTGAAAATTCATAATCTTATTCCTAGTTTGTGACTTTTAAACAAAAAATTTTTTCTTCATACCTTCTCACTTGGTGAGTCCTACCTATTCTTCCTTCCCTCTCCCACAAATGAAAAATGCTGACATGTCAACATAGTCCATAGTAAACAAGAGTATGAACTCTTTCCCGTTATCTTTATAAAAAATAGTTTTTTTTTTTTTTCTGTTCTCAAGGTATTTTGAATCTCATCAAATTCACAATTACTTACCTCTATAGTTAAGTGCTCACCTCTTGAGCATGTTCTAAAATATTTGGATCTGGGAAGGAAAACAGAAAGCAACTTTAAAAACTACATCTAACTCTCAAACTGAATTAATATGATAGCATGAAAAGTTTTTCCAAAGAAACAACCCAATGCTTTAATATACAGTTCCTCACATTTCTAAAAAGGAACAATTGACTTTTAATCTTTCTCTCCACTCCTCTCACTGGAACTATCTGTAGTCACTGAAGCACCTCCTTTACCATGTCTGCTCTAACAGTATGTCTACATTTTACTGCAATTCCAAAGTTGGGCTAGAACAGAGTCAATTCAAATTCCTCTACTGCTGAAAGTGCCAAGAAATTTTAAGATTCACTCATCATCAGATTCCCGTTACATTTAGTTGCCGAAATTAATAAAGGAAAAGGAAGCTCCCAACATGGATCCATATTTACTCTTAGGGTTCCACATCTGTCGGGTTATTGGGCCAAAAATACATCTTTAAGAAATGGATAAAGAAATGGAGAGATCTTTGGGTTAGAATGGGTCTGGATGCTTTGTGCTATGTACGTGTGCATGGAGGGGCTAGCAGGTGTAATGAAAAAGAATGCCTTATTATTGAGACTAAAGAATAAAAACAGCAAGGAAATGAAAACTGTCATTTTTAAGCTAAGATCTGCTGCAATGGTTCTGCTTCACTGTCAGGTTGACTTGATTTAGGATCCCCTAGGAGACTGGTGAGGCACACCACTGTGTTGGTGAGGGCGTTTCCAGAGGAATAGCTGAGAGAGAAGTCATACCATGAATAGGAAGGGTTAGGACCCTGGATGAAATAAAAAAGAAAAAAGAAGGCCAATAGAGAGCCCCTGCATTCCTATTTCTGTTTCTTAGCCTGACACAGTGTGAACTACACTGTACATCGTCCAGGCCACGATGGACTGAACCTTCTGAAACTGAGCCAAGACCTTTCTTAGAGCTATAAGTTGTGTATATCAGATATTTTGGTCACAACAACCAAAAGCTATCTAATACTATTGTAATGCAGTTGATGTTTTGGGGGTGAGGAGTCAGCCCTCCCTTTCTATGACCCTCTGAGTTCACTGGCAAAAAGGAGAGGATTCAGTACTGTCATTAAATAGATCTCAAACGATCTATATAGTAGAAACATGACATTCTTATTTCCCTAACCAGTTAAGGACTCCAGTCTCCTCTCTCATTTTTCAATCAAACCCAGAAATGAGCTGAGTGATCCAACAGCACTGTCCTGACACTAGGACTCCCACTTCTATACTGCTTCCCTACCTGTACCCATCACTCTTGCCCAATGAAGAAATCAGCCTCTAATTAACTTACTCCATTTTCGGTTTACTGAGTGCTATAATGAAGCAAGCTTCAGTTATGCAAAGTACTCAGTAATAACCATCAGTATGAAGAAAAGCCTAAAGCTAAGCAGAACACTGGCAAAACCAAGGGCAGGAACTTCAGCCCTGCATTATATGTTTGTTTTTAACATACATATTTTTAATTTATTTGCAAGCAGAGTGAGAGAGAGAGAAAAAAATGACACACCGAGATCTCTTGCCACTGCAAACAAACTCCAGATGCATGTGCTTTACATGGGTACTGGGGAATTGAACCCATGCCTTCAGGCTTTGCAAGCAAGTCCCTTTGACCACTGAGCTATCTCTCCAGCCCCTGCATTACATACTTGAGTCCTCTGTTCTGTGAAAATTTTATTTAGATATAATTTCACCTTAGCAGAGGCCAAACATATGTCCCCTTTCTGTCCCCTCTATCGACAACTAGCTACAGCAATAAGTGTTCTTGCATGACTGACTTGCTGGTTGAGCAAATTAAATCACAGTCACCTGTCATTTGATGGGTTCAGAGTTGTTCAGAAGTTAAACAGACAGTAAATATCCTCCTGAGAGAGGGGGCTGCTGGGATTATGCTTCCTACTCATTTGCATGGAAAGGAACGAAATTAACTGACACCATGCTCCGACAGCACTGAAAGTATATCTCTGCTTGGCAAAGAGCTTAGTTACTGCTTAAGAAATTAATAGTCCTGTAATACAGTTTACCCTTTGGCTAAGACAGTGTATCTGGGATCTATCCTTACTACCAAAGTTCATGCTAACAAACACAAGACTATCAGATATAACAGCAAGCATACTAAGACACACCAACAAAGGATTAAAATGGAACATAAACAGAAAAGCAGAAAAAATTCAGAACAATTTTTTTAAAACTCTTTTAGAATAGATTAGATTAAAATCTTACTCACGAAGGACACATAATGACTCCTATGATAATGGGGCTATATTGATAGGTTAAAGTACATATTCAACTTGGCAAACTCAGGCAGCACTTTTTTTTTTTCCATAAAAGCTTTACTCTAGGATTTTTCTGAAAACAAGTAGAGAAATATTGTAGTGTATTTTAAATTAATGATATCATTTTTACTCATTTAAACATGCTGGCGCCTGTGTAATATCCCCAGACAAGTGCAGTAAGTACTAAATTTGGTTTCTGAGATTTTGCCAACACTTAAGCCATATTTTTAAAAGGCAAAGCATTTCTAATTTTGTCTATTTTCCGTATGATACACTAATTTAAGAGATTAGAAAGCCAATTTTTAAAATGTACATTTCAGAGTGCACTACTGCTTAAGAACAAAATGAAGAATAAATTCCTTCACACTGTTGGATGCTTCACAGCCAAACACTTTTGGAATATAATTCATTTAGTGCTTCCTACAATAAGCTGCTCTTTTATTTATTTTTTATATATTTAGATCATTTAAAATATTTTTTATTTATCTGAAAGACAGAAAGAAGGAGAGACAGAAAGAGAGAGAATGGGTGCACCAGGGCCTCCAGCCGCTGCAAATGAACTCCAGACCCATGTGCCACCTTGCGCATCTGGCTTAAGTGGGTCCTGTGGAATGGAACTTAGGTCCTTTGACTTTGTAGGCAAGTGCCTTAACCACTAAGCCATCTCTCCAGCCCTACCTTGACTTTTTTAGCTTTCCACCTCAGTTTCATTTTAGAATGAGGAGGAAACCTGGCAATCACCCAGATCACCCATCAATCACCAAAGTGCCACATCAATCTTTTACCAATGTTATCATCATCCATTAATAATCAGTGGGGGGCTGAAGAGATGGCTTAATGGTTAAGGCACTGGCCTATGGAGCCAAGACCCAGGTTCGATACCTCAGGATCCACGTAAGGGGGTGCATGAGTTTGGAGTTCATTTGCAGCAGCTGAAAGCCCTGTTGTGCCCATTCACTCTCTCTTATCTGTCTCTATCTTTTTAAAAAACAAATAAAAGTAAAATACTATCCAAAAAACCCACATAGAATTGAGAAAAAGCATGATTTTTTTTTTAATTTTAAATTTTATTTTTTATTTGTTGGAGAGTGAGAGAGAAAGAGGCAGATATATATATTGAGAGAGAGAGAGTGAATGGGTGTGTCAGAGCCTCCAGCCATTGCAAACCAACTCCAGATACATGTGCCACCATGTGTGTCTGGCTTACAGTGGGTCCTGGGGAATTGAACCTGGGTCCTTCGGCTTTTGCAGGCAAGTTCCTTAGTCACTAAGTCATCTCTCTAGCCCTGATTTAGTCCTTTTAATCACAATATAAATGGGTCACATTGTACAAAATGCTCCCAAATTAACATATATGTGTCCATCCAGAGAAAACTAGTATGGAACAATTTAAAATTTTCTTATTATGCAAAACAATTGCATTCAAATGAAAACAAGAAGATAAAAGCCATTTTCTCTACCTTTCATATTTGTAACATGACTGAAGCTACTAAATTTCAAATTAATTTCATGTACAATGATAACACAACAATGCCAAAACTACTAAATTTCAAATTAATTTCATTTACAATAGCACAACAATGCTGGAGCTACTAAATTACAAGTAAGTGGGAGGCATCTGTTCCCTACTTATAAGCAAAAATTAATGTAATCATGTTTTAATTGCTAACAGGGATTGTTGTACACTTTTGGTAACTGAAGTAGGAAATGGAGGAAGGATTTGTCTGAAATAGACACATTTTGTAAAATAAATCCAGTAATAGATCTTTCGGTAAAGCAGTCATTCTCATACCTTGGCATCAAACAATCATCTTGTTAAAATGAAGATTATTGATGCTTCACCCTCAGGTTGAGTCAGAGCCTGAATATCTTCTATTCTGCTTACCTACTTATCTACCTTTGTGCCAATACCTCAAGGTTTTGATTATTGAAGATTGTTAAGTGATAAGGTCAACCACCTTTTTCAAAATTTGTAGAACTGGGTAGTAAAGATCCAGAAAAATCCTAATATTATGCTTTTAATTGGAATGGCACTGAGTTTCTGATCTCAGCACAGTAAGTCTTTCCACTCAAGAACATGATAGAGCCCTTCATTTGTTTTGTGGGTTTTTAAGTTGTTCTAGTTTGTCACATCTATTATTGACTCATTCATAGTTTCTTATGTTTTTCATTGCTAACACTGAAATATAAGCATTATCTATTTGTGGAAGAGATACAGGACCAAAGTAAAATTTTCATCAAGGTACCAGCCAAAATTTCACAGAAATAGGTTAGAAAAACAATGCTTGACAGTATCAAATGTTAAGGAGTGGAACAATAAAGTGTCTTGCTGGGAAAATGTGAGCTGACATAGTATGAAGAAGTTTTCTAGTCCATTTAAGGTTATGCATAAGTTTTGAACCTACAATTCCATGCTTTGCAATCTCTTGTACCCATAGAAAGGAACATTATTAGAATGTTAGTACAAGTGGTAAGGGCAAAACAAAAATCCAAGCCAAAAACAAAACAAAACAAAACAAACATAACCACCCTGGAAATAATGAAATGTCCACTAACAAAATAGATGAATTATGATCTAGTCATAAAAAAATGTTATACAGGAATAGAAATGAGTGAACAAATTAAAGCATCTAGTATAAAATGAGAATTTTTGATAAACACTCATTAAGAACCACTATTCTAGGCTGTGTGTGGTGATGGCACACTGTTAATCTTAGCACTTGGGAGGCTGAGGTAGGTGGATGGCTATGAGTCTGAGGTAAGTGAGTTCCAGATCAATCTGGCCTAAAGAGAACCTATGCCTGGAAGAAAAAAATGTTATTCTAGATCAAAGATGAACATATTGAACAAACAAAATGGATATTTGCCATATTTTAATTTCAAGTAATTACAGAGGAATGTGAACATACTTCTTTCCTGACATCTGGCAGAGAAAAGAAACCGGCCTCAGAAGCTGCTCCTACGAAAACCAAGAACCACAAGAGTCCAAGGAACTGAGTGGGGATAAATGTGTCTAGAGTGTAATGATGAATAATGTATGCAATCAAAGCTGAGGCTAGGGAAAACGATGATGATAGCTTGGTAAGGGTGGTGCCAGTGAGAGAAGTGGGTAAATAGATATTAGAAGAAAACAAGCACCTGGTTTAGGGGATGGGAAGCATTGTCAGAATCTTCATGGACTGATAATGTGAAAGAAGCAAGAGCCAAAGTGGGTCCAAAAGAGAAATCAGTGTGGTAGATTTAAGATGTAAGACTTTCAGGAGTGAAGAAGAGACAGAGTGAGGTAAGAAAGGAGAACTGCTCTGTAGTCACACAGCAGTGCTGAGCTATAAAGAAATGGTTAGGATCACACCCAATGTGCATTTCATTTTCATGAAATCACATGCGCTGGAAGAAGAGGGAAGTGAAAAATACCATGGACAAAAACAGCTTCAGGTGGCTGAGATGAACTTCCAAGCCAGGCACAGTTAGGGGAGGAAGGAAATTTATTTGAAGCTTACAGATCTAAGGGGAGTCCCATAATGCCAGAAGAAGCTGGTCCACTTTCATAGGCCCAGGCAGAGAGAGAAAAGCCCCAAGCCACCACAAGCAAGCAAGCAAGCGCACTTCTGAAACTCTAGGCAAAGCTCCCACACTTTGTATATCTTCACACTGGAATTTCAATCGACCCCCATACCTTAGGGTTGGACCCTAGGATCCACCACAGTGACACCTCCTCCAGACAGGTGGCTGCAAATCTAAATTACAAACTTTATGAAATTCTGAATATACTGGAGACTATCCATTTATTCAAATTACCATGAAGGGAGAGGTGGAAAAAAAAATGGACAAAAACTGAGCATTTCATTAAAGGGAAGGCACTGTGGGTGGGTATGTTGCACAAAGTCCTTCAAAAGCAATGATTGTACTTGTCCTTGTTCTAGAGCTCAGTTACCCATGGATATTCACTTATGCACAGCCCTTAGTTCCTGAGAGCTACTTCCAAAAGAAACAGGTTTCTATATATTCATTCTACAATTGGAGACAAAAGCAGACTCAAAGCCATGTTCACTATATTAGAGCAGTAGAAAAGAGAAGCTATTGTTAGTGCCTGGGACATAGAACTATTAAGTTCATCCCAGCACTCAGAGGCAGAGGTAGGAGGATCGCTGGGAGTTTGAGGCCAGCCTGAGACTACATAGTGAATTCCAGGTCAGCCTGAGCTAGAGTGAGACCCTACCTAGAAAAAACAAAATAAATAAATAAATTTTAGATGGAATCTAAATGATTGTGGCATATAAAGGCATTAGGAAGATTTTGAAAGTAATATGGAACACAAATGGACATTCTTACACACATACTTCCTTATTAGTGTCATCAAGGTAGATATTAAGATAATCTTTTATTAGAGTAAAATTGTCTAGTTAAAAGTAAAACTGAGCCGGGTGTGGTGGTGCACGCCTTTAATCCCAGCACTTGGGAGGCAGACATAGGAGGATCGCCAGTGAGCTCGAGGCCAATCTGAGACTACAGAGTGAATTCCAGTCCAGCCTGGGCCAGAGTGAGACCCTGCTTTGAAAAACCAAAAAGTAAGAGTGACAACGTTAACTTTTCATGATTTTATGTTGTGCTGCATAGTGGGAATAAGCAATCATAAAATACTTCATACCATCATGGTGGATAAAAAAAACTATAAAATTCTCAACAAATGTACATTGGCATTTTTCCTTCTCTTCATATTCTTCTCTATCATATCTGGTGAGATACATTTAAGTCCCCATATCTTCTGTTTGATACCATAAATAAAAGATGAACAACCAGGGTAAATTGTTCCAAAGTCTATTAAAAATTAAAAGCTTTCCAGGACTGTTTTTACCCTCTGAACAAAAGACAGGACAGATTATAAATCATGTGCCTGGCAAAAACTATTATAAAGAAGATGATGGACACATTGTTTTCAATTGGCTTTAAATACTTCAGTGGAGGTTTAACCATTCAAATCTGAAGGGATAAAAACCAGCACATTCTTTAGGGACAACACTAATATAGGTTATGTATAATGATAAGTTTTATACATTTATCATCTTGACAGGATCCCTAGGTGCTCAGATTTCTGGTTAAAAAATATTTCTGGGCAGGTGTGATGGCACATGCCTACAAGGATCCCAGCACTGGGGAAGCTGAGGCAGGAGAGCAAGTTTAAGGTCAGCCTAAGCTATGAGACCCTGTCTCAAAAACAGAGAAAGCCTTACTTCTGGGTCATTATTTCCCTGGGAGTTGAGCATGTGAACTGGTATACCTGATTAAAGCCACCTGCACTGTGGATGGGCCTACCCACCCACTAAGGGCGTGAACAAATGGACCAAAGTTCAGTTCCCTCCTCTTCACCTTCCTGCCTGACCCATGAAGAGTGGCTGTCTTCTGCCCATGTTTTGGGACTTAGACCATCATTGCTTTCCTGGGTCTCCAGCTGCTAAGCAGCAGATAGTAAGACTTAGCATGTATCATTACCCATGCAAACTCCCTATAAGAACTCTCATTTTCTATCTTTTGAAAATATAGGCCTGTGTGGGTTACAGGTGAGTGTGCATGTGTGTGGAGGCCAGAAGACTAACTCAGGTGTCATTCCTCAGGAACACCACCCACTTTCTCTCATGGGCCTGGAACTCAGCAATTAAGACTAGGACTGGCTGGCCATAAACCCTAAGGATCTCTCATCTCCTTCCAGCACTGAGATTACAGACGTGGGCCACACCTGGCATTATAATGCGGTGCTGGAGATTAAACACAGATTGAAAAGTAAGCACTTTACCAGCTGAGCTATCCCCAGACCATCTTTTCTTTCCATCTTGAATATGGATTTACTAAACACTTAAGATATAATTCTTAGGTTACTTCTATTATATAGTCATTTTCCCTGCCTCTTACATTCTCATATTCTGTCTTGACAGAGGTACAGCTTTAGATTTAGAGATATCTTCTACAGGTATCTTCTATTGGTTCTGTTTCTATGGAAGATCCTAATATAATTGTAAAGAGTAAAGTAAAAATATTTACTGATTAATAAAGTCCCTTCCTAGTGAAAATAAACTTCAGAGGAATGGGTATTCAGAAAGTTAATGTTATGCCTTAGAAAATGAGACAATTCATTCTGAATATGGCAAAGAAAGAAAACAGCAACGTAAAAGAAAATAGCAATTGCCTTTTAAGAAGGGAGTGATTTAGAGGAAACCAGTAACACAGGGGACCTCATTCATTTGGTGGGTGCAGGCATTTGAAATACCTCATCTTCTGACACATACTTATTTATGCATGTTGGACAGAATTTTCCATTTTTTATTACTTTCTAGGACTACAGAATGACAGGCATAGCTGTGTGTTTAAAATACAAAGGTAAACAAAAATTCATCCATCTACCCAAGAGATTTACAGTCAAATAGGGTAGAATCAGAGATAAATTAAAACGAGTGTGCATGAGAGGATTGTATTTAGATAAAGAGCACCAAAAAATCACCCTAAAGAAGAATTAGCCTGGTCCCCAAATAGAGGAAGAGGTGGTCCAGGGAGTAGAAGGGACCAAAAGCAAGTGGGAAGCGAAAATAACATTACATATTAAAGAAACTATATTCAATAAGTATTTATAAAAACACCTACTTGCTGCTAGGAAGCAAGTATTTAATGGTAAGCAAACCCCAGCCTGGACCTGGGCTGAGATGAATGAACTTATGAGGAGTCACAGGTGGATGTTGTGGTCAGTTTTCATGTTGCTGGGACGAACATCCAATCAAACACAGTTTTATGAGAGGAAAGGCTTTATTTCAGGCTTATAGATCCAGAATATGTTCTATCAATGGCAGAAGAAGCTGGCTCCCATTCATAAACCAAGCAGAGACACACCACCAGCTACCAGAAAACACCAAAAAGCAACAAGCAGGATCCCTGCCAGAGCTCAAACCTCTCTGAAATACTTTAGGGCTGTTACTCAGATCTGCCTCCAGTGACACCACTCCACCCCCCTCAGCCAGCATCTGCCTGCTAGGAGTTGAAGCTGCAAACTCATTTTAATAAAACATCTGAGTTCATGGGGCCATATTCAAAGTTCCACAGCAGGGGGCTGGAGAGATGGCTTAGTGGTTAAGGCACTTGCCTGCGAAGACTAAGGACCCAGGTTCGAGTCCCCAGTATCCAAGTAAGCCAGATGCTTAAAGACACTATCGAGAGGGTAGAGCTACTGACAGACAACTAAGTCAGAAGGGGCTGGACTAAGGAGGAGGTTGTAAAGACGCAGGCTTCAATCTTGCTATGTAGTCAAGTTCTGATCCTCTTACCTCCACCTCCCTGGTGCCACCATGTCCAGTTTAGATAAGCTGAGCTACATCTCCGACCTGATGTGTGGCTCTGTTGTTAGATTTTTTGTTTTGTTTGTTTGAGACAGGGTCCCATGTATCCCAGGCTGGCCTCAAACTTGATATGTAGCTCTGGCTGCCCTTCATTTCTGATCCTCCTGTCTCCATTTCCTATGTGGTAGGATATAGATGTGATCCACAATACCTGACTCATCAATATCTTTTTAATTTTTTTTGAAGAATATCTTTTTAAAAATTATTTTGAGGGCTGGAGAGATGGCTTGGCGGTTAAGGCGCCTGCCTCCTAAGCCTAAGAACACCGGTTCCAATCTCCAGGTCCCGCGTTTGGATGCAAAGTGACACAAGGGCACAATGCTGCACTTGACCACAAGGGGGCGCACACATCTGGATTTTGTTTGCAGCAGCTGAGAGACTGCTGGCGCGCCCATCTCTGTCTTCCTCTCCCTCTCTCTCTCTGTCTCTCTCTCCCCCCCCAAAACAAAATTATTTTGAGAAGGAAGCAGAGAGAGAGAGAATGAATGAATGAATGAATGAATGAATGAATGAATGAACAAACGAACGAATGAGGGTGAGCGGCACAAGCCTATAAACTCAGCACCAGCGAGGTGGAGGTAAGAGGATCAGAACTTGACTACATAGCAAGATTGAAGCCTGCGTCTTTACAACCTCCTCCTTAGTCCAGCCCCTTCTGACTTAGCTGTCTGTCAGTAGCTCTACCCTCTCCATGGTGTCTTCGAGCCTGAGCCTCTGTGACCTGGAAACTGAGCACAACAAACCACAGAAGCTTACTTAGTCTCCCATGTCTCACTCTGGCAGTTACCCTGTCTCCTGCTATATTCCAGTACTGTGGGTTGTCTAGAAGGATATTTGATGCCTGACAAATTGCCTTCTAATATTCATGTTATGTTTATACCCATGGGTTAGCGCTTGTCCCACCTTTGGTAAGATAGCTTCTTTTTGCAGATGGTAGTGACAACTGGGGAAACTCAAAACTTGTCAAAGCATTGAGAATTTAGCATACCCCCAAAGCTTATGGAACACTGCAGAAGAGACAGACTCCAACAACATTTTTACAAAATAAAGACCCATGAACTATTACTGGATCAGGGCTTAGAATTAGGAGGAACCTTGACTGCAATCCCCGCTCTGTTATCTTGGGCAATAATTAAGTTTCCAAACTTCAGTTTTCATCCCATAAAACACGTATAAGTTGAATGACATTAATTTAAAAGTTCAAACTCTAAAATGCTGTACATTCTGAATCTTCATGAGAGGTGGCAACAACTGGGAAATTCCTCACCTGACTTCATGTGACAGGATATAATCAAATGCAAGAGATTTCAAGGGCAACATGGGCAACACAATATGACTGCCTCAAAACAAAACAAAATCACAGATACAGTAAAAGTACTATATAAAATGACCTTCGTATTAAGTGTACAAGTACATATGAAATATAAATGAGTTTCCTGCTTTAGCTTAGGCCCCATCTCTAAGTGTGTCATGTGGACATATAAATATTCATATATATATATTATATATATACACACACACACACAAATACGAAATGCAAATATTCCAAAATTCCATTTTAAAAAGCCCAAACTAGAAGCACTTCTGATCCTAAGAATTTTTAAGTGGTCTGTAATAGCACTTACAGGCTCATGGGTGTGTGGAGAAGAGTAAGTAAGGAAAAGCAAATCATTGAAAACTATTGCTGAGAAGCAACTCTGCTGCTGGAACCCAAGAGGCCAACGGTTCAGTACTGAGGACACAAAACACTCACACTTTTGTAGAGACCATATAGTACGTATTAACTGGAACAGCTGTGAAGATGGGAATTGAAACAGCACACAAACAGAGGTAGGTCTTTCAACTAAGAATAAGTAAAACTTAGGGCTGAGGATGGTAAGCATTTGTCTAGCATACAAGAAACCCTGGGTTATATCCAACGCCACGTAAATTAGATGTAGTGGGACCAAGCCTATCATTCTTCCATTTACAAGGTAGTCTCAGGAGGTCAGAAGTTTAAGGTCATCCTCGGTGGCACAGTGAGTTCAAGGTCAGCCTTGGCTATGTAAGACTCTGTCTCAAAAAAAAAAAAAAAAATTTAATAGAGCTTAGAAAGGGACATGCTAAAAGTTTATATAAAAATTTTCTAGGGTTGTTCAAAGACACAGAAGAAATGTCCAGCAGATGGAGCCCTCCAGAATGTGCTGACAGACTACAATTCATAGTGAAGGAGAACTTCAAAATTTTGCCTTGGTAGTAAGGTTTCCAACTTGCCTTATTGCTGATATTGATAGCTTGACTCGTCAACAGGTATGCTAAAATATAAATACTAGTGAATGCTCTAGCATATCTGGTAATTCTAGTGTTGAGATTGTACAGTGTAAAGTGATCTGATTTTGATGTACTCCTGGGAAATATGCAAGGGTAAGAAATCAGGCCTTCATAAAACAACCCTGTGGAACCCAGGCTAAATGAGCCCAACAAAGCCCAGGATGCCCTATTTTTTCTATCTCTGCTAACTACTGTGACACATAAAAATCAAAGGTTTTGTGATTGCCCAACTTTTTCACCCTTACAAGTACTAGTTAGCTATGCAGATCAAAGCCTAAAAGAAAACCAAAACTATCATGTACAAAATAGCACTAAGTTGAGAGGTATTTTAACATTACTGTGTACATTACGTTAACTATTGGCACTTCTATCTACATGTTTATAGGAAGCTGCTAAGAAACAGTATGACAAATATTAAGCAGTAAGTTAAACCAAAAGATTCAAGTAAGAGAACTGCTGGAGCCCAAGTTTATGGATTTACAGGACTGATATTGATCATTTGGTTTTAGTTGCCAGCATCCACAACTAAAAGACTCGGACTTACTCCAGGTGTCTGACAAAAACAGACACACAACTTTCATTGTTTTCTATGACACAGCTACAGACAATGTACATATTGACTCAGTAATTTCCTCCTGCTAGTTCTCTATGCTGCCAAACTTGTGCCCAAGGATCTACAATTTTAATAATATAATAAAAATTCACTTTATAAAGTCATTGTGAAAATGTAACAAAACAAAAAAAAAAATCCACAGAATCCAGGTGATGTAGTACAAAGTCAACCATAAGTTAAGACTTTCCCTACCCTTTTATAAGAGTTGGAATTTAATACCTTCCAGGGCAAAGGCCAAAAATTGTGTGCATCTAGCTCTTAAGCAAGTCCGTTTAAGTATTTTACAGATATGGGTGAATACACACAAAAATCAGAATTTAATTACACATGATTCTGGATGACAACATCAAACAGATGTCATACCTCTCCATATCACTAACAGCATGTAATCTGGGAAATCAAAATCCTAACCCAGGCAGAAATCTTCAAAGTGCTGACGCTTCCATTCTAAGGACACATAGCATAAAGTCTTAGGTATTTTGTCTCGGAGGTGGCACAATGCCTGATGAATAAGTGACTGGTATTTTATGAGATCGCCATTACTCAAAGATTCACAACTTGGTTTCAGTGTGATTATGCTTGTTATCTAATGCGGTTGGCTCAAAGCTTGGCAATACGATTAAGAAAATACAAAATAGGCGTGTTGTTTGCACAAAGTAGCTGAGAAACATTAACAACAAAATCAATGCTAAATCTTACTTGTTCAGGACTGGGAAATAAAAATGCAAAAATGAAGTAGCTATAAAATTTACTATTCTGTGGATGGTGTGAACAGAAAAATCTCAGCATGCCCCAGTTATACTTAAGTGAGGTTCAGAGATACTTTGACCTAATGTTACAGAGCAAGTAAGTAGCAATTACAGTACGGCCTCTGAAGACTCCAGAATATCAAAATGGGGGGGGGCACGATCTACTGCCCCTCTTATCATTAGCACCAAAATTTTGAATGCCAAAATTAAGTCTGAAATCTGGCAACTTTCCACCCATCAGAGAGTTCATGAGTACCGGGAACCTTACTTCACGCCAACATCTAGAGGACTTCTACTTAATATGCTTCTGAGGCATCAACTTTGTAGCTAGATTTTAAACCTGCTCTATGAGGGCCCACGGGAAGTTCAAATATAGTGATACTAGCGTTAGCAGGGTGTGTCCAGGTTGCGCCCAGGAGCGCAAGGGACCCCGAGCATACCGGGGAACAGATGCCTCCCGAAAGCATCCTCGCAGGGAGCGGCAGGAGCACCACCCCGCGCGAGGAGGCCTCCGCGATGATCTCCGCCCTGCAAACCTGCTACGCGGGGTCCGAGCAGGAGCAGGAAGGAGCCGCCCGGCCGGCCCGGCCCGGCCCTCTGCGGGCGGACTTACCCTCCGCCGCCTCCTGCTCGCTGCAGCCGGCCCGCTTCCTTGCGGAGCAGCCCGAAGCACTGCGTCCAGCAGCAGTTCCCCATCGCATGCCGCCCCGGCGCCGCCGCTGCCGCTCCTCCTCCAGCCCCAAGCGCAAGCCCAGGCCCGGCAGCCGCATCCGCATCCGCGCCGCGCGAGCCGAAGGAGGGTTCGGGGACAGAGCACGGCCCGAGGCCGCCGGAGGAGACCCCGGAACAAAGAGGCAAGCCGTTACTCCCGCGGCCTCAGGATCGCCGCCGCGCTAAGGAGCGCCGGGCCGCGGGCTTCGGACTGCCGCGGGTCCGCATGGCCCGATCGCCGCCACCGGCCGGGCTCGGTAACCACCCCGGGAGCCCTACGCAGGCCACGCCCCCTTGCGCGCCTTGGCCTTAGCCCCGTGACGACGACGCCACGCCCCCGGACGCTCCTGAGTTCCCATTGGACGAGCTCCGGCGGAGGGCCGCCTCTCCAAGGCGACTGCTTACGTCACTTCCGTTAGCGTTGGTTCGGCTGTCTTTATCCTTGGTCGGCGCTTAGTGATTGGATGTGGATGTAATTATTGTTGAACTCTGCTGGAACTGGAAAATTCCCTTCGCTCTTGGCCGTTTCCGGGCGTCTTGGTGTGGATCGCGCCTCGGAGTCGTGGTCAAAACTCAGCCTTTGAACTTTGTGCCAAAACCTTGTGAGCGGCTTACCCAGAGCCCCAGGTCGGAAGTCATCCAGTAGAAAGCATGCTCAGTGCAGCAGGTGCTGCAGCTTTGGGGGAAATGGAGTCAGTGGTTGAAATTTGAAGCACAAGATTTTTTCTTTTCTTCTACTGATAATCTCGAAAAGATGGTGTACTATTAGCTAGATCTTGTTTTCCTTAAATGAAAAGTTTTGGCCTTTTGGACTATAGCTTCAAATGGTATTGTGCTTGCTTGCCTATGATGCACGAAGTGTGGGTTCAATTCCAGGTCCCCGCATAAAGCAGACTTGATGGCTCATGCTTGTAATCTCTGTTCTTGGGAGGTGGAGGCAAGATTAAAATTTATGGTCACATGAAATTCCAGGCCAATCTGTCTTAAAATAAATAAAGAAAGAACAGAAAAAAAAAACTAACAAAAATTAGAAAAACAAAAATAAAGTTCAAATAATTCCGGTGGAGAAGTTGGGATCCAAAGGAATTGGCAAAAGGGCTGGGAAAGCATCATCCCTGTCAGTTCAAATCCCCGAAGTGGCAAAGGTGACAGAAGATTATCAAGTGCTTGTTTAAAATTAGGTTTCTTCATTGCGAAAGGGGGTGGAATGATTGTAAGAGCCATAGAATGGGAGTGGGAATACCCTGAGGCAGGTCCCCTCCTACCCCACAGAAACTGACCCAGGCCTTCATGACTCCACAGTGAATACCATAACCACATTTAGGAGGGCCCCCAGGGTAACAAGCAGGAGTGAGGGGATAAAAGAGTATAACTATAACATACATAACACACACACACACACACACACACACACACACAACATTAGGTTTTAAAAATAAATAAATAAAACAGTTTAAATGAAAAAAAAATGGGTTTCTGCCGCCAGGCGGTCTTTAAAATTGAATATAAATCACCTCTGTAAATACCTAGCTCAGATCATAAGAACCTTTACTGACTAACCACACCTTTCCAGTTTTAATCTGTTTGTATTTTAGTAAAATTGTCACATTTTAGAAAAATTGTTAAAGGTAAAATACTCTCTGATCTACTTTATTGATTTTTGCAATCTAGACTGACCAGAGATTTTATTGCTTAACTAGCTTATTTGGATCTTTGCCAGATTTTTTTGTAACCATATGTAGATAGATTGGTCCAATGGTCTGCTCTTGGTGATTGTTGGTGAAATAACTGAATGATTTTCTAAATAGCAACTATATTTTCCTTCTCTTCCCCGAGTGGCTGAGATCAATATTAATAAATAGTCTTTAAATTGTAAGTTTTTAAGGTCTGGTGTATGCAATCCTTTGGAATATTGCCCTTTAACAAAAAGGAACACACTGTTGATGAACACATCTTGAATGAATCTGCAGGAATTTATGTAGACTTAAAAAGCCAATTGAGGGCTGGAGAGATGGCTCAGCAGTTAAGGCACTTGCCTGCAAAACCTAACAACCTGAGTTGGATTGCCCAATGCCCACATAAAGTTAGATGTACAAAGAGATACATGTATCTGGAGTTTGTTTGCAGCGGCTGGAGGCCCTGGTGTGCCCATTCTCTCTGTGTCTGTCTCTTTCTCTGCTTGCAAATAAATAAATTAAAATATTCTTTTAAAAAAGCCAATTAGGGCTAGAGAGATTGCTCAGTGGTTAAGGCGCTTGCCTGCAAAGCCTAAGGACCCAGGTTCGATTTCCCAGTACCCATGTAAGCCAGATGCACAGGATGGCACATGCCCCTGAAGTTCATTTCCAGTGGCTGGAGGCCTTGGTGCACCCATTCTCTCTTTCTCTCTCTCTCTCTCTCTCTCTCTCTCTCTCTCTCTCTCTCTCACACACACACAAATAAATATTGAAAAAAGCTAATTGACAAGGTTTACAAATGGGTAGTTCTACTTAAATGACATTCTAGAGAAGAAAAAATGCTGGAAATGAAGATTGTTGGGGACAATTCAGTTAAAAAGTAAGTTGTTAGGGGCAAGGTGATGAGTGCATTCATGTGATGGAGAGCCTATATCTTGGCTATGTCAATATCGGTATGAATATTCTGGTTGTGATACTGAACTGCAGCTTGGCAAGATATTACTATTGAGACAAACTAGAGCAAAGCACATATAGTGAGCTCTCTAGATTATTTATCAAAACTGCATGTGAGGGCTGGAGAGATGGCTTAGTGGTTAAGGTGACTGCCTGAAAAGCCTAAGAATGCCTGGTAGATTCTCCAGGTCCCATGTTTAGCCAGATGCAAAGTGATGCAAGGGTGCAAATGCAGCACTTGCCACAAAGGGGCACATGTGTCTGGAGTTCATTCACAGTGGCTGAGAGGCTGCTGGCGTGCCCATTCTCCATTCTCTACCTCTCTCTCTCTCTCTCTCTCTGACTCTGTCCAAAAAAAAAAAAAAATGCATGTGACACCACAATTATTGCAAATTAAAAAGATTTGAATTCCCAATTGAAGACTTTATGGGGCACCCCTCATAAGCCTCTTTATAAACCTTTATGAAAAGTAAACACTAAAAAATCTTTAGGGCTAGAGAAATTGTTCAGTGGTTTAGGTGCTTGCCTGCAAAGCCAAAGGACCCAGGTTTGATTCCCTAGGATCCACGTTAGCCAGATGCACAAGGTGGTACATGCATTTGGAGTTGGCTTGCAGCAGCTGGAGACCCTGGTACACCCATTCTCTCTCTCTCTCTCAAATAAATAAAAAATAAAATATTTAAAAAGTTCCAGGGCTAGAGAGATGGCTTAGTGATTAAGGCACCTGCCTGCTAAGCCTAAGAATGCAGTTCCAATCTCCAGGTCCCACGTTTAGCCAGATGCAAAGTGACACAAGGGCACAATGCCGCACTTTCCCAAAAGGGGGTGCACGCATCTGGATTTCATTCACAGCAGCTGAGAGACTGCTGGTGCGCCCATTCTCTATCTGTCTCCCTCTCTCTCTTTCTGTCTCTGTGTATCTCTCCAAAACTAAAAATAAAAATAAAAAAGTTCCAAATCGCATTTAAGACATAGCAATACATTCTTTAAAAAAGGTTTTTATTAGTGTATATTAATTATACACAATAATGGTTTTCCTTAGGATATATGCATACATATATATAATTTTAATCATATTCACCCACATTAAACTCTTGCTTTGGGCCTGGAGAGATGGCTTAGTGATTAAGGGCTTGCCTGTGAAGCATAAGGATCCCTGTTCGAGGCTCGATTCCCCAGGACCCATATAAGCCAGATGCATAAGGTGGTGCATGTAGCTGGAGTTTGTTTGCAATGGCTGGAGGCCCTGGTACACCCATTCTCTCTCCCTCCCTCCCTCTCTCTCTCTCTCTTTCTCTCTCTCTGCCTCTTTCTCTGTCTATCGCTCTCAAATAAATAAATAATAAACAAAAAAGAAGAAGAAGGAGAAGAGGAAGAAGAAGAAGGAGAAGAGGAAGAAGAAGAAGGAGAAGAGGAAGAAGAAGAAGGAGGAGGAGGAAGAGGAGGAGGAGAAAAAGAAGAAGAAGGAGAAGAAGAAGAAGAAAGAATGAAAGAAACCATACCTGGTTGAAAAGGGGTATGTTAAGGGCTGGAGAGATGGCTTAGCGGTTAAGGCACCTGCCTGCCAAGCCTAAGAATACCCGTTTGATTCTCCAGATCCCACGTTTAGCCAGATACAAGTGATGCAAGAGCACAATGCCACACTTGCCCACAAGGGGGCACAAGCATCTGGAATTCATTCACAGTAGCTGAAATGGATGTTGGCACGCCCATTCACTGTCTCTGCCTCTTCCTCACTGTTTCTCTCTGTCCCTCTCTCTCAAAAAAAAGGGGGCTCCTACTAATACTCTCCCTCTTTTCAATTAATTAATCTACCTTTTTGTCCAGTTTTAATTTGTTTATTATGACCCAGTGAGTTTAATTAGGGTTGCATAATGAGGGGCTATTTACAGGAGTGTGGGCAACTTGCTAGTGGCTATATCACTGAGGAAAAGAATCTGTTCATTCTCCAGCAACTGCTAACCACCTGTATATCTTCAGGGAGGCACATACATTCTTACATTCTTTCTTTCTTATGTATATTCTAGGGAAAAACAGGCTGGGTGGTAAATATTAAAACATTAATAGTAATTATGTCAAGATTTTGAATTTTGGGAGAATTTTTGTTATACTTCTGTTTTCTTGATTTCTGCAATGGTTTTATGTTAATAAATATTTGATATGACCCATCATCAGAAAAGATTATTTAATAACCAATTCAGTTCAAGTGTGGTAATAAATGGAGACATTTAGAAAGTGATGCATTTACATGAGGAAGAAAGTAAATTGAGGAGGGTTATTTAACATTTTGTTCTTGAAAAAAATGTTTTATTTATTAGAGAGAGAGAGAGAGAAAGACAGATATAGAGAGAAAGAGAATGGACATACCAAAGCCTCTAGCCACTACAAACAAACACCAGATGTATGCTCCACCCACCTTGTGCATCTGGCTTACATGAGAACTGGGGAATTGAACCTGGGTCCTTAGGCTTCATAGGCAAGCACTGTAACTGCTACACCATCTGTCCGGTCCAAACATTTTGTTTTTAGGAAAATATTAAGCTGCCAGAATAAGGGGTTATAGGAATTTATCATCCTGTATTTGGTTACCAAATTTGACATCAATCTTATCTTTATTGTAATGTAGTTTTGAAATTTTGTAAACAGGTAAGTGATGATCTGTGATCAGTTAAGAATTGGCAAGAAGGAAACCCATAATTAAAGATTTTTTTTGTGAAGTAGATGAGCTTTTGTGTTTTGCAGATGAGTAAGAGTTCCTAGAGGAATTAGATAATTTGCCCAAGGTCATACAGTGGATTAAATGTATCACATGAAGAAAATCTGGGTCTCTTTACATGAGATTTGGGTTCCCACCAAGATATTGTATTGCTTCCCCAACCTTTAAATTTGAGCAAAAATATAAATTTCAGCAAAGACCATAATCAAAGATCTTCTAATATGAATAGAATTCAAAACAAGTAGTTCATTTGTAATACAGTTGACCAAAGAGAATATTCCATTTATCAAAAAGGTACACTTAGTTTATCTGTAGTGAAGGCCCTTCAATGTCAACGTGCTAGTGAGACTAACCCCTACTTTCAGGTAGGGCACCTCTTTTCTTCCCCACTCCCTTCAAAATCCTCTAGTATTCTGTTAGGAAGTCAGGTTTTTAATTTTCCCATTTGTTTTGCAGTCAGGATATGTTGTATACCTCCAACTGTCTTCTGATCATGTGGTTCCAAATACGAGTTCTTTTACTCAGTTCAGAATGCCTCATTAGCCTTTACCATTCTGTGTTACTTTGAGATAGTTAGGCTACCATGTCCTGGTAAACAGGCAGTCCTTGGGAAGAAGTCTATGTTCTTTATTACCACACAAGGACATAGCTCTTCCCTTCCATTCACTCCATAGTTTTGATTACCAAAACTTATGCTTAGAACTAGATATCACTAGTATAAAATTGAAACAAGATAACTAATTTTGCCTTGTTATCAGGATAAAGCATCTACCAAGTGCCTAATATACTAATTAAGATGTATTATATACACTTACCTACCAGAAATATAAATGTTACTTTTTACTACTATCCCACAGACTGAAGGAGTTTCATCAGTAAGTTATACTTTGTTTTGTCATTTTATCTCCCGTGTCCTGTGAAGAAATGATTCCTTTTCCAAAGTTCTGTCTCTTAGACTTACCCTCAATCCCACTTACACTACCATTTGAAACCTCAGGCTTTAAGAAAATGTGGCCTGGATGCAGAAAAATATTCCCTAAGTCCAAGGCCTCATTTGCTTCATGGTCTGCCTCTTTCTGGAGGACTGAGTTATGGGGATACCTTGCCTGCTACCAATTATCATGTCTTGTTCTGAGTTTGTTCTGATACAGAGTAGAACTGAAGAGGACTGGGTCTAGTTTTAGCTCCTGAATACCCAACACTGGCATGAACAAGAGATTTCCAGAAAAGTAAGAAACACTTTGTGGAGAATATCACATCTTAAATTCACATTTCAAATACAAACATTCCTCAAAAGAAAAAAGTCCCAAAGCATCTCTATCCATAATGTTGAAAACTTTTTATATTGCCACACAGTGTTTTAGCTACTTAAATTTTGCTTTATTTCTCATGATAGTCTTTTACTTTACATTTGTATAATTAGTTAAATGAACTGTATGATCTTTCAAAGAAAGTCAGTCCAGAAGGATGTGCTTAAATATAGAAAGGGATAATTACTTACCTCAATCACTAGCGACTTGTTTTTCTGGTGTGTGTGTGATAAGCTGTCCCAGTTGCTCAATATTATCCAATACAATACGCACTAGGTGATTTGCTTCTTGCTCACCAAGCATTTACATTTTTCAGAAAGAGTAATTCACAGGAACCCTTATGTAATTGCCATGCACTGTATACAGAGTTTGTCCCAAATCACTCATGCTAAGTCAGAAGCCACACGAGTAATTAGAACAGGGAAAATTTGACAAATAAAGTGGGTCAGTGGTGGCTAACACTAAAAGGAAGTTAAAGTCATGCAGATGTGGCTACTGCTAGGGAGTCCTCCGCCCCTGAAGCCTAGGGAAAGTAAACACAGAAGGAATTTAGAAATTTAAAGGAGGGCGCTTCAAGGAAGAAATTCATTTCTGCCAAAGGATATGGATGCTGTAGAAACATGGTACCTGCCACAGTGGTCACTGTGGTTGCAGAGAAAGGGGAAGACAGAAGGTGCTTACTCGGAACCCACTCACGTGGGCTGGGGATACTCACCACTGTGGGAACTGTGCAAGGATTCTTTCTGCTGCACTTGCCACTGAATGGACAGAACAGTGAAAAGGGATGTCACTTCCACTCTTGTAAAGTCCCTGCAACATCCTCTATGAGACAATCTTCACACAGAACCATCTATTAAAGAAAGGCAGTCTGCAGAGTCCAGGTCTAATGTGAAACATTAAGGAAAAGAAGTTTGGGAAATAATGAGCACAGGTTTCACCATCTTCCTGAAGAGGAGACCACCATGGGCCAACACAAGGGGAGGAGCTGAGACCCAGGACACTGTAATGCTGAACATTTGGAAGATTTCACTCAACCATAAGGAAATGATTGGAGAGTTCAAAGGAAGCCACCCACTACACTGGTAGGCAGAAATAAGTTTGTTAATGATGATGTGCTTTAAAAAGAAAAAAGCCTGACTTCTTTCTAGCTAAGAGGCTGAATTTATATTAACCTGGCTCAGAATGTTATAAACAGGCCAAGCAATTAGCATAAAAGTGCTTTGAGGTAGTGATGTCCTTGAGACTTTCTGAAATGCAAAACCAGTTTATTCTGGGTGGGCATACCTTCCTTCTATACTGCCTGAGATTATCATAGACATCAACTCTCACTGCGGATAAGACATGGTAGAGGGAAGGAACCTCTCACTCAAGTTTGAAGTTTTTTGCCAGATGAAAGAATTCTAGTACAATTACCATTTGCTGTGAAGGTTGGCTACATAGAATATTTTGTTTTATATAGATGTTTTCAAATAAGTTAAAGTGACAATGAACCATGTTTAAGACCTGAGCTGATGTGCCCTTCAAGCACTGCCTTAATCTTTTCCCAGAATTTTTTTGGGAATCTCATAAACAAGACTGTAACCTTTCTTACAATTAAAAAAAAAAAAAGTCTTAGTTCCCTTAAGCAACTCTAGTGATCCATACTTTTCCCTTGTCAGCTGTCATCCTCTCCCATGCACCTCAGGAACCATCTATGATCTCATTTAAGATCTTTAGCATCCCTTTAAGATGTAACTTCAGAAGCCACCAAAATTATATACATATATATATATATATGGCTGTTAGGTCTGACAGGCCCCAATATGGAGTCACCAAGAACAGCAGAATGGGGACAGAGACATAAGGAAGTGGATTATCCACATTCCTTAAGAAACCCACCCAGCCATTATCCCCTCCTTGCCTGCAATGCCCCCAGGTTATGGTTTCCTGCCCCCTTATCTTGTAAATCACCTGGTCACTGTTCTGGTGTCCACACCCTGGCTATCTTAGATCTCACCTCAGCTCTTCCTTTCCTCACCTTCCCCCAACTGAAAGCCCTATAAAGCCCACTACCTGAGGAACTCAGGTGGGCTGTGCTCCTCTCTTGTGCTGGCAGCTTGTGCTTTTCCCAAATAAAAGCTTTCATCTTTGCCTTAGAGTAGTTTGCCTGGTCGTGGTCACTCCCGAACCTTACATCTGGATAGGAAGCTTCTGGTTGCCCTCTTGGGCAGCCAGACCTCCTTTCCCCTGACCAGACCACCAAGCTACCATTTACCCTTTGATGGCTTCGGACCATCTCTGCCTGATACCACCTTCCACAACCATCATAATTCGGCCTCGCCCTTCTCCTCTTAGTCTCCTCCCTCCTTCTTGGTAAGTGTCCCTCTCGGGTTGGCCTGACCCTTGGGTTTAATCCCTCCTTATGGAAGCTGTGCCAGCATGCCAGGATACATCCCTCGCCCACTGCTGGGCGTACTCTCGACACCTCAGGGTCTTTTGCTCTCTGGTCTACCGCACCCTAAGGGGCACCTTTTGGTTTGGTTGCACCATCTCGGGACAAAGTCAAGAATGTGGTTTCACCTGTGATAATGCATTAGATAATCAGAATAAGCTCCAGATTTGAAAAATCATCCATCCTCTCACCTTCCACAGGTACCAGCCACACACAAACTGACAGGAAAGCATGAGTGGAGAACAGGCTGGGAAACAGGAAATTCATATTACCCCATATTCTCATAGTCCTTGGATTCTTGGACCTGAAATAGTTGAACCAAAGAATGAGTAAAAAACATCCAACACTATTAACACAACTTCCTGTCATCTGAAAACAAAACAAAAACTCACAAACTAGAAAACAAAACAGCCTCAAAGACACAGAGTTAATGTATTAAGAGCCAGGCTAATTGCAGTGAGTTGAAGCTAAAAGAAAGATGATTTGTTTCTCTTTAACATGAATATAAGAAAATTCTAAGCAATCACTTATGTTTGAGAAAGCACCTTATTTTGTAAAAGAGTAAATGAACTGCCCCTGAGCTGAAGAGGTTGCACATGTGTCTGGAGTTTGTTTGCAATGGCTGGATGCCCTGGCATACCCATTCTCTCTCTCTCTCTCTCTCTCTCTCTCTCTCTCTCTCTCTCTCTCTGCCTTTTCCCCTTTCTCTCTCTCAAATAAATAAAATATTTTTAAGCTGCCCCTTTAATACAGTTATTTACATGTATTAGCTTGATTCAAATATTTTTCAAATATTTAAATAGAACTATGTACTAAAAATCTATGTACTAATAAAAATCCTAAGGCAGCTACCCAGGGGTTAGTACATGCAGATGAAAATATGAGAGTTTAATAGACTGGGGACTAGAGTGGCCATGTATGCTGGTGATTCTAGAAGGAGAAACAGGAAGGAATGGGGTTGGAAAATATTCATGGAGATAATATCTGAAGTACATACAATACTTGATGAGATATAGGAAACCTCTGATTCAGAAAACACAACTTTCCAAGGAAACAGAAGCAGATCCATATCTAGATACAATGTATGAAAACTAAAAGACACCCAAGTCAGATAGGAGATCCTAAAGAGAACCTTAGAGAAGAACCCATCTTTGCTGGAATGATGTACCTTGACATCTAAGATACATGCACAGAATGGAATGACAAACATGACATTCAGGACAGTTTGATTAGGAAAGAAGAAAGGAAAACACTCAGAAATAGAGAAAATAGAAAGACTGGCTACAGATGGGAGACAAGTTCTCTACTCCTTTCCAAATGCTTCGCAAACCAAGTGATTAAGAGTGTTGGGCACTGAGCCTTTAGGACTACCTTTAGTCCATGATAACAAAACACTTTCAAGCACGTGTATTTGTTTGGATTCTCACAATAATACAGTAAAACAGGTTTTAGAGTTAGTTTCTTTGGGGTAGGGACTGTGTTCATTTTTTCTGACAACTAAATCCTCAGCTTCAATTTAGTGCCTGGTACTTAGTATATGATCAAGAAATATTTGTTGAATAAACAAACTAATGGATAATGCATGCATTTGTGACTTGGAGAAGCACAAGAGCTAGTGTGTGAATTCAGATCATTAACAGGTAGCCTGGTATCATTTATACTGTTCTTAGCCTGTTCTCTCCTCCTGTTCCATCGTCTGCTACATCATTAAGTCATGGCTTTGACCAGACCATTAGCAAGAAGTGAAGAGATGACCTAGATGCCTGGAATTTTTCTATAATTTTCAAAACAAATCTCGAGAATACAATATTACTGGTTTTGATTTTTTTTTTTGTTGTGTAGTATAATGAGAATGGGCAGACAGCTTGATTAATTATTCCATATAGGACTGACATGAACTGAAAATCACAGAAGCTGAGCTAGCATTTCTGGTGAGATGAGATGGCTGCCTAGAAGCTTTATCTATGGTAATCCATCCCAATATTAACATGCTATCTAGTGTAGTTCCTATAGCTAGTCATTGACTGGAATAAAAGCATGTTCTTCTCACCTTGCTTTGTATGCCATTGCCCTATTGCCTGCTTTTTCTTCTAATTCCTTGACTAATGATTATGAATAAGATGGTAACACTATCATGGCCACCACCAGTACCAGCCCACCAGGAACAAAAACGCATCAGTAGAGTCCAATGGAATCTTACAGTGTTTTCATACTGTGCATCTCATATTTCCTTTTATTTTATTTTAATTAATTAATTTATCATTTACTTTTTGTTTTTTCTGAGGTGGGGGTCTCACTCTGGCTCAGGCTGACCTGGAATTAACTATGTAGTCTCAGGCTGTCCTCAAACTCATAGCAATCCTCCTACCTCTGCCTCCTGAGTACTGGGATTAAAGGCATGCGCCACCACGCCCGGCTTCATCTTTTTATTTTTTTTAATGAGACAAGCTACATGAGAAAGCTAAAGTGAAAAGAGGCACCCTCCAAGTTGATAAAACCAATATGTGACAAAATATTTGGGGTTCAAGTGACTATAAAATCCTGTTTTCTGGGCTGGAGAGATGGCTTAGCGCTTAAGGCGCCTGCCTGCTAAGCCTAAGAACCGGCTTCCAATCTCCAGGTCCCACATTTAGCCAGATGCAAAGTGACACAAGGGCGCAATGCCGCACTTGCCCAAAAGGGGGCGCACAAATCTGGATTTCGTTCACAGCAGCTGAGAGACTGCTGGCGCGCCCATCTCTATCTGTCTCCCTCTCTCTCTCTGTCTGTCTCTCTCTGTGTCTCTCTCCAAAAATAAATAAAATAATAATAAAATTTTTTTTTAAATCCTGTTTTCTTTATGGCTCTAGCAAGCTCCCCTCAGGTTCAATTTGGGAAACTAAGGGACAAGTGTGAAGTGTGGTTTCCCTGACCTTAGGAAGGGGTGAGACAGGAATTTGGGGCATCTTTGAGAGTCGTGGAACCTTTCTTGGCTCTTGGTTGGGCTGTAACTCAGGAGTTAGGGTACTGGGACAAAACTACTAAGTCAATGGCTCCAGGTTCTTGCCTTGTGTTTTTGACAAATAAAATATATAAACCAGAAAGGATGAAGTTTAGAAAGACTTTATTATAAAGCTTAAGAGAAGGAGGTCAGGAGGCATTCCCTGGGGATGGTGACACTAGGGCTTTCTAGGGCAAGTGAATTCCTTTAGGGAAGAAGAGATAAGAAAAAACCAGATAGCATACCATATGTTCAGGCACCTAGTGATTTTATTCATATCCTCCTGTCAGGGTTTAGGGAAAAAGAGGTAAGGAAAAATAAAACATCCCTACCCCCTTATAGGCTTAAGGACATTTCCCACTTCTAGACAAGGGAGAAAAAAATTGTTCACGTTTGGGGTCCTGTTACCTTCAGTTGCCTAGCCATTTTCTATCTCCTATTCTTTATCAGTATCTTGGTCTGGCTCGATTTTAACTTTGGGTTGGTTATTTTTAGTTCAGGATGATGAGAAAGATCCAAAATTGTCTTGGGTTTTCAGGCCAGGGCTGGATTTCCAGATCAAGCACAATGTATGTCACAGCCTGCATGGCTTGCACTTGCTGATGAATGAGTGTGCACTGCACAAAGGGCTTCTCTTCAGTTTAATGGGGACTGTGGTGGCTCAGGGGTGTTCTCCAAACCACATGGTTCTGTGATTACAAGGAATCTATGCTCACCAGCTCATATTCCATACTTTTCTTTGGCATGGAACACCTCATGTTTGTAGGATAGAAGATAGTTGAGTATAATATAGAATATTTTTCTTACTATATCCACTGACAGACATGAAAGTTACCATTTTGTTTTTATTTTTATTTATTTATTTGAGAGTGACAGACAGAGAGAAAGAGGCACAGAGGGAGAATGGGCACCCCATGGCCTCCATCCAGTGCAAACAACCTCCAGATGCATGCACCACCTTGTGCATCTGGCTTACATGGGTCCTGGGGAATCGAGCTTTGAACCTGGGTCCTTAGACTTCACAAGCAAGTGCTTAACTGCTAAGCCATCTCTCCAGCCCCAAAGTTACCATTTTAAAATAGAGCATGATATAAATGCATACATTCTTGGTGTACAAAACAATATTATTATTTTAAATGGAATAATAGATAAAGAGATATATTCAATTATTACTATATCTCATATTTATGCAGTTTAAAATATGAAAGTCAGGATGAATACAAGAGAAAATATCTTTTTATGCATGTGCATGTGTGTGTGCATAGAATATCTGTGATGTGATGTGTTGTATCATATATGCAAATGTGTGTGAGAATGCAAGTGTATATGCACCATGTGAGTGTGTGTGTAAGCCAGAGAACTTTGGGTGCCCTTCTCTATTGCTCATCCACATACCCACATATTTCCTTTGAATAAGGTCTCTCTCTCAACTCAGAATTGAAGTGGGGTTTTTTTGTTTGTTTTTGCTCTTTTTTCCCTTTCAGCAAGCCCCACTTATTCTCAATCCTTCCAACACCCCAAGACTGGATTTACAAACATGCATGATCACATCCAAATTTTTTCAAATTTTATTAATTATTTTTGTGTGTATGTGTCTCTCTGTGTGTGCCAGACTTCAAAGCAATGTCAGAATAAGTTGGCCCATGAGCTTTGGCATCTACTGGCTCTGTCTCCCATTGTTGTAGGCACTGGAATCATAGATGTATGCATCACTCTGCATCCAGCTTTAATAGGTGTTGGAGAGTTGACCCCAGGCCAGCAGGCTTTGAAAGCAGGTGCCGTTAATAACTGAACCATCTTCTCAGCCCTACATCCAGTTTTTAGTAGGGTCTCTGTGGGGTTGAACTCATGTGGTCTCAGGCTCTCATGGTTATGCAGCAAGCTTTCTCAGCAAAAGACCCATTATCCCAGCCCAAACATATCTTTAAATATGGATTTTGAATAACCACTTACCTTCCATTCCTTCTTTTTCCCCAGAGCATGTGACTATGCTCAGCACGCAATGGCTATCAAAATCAAAGATCCAGGCTGGAGAGATGGCTTAGCAGTTAAGGCGCTTTCCTGTGAAGTGTAAGACCTTATGTTCAAATCTCAAGGTCCCACATACCCAGATGCACAGTGACACAAGCGCACAATGTTGCACATGCACACAAGGGAGCACATGCATCTGGAGTTCGTTTGCAGCAGGCTGAAGGTCCTGGTGTACCCATTCTCTCTCTCTTTTTTTCTCTCTCTCTCTGCATCTTTCTCTCTCTCTCTCACTGTCTTTCTCAAAAAAAAAAAAAAATCAAAGATCCATCCAGCACTGTTTTTCTAAAGTCAAATTAGTTTACTTCTCACTTCTCAGATTTTCTGATTGGTATGTGTCACAGCCAGCTTCACATTGCTGGGATGAAACTCCAGACCAGACCTAGTTTTCAGGAGGAAGGGTTTATTTGAAGCTTATAGATCCAGGGGAAAGTCCATAAGGGCAAAAGAGGCTGGTCCCCTTTCACAGATCCATGCAAAGAGAAAATATCACCAACAGCACCATGACAGCAACAGCAAGCACGCTTCAGGAACCCCAGGCAGAGCTCAAGCACTCTGCATACCTTTGGCTGGAAATTAGATTCACCTCCAAATACACCTTAGGATCCCCCATCTTTCCTCCAGAAAGATGGCATTTCAGGGAAGATTAAATCAATCTAAAACAAATGAGATAAAAATCAATTCCTGCAGTTCCTTATCCACCTGAGGCATAAAATGAAATCTCTGGTGTTCTAATTCTGCCCCTCCAGCTCAGCTGCTCACAGCCCAGGGAATAATCCATCCCAAATCAGCAGCTCTCCTTGGCATAATTCCACAATCCAAACATCAATAATCCAGGTGTCCTTTCTTCAACCAATGGTTCATCCTCATGGCTCCATGGAACCCTGATACAGGGACTCCTATAGCCCTGTCTCACACAGTCCAGTGTCCATTTCCAAAAAACCAAACTGCATTACAAATCCAATTACCTTCTCTCTCTCTCTTTTTTTTTTTTTTGGCTTTTCCAAGGTAGGGTCTCACCCTAGCCCAGGCTGACCTGGAATTCACTGTTCTCATGGTAGCCTCGAACTCAGGGCAATTCTCCTACCTCTGCCTCCTGAGTGCTGGGATTAAAGGCATGAGCCACCATGCCCGATCTCTTTCTTGGATTTCTTATAATCCCATAGTACCAGGTAGGTTACCAAATTTGCTAACCTAGTGGTAATAAAGCTAACTTTGAAGAGGAGGAAAACGTCAACATTCAGTGCCTCTACTTTCTAAAGAGAGAGCATTTTTCCTGCTGTCCCAATGCAAAATAGCTAGCCCAATCTCAATGGTGGTAATCTCTCAAATAATTGCAATTGAACTGTGCCATTGTCTCCAGGCCAACACTTTCATTTCTTTCTGCTTCTGCTCACACCAGTCCATTTCTTTTAAGTTTAATCCTGCTCAAGTTTTCAAGACACAGGAAGAACACAGCTAGCTTCTCACACAAACTGCCTTTAGCCCAGCCAGACAAAGCTCTGTCTTTCCCTTATAAGCCAAGCCTGCACAGTCCAAAGTTCTTTGTCCATTTAGATCTTTAAATTTTCAAGAGAATGGTCTATTAAGCTCTACTTATAGCACTTCAAGGTGTCTCTTAGTACAAAGTTTTAAATCTTTCCATATTCCTTCCACAAATCAGTTCTAAGATGCCAAAAGCCACAGAGTCAGGTTTTTAGCAGCAATGACTTCACTCCTGGTACCAATTTTCTGTCATAGTTACCTTTGGGTTACTGGGATAAAGCCCCCAGTGAAAATCAGGTGACAGGAGGAAATTTTTTATTTTGGCTTACAGGAAAGTCTCACAGGTAAATTTCATGATGGTAGGGGAAAACAATGCATGAGCAGAGACAGAACTATGGCAAGGGGGGATGGCTATAATATCCCTAAGCTCACCCCCAACAACATATCTCCTCCAGCAAGCCTCCACCTCCCAAACTGCTATGAGCTGAGGACAAAATATTAGGAACACACGAGTTTATGGGGAACATGTGATTCAAACCACCATACCATCATTAGATAAATACAACTCATGGGAAAGGAACATCCCCTTGGGCAAAATGATTCTTTGGTTAGGCAATTCCTAAAGAGGATCTTACCTAGAAAAAGCAGTTGGGGGATTGTGTACCCTAAGCCTGCAGGGCTGTTGGGTGGCATAGCATGGGCTGCATTATGAATATATGTAGCATATATGTAAGAAACATAAACTAAAACAAACACCCTTTATATTCAAAAGAATTCTGACCCATCCCAAGGATATACATGTCTTGAGTCTTATGACCTTACAGAGTAAGACAGGCATTGTACACATGATGAAGCTAAAAATCTTGAAATGGATTATCTATGTGAAATCAATGTAATCACTAAAGTTGTTTTTTTTTTTTTTTTCTGTAAAGGGAAGCAGAAAGTCAGAAAAAGAGGAGGGATGACCAATATGCAGAGATTGGAATACCATGGCTCCAAGGCCTTCTAGATACTGGAAAAGGTGAAGAATGGATTTGTCCCTAGAGATTCCATAGGCTACCAGCTCAGCTGCATCTTGGCTTTTGCCTCTTATGATCCATTTCAGACTTCTCAACTTCAGAACTGTAAAATAATATATTTATGTCATATTAAGCTGCTGTGTGTTAATTTGTTATAGCAGTAATGGAAGCTAATACTGCCATTTACTCAGCCAACTCAGTATAAGTAATCAAACATTAACCATGCTTGTGAGAACATCTCTTTGTCCCTCCATCACACTTCTCTTGTTCTACTGAGATTAATGAGAATTCTGAATATTGGTGTTATCATTACTTTATTTTCACTATAGTTCAACTAGATATAAAAAAGTTACCTTGTGAAGTGTTGATGTTTTATAGTTTTCAGGTGCTGTGTTACCAGTTGTAGAAGGTTGAATAAGATTTCCCCCATAAACTCATATGGTCTGAATGTCTGGTGATCAGATGGTGACAATTTGGGAGGTGGAGTTTGCTGGAGGAGGTGTGTTACTAGGGCAGGCTTAAGGATGTTCTAGCCAGATCCCCCTTGCCAGAACATGGCTCACTCTCCTGCTGCTGTTGTACACTTGATATAGAAGAGATGATGTCCAACCTCTGCTCATTCTGTGCCTTCCCCTGCCATCATGAAGCTTCTCCTCAAGACTATAAGCCAAAATAAAACCTTTCCTCCAAGGCTGGAGAGAGGACTTAGCAGTTAAGGTACTTGCCTGCAAAACCTAAGGACCCAGGCTCAATTACCCAGTACTCAGTTAAGCCAGATGCACAAGGTAGCACATATGTCTGGAGTTTGTTTGCTGCACTGGATGCCCTGGTGTGCCCTTTCCCTCTCCGTGTATCTGCCTCTTTCTCTCTCTCAGAAATAAATTTAAAAAATAGCAAAAAACTTCCCACCCATCAGGTGCTTTTGGTACATGCTTTGTCCAAGTTATGAAAAGGTAAGTACAGAACCACTCAACCCTGTGTTTTTCAGAGTCAGGTTTGTGATTCTGTGAAGTTGAGGGTCATTTGTTTTTACTGCTGTTACAATTCTAGTTTGATAAGTATTCAGAAACCTGGTTAACCTCTTTTTGTTATACATTATTCTACCTTCTCATACTTTGTGTAATGTAGCAAATTTCTGCACACAGTCCTCTGAAAGGATATGGACAAGGTGTAAGGAAAAGCACTTCAAAAAGATCAGCAGGGGCTGGAGAGATGGCTTAGCAGCTAAGGCACCTGCCTGCTAAGCCTAAGAACGCTGGTCCAATCTCCAGGTCCCACGTGTAGCCAGATGCAAAATGATGCAAGGGCACAATGCCGCACTTGCCCACAAGGGGGCGCACACATCTGGATTTTGTTCACAGCAGCTGAGAGACTGCTGGCGTGCCCATCTCTGTCTCCCTCTCCCTCTCTCTCTCTGTCTCTCTCTCTGTGTGTCTCTCTCCAAAAAATAAATAAATAAATAAATAAATAAATAAAAAATTTAAAAAAAAAGATCAGCAGACCATCACCACCCTTCCACCCCACTCACCTTCCTCCCTGGGAAACAAGCATCTCTCTCAGATTCATAGCCTAATTTAAAGAAGTTCCTATGTGGCAAGAATTGTGATGTTAAGCATGTTTAATATTGTTTGGTGATTTTTGCAGTATATTGCTGATGCTAGATAACTGCAATAGCAATAAACTTTACTTACAACTCATATGGAGGGTCAGCAACAGCTCCACTCAGCTCAAGCAGAAGAGAGATTTTTTTCACTCACATATGGGGAAGCATTTTTTTTTTTTTTTTTTTACTTTTGACACAGAGTCTCATGTAACCTGAGCTAGAACTTGATCTGTGGTCAAAAATGGCCTTGAACTTCTGATCCTCCAGCCTCCACCTCCTGAGTGTTGGGTTTACAGGTATATACCAGCACGCATGGGATTTTATGATACTGGGGCTCTGTAATAGTTAGCTTCTCATTCTTGGAACAAAGCACCCAAACAAAAGGAGCTGATAGGAGGAAAATGTTTATTTTGGTTTACATTCTCGAGGGGAAGTTTCATTGTGGCAGGGGAAAGTATGACATGAGCAGATGCTGGACATCACCTCTGCCATAGCAGGTGGAAAACAGCAGCAAGACAGTGAACTCAACTGACAAGAGGGAGTGGCTATAACATTCCAAAGCCCGCCCTCAACACCACACCTCCTCCAGCAAGCTCCACCTTCCAAACTGCCATCAGTTGGGGATCAAGCATTCAAAACAAGTGAGTTGATAAAGAACATCTGATTCAAACCACCAAATTCTGCCCCTGGACCCCATGGACTGATGACCTCTCATAATGCAATGCATTCTGTTTTGCTTTTATCATTGCAATTGCATTGCTGTTCAAATATCCCTGTAGTCCAAGGTCTCTTAACTGTGAACCTATAGAACCACAAAACACATAATGGCATAGGGTAAACGTTCACACTGCAAAAGATGACATTGAGTATAACAAGGAAAGATTAATCCAATGTAAAATCTAAAACAAACAGGGAAGACATCAAATCCTACGGTCCATTCCACCTGAAACTCACAACTAAGCCTCTCGGGTATAATCTTGTCCCTCCAGCTGGATTGCTCACAGGCAGAGAACAATCCATGCTGAGCTGGTAGCTCTCCTTGGAAATTGTGCCACAGTCCTGGCCTCTCAATAATCCTGGTGTCTTCACTGCAACTGATGGTTCATCAGCATGGTTCTATGGGGTCTCCATGTAGGGATTCTACCATCCTTGCCTAACATTGCCCAGTGGCCATCTCCAACAAAACAGTCTTGCACATCAAATAGCTCTTTCTTTCCTGCATTTGTTATACTCCCATAGTACCAGGTAGGCTGTTAAATTTGTTAATCCAGAAGGGATAAAGCTGGCTTTGAAGAGCAGGAAACCTTCAGCATCCCCCACCACACACTTTTCCAAAGACTCAACATTCTTCCTGATGTCTCAATGCAGAATAGCTGGCCCAGTCTCAATGGTGATAATCTCTCCAACAATTGCAGCTTAATCAAAGTGTTGTCTCTAGCCCCAGCCTTTCATTTCTTTCTGTACCATATCAATTCATTCACAGCAGTCCATTTCTTCTAAATTCAAGCCTGATCAAGTTCTCAATAGACAGAAAGACCATAGCTAGCCTCGCACAAAAACTCTCTAGATCCCAGTCAGGAAAAAGCTTGATTTCTTCCATAAGCCAAGTCTACATATTTCTTTTTGCATTTAGGTCTTCCAGCTCTGACCAGAATAGTCTAACAATCTCTGCTTATAGCACTGCAAGGCATCTCATGGGCCAAGACTTCAAATGCTTCCATATTCCTCCCATAAATCAACTCCAAGATGCTACATAGTCAGATTTCAAGCAGCAGCAACCTACTCCTAGTACCTTTTTTTTTTTTTTTTTTTTTTTTTTTTGTGGCAGTTACCCTGTCATTGCTGGGATGAAGCACCCAACCAAAAGCAGCTGATGGATGGAAAGTTTTTATTCTGGTTTATAATCTCAAAAGAAAGCTTCATGATGGCAGGAAAGTCATGGTAAGAGCCAAGGTTGGACATGCCCTCTGCCATAGCAGGTGGAAAACAGTAGCAGGAAAGTGAGCTGATTTCTGGCAAGGAGAAGCTGAGCTATAAAATGTCTAAGCCTGTCCCTAACAACACACCTCCTCAGATAGTCTCCACCTTCCAAATTACTATCACCTGGGGACCACGCATTCAAAACAATGAGTTTATGGGGGATATCTGATTCAAACCATCACATTATCGAACCCAGGGCTTCATGTATGCTAAGCAAGCACTCTACCACCTAAGCTACAGTTTTCATTGGAGGATTTAGCTTTCAGAGATCACTAAGCACAAGGCTGAATAACATCTGTAGAACTCTTGTCTCTATAGTCGGATGGCCTGACCTCACTCTCAAAAAGAGAAAATTCGTGGTGAAACTATGCTTACTCTTGGCTTCAAAGCTACTTGATCTTAAAGTCATTTTTTTTTTTTTTCAGGAAAGAATACTTCACTTCTTTTGAATGTCCATATGTGAAAGCTGTGGTGATAAAGTTATGTTTTGATGTGTGTTATTTGAGCCCTGACACAGTTTTACCTGCTTCATATGTCCTAGAGATTTTAATATAGGATGTAAGAAGAATGTCTAAGGAAAGGACACTAGGCACAGAGATAAATATCCCCTCCCAGACAGTGCAAGAAACCTAGGTTTAATATATTAAACATTTTACTTAATGTGAAAGTGCTGCTGTCTTAATCTAAACAGTCCTTAGAAGCATGGGTTTTCCCAAATGATGACTCAGAGCTGGGGAAAATAGAATTTAGGGGTACAGCCTGTTACATAGTTACATTTTCTCTTTGGAACCCAGAATATTTTAAGTAAATGGAAAAATCTATGCAGCATCTATGCCAGTTTGTTGAGGTTTTGATCCACAAAAACTTTACTCTTCAGAGTAATTTTCTTTTCCTATAGTATTCATGTGGCAAAAATCCTTATGATAAAGTGTTCCATTTCAGTTCAGTGCCTCTCAAACACAGAATAGGCATATATTTTTTGAGTCTGACTCTGATTGAGCATATGTGGTAGTTTGAATCGATGGCCCCTGATATATTCAGTGTTTTATTAGTTTGTAGTTTGCATCTTCAGCCACCTGGCTGGAGGCAATGTCACTGGGCGTATCTTAGGGTCCAGCCCTAAGGTGTGGTGGTGGGTTTAGGATTTCAATCTAAACATATGCAAAGTGTGCCTAGCTGGAGTTCCTGAAGCATGCTGTGCTGTGTGGCTTTTGGCTTGTGGCTTTATTCTCTCTGCTTGGACCTGTGAAAGCAGGCCAGCTTCTTCTGCCATTATGGAAATTCCCCTGAACCTGTAAGCTTCAATAAATATCCCTTCCTCTATAACTGTGCCTGGTCTGGAAGTTCATCTCAGCAAACCTGAAGCTGTCTGCTACAGCGTATGTATGTGTGAACGTCTGTGTGTGCACATGTATAAGTTTGGTTTATGCCTATCATTGCTATGAGAGATGCAGAGTTATTCATTTCCTCCCAATACATTGTTACAGAATTTAGGGAGATTTCCGAGTTATGCCATAGATATCTTATTTCTAGTTTGCGTCACTTCCAATATTCTTTCATTCCATTGATTATGAAAGTTGAATTGAATGACAGCTCTGATTTAAGGGACTTTGATGTGACTGTGACATGGGCTCACCTGTGTCCAACTACCTGCTAATTTTCGTAGAATTAATAACAGTGTAGTTATTTCAAATAAAATTTCACAAAGTTGGATTATTTACTTGAAGTTACTTATACTATCCTGAAAAGCAGGTTTTAAAATATTTGACACTTACTGATAAGTTATCCTCTTTACATGTGGCTTTGGTAATAAACATTATGTATATGTGCGTATATATTTTTTACTACCTCTACCATACATAATATTTCTCAATAACTTAATCCTTTCTTAAGCTTTGCCTCCATGTCAAAGTAAAGAAGTATGCTTAATTTACTTAAAATAGATTTAATTTAAATTATAAAAACTATGTTATAAGATGGGTTTTATCCTTCATAAGCTCACTTCATGTTATGATTTCTATCAGGAAAGTAAATATAATATTTGCCATTTTCCTCTCAAATATTTATTTGTAGTTATAGATTCATTATGTATGTGATATATGTGTATATATATGCATAATATTTTCTCAATTTAGGTACTTTAAAATCAAACTAGTAAGGCATATATTTTAAATATTAAAGCATTTGTTCAAAGAGAATGAGGAAATCAGAAGGAAAAAAATTGTACTAAGTATTGTGTGTGTAACTAATCTGCAGGGAGTTTCAAGGGTAAAGACAATGGTGAATTATTAAAGCTTCATAAAGAGGCAGCAGTGAGATAAAGAGACTGCCTATAGTATCCAACACAAATTGGATATAATTGCATATCAATACTGCAGAGAAAGAGTGAAGGAAGGCCATTCCTGGTCAAAGGAGTGCCATGTAAAATGTAAGAAAGTTCAGGGAGCTGAACTTAGCGTGGTAGTCATTTGTTTCTTTCAACACTGATCCAAGTGCTCAGTGTGTTAGAGGCATTATATAGCTGATATAAGAGCCAGTTGTCCCTGAGCCCAAGAATTTTATACCTGGAAAACTAAGAGGACTGTCATCAGATAACCTTGGCTCACCAAGCTGTTCCTTCTGCTTCTTGTCCGTGGTTCCAAGAATCTCTATAGCATGGTTGAAATGTGACTCTCATACAGGAAGGAACTGCCTATCCCGAGCTGAAAAGAAACAGCTCAGGCTTTGTGCCTGTCCTCCCCACCTCCACCCCAGAGCAGTGTGCCGCAATCCTTTAGTGCAGTGGGTTCAGGACTGGCAGGTGTAAAGTCCAGAGCACAGTGATTTTAGTAACCCTTGGCTGCAGTGCAGCACGGGGCTTGTACAGATAAGATACTCCATCTTGTCCATGAGGGAACAGGTTGGTCATGCATCTTGGGATTCTGGTGTCCTTTGCTGCCTTCTGTAAGTAATAAATGTGTGTGTGTGTGTTTTCTGTCTAGCAAGTGACTGTGAGAGTGATGAGGTTTATAAGCCTCTGTGTGAAGGTATCTTCTCTTGGGTTTAGGGATCAGTGACCCTGCTTCAGAATGGCTATTGAGGTTACATGTCAGTGCTACTTATACATCTGCCTGCTTGACATCACCTTTTGAATAGTTCAGTTTCATCTCACCCAAAGCTAAACACATGCTTTTGCATCTGCAACATCTTGCCCTTGTGGGATAGTGGGTCTTCCCCCACTGTTTGTAAGATTAGAAGTTATAAAGGTTGTCTCCCCAACATGGTGGGGAAGACATGCCAGAATAACTCAGCTCATGGCGGGAACATGTGATGATGTCTGTTCATATCTAGACTGACCAGAAACCAGAGAAGTCCACCAGCTGGGGAACAAGAATTGAATATGTGAGCCTACAGTGAACATTTTATATTGAGCCATAATAATACTACATTACCTTTTTTTTTTTTTTTTTGCCATTTGACCATCCATGGACACATATGTTATCTCTATATCTTGGCCACTATGAATATGGTAGAGCTAATATTTCTTTGAAATCCTGATTTTATTTCTTTTGGATAAATTCCTAGGAATGGATGACTGGATCATATGTTCATTTTATTTTTACCTGCTTTTTTTGTTTGTTTTCAAGGTAGGGTCTCACTCTAGCCCAGGCTGACCTGGAATTCACTATGTAGTCTCAGGGTGGCCTCAAACTCACAGCAATCCTCCTACCTCTGCCTCCCAAGTGCTAGGATTAAAGGCATGTGCCACCATGACCAGCTATGTTCATTTTACGTTTAATTTTTTAATTTGATCTTCATAGCACACGCACTCTTTTGCATTGTAATCCAAGAATATGCAGGGTTCTAATCTCTCTCTATCCTTGTCAAGACACCATGTCTTTTGGTAATAGGTCATTGTGATTTTGACTTGCATTTCCATGAGAATGATTATCATTTAGTTTGGATTTGGGCCATTTATGTCTTTTTTTGGAGAAGCAACTATTCATGTCCTTTGCCTATTTTTCAATCAGGATATTATTTTATTTTATTTTTTTGCTACCAAGTTGCAGACATTCTTTATATTTTGGAAATTGACTCATTTTCAGATGTATGTTTTTTTCAGTGTACTGATCATTTCCTTTACTTTTGTCAAACTTTTCAGGTTTATATAGACCCACTTGAATATTTTTCCTGTTGATTTTGATGTCTTATCCACAAAACCATTGCCAAGGCTAATGTCAGGAAGATTTCCCCAAACATTTTCTTATAGAATTAGGATAGCTTCAGGTCTTAAACTTAACTCTTTACTGTTTCTCAAGTTGAATATTGTCTTTGATGGAAGATACTGGTCCAATCTTATCATGTTTGTATGTGGATATCCAACTTGCCCAACAATATTTGTTGAAATGGCTTTCTTTTCCCATGTGTTTCTTGGCACCAGTTTGAAGAAAAGACTTTATTTTTAGATTCTATTTTGTTCTATTTGTTTATATGTATGTCTTTATAACAATATCATAGTGATTCAATTACTGTATCATTTTTTTAGTATAGAAATTTAATTTAGGGCCCTTTAAATGCTAGAAAAATGCACTACACTGAACTAATATTCTCATCTTTTTTTGGTGAGTTTTGCTATATGTAAAATGCAATGAATAAAATAACCAACCTGAATCAATATTCTGAGATTAAATGGGCTAGTGCATGTAAGAGATGCAAAACAGCCAGCATTACTACATAAGTGGTGGCTTTTAAATATTCGTAGTAGATTATTGGCCCTTAGATTAGCCACCAGTTTTAAGGAAGGACTTCCCTAACTTCCCCCAGTCAAATATCTCCATTCTAGGGTTATTATTTTCCATATGTAAGTATCTGACTTTGTATTCAGTTATTTGATTTTTTAAAATCTAAATATTGACTAAACCAGTGTTCATTTCTAGTTTTTATTTTTTATTTTTATTTATTATTATTATTTTTTGTTTTTTTTCATTTTTCGGTTTTTCAAGATAGGGTCTCACTCTAGCCCAGGCTGACCTGGAATTCACTATGTAATCTCAAACTCATGGCGATCCTCCTACCTTTGCCTCCCGAATGCTGGGATTAAAGGCGTGCGCCACCACGCCCGGCTTAGTTTTTATTTTTTAAATTATGTGTGTGTGTGTGTGTGTGTGTGTGTGGTATTATGTGTGTGGGTGTGTCTTGGCACACATTTGGTGGTCAGAGAACAACCTTGGGATGTTTTTCTTTTTTTTCTTACTTTGTTTTGAGACTCTTTCTTGCCATTGATGGTTAAAAGTTTCTGAGTTCTCCTGACTCTACCTTCCATTGTTATAGGTTAAATTCCACTGGGATTACACACACACACACACACACACACACACACACATCACTTTTGTGTCTTGATTTACATAGGTACTGAGGAAGATTGAACTCGGGTCAGTAGGCTTGCAAGCAAGTGCCTTTAACTGCTGAGCCATCTCCCCAAACTTACATTTTATGTATAAAGAATATATAAACATTAATTTAAACATTTTATTGAGATATAATTTACATTAAATAAGCTGTTCATGTTAAAGTGCACAATTTTATAAGACTTGACATATGTATAGATCTGCAGAAATATCATTACAATAAAACTTATCTAAGTTTTATGTAACTCACTTTCCTAGATCTTAAAGACTCTAGAAATATTTTCTTTCTTGCAGAAGTATTCTTTCTATGTGCATTTTCAAGATGGTGTATGTGGGATGAATGTTGTGATGCCCTGTATACACCTGGTATATCTTTAATTCAGCCACATACTACATAAAAGGATATGATCAGTAATAGGTTCCAAAGAAGACTCTGCTTTGTATGATGTATGATGCATACACTAGTTTCATAGAATGGAAGCTTCTACACTGCTAGCCATTTAGGTATCTGCATTTTAGAAAGGCTGTTAGTAGCATCTTTTCCTGAAGTGCATGTAAGCCTTGGGTGATAGTTTCATTTTATATAAAATTCTGTACATAAAGTTCTTTCCGTGCTTTGAAAAGATTACTTATGTTTCATGCTAGTTTTATCTTCACTTATGGGTTTATTTGGCTAATGTGCTTTTCCATAACTATACTTCAAAATGTGTGAATGCAGGGGCCATGCATTTTTGTTTGTTATTGTAACAATGCATCTAGCACACTGCCTCATATGGGCCCATTAACATCAATTGAATGAGTTTTGGAATGAGACAAGCAAGACTAGAAACATATTTCAAATAAGGTTTTGGATGGCCTTGATTGCCACTTAGAAAAATTTATATTACATTTAATAAGCAATAGAGTCAGGCAACATTTAAAATCACACAGTGACATACTTAGAGCAGCATATCAGAATGCGTGCCATTTGATAACAGCCACGCGGACATTCTGGAGAAGGGGAAACCAATGTAAGGGCCACACACCAAGGTAGGCTAGGGAATGAAGCCCTGAACTCTGATGCTAGAGATGGGAACTGGAAGCAAAGACATATTTTGAAACAAGGCAGAACTTGACAAAGTCCCAGTGAGTCTGGCTTTCAAGTCTGGATGACTGGGAGATGATGTGCCATGAACAGAAATAGCAGGTTCCATGTAGGCAGACAGATGGCCTGGGTGAGGCATATGTTCTGAGTTAGGTTTTACATGGTTCTGGTTTGAAGTGCTGTGGGGATACTTATAGCCAGATGAATAGGAAAATGCTGAAAATGTGGCTGTAGAGCTCAGGACATATGTCAAAATGAGAGATGCAGGCTCAAGCTGGCTGGCCAACACTGGCTCATGGCCATCTAGCCCGCTACCCATTTGGGGTTGCTCACAAGCTGGACCATGTCAGCAATTAAGGAGCTACATCAAAACTGTGTGGTCTGTAAAGCCTAAAATGTTTACTGTCTGGGTCTTTACAGAAAAAAATTATGTACACATATTGTTATCAACTGTTTTTGCCCCCTTTAAGGTAATTTGGCCAGGAGGAAAGATAATTTAAAAAAATATAATTGATGGTAGTAGTTATATTTAAATAATTAAACAACATATTTTTTCCTCCTTATGAAAACCCCTTCAAGCATTTTGATAAGATATTGATCAATTTTCTTAAAATGTTTATATAAAAATTATATTTTATCAAAATTATTTTAATAAAAATATTCTTATTTCAGGCAAAATAATTATATCTACTTTGTGTGTGTGTGTGTGTGTGTCTATGTGAGAGAGAGAGAGAGAGGGAGAAAGAGAGAGAGAGAGAGAGAGAATGGGTGCATCAAGATATTCAGCCACTGCTGTGCGCAGCTTGTATACATGTGTGGCATTGCGTGTTTGTGTCACTGTGCATCTGGCTTATGTGGGACCTGGAGATTCGAACATGCATTCTTAAGCTTTGCAGACAAGCATCTTAACTACTAAGCCATCTCTCCAGCCCTATATCTACATTTTTAATGAAATTATAGGTCTACAATAAAAATTGGAATACATCATTATGTCATAGCAAGCAAGGCCCTAACAAAGGAGGCTAACGATGAGATATGGGGGAAAGTGTGAGGATAGACTCTGCGCATTCAGCCAAAGAGAGGAGCTGTGTCAGAAACAGACCAGTCTTCAGCTTTAAAGAGAGGAAATCAATTTATCAGTCATCCAGAAGTTACCTTTGTGGCATAATTCTTCCCAAGAGGAAGGGCCTCTTGAAATACTAAAAAGTTGCTTGGCATGTCTGCTCAGTGAGGCTGTGGACAGTCATCATAAAGTGAGGACAGCTTTGGGTAGGAGTTTAGCCCAGAGGTAAAGCCTGTGCCCAGCTGCACAAGAACCTTGGTTCAATCTCCAGCACTGAAAACCAAAACCAAACTGACCTCTTGTCCCGTCCAGCAGGACTCAGTTATTCGGGGGACGCGAGGGGGACCAGGCCTGAGGGGAGATGGGCGAGAAAGAAGAAGCGAGACCAAGCAAAGAGTTGTCAAGGTCTCGTTTATTAGACTCCAAGCACAGTTTTTTAAGCAAACAGAACAAGGAAGTAAAAAGGAGGCACTGGGCGGGGGACCAGGTCTTGGGTAAGTGGAGGCACTGGATGGGGGACCAAGTCTTGGGTAAATTCTTGGAATATTTTACAGTTACAACATTTTGCGGTCATTCTCGGTCATTTAACAGTTACAGAATGTCATTCTCGGGTTATTATACATTTAACAGTTACAGGTATTTATCATTCCACATGCATGGTTAGCAACAGGTCACGTTCTCAGGGCAGCTACTTCCTTGAGCCCAGTTTCAGCTCGGTTTCCAACAACCTCTTACTAGAAAGCTTGAACCGTCAATCAGAATACTGTCAGATATGGAGAAGGTGGGTTAATATTGACAAATCTACAGGGCATGGTGCAGCAGGACTGTAATACCAGTATTCAGAAGATGGAGGGAAGGCGATCTCTAGTTTGAGTCCAGCCTCAGCTATAAAACGAGACCCTGTCTCAAAACACATATGCACGCGCACACACACACATTTTCTTGTTAGGTTCTCTTATTTAATACTCCATATTGATCATTTTTATTCAATTATGTTGCTACCATTGTAGATGACAATTTAAAAATTCCAAAAATATTTTTTATATTTACTCTCAGGTGAAATTAAGGTGTAGCTATTGTACATTTGATAGAGCAAGAGGAATACTCCAATGTTAACATTAAAAAAAAACAACTCAGTGACATTTTATGTATTTATTTATTTAATATTTTTATTTACTTATTTGCAAGAAGAGAGAGAGAGAGAGAAGGGGGAGGGAGAGAGAGAGAGAAAAGAGATACAGAGAGAGAAAATGGGCACACTATAGCCTCCAGCCCCTACAAATGAACTCCAGATGTGTGCACCACATTGTACATCTGGCTTTATGTGGGTACTGGGGAATTGAACCTGAGCTGTTAGCCTTTGCAGACAAGCACCTTAACAGTTGAGCCATCTTTCCAGCCTGAAATTTTTATGGTTAAATTTCTAGTTAGCATGCAAAGTGAATGGTTTCATT